>JARZZO010000013.1:36646695-37846695 GCA_030544215.1 Zantedeschia hybrid cultivar
AAAGAAATAAAATGCAATGTTCAGATTTTTTTAGTCTGTTTTGTAAGTCTGCTGGTTATCTTGCTCCTATGCTATTTTTTCCTTCATAAGGTATGTATTTTCCGTGTGGGGATGGTAGAGGGGCCTTTCTAGTTTATAGAAATGGTCTTCTCAGGCCTTCAAGCCCCCTAAATATGGAGATATGACCCGAAATGCGCCTTGCTGTCCAGATTTCCTGAAAACTGGTTTTGTATTTATTTGTCTTTGGTTTTAAGGTTTTTCAAGGTGGCTTAACCTTCCATGACCCTTAGGAGAATATCCCCTCCATAGATGATATTCCCCTAAGGCCAAACACTAAGAGAAATCCCCTAAGTTTCATGAATCTTAAAATCTAAGTTTCTGTTTTTCATATTATAACCGAATCGGTTTTAGTAGGATTTTTTCCTTTAATGGCTAAGGGTTTAGGCCCTAGAGGTTCTTAAGGAGGTTCCCTAACTAGTTGGGGATGAACTTCTTTGAGTATAAACCCTCTAACATGAAGCCAAGAAGGAGAGATCCATGGAAAAGATAAAAAATATACTTAAGTTTCCCATATGTTCATATTTAAGTTGTCATGATATTTTCCTAAAGAAATGCATCTAAAAAATATTTTAAATAAAGATTTTAAATTTTATACCTTTTATACTTTATTTTCCATCATTTGGGTTAGGTTTAAACCCATTTTTCCCTAAAAATCCGGATTTCAGGTGAGTCTGCGCTTATGCAGTGCTACAGTATTGAGTCTGCGGCTACTGTTCATGAGTCTGCGCCTCCCTGCGCAGACTCAGCGCTTGTTGCAGTTTTTTGAGTCTGCGCCTCTTTCAGCTTGGTTTTTAGGCTTTAGGTGATTCTTTGATCCTCCCCCAAGCTGTCCAAAGGTTCCTTGGACCTAGGGTTGTCCCTTTGAGGCCCAATGAAGGTCCTAAATGGCTTGGACTTTGGGTTGTTAAGCTCTTAATGTTTCAATCCGAAATTTTGCCATATGTTTTAAGATTTTAAGTTTCTTCCGATGTTTCTCAAGGATGTCCCGATCCAAGGGTGCCAACAATCTAATGTTGGGTAACCCATCAAGGGCCCTCATACAAAAAGCATCATTCTTGTGTTCCCATTTCTATAGGTTCATTTACATGATATGTCCCGAAAGTCCCGATGAGTTGGTGGAGTTCCTTACTCCCCAAATGTAGAAATGGAATGGGTGATTCCCTGTGAATAACCCTTACATTTCGAAGGCATTAAGGGCACCCTTTGGGTGAGTGGTTGGATGCTCGGCACATCCCCCTTTATAGCCACCTCCATGGTTCATGGCTACATGTGATCCTCTAGGGGAATTGGTGGAGTTCCTTGCTCCCCAAATGTAGAGATACTTTGGATTACCCCTTGTGAGTTTTTCTTAGATCTTAAAGGCATTAAGGGCACCCTTTGGGTGAGTGGTTGGATGCTCGGCACGCCCCCCTTTATAGCTACCTCTATGGTCCATTAGCCATTACATATCCTTTTAAGGGAGTTGGTCCTTCGGATTTCTTCATGCTATGATCCTCCATAAAAATCCTAAACCTTTGTTAGGTTTTCCTAATGAAAGGTTGAAATTCAACTTGGAATCATTATATCAAGCATTTTTAATACTTTACAAAGTGATCCAAGAAGAATGGGATAAACATGAAGAAATCATGTTATTTGAAGAAATCCACATAAGGACCACTCCTTGAAAAGGCTTTATGTAGCTATACTCAACTTATGAGATTTCTGAGTGCTATCCTCCCTAAATTTGTGGTGATTTTTGGATCACTTCAAGTTGAAAGAGGTATAAAACTGAAATTATGCTCATATTTTGAATCTACGCACCTATAACCATGGAAATTCGATTAGGAATGGGATGCAATTAGTTTTTCTCGACTCCGGATTTCATACTCTAACCTTGCTGGTTGAAACTAACCCTTTGGACTATTTAAATGTAGCTTGAACTGTGCAGGAACTTCAAAAATCATTTTCAGACTTGAGTCTGCACACCCATGCGCAGACTCAACCTAAAAACTATCAAGTGATGGACTCTTGGACTAAGGACATTGGCTATGGCTCAAATAATTCCAAATAACTAAATTAGATCATATCTAAATCAGAAAAGGTTAAAAAATGGACATTCTCCCTTTTAAATAAACACAAAACATCAAAACTCAAGTTGAGTATGCGCACCCATCTTAGGCTCAAAAGACAAAAAAGATTGGTTAATAACTCAAAAATCCAACTCAAAAATCCATCAAAATCATATTCCATGGCACATAAATCAAGATTAATAAACTTCCTCCAAAATTGACTTTTGAGTCTGCACACTTTTCATAAGCCCATTTCAAGTGAAAAAGTCAAATAAACAGTAAATCAAATTGCACAAATCTCTTGCAATCACATCTCACTCAACACTCCATTTTATTTAAATAAAAATCTATTTACAAAAAGATCCACATCCCCTCAAATAAATAAAAAATTACAAGTTCAGTTGAGTCTGCGCACCCCCTGCGCAGACTCAAACCCATTTCTGTTGTCTCATTGATCTTCGAAGCTTCCCAGCACTTTGAAAGTCTTGGAATTCCCCTCAACTTCAGGAGGTTCCATCTTTTTAAGAATCTTACTCAAAATCATCTTTAAACTTGAGTCTGCATATCAATCTCAAGGTCAAAACCTCATCTCTTGGCCCCTAAATCATGCCCACAGCTCCAAACCTATAAATCATCACCAAACAAAACATAAAATCAAGTTTTTATCCCATAAAAAATCTAATAAAACAACTCATAAACAAGAAATTCATAGTTCAAACTTAAGTCTGCGCATCCTAGCGCAGACTCAACCCTGAAATTCACAAAAAAAAAAAAATCAACTTCCCGACCACTTCAAAATGATCTAAAATTCTCTAAAAATCAGATTTATTCCTATCTATCAGGAAATCAAATAAAAATATCAAATTGTTCTTGAAAAAATGCAAAAAACAACTCAAAAAAAATTTGTGACAAATGAGTCTGCGCTACCCTGCACAGACTCAACCCTGAATTCTCAAAATTGGTCTTTTTGACATTAAATTCTCTCCAAATTAAACCCAAAAATTTATATAAAAACTTTATACTTTATATAAGTCAAAAACCTAAATAAAAGCTTAAAACTCCTTTTGAAAAAAAATATAAAAAATGTTTAAACACTTTGATAACAAATGAGTATGTGCCCTATAGTGCAGACTCAACCCTAAATTCTTAAAATTGGGTAGTTTAGCCATAAATTTCCCTCAAATCAAGATAAAATCTCAAAGATAAATCCTATATTTCCTACAAATAAAAAACCCAAACAAAATGTCAAGTTTTTCCTTGAAATTACCTAAAAAATATAAAAAACAAGCTTGTGACAAATGAGTCTGCGCTCTCCTACGCAGACTCAACCCACAATTGTTAAAATCTAATTTTTTAAACCTTAATTCTTTTAAAACAAAATCAAAAACCCCAAAATAAGAATAAAACACTTCCTGTACATCAAAAAAATCAAATAAAACTCATTTTCCACTTTGCAAAAGATAAAATACCTAAAAGAAGCCTCACTTCAATTAACTTTGTAATCTTGCTCATTCTATAAAAACCTATAAGTTCAAAACATAAAAAATATAAATCTTTGAAGCGTTTTTTCACTCAAATCAAATAAGAAAGCATAAAAAATACTTTTTTATACCTTGCAAACCAAAATCCAAAATCTCTTTACTTCAAATCTGAAAAAACACAATAAACAATGTTTATTATACCTCCTTGTTAATAAAACACAATCAAAATTGATATTCAAATTCTAAATCATAATCCCCATAAAAAATGTCATCCACCTCAATCAAAATGCCATAAAAAAAAATTAAAAAAAAAAATTCATTCCTCTCACAAATCAAAGATCAAAATAAATACAAGCATTCTCATTAGTAACAAATGAGTCTGCGCATCCTTGCGCAGACTCAACTTCATGTTCACTTCTAAACATAAAAATTCAAACAAATCTTCAATGCATCCACATAAATCAATCCCAAAAGACTAAAAAATGTCTCTCATCATTATCCATCAATAAAAATCAATAAATCAAGCATTGCGTAGACTCAACTCTAAAACTAAAAATGAGCTTTCTTCTCAAATAAAAACTGAAATTCATTCATTTTTCAAAGGCAATCTTGTATATCTTATTTATATATCATTTTAAAATGTGTTATTCTAATCTTCCGACGATTAATCAAGGGTTTTCCTCTTAGGAGGATGTAATTAATGTTATTCTATTTATGGGTAGCGGGATCGGGTCGAAGAACTACGCAATCATCTGATTGAGTCAAGTAAAGCGCACAAATAAAAATCTAAATCTAAATCAAAAAACCAAGATCAAGTGTATTTTTCCTAAAAAATATACAACATACCAATTGGTAATCGTCCTTATTTCCAAGAGTTGAAGCCCATCCTCCGTAGTCTGGGAGGAGGGACATCCCGAATGTAGTCCCCCTTCAGAACTCAAGAGGGGCCCCATTGGTAACAGTGGCATCGCTAGGGGAAATACGAAGGTTCATCCCCCCTGACGTCAAAAGGCGGAGCAAGGGACAGGGAGATAAGGTATCCGCAAGTACATTTGATCCCTTCTTGTTTCCCCTATGCCCTGGACCGGGCTACGAACAGGTGTTAATCTCACACACCGGTCCAGATGAACCCCGATGCGATGGCAGGAGAGGGGCCAAGATGCCGCAGCCATCTTGGCGGCGTCTCGAGCGACCCCACCGGTAGAAGAGGGCAAAGGATCGACTGACTCTCATATCCCCCTTGCCCGATTAATGCGGAAGAGGCTCGCGCCTGATGACCCCAAGGTGGGTAGCTCGGGAGCGGTGAGCTCTACTTTCTCACGTGATCTGGCATCGGTGTAATGACCCACCACCCTATAATCGGGGATCCGATTACTAAATGGTACCAAATCATTAAAATTTGGAGTCAAACTAAGATCTCGATAAATCTGATAAATAAATGATAAACTAAGCTAAACACTTCACATCACATCGAATTGTAAAGAAAGTGCAGGAATTAAAAATTATTACAATTCGACTTGACTCAGCAAATAATTACATGTTCCAACTGAAAAGAAATAACTAAGCGTACAGGTCTGAAAATAAAATAACAACTACATCATGGCATACCCTGGAACAATGGTTGCTGACGCGCAACTCAAGACGAAACCCTCCACACTACGTCTGCCTGGAACCCTCACATGAAAACCGCAACGATGAGTCTCATCGAAATGAACTCAGTAGGGATCCTCCGATCCTTACCACCCAGTCACGCACCCACAAGTGCAACAACACGAATAGGCAATTAAATAAGTAAAGCAGTAAACACAGTTCCCAAATTCCGATATGAAACACATGCATTTGACGATACAACATGTATAACTCTAAAACCACACGACTCAACATCAAAGTCCACAACCAGCGTTCCAACAAAACATACAAATCACGCAGCCGAACGCAGAAAAACACCGACCTGTTGGGACGGAATAGCAACCCCTCGGATAGTACACTGACTACTCCGGCTTGTCTAGCTCTAGGTGATTCTACCTCCTCCGAGTCACGAGTGACAAACCTCAGTGTACCACTCCCACATCGATACTAGCTATACTCCGGAGTACACCAGGTGACCCTCTCTCACTAGGCGTCATCCCACCACTCCCACACCGGCGCTATGTCACTCCCACACCGACATAGGATGTCAAGCGCTAACAACTGTCACTCTAGGTCCACGATCGCACAAAACACAACACAGTGTGATCCCATCACGTGGAAACCATCGTCCTCGAAGCACGGTTTCGAATATGCATTTAACTGAATTATCTAATAATGTATACACATGTTAATTGCATGAATTAATGGAGTTCTGTCTGTTAGTCTTAGGTGGCCTACAAGCCAATATGACTTTGTAATCTCGTTTATTTATTAATATAATGGCATAATATTCATTGTGTGTAAATCGTATTAATTATCGTCTCATAATGAAGTTTGTGAATATGTGCGATACTGATCAGATTATGATGAGATCATACTAGTGAGACTGATCACTTAAACACACATATTCTTAATCGTTCCTAGTCGAAGTATATCCGAGAAGGACATCGGATATCCAGTTAGACTAGTACAGATTATTCCCGCTCATAAGATGAGGGTGACTAATCTCATAAGTCACTTGTGTGGAGACACTAAGGCGAATCTGTAGGTGCTCATTAGAGAATGAGTTCACTGAACTGATCCAACTAAATCACTGGATGGTACTGTACCTCACTGTCAACCAGCTTGATTCTATTGTCGCAGTTGCGTAGATGATCCTCGGACCTGAGACACTAAGGACATCTTGTTGGTAGACTTCTGTGCTTTGACTTTAGTTTATGAATCTCTAACTACGGGATTCTAAACAACCAAGGATCAAGTACAGCGAAATACCATCGAAGGGAATTGAGTGTCAATAAGGAATCATTCGCTCTCGATACGATGAGAGAGAATGTTCTAGGAAGGATGCGCGAAAGTTCCTGGCCAGGGCGGATGATAATATCAGAAAAGGAGTTTTCTGATATTCATCAGCGGTATCCAATCCAAGTGAGTCGACCTGTTAGGGTTTGACAGCACGCCATACCCTGAGTTGACTCAAGAGCATTATATGAATAAAGGATTATATCTACGTGGTAATTGTCGGCGGAAAGATTCCAAGAGTGGGTTACTTAACCCCGATACCTTCCGAGTTCACGCGGTGTTACTTGGTACCCAACGTGATCGGAGGCCCGACCAAATTCGATGTTCAACATTGATTCGGTTGATTAATTAATTAATAAAGAGTTATTAATTGATTAACAAAGCCAGTGAGGAGTCACTGAGCTTATTAGGCTATTAACCGGATTGGTTATTGGGCCTAGAGGGTTACACGCAAATAATTCTCAAGGCGATGGATAAATAAGTTGATTATATATAAATCGGGGGTTTTTATGAAAAACCGCGCGGTTAGTATAAAATATAGCGAACGGGCTGAGCAGGCCAAGATGCTGCTAATCCTAGCCGCCCCTCCTTTCTTCCTCTCTCTCTCTGACGCCCCAGGCAAGATTTGGATCTCCGGATCTGCTCCGCCGCTTCTCCGACTCTCGTTCGACGAGAAATCGTCCGCGCGTTGCGGCGATCGTTACGGCGACCGGCGGAGGTTTTGTGGCTACGAAGAACAAGGAACGTGAGGATATCCACCGCGAGGAGGATCGCGTGGACTCCGCTAGAGGTCGGGCGCTTGCGCGGCTTGCGGTGTCGCACCAACGGAATCGAACGGTTGAGGATTCGAATCCGCACACGGTAAGATTCGATAATCCGATTATCGACATTTTAGATTTTTTGAAACGGGAATGGATCTCTGTTTTTATTTTTATTTCTGCACGAGAGATCCGGAGAAACCCGAGAACCCAACACTGTCTTGAATCGCGTCACCCGTGACCGATGGCCATTCTTGATCAAGTGTTTTCCAAAAAAAGATGAGTTTTTTTTTTTTAAGAGAATGGCCTCTTCAGCTTTCTTCTTTGGTACCTACGGCCTATGGAGTAGAAATGTAACAGTCTGAGCAGCTTTTGATGGTTATGGTGGGCATCGAGGAACCTTGTTTAGGTTGGTTCAGCAAGTAACATAATTAATTACTTTTTTAATTAGTTAAATAAAGAGTTTTTAACACCCCTCCCCCCACAAAAAATCACGAGGGCCCTGACTGCCCCTTTGAAAACTGAGCGGCCGGGTAGTACTGTGGCTGGGGTGGTGCTGGCCTCGCCGCCTGATCCAGCAGATCCATGTGTTGGGCAATGGCCGAGACCATGTTGCGTAAAGGGGCTAGAGAGGTAACGGTAGCTGTAAGGATAGCTATATGTTGTGAGAGTTCCTCTATCCGGTCACTCCTAGGAGCGACGGGCTCAAGTACCGTTGGGAGGACTGACCCCTGCGGTGGATTGACTAGGACTCCTTCGGTGTGAAGGAGTGATTGGGCAAGAGTCACCCTCATCTCTGTCTCGTCTTGGCCAAATCGTCTCGTAATTGGTCGATGAGACATAGATGCTTGTTTCCCACAGACAGCGCCAAGTAATGTTGCCGAGACAATCACTGTCGGACTACCGAGGTGAAATCTGACAACCAGCAGGCGACCGAGAGTCGAGGGGGATCCGAGCCGAGAACGAGTCAAAGACGAAGGCTGAAGCTCCTACAAGAAGAAGGAACCAGTCATGAAGAGTCCCAGGTCTCGGACCAAAGGAACCCCCTCCGATGGTTAAGTTAGCGATAGACTTAATTGAAATTTTAGTATTGAGAGAGAGATGGAAGCTTAATAGCGGGTATACCTTTACTATAGCGAATAGTGTTCCTTTTATAGCGGGGGATGATGGTTCTTTTCTAGTGACAGTCGATATAGGACTATTCCTAGGAGTTTGAGAAATCCTGAGAATATCCCAAGTGCCAATAAGTCGAAGGCCCATAAGTAGTTGACTGAGTTGGGCCGGACCCATGTCGGCCCAGTACGCACCTGGGCTGAATGTTGCTTAGTTTGATGATTAGGCCGGATTCATCTCGGCCCAGTATGATACTGGGCATCCGAGAATAGACGAATGACGCTCGACCCATTCTTGAATTAGGACTGAGGCCAACTTCTGGGCCCAATTGAGTTTTCCCCCATCACCATGTTCCTCCCTGGAGCCTACATAAAGTTTGGTTTAACTGTGGAAAGGCTGTGTGAGTGTATTTGCTGCTTGGTCCTCTTGTATTTGTGCTCGCTAGGGTTTCCTCCTAGTAATTTAGAGCTATTTTTGCCACCTCAACAGCTCCATCGTGTTTGGAAGTTAATAAGATGTATAAATTGATTTTATAAATTTCATCTTTCTAGGCGTCGATTTTGAGTTTTAGTTAAATTTAAAAGTTCTGGCTTTTTGTGCTTACTTTTATGTTAGCTGCTCACTTACGCCAATAAGCGAACAGGGTTTGCAAGTGGGTATCGTGGGCGAAACGGAATTTAACGGTTTCTAACCAGAGGAACTTTTTATAGAGGGTTCAAAGATTATAGGAAGGTTTGTACAAATAAGAAGATTAGAGGGACTAATATTGAAATATGGACCAAAAAGTTAAAAAAAATCCTAAAAAAAGGCTGCGAAACATAGTCATTGCTCCTTAACTGTCGTAGCGTCCTCTTTCATTTTGTTTCTTTATTTTTTTTATTCATTTTCTTAAAAGGACCCTCATATAGGATGCGTTTGGTTTGGTTTTACATAAAACATATTTGCATAGAAATAATTTTCTAAGAAAACAAATTTACAAGAAAAATAAAAGCATAATTTGTCATTTGCTACTTAAGAAAAGAAATTTCTTGAAAATCTTTTCCTTTGTTTGTTTCTGTAAAATATTCCTAAAAATGATTTCATAAAATTACCCACAATGAGTAACACATTCTGCACTGCCTCGTAAACTTGTTGCAACTGTATGCCTCGCATATCATCGAGCACTTGGTGGGCACATCAGCAACCTGAAGCAATGGCCATGAAGGAGAGAACGGGCAGAGTATGGGTCACAGAGATGAATGGGAAGGACTTCAAACCAAAATCTTCTTGTAGCTAGGTCATGTGTATACAGTAGTCCTTAGAAGCCAAAGGCAGCATGCTTGCAGGCGAACGATGATCCTTCCTCTCATTATCTCAATTACATTGATGCCTTTGTCTGCGAGAACCTTGCTTGTACTCCGGTAGAGGATGACCAGCTGGTAGAAGATGCCCCATGGCTAAATTAGAGAACGTGACTAGCTTGCAGAGCATCTCGAGAGCCTTCAAGTTTCATATCTCCACCACTCAAGTAAATATTCCAGTGAACATATTGAACATTATCTAGTGGTGACTTTGAAACTCTCCAGTGGATCATAGTTCTGATATAACAAGCAACTGAAACTTTGTTTGTTTTAGTGTGAAACTGAGTAAATCACCGGTTTTAAAATAAGTAAAACTTTCTTGTTTTAAAATTAGGAAGTATTTGTTTAGTTGTTTGTAAAACAAAACAAGAGCAATGCTTAAATCTTCTTGTTCTGGTTTACAATGGATTCTTGCTGTAAATCAAAATAAGGGAATTGGACTGTCAAGTGAACGAACAAAATCCAGACAGAATTTTACTTTACATTGTTTTACATCATTCCAAACAACTGAAAATACTGCAAAATAAAGCAATTACTTCAAATTACGTTGTTTTACGCTAAAACAAACAACCTCAAGGAGAATATGAATATATGCATACAACAAGCATGTCTGGAGTTAAATTGGTCCCTCGGTGCTTTGGAACTGTTCGCCTGCAGGCCCTGCACCATCTCGACTTGTTCCTTTCACCGAGAGATAAATACTTTTGCTATTGTAGTATATATATAGAGATGCTTCTAATCTAAGATTTTAACTGTAGTTATAATCAGGATCAGATTGGTTACCATACTGATTTTCACTAGAGATGATCTCACCAACATCAGTAAAAATCTTTCTATCAATGGATTATATCAAATACAAGTCAATTAATTTCTATGACCAAAATGATGATCAATTTCAGGCACATAACCTAACATGGCCGATTATTATCATGACCATTAACATGTTTAACCAGAAGAAATTAGGCTGTCCAAATTACCCTCCTGAATACAAACGATGTCCTAACACAGCAAAAAGCAACTCTGTTAGATCAACCACTACAGTGAAACAAAGAGAAGCCATCAATCAATTAATATATACAATCCTGTGCTTCTCAATCAGGAGACCATTTTTGTCGCGGTCAGTGCACATGCTCGTGCCAATGATGAACTGGATCTCCATCACATGCTTTTAATGGGGAAAAAAAAGGAAAAAATGGCAATAAAACTATGGTATCTGGGATTAAATCAGGTTCTACATTATAAAATATCTAAGTTTTTTGCTGGCTAATGACAGGAAGAATAAGTATCTGTTCCTGACTCGTTGTGGATGTTAATAACAATAAAGTCGCTTACCCCTTGTGTTTGAAGACTACAGAGATAAACATAGGCTAGCAGAACATTTTTCCACTGGGCAACACTTCACTTCCCAGCGAGCAGATAGCTCTAAAATAAATAAATAAATAAATAAATCCACCTTAAGAGACTATAATTGCATCCCTCTCCTTGGGAGGAGACTTGTAATATCAGTCTGTGCCTGTACAAAAACTTTGGTACAATCGTAGAACAAATGAACAAGATCTAAAGTTTTACTTCATTCGTTCATAAGATACGTATTCCTCTGCTACGTCAAATGAATAGAAAGGAATGGATTAAGAGTACCAGTCTCTCACATCTAAAGAATTGCAGGGAAAACATGACCAGCCCCTTTATCTTTGTTGATATCTTTCTGAAAGCAAATTCAGCTTGGGGAGACTTAGTATGCAAAGTTTGAAAGCATCTGACGGATGAGTTTGTTTCAGACATGTTACCATTACCAATAATCAGAACATGAACAGTGTCCACCAATGAAATGATGGAATCGGTAACAATCCCTCAGAACAATTTCCCGATCAAATATACTGCTAATCAGTTTGTATACCAAATGACAATCTCCACAAACCCTAAGATTCTTAAATACACTAATGGTAGACCCTTCTGGCATGCTTATAAGACCAAAAGCAAGCGCAAGTTTCTCACTATGCCTCCACAGATTATGTTCTTTCTGTTCATCATCTGTGTCATGCAACGCAAATGTGGTATCAGGAACGTAACCCACTTCTTTAACCATCAGCAAGATTTCGTCCAACTTTAACTGGATCTGGTCTGCTTGAGGATGGGTCCGGTCACCAATTCCAAAGGTATTCACAGTATTTTTCACTTTGATCCAACTGCAAGCAGGTTTCTTTTTCAAATTTACCGACTTCATATGGGTTCTCACATTCTCTACATCTGCCCACCTTCCAGTAACAGCACATACATTAGCTAAGAGAACATAAGCAGAATCATCAAGTGGGTCCAACTCCATTAGTCGTTCTGCAGCTTTTCTTCCCACGACAAAATCACGATGAATCCTAGAAGAAGATAACAAGCTGCGCCAAATAAGATCATTTGGTGTGACAGGCATACCCTCTATAAATTGCTCTGCTTCGGTAAGCCTCCCTGAACGTCCAAGAAGATCAACTATACAGACACAATGCTCTATTCCAGGTGATATACCAAATTCTGGTGTCATAGAATAAAAGAATGCGAGACCTTCATCTACAAGTCCTGAGTGATTGCATGCGGACAGAAGAGAAACAAATGTCACATAGTCAGGCTTTTGGCATACTCGAAGCATTTGTCGAAAAGTGTCCCTAGCTTTCTCGAAACGACCATGTCTAGCATATCCTGATATCAAAATATTCCATGTCTGTCGTGAGCGATATTCTGCTTCAGGAAGTAACTTTAAAACATCATCCATTTTTCCACATTTTCCATACATGTCCATTGCTGCATTTAACACATGAAGGTTAGATTCAAACCCAAGTTTAATAATCAGACAATGGAGCTGTTGTCCTTCCTGCAGTGATGCTAAGTTTGAGCTAGCTGCAAGGCCTCCTGAGAGGGTAAACTGGTCTACTTTCAATTTGGCATCGCACATTTCCATGAAGAGCTTTAAAGCCTCCTCACCAAGGCCATGGTGAGCTTTCGAGGCAATCATTGCATTCCATGAAACAACAGTTTTGACTTCTAACCCTTCAAAAATATATTTACTTGAATCAAAATCACCAGACTTCGAATACATAGTGAGAATAGAGTTCTTGACAAAGCCCTCAGATTCAAAACCTGTGGTGATTACATGTGCATGGAGGGGCATCCCAAAATTCAGTAAATCATGGCGGGTGGAGCAAGCCCCAAGAATGTTAATCATTGTGATGTGGTTTGCCCTTGTGCCAGTTTTTCTCATACAATTGAAGACTCGCATGGCCTCTTGCTGCTCTTCATTCTCTACAAGCCCCCCTAAAAGTGCATTCCAAGTGATCACATCATGATTCGGCAGCATTCTTAACACCTGCCAAGCCTCACTTATAGCATTGCACTTGCCATACATGGTGATCAATGCATTTCCCACCAATACATTTTCTTGAAGGCCACTATGAACTATAAGTGCATGAATAGTTCGTCCACCAAAAAGTGCATCAGGACATGCACAGGCGCCCAATGCACTTGCAAAAGTCACATGATTTACTTCTGTAGTCATACGAATCAGGTGGGAAAGAAGTTTTTGGGCGTCTAAGTACCGTCCGCCCATGACATAAGAAGCTATCAAGGAGTTCCAAGAGATCAAATCCCTACTGGGCATCTCATGAAATAAAACTTCTGCATCCTCATACCTTTCACACATGGAATACATGTTAATGAGTGTATTAGAGACAGAGACAAATAAATTAAGACCACCTTTAACACCAAGAGCATGAAGTCCTCTTCCCCATTTTAGATGACCAACAGCTTGACAAGACGAAATCAAACTACATAGGGTAGTAGAATCAGGCCGCACATTACTATATTGCATCTTTAGAAACAACATCAGAGCCTCTTCACACAATCCATCATGGGAATAGAGAGATATAATTGAATTCCATGTAATTCTATCCCATTCCCTCATCCTGTGAAAGATAAACTCAGCATAATCAATTTTCCCAATACTACCAAATAGTGTTATCAGAGAATTTCCAACAGACACATTACTTTCATATCCAGCAACAATGATATGGGCAAGAATCTTGAGACCTAGACACTCGTCCTCAAGCGCCGCACATGAACTCACCACGGTTGCAAAAGAATTCTCATTGCATAATACTCCTTCCCTTCTCATCATATGATATGCCATTAAAGCTTCCTCCGGGTACCCATTCTTCGAGAGACTCACCATGAAGGTGGTCCAGGACACAACATTCTTCACAGGCATCTCACAAAACAGTCTCCTCACATCCGAAACCAACCCATAACCCCCATACAGATGCAAAAGTGCAGTACCCACAAACACATCCATCAGCAGCCCCGTCTTCACAACAAAAGCATGGACTTGGATCCCCTGCCCAGCCAACTCCACCGACTGGTTACAAGCCGATAAGATGCTCGCGAGCGTGAACCGATTGTCCCCCACCGCCTGCATCCGCATTTCTCTAAACAGTCCAACCGCCTCTGAGAAAAGACCCGCCCGGACACAGCCGGAGATCACGGCATTCCACGAAGCGCCGTTTCTCAGAGGCATATCGTCGAACAGGTGGAGTGCAAGGCAAGGATTGCCGAACTTGATGTACATCCCCATAAGCGTGTTGGAGTGGAACAGACTGAGCCTGAGGGAGTGGCGGATGCAAAACGCGTGGGTGGCCTTCCCGGCAACTGGGTCGGTGATCTCCGAGAAGCCCTTCCCGGGGAAGCACGCGATCTCGGGGTTGGGGTGGTCGGCAAGGAGCCGGAAGCCACCATGGATTGGCGGCTCCGCAGCGCATGACAGCGTCGAGTGCTGGCGTGAGAGAGGAAGAGGGGCAGAGGAGGTGGAAGCGGTGGTGGAGAATGTGGCTGTAAGCCGTAAAGCTGCGATCTTGCTGCTGCCGCTGCGGTGAGCCAGTTCGGCACTTCGGAAGGGTCGGGCGAGTTAACTCGCCAAGCGATGGGCGTCTACATCAAATCCCTTTTTATGGGATTCTTAATTTTTAACCCTATAAACTTTTAAAATTACAGAAGAGTTCTTCTGATCAAAATATTTTCTCAGAAGCCCCATAATCTTTTTAATGTTAACAAAAAGGCGCATATAATTAATAGACGTCTGAAACAAGGAATATGAGAAAAAATATTCCATGCACCTCTGTCGTTTCCGTCTCCCACTGCCATCTCTAGCAACCCCCAATGCTATAAGCCTACGATAATGTCATCTATGACTTCAGTGCGCAACTATCCCATTCTCCTTGGCACATTACTTAAAAAAGGTTCTACTTGTCAAGGAGAACGACATCTTCGTCATCACTAGGGAATGACGGCATCTACTTTTCGACCGTAAAATATGATGTGTTGTGGGCACTGACGGTGAGGACAAGTACAGTGGACCGCGAACCAGCTACCTAGGACAGTTGGTTCATCACTTTTCTTGTAAAAGAGAGGTCTCAGGTTTCGATTATGGTGGGGCCTAAAAATATCCAGTCATGCAGCCCCCTAGTGTTGTTGAGATCTTTATCTCTTGATCTGTGGGATTACTTCTCCAGAAATCAGACGGATTTAGAATTATCGTCTAATTAGACAGACCCATCGACCAATCTGAAATTATCTCCAACTTTGGAAGATTATCTCGAGTTTCCGATTAAAACCCCGGTCGCTTGTGAATAAGCGGCCTCTGGGCCCCTTAAAAAAAAAAAAAGTACAGTGGACCACCACTTCAAAGGCTCTATTGCCCTCATCAACTAGAGCATGACGACAATCCAGTCTACCATGGTGACAATGGCAAGCACGGTGGGCAACATGTTGGCCAGAAGAATATTCCGTTGTACAAGGTCTACTAACCACACGAGTGTTTTGTAAATATTCAACAATTAGGGGGGTTCTGAGAACATAGTTTGATTAAGAAGTTTTTTTTTGTAATATTAAAAGTTTATTGGGACTATAAAATAATTTTTTATTTAAACATTTTAACACTAGAAACCTTGTCACGTTTTAAGACTCTTAGATTTCCATTGTGAGGAATCCATTTGCATATCACTACAAAGAAGATAGGTTTCATCAGCGACTACATGTCGACAGTTACGTATACTTATCGACAAAAAGAATGTTAGTCAATGGCTAAGAAAGCACCGTTTACAATAAATTGAAATGTAATCGTTTACAAATATGTAATATATGTCAACGGTTATGTTTTAGCCGTTGACATACGAAGATTATATGTTAACGGCTCTGGGTGACCCGTGGACATATGTAATAAACAGGAAAAAAAGAAAATAGTAAAATCTATATGTCTACAGCTTTAAGCGCAGCCGTTGACATATCTGTTATATGTCAACAACTTAACGTAGAGCCGTTGACAAAAACTCTCCAAACTCCCTCTTTTTCGACCCTAGTTCTTTGTCTCCCTCCTGAGCCCTAGCTCTCCGAACCCACCGCCACGCGTACTCCCTCCGCTCGGCCTGCCACCGTCGCCGCTCACTGGTGGCCGCCGGCCTTTCCCTGTCTCCCTCCCGAGCCCTATCTCTCCAAAACCAAAACTACGCGCGCTCCCTCCGCAGCAACAGCAATGGTGGCCACCATGAAGACGGCCCCCTCGGGCGGCGCAGGAACGGGCGGCTATGCCGACTCAGTGGACTACATGTCCCCCCGATCTCGTGGGGGCGAGTCGTAGGACGATCCCTTTCCCATCTCGGTGCTGCCCAGGCGGCGGCGAGCAACACCTCGAAGTTGCGGCCGATGTGCAACTATGGGGGCCACATCAAGCCGCGCCCCCACGACAAAACACTGTGCTATATGGGCGGGGAGACCCGGATCGTGGTGGTGGACCGCCACTCCACCCTCGCTGACCTCCACGCCCAGCTCTACCGCACCCTCCTAGGCGGCCGCCCCTTCTCCCTCAAGTACCAGCTCCCCTCTGAGGACCTCAACTCCCTCATCTCCGTCACCACCGACGAGGACCTCGACAATATGGTCGAGGAGTACGATCGGGTCGGCTCCGCTTCCGCTTCCTCCTCCTCCTCCTCCTCCTCCTCTGGGCCGAGTGCCGCCGCCTCCACCGCTAGCAAGCCTCCCGTCTCTGCCTCTACCTGTTCCCGGCCAAGCCGGAGTCTGCTGGACCATTCTCCTCCTCCATCGGCTCCATGCTCGACGACTCCAAGTCCGAGACCTGGTTCGTCGACGCCCTCAATGGCGCCATGCTTGGCCGCAACCTTGGCCTCGACGACCTCAACCCCTCCCCCAACGGCGCGGCCGCCACCACTGCCCCGCCGGACCGCGACCTCGTTGTCCTCTTCCCCCGCTAGGACTTGTCTGTGGGGAAGCCCGAAGGCGGGGGCAGCCGGCACAGTGCCCAGGACGTCCACTCGGTGCCGGACTTGCCCAAGGCCTCCTTCTATGGATCAGCCTCCTCCACGCCATCCCTCTCCAACCTAGCGCCCATTTACATCTGCCCTGACGACCATGGCGGCCCCGATCTCAGGGCGATTGCCCCCAACCTGGAAGATCACTTCTCCCAGATGAACGTCTCCGGCGACCAGAAGTAGCAGTAGTAGCTGGATGCCGCAGAAGGCTTCAATCACCTGCAGTACTACCCTCCTCCGCCCCTCAACCATGCTCCTCCACTCACAACCGCGGCGACGACGGCCGGGCCCAATCCTGCCGACATCTCCCCTACTAAGAACCTTAATCCCGGCAGGGTTTTCTCCTCCCACGATGACAAATCGGATCAGGGAGGCTTCTGTAGATCTCCGTCCCAACAATCCAAGGAGCAACAGCAGCAGGCCCAACAGCAACAACAGCAGTAGCACCAACCACAAAATCCTAGTCTCGTGGATATCCCCATCTCAGGCGATGCCGTTTCTAGGTACTTATGAATTCCGTTTAATTGTTATTATATCTCATGTCCAAAACTCCTTAGTTAGATTGTTATTATATGTATAGACATTTGAGATCTTTTGTGGGCTATTGGTTGCTGTCTTGGCTGCCTCTATCATTAGGAATTTTGATGATGATGTTGTTGTTGATTTTCATATTAATGTATTAGAAGAATATGCAAGTATAATAAAGGCATGAACCAATTTTAATAATACTATAATCTACATTTAGATGTCTTAAGATACCCTCTCCTCCAACCCCCACTCCTAATTTTCCGCTTCTCTCCATGATAGTCTTTCCATGTTCTAATGATATTAGTTATAGTATTCTAGATGTTAAAAAGATTAATATTAAAATTGATATTATCTCAAAACTAATATTTTATAAAATCACATATAAAACCACAAGCTTTAATGGGTCAATTTGAACATGAGCAAGTCAACTCAACAGTCAGGTTGGGTTAAAATTTCTAAAACTCAGGTTGCGTCAAGTTGGGTTCGGTGGGGGAACGGGGTGTTGGGGAGGGCTTCTAACCTGATCTCAGTGATGTTGGATGCATATTAAACGATAGTGCCTTTTAAATTGCCTTACACAAAATATATGAATTTGGCTTCCCACTTCTATCATTGTTTCAAGATGTCATCAAATAAATAATTTCTTGCATTTGTTTCCTACTTATGTTACATCTTGGTAAGCATGCCTTGGACCTACTTGTAATTACCCGGATGTTTAGGGAGACGGGTCCTAATACTGGTTTCCTTCTATTAATGCACAACATCTTATTCTCTTTCAATTCGTTGTGGATTGTCTGGATCAAAACTTCAGCTCACTGATGATTTGTGTGTGGCCACACATAAAGTCGGTTATATTCTTCTAGCATGACATCTTAATCATCTTAATCATGACATCTTAGTC
Source organism: Zantedeschia hybrid cultivar (assembly GCA_030544215.1). Classification (NCBI taxonomy): domain Eukaryota; kingdom Viridiplantae; phylum Streptophyta; class Magnoliopsida; order Alismatales; family Araceae; genus Zantedeschia; species Zantedeschia hybrid cultivar. Next base: position 36,665,208 of record JARZZO010000013.1, read on the forward strand.
AGTATTTTTGGAACTCTCGGGATAATGATAAACACCATTGGCTCGCTATGTTGGTCTTTAATGTCTTCACAATCTTTATGGAGTAATTATATGGGTGCCAAGTATTTTCCTAATTCTACCTTTTTGGCAGCTAATTAGCTTACGGGTTCTAGGTCTTGGCTCGCTATGTTGCGTTGTAGGCCTGCAATGGCGGTGCATTGTTTCTGCACTATAGGGGATGGAAGTGCAAATTTTTTTCTAGATAACTGGTTTGGTCTAGGAACCTTGGAGAATCATATGTGAGTAGATGCATGGATAGCCTTGGTGAATAAACATGCATGAGTCTTGGAGGCTATTCAAGGAGGGGCTGGTTTTATCGCTCAGCTATCACAATTGGTGGAGAATGATGTGCTTGACCTTTATTTTCAAAAGCTTCAACCACCAATCCCAAGGGCTAGAAGTCATCATATTTGGCATCCTTCACTTCGTGGTAATTTCTCCATTAGTTCGGCTTATTATGTTCTGTGGGATGCCCCCATCCTTGACGATGAGAGGTCACATATTTTTGCTAATATTTGGCATTCCATAATCTCGAGGAAGATGTCATTTTTGAAGGCCAAAAGCATCTGTAGTCTGCTTAAAACATAAGACATGATTTTACATAAAGCAACGACATACGATCGAAAAAAAGGAGGGAGCTTTCTTGACTCAACAGAGCTTTTTGGCTTTAATCACGGTCAAAATCTTGGGCCTTCACAAGATTATGTGCTCTTCCAACCTGTTTAACTTGAAAGTACTATTTAATCTTCCATCCCAGGTGATACGTACACTCCTGACAGACTACTCAAATTCTTCGATATATAAGCATGTGAAAAAAGCATACTATATGCTTGAGAGAGAGAGAGAGAGAGGTTAGTTAGTTGCCACCACACCTCTGAAGGTGATATAAAGACAAGTAGACAACTAACAAGTAGACAACTAAAGCCCCATTTTAAAGTATAAGATATCACATCTACTGATTCTAACATAATGGCTCTTGGTATTCCATTGGCTTCTCGATGCTCTTGCTGTGACTCTCCAAACTATAGAATCTGTGCAACATCTTTGTCCTCCGAACAGCAGTTGGGTATAGCAGTTGGAGTGCCCTATAGTGCATTTGAAGAATGTGAAACCTTGTCCAACTGAGGAAGAGGAATCCTGTGCGGAATTCTTGGGCCCTCCATCACAGACACAGCTGATCTTGGTATCATTAGGAGATTTGTTATATGCCCTGTTTCAGAAATAACACCTATATGTTATGATTGATTATTTAAATCAAGTTACGGTAAGCTAAGGATCAGTTAAGGGTTTTCTTAGAAAACCTACATTGTGGACCTAAAGAAGCCATAAAGTGAGACTTTTGTATATGACTCTGTTTTTGTCTTTTCGGGTTTAGAATTTGTTGCATTATCTTGTTGTGTTCATTTCTTCTATATAGGAGGATTCTAAGAGCATACAAGTTCTATACTTGCCTATTTCTTTTTTCCCAATTAAGAAACATGTGGTGGTATCTGCTTTCAAAGTAATCTACAGTTTACGGGCTTTAGAAGAGATGTTGCTTCATTGACGACATCAAGTTGCTTGGAGGATATTTTTCACATTTTGAGAGACAATCAAAATGTTGCTATATTTTTTTGTATTGGAGCTATTGAAGTTCAGCTTTCTTTCTGTAAGATTCCCTCACCGAATCTTTCACATGGACGTATTCTTTTAGGTAGAGATCTATGTTTGGTGTTGCAGTTGTTCCCTTTGTTCTACTGGGTTTGGAATGACAATTTCTCCAGAGAGTCCCCGCCGGCTCTTTTAAGTTTTGTGCTTGTTCATGATCATTAGTCTATGTATTCGTCTGATCTTATATGTTCAACTCTTGCAACCTCACTAGTAGGTCTGCCATTCTGTAACAAAAGAGAATACATCGGGCAAAAATAGCAATAAAGACACTCTATAATAATGAAAAACATTTTGCTTTTGATTTTGGCAGGAATGTTGGATGCTCAAGATGGCCCTTCAAAGAGAATTTCCGCCAAGAAAGCTATGAAGCATGCTTGTGTTGATGCTTTAGTTTTTTTTTTTTTTTTTTTAAAGAAAAGATGTTGGTGTTTTAGATGAAACAAACGTTTGAGATAATTGTAAGATAAATGAGATTATTATTGTATATTCGGAGATGTTTTAACCACTAGCAAACATTGATGGGAATTAATCCCAAACTCTCTGGCTCTCGCTTTCGCTCTCTCTCTCCTATATGTGAATGTTTATTTGTGTATGTGGATGTGTTTATTTGTGTATGGATGTACTTATTTGTATGTCTATGAATGTTATCTACAGGTTATTACGTATTTATAGGTTTTTGTGTATTATTTAATATTTTAAAATATTTTTTTTAAAATTAATAACAATTGTCAATGACTTAAACCGTCGACAAAACTTTCTATTGAACATATGTCAACGGCTGCAGGAACCGTGGACATATAATGTTTGTCAACGGCTACCGCCGTTAACATATGCACAGCATATGTCAGCGGCTAAGGCCGTGGACAAATGCAATGTTTGTCAGCGGCTATAACTGTTGACATTAGTAACATATGTCACTGGCTTGAGCTGTTGACATATGATTTATATGTCCACGGCTGCCGTAGCCGTTGACATATGTCTCATTTGTCTATGACTAGTAACCGTGGACATACGTCCCTTATGTCAGTGGTTGTTCTTAGCCGTTGACAAATATTTGCAAACGGGACTTTTGTCCACGGCTTTGTCAACGGCCGTCTAGCCGTTGACATATCCTTTAGTCTACGATTTTTTAATATTTGTCAACGGCTGTTAGTCGCTGAGAAATCCTATATTCCTTGTAGTATGAAATCTTTTTGCAAGGGTATGCGCCAAGATACTACTTAATTTATTTTCCGGAATGTTCTTTTCTAGGAGAATCCTATGAGAGGATTGTTATTATATTTATACTACAGACTTCACTAACTTTGCTATATTAATTGTGAGTCATTTGATTATTGGATTAAAGAGGTTAATTTTAACAAGAATTATTTGATCAAGTGATGGAACAACTCTCAATGAATGTAGTACAGAGAATGGTAAAAAAGATATGATATAATAATATTCCTCATCCTGAGATATTCACGTAGTGTTGATCTATATGGTTATGCAATCTTGTAAGAGTTTGCAATAAAGATCAAAGAAATAGTCGACATCTCCTTCAATCTCCAGTACGATCTTCGTCAATAGAATGCCCAAGGCCAAGGAACACAGCACATGCAATACCATATTGATATGTATAATGTACCTAGCCTAATACATGTTAACGTACTAACTTATATATATATAGCATGTTGTGTCAGTGCACTAACTAGCATATATATACCTGATAACGTGTTAATGTAATAGCATATTAAGGAAATATTACGATAGCGTGTTAATATGGCGTTGGTTTTGATTCGTTAGATGGGTTATGGACCTTATGGTGGTAACATATATGTCAACGAGACTAGAAGAGGGGAGTAGACTTAATTAAAGATTTAATTTTCACTTTAATTAGACTCCTGTTTTTCGCAATGATATAAGTTGGTGAAACAAAAGGTGAATCACCCCACACTAATGATCATCATGTAACCGAATTGAAAACTTTAGCCCCAATTTGTTTATAAAATAGGTTATCTGGAATAGCATATATTAGAATAAAGGGTGTTTAGTTTCGATAATTCTGTAGAACTCATTTACGGAATAAGAAGGATAAATAATTCTTGTGTCTATGGTCGAATTACTTATTCTCTTTATTCTAAGAATAATTAAGAAATCTTATTCTTCTCTAATTCTTCGAACAAAATGGGGTGGAGATTTATTAATGTGAATTAAGGATATTCCTTCACTGTCAAAAGGAGATCTAGGAGACTTTCATTCTTAAATGGAGCAAATGAGGGCTGAAAGAATGGTTTGGATGATGGATCTACATTCGGACCGGAGACTTGCATGGTTTCTAACTTGAATGCAATTTAGGATTTTCATGGCGGTATATAAATTTTGAATGATTGCAAAATATGGTAACTTATGACACATCGCACATTAATGAATAATAGCAATTCAAACATTAAAATATATTATTTTATGACTATTTACGAGATTTTACAGCATTTGGGACGCACCAAATGACCCTTTAAGTCTCCCACGACAGTCTACCCTCTTGCGGTCGTTTTCCTATATGCCGTTGTCATGTCTTGACCCCACCCATTGGGGGGACCAAGCAAAGATTTTGACCTTGCATGGGCGTCTCTAACCCTAGTTAATTAGCATCTAGGGCTATAAAGATCAGGAGCAGTCCAAGCAAACGTTGTTTGGATCATAGTTGGTTAATAGATACATGTGCTATTTGGTAAATTAAGTACATTCACATATAATTCAATTTAAAATTTGAAGGAGACGGTCAAAAATTTAATCAGAAGACTGAAAAAAATAGCAAGATGGATATAAGTCTTTTTACCAAGATTTTTAAAAGTTATAATTATATAATAAATCATTATTAACCAAATTACGAGAAAACTGAATTTTTATCATACAATATTAGCTCTTAAAAGATTTAAGTGTCAAAATGTTATTTTAATTTGATAATATGGTGTACTAAATGAAAAATATTAAATATACTTATATTATACGTGAATAAAATGCCTGATGCCAAAACAGAGAATAATTTTTCTCATCTTTCAATTCAGTGCGTCATATGAAAGTTTTATCTAAACTTTAAAAATATATAAACAATATGAATATAATATTATATTTTACTAACTATGGTCAGAAATGTTTCACTTATATTTTGGCTTTCAATCAAAAACTATAAAGAAGAGTTTCCAAAATTAAAAAAAAAAAGTGAGATTATTACGAAAATATTGACTTTTATAACAAATTAAAATTAGTTATAATTTTTCACTTTTCAAATCATTTTATGTGAAAAATGAAAATCTAAAGTGACTTTTTTCTTGGGGGTACAACTCTGTCCTAATGGTAAAGCAATTAGAAACCTATCCATGCCACCAGGGTTTAAACTCTAGCAGCTTCCTCTCCACTCATGTCAGGTGACTTCATATACCAATTGAGCCAGGCACAAGTGACATTAGGGACATGTTTAACAAAACCTCTAGTTAAAAGTCAGTGTCAGATTATTGTTTTAATAGAGTAAGAAAAATGCCTTCGGTGGAAGTCATTTCAATCTTGGGTTTGCGAACAACAACCAGCGTGTCCGGCTTGACCCGGATCCGAAACAATGGAACTGGAACCGGGGTGCTCTCGGGTGGACCGTCGACGGTCCAAATGGCGTGATGGATCCGTGATGCCCGCGTTAAGATTCGACTGGAGAGGAGATGGAGGCGCCTGAGGAGACCACTGGAAACCTGGTGCGGTTTGGTGGGCGGAACGCACGCAGGGGTAGAGGCGATGGCGAACCAGGGCGCAAAGAAGAGGAGGGACGAGAACAAGCAGCACATGGCCAAGCTCCTCCGCCTCATCATCGCCTGCAACGTCCGCCCTCTTCATCTCTCTCCCTCTCCGATCCCGTTTTCGTTTTTCTAGCATTTTATAGCAGATTTGGATATGATGTTCTTCTTTTACATGCTTTCCGTTTCATGCTCTCTAGTTGATCGAGATCTGGTTTATGGTTTCCTAGGTTTTTGTGTTTCCCCTGTTCTTCGGCATCCTGGTGTGAGAAAGTTTGATTTTTATGGTTCTATGTATGCCTGAAATCGGTGATCTTGAGCTTCTAGGTGACTAACCTCCAAATTGAAGTCTCCTTTTCGTAGATTTAGAATTATGGGCGCGGATAGTTGAGTGGAAAGGATGAGTGTGAATTACTGGATCCAGGAAGTAATATGATTTTGATGTTGTTTGTTGCATGAAGGGGTGGATAGACTCTGCAAAAGAGAAAGCATGCACGATAATTTTTATTGATGGTGATAAAGTGTTCAAAATTTAAGAGGTCTGTAATTGGGTATGTTTTGCTATTTATCTTGTTCCACTGAAACACCATCAGAAGAAATAAGATGGCCCAAATGACATTTGGAATACTTGACATAAAGAGTTTTGTCTTTTAGAACTTGTAGAACCTGTTGTAAACGTGATAGGTGATCTCTCCAAGCCTTGCTGTGTATTAAGATATCATCCAAAAAGAAAAAAAGGAAAAAATCAAGGTCACGAAACTGCAATATGCCTTCACTGTAGCCGGAAGGCCCTTCCCAAGAGAGATAATGTCCTCTAGCCATCCAAGTCTTTTGATTTATACCATGATTAGCCAATAATATACTTCAAGGTGAACCATTCAGTATAAACCTGAAAACCCACAGCAGAGTTCAATTGTGAGATCTTTTCAAGGGGAAAAGACAATCACGCTTGCAATAATGTGTGTGTGTCACAGAAGAGAGTGTGTTTTAAGAACATAAAATAAGTTTCCCTCTAAGTTTGCTTCCATCATTGATTTAACAAGATAGATGTTATGTAACTATTTCTATGTAGCTGCTGAAACTGAAAGTGTCAGGCTCAGAGTAAGATAAACACATTAGAAGAAAAAAGAAACTCCAGAAAAGCATAAATCTTGCAGAATTAATGTGAATTCAGAAGCAGAAAAGTGCATTGCAGAAATATGGTGCAAGGACAGAAAATTAGAGGACTCACTAGTTCTTTTTCTCCTTGGAATTTTGAAATAATACGATTATACCCTATGTAATCAAAGGCGATCGCCTCGCTCGCCTAGGTGAGTTGCAGCAAGTTAAGAACGCCTCGCCTTGCCTCATGTTCGCCTCACTCACCTGGGCACTTGCCCATAAAGTCTATGCCAAATGTTTGTTTCCTTTTTAATTATGTGGCACTGCTTTTCTTATTCCAAAGTGGATAATACCTCTTTTAACAGTGTCTAATACTGTTTTCTCTTACATGCTACCACATTTTTTTTCTTTTTCTCTCACATGCTGCCACAATTTTGTCTTATTTTTGATGATTCCTAAGAACATGCACTACTTATATGAGTGCTTTATACAATTGGTCATTACATGTCAGATATGATCAATATTTCTTAAGGTCTTACATATAATTATCTTAGATGTTTTCTTTATTTTCTTCATAATGCCATTTTCTTTCCTTCATTGTGGTGTAGGAGAGAAAACACATTGCCTCAAACGCCTAGGCATTTGAGAAAAACTAATCTATTACCACGTAACAGAAAGTTTCTGATGCAGGAGAAGACTCACAGGCAGTGCAGAGCAGGTGTGTATCAAGCTTGGAGCCACCTCTTTTGGCTTGGAGATGAGGCCTGGCTCGTTTGATGCATATAATTACATTTATTTGATTTTATTAGGCCCATTTATGGCCCAATCTGTAATTTTCTATTTTTTAGGATTTTTTAGGTGTGATTTTCGCGCTAATTAGAGGCTAATGGATAGAAACAAAAGAAGGATAAGATCGGATGGTTTTAGAGTCGGATAGGAGCTTATAGTCAGAGTCTATATATGTACGTTTGTTTCAGAAATTAAAAGGATGATGAATTTTGGAGAAAAAATTACCTGCTTGTGCGATTTTGGCCTTCACGACGAAGACCCCCACTCCTCTTCCTTAGTGCGACGCCAAGGCCCCCCAACTCCGGTGCGATGCCGGAGAGAAGCGCCTGCCGGTGCGATGTCGGCCGGTCCCGTCCCCTCTCTTCCCCTTTGTCCCCCGTCAGTTTTGGTATCAGACCATGTTCTTTGGGTTGTTCTCACAACTCGAGTCTTGTGCCTCCACCACGCCACCCCAAACCTCTGCCACTGCCCTAGTCGAAGGTTTCCCCACCCCTTTCTCTATCCTACGGTTCGAGTCCTGCCACGCCAGACAGAAGAAGAGGACGTTGGAGGCAAGCGAACCGTAGGCTGCTCCCGTCGCCGGAGTCCTCCGGCGCCGTAACCGGTCTCTGCCGATGTCGCTGCCGACAGCGACGCTTCCCTCTGCCGCCTGCAGCGTGCCCTACGGCCGTCGTCACCGGCCTTGTTGCTGTCGCCCGTAGCCACCACCGCCGACGTCACCGGCTGCCACCGCCGCCGGTGCAGTCGCTGCCCACTGTCGTCGCTCACCCCGCTGCCTCACGCTGCCCCCATTGAAGCCTCCCCCAAACCCTCGCAGCTACGCTCTCTGGTTCGGTGAAGAAGGTGAGAAGGAAGAAGAACAGCTACGCTCTCTGGTTCGGTGAAGAAGGTGAGAAGGAAGAAGAACATGAGCAAAAGGGGGGGGGATAGAAAAGCTCGTGCTTCTCTTGTTAGTTAGATCCGGTCAAATTGGGTTTAACCCGGTCCAGCCCAACCCCTTCCAACGTGGTTCGAGCCACGTTCACGCTGGTCCGAACCACCTGCTACCTAGTCTAAGTCAGGGTCCTATTGGGTCCAAACTAGGGTCCAATCTAGGTCCGTGCTGGGTGCAGGGTGGTGCAACTGGAGCCATTATCGCACCGCTAGCGCCACGATCTCGTCTGTGCTCCAATTTGCAAGTCGCTTGAGCCGTTGGGATCTGCTAGGCCGACTTTACAGTACGTTTTGTCCGACAGCAGCGCCTCGTTTTGTGTGTCGCACTTGCACGCTTTACGAAGACGTTTGTGCTCACCATTTGAGGTCATTCCGGACTCCAATTTGGGCTCCGTCAGCAGCGTTGATCTTATGTCAGCGAGGCCAACCAGATTTAGCACATTACGTCCCCAGTTTGTCTCGTTTTGCGTGCCACATCTGCACACATACCGTGGTTGTCGGTTTGGGCTCCGTTACTTGCACCGATTGCGCCGTTGGCTTCGTCTCAACAAGGCAGACTTAGCTCCAGAGTGGTGCTGCCCCTACGGTGCCTCGTTCGCGTGCCGCTGATTGATTCTAACAGAATTGAAAGCCCGAGGTAATTTCTTGCAACATGTATTCCATCTATTTCCGTTTTGATGTGTTCTTGCCGAATCAAGAATGGACGACATTGATTTTAGATGAGCGGGCAAGTGATAATGTGATTCCTCAGTCTATTGTTGATTCACGGTTGAGGATGGACGAGATTTTTATAGAGGGTGATAGAACTTTTGTGAAGTTCTATCAGCGCGTTATGGGTGTCACTACAGGACACTCTACTACTTATGTGGATGGAGCTTGGTGTACTATGGATCCATAGGGTTCTTCCATTTGCTTGGGTCGAGATTGGTTATCAGAGTGCCATGCTACAGTGGATTGTGATAGATGTCGATGCTCTCTCTTGCACCCCCATTTTGATGGACGTGAGTTCTCGTTTTTGGATTCTTCACTTTATTCTCGTAAGGCATTGGAAACGCCGTCAAAGTTAGTTGATACAGTCTCGCCAACTGTGAATGATAATCAATTAGATACATCGGTTCATACTCAGGGTGATAGTGTTGATCCTACGACTGATGATGTTCGGAATGCTATTCTATTTATTGAGTCTGGATTTCATTTAATGGCGGATGATGTGATTGAGACCAATTCAGTACTGTTGGTCATTAGTGACTCATTAGATAATATTGTGTGGGATCAGAGGGGGGGCCCACTGGTTGGTGGGCCCCTATCGGTTTCCTCCAAAGGAGGAACCAGTGGGGGGCCACTCTCTCCCTCTCTTCTCCAAATTTAAAATTCAAAAAGGAGAGGGGGGATTAATTAGTGGAGAAGGGCCATTAATGGGTTCTTAAACACTCCCTTGTTAGTGGAGCCTCCACTAAAACCCTCATTAATGCCCCATTAAAAAAGCCAAGTCAACCCTCTCTCTCTCATTTAAGAATAAAAAAGGGGGTGAAAAAAAAGAGATTGAAAAGAAGGCATTGGGCATTGGAAGGACTCACTCTCAATCTCTAACTTTTCGGCCTATAGCATCATCTGATAGACATACTCTAACGTAGACACATCCCTCCTGAAGAACTCGCGCTAGTAAGCTAGACGTAAACCCTTCTAAAAGTGTGAAAGGGTCATTGCACTCTCCTCACGAACACCACATCTCAAAAGATAAGTATCTAACTCAGAGATGTACTCAGTTACGGTACATTTCGCCTGAGTAAGGTTCTACCACTTATTCATAAGACGATGACGGTATGTGGCAGGAAGGTACTTCTCACGAAGTTTTACCTTCATCTCATCCTATGCCTCTACGGGCTCTTGATATCACTGCCTAAGAAGCGCTTCCACATTAGACCAGAAGGTCTTAGCTTGACCCAACAGCTTCATTTTGGCAAATTGGACCTGTCGACCATCCGACATCTCGTACCAGTCAAAGTAATGATCCATACCAGCCTCCCAATCCAAATAGATCAGAGGATATAGGGATCCGTCAAAAGTAGGCGCATCCACTTTCACATTCTTGATGGCCTGATAATCTAAATCCTCATGATCACGATAAGGCCTACGCTCATACTCATAGTCTTGGGCATGCCTATAATCAGGGCGGGGACCTCTCTGTGCGGGCAGAACTCTTCGAAATTCATCATCAACTGCCTTAAACAGATCGTCTTCATAATCTGGTTGGCAACCCCTCCTATCATCATATCGAGCGGCACGAACGGCTAGGGGAGGCGGGAATGGCTGATGCTCAACAACCCTCACGAGTCTTAGATTTTTGGGCTCTCACAAGGTCTTGAGGTCCTTGGGGGACTCTCTCTAAGGCAGTGATTCGGTCAGCTACACCCTAAATCGAATGATCAATTTGAGTCATCCTATCTTGAATTGTCTTGAGTGATCCCTCTATCTGATCAAAGTGCTCGTTAAACTGACCTACAATATTATTGAACTCACGTATCATATCCGACAAATCAAGACTGGTATGAACTCTAGCTCAAGTTTGAGAACCTGTAGGAGAATCTACTAGGGACCTAGACATGGCTGTAGATGGATGGTAACTAGTACCACTACGCATGGGTATGCAAACAATTAGACCTCAATTAAGACTCTTAATTGACTCTTTAGACAAGCAAAACCCAGCTCTGATACCAAAAAGATGATGTAGGATGGCTAATGGAATTAACCGACTCACTAAAGGAGGTAGATATCAACAACAAGCAATATAATAATAAGTAGATGCAACCTAATCGCACAATTGTCGAGTTGAATAACCACGCTAAATAACAAAAGTTAGCTGAGTAATCGTCCTTCTCGGAATGAGAAAATGTGGGACCATTGACAGTTAGAGAACTATCGCAAGTAGAACCATCCTAAAGTCTTGATGGGACTCAGGATAGGTGTAACGCGCTCTCAAGCCAACAATGATGATGTGTCATGGGCTAGGTATCCTACCGCACAAGTCTATTGGACGCCATTCAAAGTGTGTGCATGAGCGTCGCGTGGCTAAACTCCACTAGGCTATTTGATTTACGTCGTTAAGGGTAGATGCGTATTGTGATAGGCATCGGCTCGATATGACGTGATTTAGCCTATTTGTACATGGCGTTGTCCCTCTCAGTGGTGCCCTCCCACACGCGTGGCATCTCCTCAAGCGGTGGAGGAGCCAAGGCGAGGGTGCCTTCGCATTTTCCTTCCCCTTCCCCCTCTCTCTTCCCTCATTTTCCTCCCCCTCCCCCCTCTCTCTTCTCTCATTTTCCTCCTCTTCCCTCCATCTTCTTCCCCTCCAACCTCTCTTTCCACTTCTCTTCTTCTTCCTCCTTCCACCTCTTCCCCTCAAGCTTCCTCCCTCCCTCTCACCACCTTCCACCACCACCACATCCCTCCTCTCCTCCCTTGTGGCGGCTGACGCAACGGCGAGGGGCGGCGACGACGGCGGTGGCGCAGTGGCTTGGTGGCATTAGGGGGCGAGGTGGCGGCGAGCCGGAGGAGGCGGCGGATTGTGGATTGCCATATACCTCGTCGGAGGACTACCGGTGGCTCAGAGGTGATCCTACCACGTGAAGGACTCTTTGTGAGTCGAGAGGAGTTTAAGGCGACTAGGTAGATTGATGGTCCCTTCCCAAATTCTTAGAAGCGTGTTAGGAGCCTTTTATATTGAGAATTTCTCTATAGTAATATGCTCTTCCCCCTCATTTATTGTGAGTTTTGCGGTAGTTTTCACGTATGGTGGGGGTCTTTCATGTTGGGCGTATTCGGAAGGATCTCCATTGACGTTTTGGTGGTGTGAGTGAGCTAGGAAGTATGGTGTTTGGAATCTCGTTTTGGGTTCTGAACGGCGTTTGTCTGAGTTGACGTCTTTCTGAAAGATGTCAATAGAAGAAGACACAATTCAGAATGAGAAAGACAAGCATATTGGGTTAATCGATTTAGCACCTAGTCAATTAGGTTGATAGGCATCCATGGTGGTCGACGCTATTCAGGCTAATCTATTATCTGCTATAAATTGATTAATTGAGATAAGTTAGCTAAATGGTCTCAACATGCTAAGACATGTTTTATGATTTTCTTAATGAACGTTTGAATTGGCCGATGCATTTCATAATAGAGAGCAGGCCTCATGGTAAACTACATTTCATGCATGGAATAATTTATATTAATGATATTATGTATAAATTATGTACTTTAGATTCATGTATAGCATGTTAAATATGTTCTTATGCATTATTGCACGCCTGACATCATGCATGGGGAATGTTAGGCTCCGTTTCATAGTTTGGACACCTAAGAGTGACTCTTCCACTAGTAGTACACCCAGTGCCATTTGGCATGTTGTGACCTGAGAGGACATGGTCATGGGTTACTCCCTTGCACTTTGGCGTGATTGGGTCTGAACCGGTCCTAGGTTCCTCATTTGTGTTGCCTCTTTCAGGTGTTAAGGAAAATCAACCATTAGGACAATAGTTGACTACTTGCGTGCACATGTGGTTGGGGGGTGTGGACCCCATGTAGACTTACGGGTCCCAGTTAGTCCTATTTCTGGCTCACTGCCTTAACTTATGGGTGTCCAGAGCCTTGTACGGTTGGATATGCGAGCGTTGTTGAGTTATGAGTTGCTTTTGTTGAACGTTTTCCCTGTTCTGCTTACTTCTGGCCATGGTTTGCCACATCGTACCTGATCGTGCCAACATATACGAGTTGACTCGTATCTGGGCGAGTCGATCCTCTGACACACACCGAGTCGGACCGAATCGTTTCAACCCTTACATGTATAATGGGTTGTTTTAAATTGTTTTTTTTTTTTTTCATTTGAATCTTTGATAAGCAAACTTACACTTTTTTTTATCAATTAATAGGGTATATTTATGTGAAATATGGCTAAAGTTCATTACTTTTAACAAATTCATTAACTTGACTCGTGCGAGTCTGACCGAGTCGGATCCAATTCGACTCGTATTTGGAAAGATACGATCCGATACGGATCCCCGAGTTAGCAAACCTTGCTTCTGGCTATAGTTGTAGATTTACTATTTTATATACATGCATTTTGTTCCTGTTAGTTGCATGTGTGTGTGGGGGAGGTACGGATCACGGGAACCCTACTAAGCCTGTTTAGTGGTGGCTCACTCCCTAGTTTTTAGGTGAAGAGTTCATATTGGAGTCGGAGCGAGGAGTTTACATTAGGTTGCGCGTGCCAACTGCTACTATGCTTTCGGGGTATGCCCTGGTATAATTATACCTTTCTTTACGGCTTGTACGTAATTTTTTTCGTTTGAACTGTATATTTATTGCTGGACAGTATTCGGACTGTAATCTTGTATTCCCCTGTTATTTGTCTACTTTTCTTAATCTGATAAATCTTGTTATTTAGCTTGGTTTAATTTGTACTTCACCAGATGTGTGACTATTTGAGACCTAGGTGTGAGTCCGAAGGTAATGATCTAATACCCGTGTTGCATTGGTTTTTAAACCGAGGGTGGTGGGTCGTTACAATTACTAATTGAGTACCCTTGCGTCGACTAAGTTTGTTTCTTTTCCCTTAGTGTGGATTGAGCTCTTTTATGAAACTTAGCTTCGTCTTTATTATGTGAGTCAATATTGGATGTGTGTTTCTTATTCTCGGTGATTTTGGTGACTACTAATTGAATAATTTCTTTGTGATCTTCAGAGGGTACAAACATTTGAGAAGATCAAGATCTACCCAGTTAAATTCAAGTCTTCTTCCATTCTTTGTTAGGAAGATGTGGTAGACGGGTAAACAGCAAGTATGCCAAAGGAAAGAACAGTAAATAATTTGGTGAGGGAGAATAAATAATTGCACAGAAAAAAAGACAATCATGCACAATGGCTAGGTTTGATAACCTGGGATTAGCAAATAAAGGTCATGATAAACTATATTATCTTTAGTATTTTCTTGCAATTGCCACGATGGAAACTTTCTGTTATTTATTAGTACATGAACAATTTGTTTGTGATTCCTTTTAGATTCCTTAGCATCTAACTTATCTTTATTATTATCCAAGTGGGCTAGGGTTTGGAGTACAAAGGAGGATAGAGTACTGTGGTGTCTGGTTCTTCATGTGACTATCTGCCATCTGGACAGAGGAATAGCAGGATTTTTAGAAGGGAAGCTAATTCTTGTGATAGGGTCTTCTCTTTTGTTTGATTTTATGCTAGAGAGTGGGCTAGATTGTCTTACAGAGTGGACTGTAATAACTCCTCCATGTTTTGTTTATTGGAGGGGCCTCATTCTTGAGTTACACCGTCTTGGTGTTTTTGTATAGGAGTGCCTTTTGAGTGCAGCCCTCTTACTTTTTGTACATACCCACTTTTTCTTCCTTTGATAATACAACTTAATATCTGTTTCATTCTTAATTTTCACTGTGCAGGTCATTTATGTATTGGTGAGGATGCTCATCTTCCATTCTACTGTCAGTTGGAAGCATTGGGTCGGCCTCTTTGTGACATCTGCTGCTTATGCACTTCCATATCAACAACTTGCCAAAATGGCAAAACCAGCATATTCGGATGATGGTGAACTTCTAGATGGCGGGTTTGATATGAATTCTGAAGGTGTTTGTGGGTACTTTCATTTCTCTTGCTGCTAGCATACTATCTACACCTTGGAAATTATATTCAATTTTTTGGTTCATTTAATTACTCTAAAGAGCCTTGCAATACTTTGCTGTGGTGCTTGTCTAAAACCAGTGATGGTTGTGAGAAAATTTGTTTATCCAGCATTTCAATGCCAAGGGTTATCTCATTACCAGAGAGGTGATAAGTGATAAGCAGCAGGGATGAAGGGAATTTATAATTCTTAAAGACATTAAAGTGGAGGAATAATGCTGGATTAGGATCTTATTTGCTCTAAAACAGTACACACAAATAGACATTACGACTGGGTTTATACACATACCGAAATGAGTTTTATCTCATCAATGCCATCCTGAGCAACCCGACCCGACCTCCCCCCCCCCCCCCCCCCCAAAAAAAAAAAAAGGAAAAAAAAGGAAGTAAAAGGTGCATGCGTGTACATGGATCATCCTTTATCCCACTGTTTCATTGTGAGAAGATTCCTCCTCCAGTAATATCAATTTCAGTTTTTATTTGAGATAATTACATATATAGTCCTCTTACATAGCTAATTACACTTTTGCCCCTCAATTTTTCGCCCTATTATTGATAACCCTACTAAATGGAAATTATGTCAAAAATGTTCCTGCAGTTAACTTCCGGTAATGATTCTGTTTTCAACTGTTAAATTTAATGTTTGGGCAAAAATGCTCTACAAAAGGTAGTTTTTGGATTGGCACATTGTGCTAAAGAGAGAGAGAGAGAGAGAGATGGAAAGAGAGTTGAGCATAGAATAAGGGCATAGTAGACATTTTTTAACTTTGGTTAAAGGCTAAGCAGGGTTAAGTAAGAGATATTTAACAAAATGCTAACGGGTGGCAACGGTAGTGGCATTTTTGGCATAATTTTCATTAGTAGGATTATGAATAATAGCACGAATAATCTAGGGGCAAAATGTGTAATTAGCTATGTAAGAGGGTTATATATGTAATTATCCCTTTTCTTTTTATCTGGATCACTGCACTATTTCCTTATGTTTCCGTAATCTGTTGTTGACTGGCATGTAATGTGCATAGAATTGCTGATCTATAATTCCTTTGGATATTCGTACATCTACTAGTTTTTCTCTTAATTGAACTCTTCCCCCCACTTGCTGGTATCCATATATTTCCCTTGAATGTGGGGGCTGTTACTATAAACTGCAAGCTCCTGATGTGCTATGTGGTTGGCTTTGGAACATGTCTTTTGCTGTTTTCTTCGGTTGAATCTGGTCTAGTTCTATCATTCAAAAACGTTGAAGGAGAAAACTATTTTTAGATGATGCTGTTTCATGGAACATGCTATGGGAATATATTTTGCTTACTTTAGTGTGTTTGATATTTGATAATTAGAATTCCATGTAACCTGACATTCTTTTAAATTCTTTCTTGCAGCTATATACATGATGTTATCTACATAACAAGCTTTGTACAGCTGATGTCCATTCTATCTGATAAGTTTTGGTACACATATTTGGTGGTAGGGCTCATGCCATAACTTCTTTCTATAGATATAAAAACTATTGCCTACATATCATAGTTTTGTGAAGCATTTCTTTCATCTGGTGCTTGACAAAGCCACTATAGCATGAAAAGAGCTGATACATAAATTTAAGTTGACATAGTATGTCCTAACTCAATCCTTGTGTAAATATAGATGCTGCCTCCTGAAAGCAGAAGCTGGTGAATTGCTTGTTACTGTGTTGAAAATTTTCTTTTAAAGAAGAAAAATATCTATGGCTTTTGGAAAAACTGCTTTTGGCTGATATGGGAAACATAGTTTGAATTTAGCTCAGAAAAATTGGCAAATTGAGTATCCAAAGTTGGACTATCTCCCTAGCCTTGGCCAATGTTAATTGCATTGATCTGACAAACAAAGACACTTGATTCACTGCCAGTGATTATGTCTTGAATAAAACCAACCACAAAAGTAAAGTATAATTTGCATCGAGCCCAAAGCCTACCATGGTCTAGCATTGGTTATGAAAGGTTTATAGTTATGAAAGGTTTACAAGTGTTTTACCTTTTAATGCTCTTAAATGACTTTGGACATTTTAGGTTAGAAGGATATTTTGGCTATTTTAATGGAACATCTAGAGGTGTTATGGTCATTTTAGGATTTGAAATGTGTTTTAAGGGATTAGGGAGGTTTTGAAACCCTGGATATGTTTCTGGTTTATTTTAAGTGTTTTCAAATTCTGAGAGTATTTTGGTCATTTTCGTGAAGTTTAGGATTTCAAGGATAATTTGAACGTTTTAATTGTTTTAGATTTTTAGGATTTTTCTATGATTTTCAATGTGTTATGGGTGTTTTGATGATTTTGGTAACTTTTAGGGTTTCAGGAGGCATTTTGTGCATTTTAGTTGATTTTATTTTTTAGGGTTCTTTCTATGATTTTAAAGACTTTTTAAGATTTACAAGTATATTGCGGTATTTTTGGACATCTGTTAGAATTTGGATGACATTGTGGTCATTTAACGTGAATTTTATTTTATTTTTGGATTTTTTATTTTGGTTGCTTTTGGGGTTTTAGTGGTGATTTGTTAATCGTAGAATCCTTGAGGGTTCCATGTGTATTTAGGGCACTTGGTGTGAGTTATAGGTTTTGGGTCTGTAATTGGGTTGTGAGAGTCATAGGTGTGTAAGGTCTTTGGTTAGGTTTGATTAACCCCTGTGTATTTTAGGTATTTGAGTCATTTGAGTGGAGGCTGTTTTCGGGACCTAGTTAGGTTGTACGGCTAGGGATGGCCTAGGCATCAGGTTAGGTGACCTATGGTTAAATGGCACATGGACCATGATATAGTTTGAGATGCTATGCTAGGATTTAACTAAGATCAAAGAAATCTTCACTTAACATCATTTTAGCTAGATTTGATCCATTGTTTTATTTGTCCTGGATTTTTTAGAGTCTTGTCCACACAGTCTTTTGTATTTTAGGTGTCCGCATCTTTAGTGTTTTTATTTATTTTAAACTGTCCGAAATTCACTCACGTCTACAGTAAGCCCATGCAATTTGATTTCAAACAGCATTGTTTGTGTAGCTTAGTTTAACCATGGTTTAAGCTCAATTCTTGTATGAAAATACTTTTTTTGTGGGTGAGAGGGGGGGGGGGAGTTATGAAAGAGAAAAAAAGCCATGAGAAAAGGAAAAGCCAAGATAGGAGTGATTGGAGAGTAATAGAGGATGGAGAAGGATGATAGGGAAAGGCTGAAAGGAAGAAGCGAAGCGGCAAGAGATTGCACCATCTGGATGTGGGTTACTATTGGCCCACTTTTGCTGTACAGTCTCAGATCCCATGAAAAGTCGGCAAGGAAAAAATGGTTCTGTGAAATGCATGGTCCTCTTTGAGCTTAACAAGATATAGTGAAGTCCTTGGTGCTAGGACATTCCTCACAGTTTGGAGTTTGTCCTTTTTTTTTGTAAATTTAATAGTTAGAATTGGGGATTTTTTTTCATCGTAATTCATCAAGTTCACATGCATTCTCAAGAATATTTGACAAATGCTCTGTTTTTCAGGTGTCTGTTGACTGAAGGTCTTATTTTACCAGTTGGGTGAACTCAGAAATTTAAAACAAATAGGAAGATAGAGGACTAAATATGAAAAGTTATGATATTAAATGTAAAAAACCCATGTCATAATCCTTGATTCTACAATGTTCTTTGGCCAGAAAAGCTGTCCTATATTGACACTGTTTTGAAGCAAAAAATCTTTTAATCACTCACAATATTTGTCCTCTTGGCTGGTATGGACCTCTTAGCTTTTTCTGTAATTCCTGGCTCTATCGCAGCTTTGTATTTGTACTTTGCTCAAAATGGCATGGCTTTCTATGCTAGCACTAAACCCTGATAACTGCCGCAACTGGAGTTTCTTACTAATCATGAAGAACATACTTTGTTGGAATTTTTACATCTCTATCGAAAGCCTGAAACAGATTAGAAACACCAGAAGAATCCATTTTCTCAATATGTTTTGGTTTTTCAGATACCAGCATTTGGTGCATATAAGCTTTCTGGTCTTTTGAGAGGAGTGCTATCCAGCGCAGAGGTATTCTACAACAGATCTCCTGTGCTGATCATCTCTGTCGGGCATGATGCTAGTCATGGATAATGTTTCAATACTCTTTAACTGCTGTGCAGGGTGTGGAGGAGGATGAGAAGACTCGAAAGAAACGGGAGAAAATGGAGAAAAAAGCTTCCAGACCCAAGTTCATGAAGGCGAGAAACAGATAGTTCATATGAAAGATGAGGTCGAGAACGCTTCGAACAAAAAAAAAAGGAACAGAGTCATGCTTCAACATCCATCGTTGTAATTTGTGAAATGGCTGAGGTATGCGATTGATTTGTTGTACAATCGTTGTTCTCGAGGCACATGAGCCTGATTAGCATGCTTGTGACTAGTGAATCTAGAACAACTGGTAGTTCTGGCAGTAACCACCTTAGAAATGTTCTCAACTGGAATCACGTCTCTTTTTTGGCTCTCGTGCAGTAAAATGCCACTCGTGCATTTGAACTTTTTACCAATTGCCACTTTTTAAGTGCGTGCTATGGCTGCCGTACTGATCTGCGACCTTCAAATCTTGTTGGCTAATCATATCGTATGTTCAACTAATTGGTTCTTAGGGAGTGTTATCACAGTTCTACTTTTACAACTCCACTGATTTGTCTGATCAAATTATTGCTTCTCAAGCAGTGTTATTGTTTTACACCTACTGTATTCGAGTAATCCCATTATTTGATTGAACGGTTCCTACTAGAGGTGCGGTTTTTATCCCCTTAACATGTAATGGGAACTGTCTAATCAAATGATCAAGTAATTTTCAATGGAGAATCAGTACAGGCAGAGAGGGCAAGTTTGGTCGCGGTAGAGCTATTGGTATATGCATTGGGAATAGAAGCCAGGCAAAGGTGTGGTGGACACTAGTGGCGTGCATTGCCCTTTGGTGGCCGCGCGTTGTGCACAAGTTGTAAGAAGATGGCGAGACAGTTGATGGGGCAGAGGAAGACGCCCAGGGCAATGAGGGAGAAGGTGAGCATGAGGGCAATGAGGGGGAAGGCGTCAGTGATTTATGTAGGTAGAGAGAGAGAGAGAGAGAATATAATCATCTCCCGATGTAGATCTAGGATATTATAATATATATTTTTAAATATAGATCTAGAATATTATAATCATTTTCCGATAAATTCAAAGTAACTTAATTTTAATAGAACAATATTGAGCAAATCTTACAATGAGAGGAATAATTTGTCTCTCGTAATAGTTAATTATTAAACATTCACATACCCAAGTAAATTTCACGGAAATAGCACTTCAAAAAATAAATAGATCAATAGAGGGATTAATTGAATCGAATTCAATTAGTTAAATCCATGACATTTTAATAAAATCAATTTAATCAAATTTCGGCTATCATGAATAGTATACGCACAATATACATGATCATGTAAATATTTGATTTTAATTTTGACATGATCATATTAAATAGAATGATAGCTAAATGGGCATATAAATGGATCAAGTCATGTTTCACATATTTACAAATTTTTATTTAAATAATAAATTAATTGACGCTACACTAACACACGCAATAATTAAATGATTCCATAAATATACACGGGCTCAATCAATTAATTGGCTATAATCGATACAAATTGATCATTATGCATGTTCAAAATTAATTACGTAAATTAACAAATTTAAAATTATGCATATTATAAGTCAATGGTCGCTTATTAAATCAATTGCTGCTAATCTAATATGCACAATAATTCAACGACCTTATAAATATGCACTGTCTTAATTAAATAATTTGATTATATTGTAGACAATCATAAACAACCATTTTACGAAATTATCAATTTTCATTTGCACAAATATGAACTTTTACTTCATTTGCATGCATCGATAATAAAGTCAAATTAATTGATTAAAATAAATTATTTGCGTGACTATTATTTTGCACAATCATTACAAATAACTAACACTAACGAAGATAAATCATTCATTAATCAAAATATGTCCATGATAATCAAATTACACTAAATTAAACTAATAAACTGACATTTCAAATTAAACACTAACTATCTGGACAAATGCATCATTAAAACATAAATTAACTATTCTAAAAATCCCTACTTTCTATTTCAATTTCTCCATTCATTATCATACGGAGAATCTGTAACGGGTCCATACGAAGAACCATTCGACTAGATCCGGTTTCAACCCAATGTGGTATATGGTGTAGTCCACGGCGGCCCATAAAGGATGTTCTTGGACTTCTGTGAACTTGGCCCAAACTCGCCTGTAGATAGGGACGATCACAACGAGGTCGTGTGGCGCCAAACGGTCCGCCGCCGTGACGCGCATGGGTAGAGATTGCCTCATGGACGTGAACAGGAGGAACCCACGTTACATAGGATGCGGGCGCCACGTCTGGCCCATGTAGGGGCGCGGGTGCAGACACCCTCCCATACGGGCAGGCGCCATGTCCGGCCAGCGTAGGGGCGCGGGCGCCACGCCCGCACCGCGCAGGGGCGCGAGCATGGGTGCCGTCCCTCGCAGGGGCGCGGGCGCCACACCCACACTGCGCAGGGAAGCAGGCATAGGCGCCCTCCCTCGTAGGGGCGCGGGCGCCACGCCCACCTCACGCACGGGCACAGGTGCGGCCGCCCCCCTTGTGCGAGGCGTGGCCGCCCCCCCTGCTCGGGGTGCGGGCGTACGCAGAGCGGGCATGGCCACCCCTCCTGCACGGGGCACGAGTGCCACGCCTGCCCCATGCAGGGGTGCAGACGTGGGCGCCCCCCGCCTTGCGTGGGGCATGGGCGCCACCCGCTCCTCCGTGTTGTCTCCGGTGTCGTCGATAGTCTGCGGGACTGTCTCCAATGTCGTCCGTCGCAACGAGCTACTCTCCTTATCGTCAGAATTGCCTTGGACTCTATCGTCTTCACCGCAGCCCCCGTTCTCAGATCGGACGTAGTCGCGATTCAGAATCTTGCCGCACTTGCCGCCAAGATAGTCGTGGTACTCTGTCACTGTGAGTCGATGTTGGACGGGAGACGAGCATGGGCGCACCGGGACTTTGTTTGACGACTCATCGTCGTAGTCCGTCAGTCCTTGAGATTTGATCTCCGGCTCCTCATCACTAACAACCGCTACAGGAGTTTGACGGCTTGACGAAGCCACTGAAGGGTTGATGAGTTGGATGGGGAATCTCATCATGGTATCGTCGCGAACCTGACTCTGATACCAATATTGAAAAGACTCCACACATCAAAAATAAAAACAAAGTGAAAACATGCGTAGAGAATATGGATCATGACGAGGGATGAGAAATTACCTTCACGTCGACATAAAGAGATAAACGGGAAGAACCTCGAGAGGACAAAGAAGAAATCCACGGGGAGCAGGGATGCTCTGCCTTCACGTCAGGGGCTGAAGCGGCAAGGGAGGCTACAAGTAGCATCCCCACGAGCAGCATCACCGCGCCGGAAGCCTTCTCCATCTCCTGTGCTCTTCTTGGATGCTCTACTGCACTGCCCCCACTCGGCTGTGCCCAGCTTTATAACATCAGAAGCTGGGAGTTCTTTTACCACGTGTGAAGGAGGCTGCGGGCCGTTTCTTTGACGCCGTATTTATTTTAAATGTCTAATGGAAGATAGTAAAATGCAAGTTACTGCTTCGTGCTGCGCGTGCGAGTTTGAAGAACGAGGGCTGGCTTGGAGAAATTTTATTAATCTGCATGGATCCTCGCAGCTCAATCAATGTCCTCATCTTTCAAGGCATCATTTGAATTAAATCTAATTGTTTGGGACCAGTCCGTAGAGTGCCCGCCACGAGACACGATTCGCAAAACTGGCGTCTACCGAGGATATGAGTTGGGGGCAGAGTGAAAGAAAGAGGTGGCCGGATTGAGGTCGTCTACTCTATTTCTTCTATGTTACTTGTACTTCACTCATTCTGATTGATTCAGTTATTGTGATAAGAAAAAAGTAAAGCCTAGAAAATAAGAAAGTTTCTATTTTTTAAAAATTTTAGACCAATAAAAATAAATAGAGTACAAATAATATAAAAAAAATGAAGTAGACGATCTCAATTCGTGGCCGACCGTGTGAACTTTTAAAAACAGGCAGGCACCATGTGCTTGCTATATAGAGCGTGGATAAGGGCCCTTTAAGCATAAAATAGTAGGCCTTAGAGCAAGGTGTACAAGTGGGCCGGCCCGAGCGGGTGCAACAATTAGGAGGCCGTCAACTATTTTACTGGAGTAGTATTTGTTTCAGCACACTCAGTCTAATAAATTATTGCATCACCTGAAGTGCAGTTTGAAAAGTTAATCATTTTTATCAATTCTTTTTTGTGGTCGTTTTGATCGTGCTTTACATGTCTATATAATTTAATCTTTAATCGAATGATCTAAAAAAATTCTAAAATTAAAAATAAAGTTTCAACGAATAGTGAGAAACACCCTTAATGGGCCGAGTCGAATAAATTCGAGTTCAATTTTTTGATTTTTTTGAGTCATTAGTTACGGAGATCAAATCCTAAAAGACATGTCGGATATGATAGACTGACTACGAAAAAGTAAGAAACAACTTTTTGCACCGCTAAACAGTTCTACATGCCTTGCCATGTCTTCATTTAAAAAAATTAAACTTTCTAGGTCGGTGCCAACTGTATGCCCGTATAATCATATCACCAATCAGATGATCTAAGAAAATCTTTAAAAAATTTGCCAAGTTGTTGGCTTTCCCCAACCCGGATCAGACAGTTAAAACAATTTGAAAAAAAAAAGAAGAGTTCGTACACTTGCACGATCCAAACCATTTGCATGAATGCAACATCTCACAACTGTGCAACAGGTATTACTCAATACTTTTTGTTCTGTGTCTTTTGTCTTGGGAGTTGTTTAATTGAGATGAGCTTTCTATTGGAGAAAAACATAGAGTTGTTTATAATTCCCTAAATTTAGTAATAATGATTTTCATCTAATACTTACCATGAAGGGAATCCAAAAGTGATTTTCAACTAAAAGCTACCCCAAACATGCCATTAAGGTTAGATTTGGTCAGAGAAGTAATTTTTGAGTTTTGGTTCAAGCTGAGGGGAACATGCTTAGGCCGTGTTTGATGTAGCTTCCATTTAGAAGTACTATTATACTTTTATTTAGTTATTTTTTATGGAAGCACTTGGATCTTGAAAATCATTTGTGTAGTATTTTTTTGTGTTTTGACTTCCAACAAAAAATTACAAGATGAAACTTTTAAGATTGAAAAAAAAGTGAGGTTACTATGAGTTTTATAACAAACTAAAATAAGTTATAATCTCTCTCCTTCAAGTCATTCTTTGCAAAAAGTGAAAGTTAAAAGTATCTTCCCAATATAAGTTTTGTCAAACACGTCCTTAGAATTTGTCAGATCGTTAGCACATTCACTTGATTAGGGTGGACTTCAACCCGAGTGAACCCAATCCAAGTTGCAATTTAAAAATACTCAAGTTGCAACTCTATTTCTGAAGAAAATCTCTTTATGACAGTTTTTATAGTATGCTTTGATTCCAGAACATACGTATTGCTTCTAGTTTTATGTTCCACTTCAGAACACCTTATAATCAACCACTGTTTTAGTCTATTCCCGCCAAAGAAAATGGGTTCTTTCACTTATGTAGTCCTGAATTTTACGTTATCTCAACACTACTGGTCCTAATTAAATTCATTGCATTTGTCATTCTACCCTAAAATGGACTCTATTACCTCCATACCTTCATCGTTGATGGAGGTCTCCCTAAATTATAATTGATTTAGTGCTTAACTCATTCAGGAATATTTGACAACTTTTATACCCATCTTAAATCTTAAGCATCGGATATCAATACAAATTTTCAAGTAATTCTAAAAGTCCATATGGAACATAAATTATCCATATTTATATAATGTTCATAGGGATCATATTTTAAACAATAAGCCCTTTTTGTTGAGGACTCACATACACATCCAAAACTTTTTTTTTATCACTTTACTGAATACAAACCATCGGTGATACCCATCTATATCTGTATTGAAATTTACATTCACTCATAAAACATGAAGACAAACAAAATGTTATGTAGCTATCTCCTACATATCTCCTACAAAATGCCTTGCAGATGGAGATTTTGAAAGATGACTTTTCTAAATGGAACAATATGACGCATGAACACCTTGGTGGCAAAGCTTCCTTAAAGACATCTTCCTAAAAGCACCTCAATGATCAAATAATGTAGTATTATCCAATTCCTTTTAGTTTATTCAATTGTCAATGTTATTTCCTTTCCCCTTTAAGGGTTGTTTGTTTTTTTGTAAAACACTGTAATTTTGAACAATAGTTTTATTTTATAGTGTTTTCAGTTATTTGGAATGATGTAAAACAATGTAAAGTAAAATCATATCTGGACTTTGTCTGCTCACTTGACAGTTCAATTCACTTGTTTTAGTTTACAGTAAAAACTCACTGTAAATCAAAACAAGAAGATTGAAGTATTCCTCTTGTTTTATTTTACAAACAACTAAACAAACATTTTCTGATTTTAAAACAAGAAAATTTCACTTGTTTTGAAATCAGTAATTTTAAAACTGGTGATTTTACAAAATTTTACACTAAAACAAACAACCCCTTAGTTGCATCCAACCGAGTCTCTTCCTCGTGTACGTCTTTAATTGTGGTCCGAAGATCCGTGTACCATCAACATCAATGGAAGTATGATATATATGTGGGTATGACTTGTGGTTGATAACTAAAGTTTCGATTCCTACCTCACACGCCACATATCTACCACACTTTTCATCACCTTATTGAAAGCCATTGAAACATTTGATAAGTGTTTCTTGTTAAATATGTCAACTATAGGAAAGGAAATGTCAAAGGTGACTTTAGTGAGAGCTGTCTCATCAAATAAGTGGACAGTCACTGTGTAAAAATGAAAGATGTGATAGTATAATATTCCAATCTATCAAGAATATAATTGTGCATATATGAGACTATAAACCACTAGAAACGGGTAAACAACGGAGTCAAGAAATATGAGAAGGTGCTGCCTTGTCAACCAATGCATGCATACAACTTCTCGGTTTATTGTCACACGTACGATTCCCCTCCCCAGTGAGCGTGCAGACACAAGGTGGACGTAATTATCATGTGTTTCATTTTAGCCTTCGATTATGTGTGAATTACAAAGGAAGGGAAGTGGGTAATTAAGGAGACATGGCAAAAAGACTCATAATAAAGTCTTGTCGACACGAGTCAATATTGACACACATGTATACTTCCTATAGTTCTGCACCCCGCCTTTTCTTCTCTCTCGCCCGCAATCCTTCCTCTCCTCCCTCCCACTTAGAAGCATAAGAAGTGGATGGGCATCGTGAACGCCAACACGTCAACATCCTGCCACGCACAGGACTTCATCTTTTGTAAAGTCCACAGAGAGAGATCCAATACATTTTCGACTCCCACACGAAAGTATGGAGTTGATTCCTATTCAAAACTTTTCCCACAATCCTATCTCTTTGTGGATACAGAGGAAGGCGAAGGCACAAAGGAACAACAAGATAGAGTAGAGAAAAGGAAAACACAAGAGTAGCTTTGTAGATGTGCATTGATAAGAAGAGAAACTAAAACTAGAGAAAAAAGAGAGGAAAAGAAGAGAGAAGGAAAATAGCATCCCTAGACTTCCTCGGATATTCCTATCCTTGGATTCCTCAACAGAATCACAGATGTGTGTTTTCATATTTTAGCAGAAATCATGGTGCACAAATTACAATCCTCAGTGTAGAGTTGATATACTTATTCGGAGGAGGAAGATTTTTTATTTTTCTAATTACAGGAGAACATAGATGCCTATGCGTGAATATGGTAGTAGTTTGGGAGATGTCCCCCTCTCCCTTTAAGATGGGAATAAAATTATGTTAGTAGGTGAGGGTGAAGAAAAACTTGTTTTCTCTATGATCTTTCAAGAACGAAGAAAGCTGGAACTTTTTTCCCAGCCACTCCATAGATGTATCCTTCTTAGATATCTCAAGGATGTGCTTGGCACGGCCTTTATTTAGAATTTCTGAAGCTTGCATAGATTTTATATATCCTCCAATTTTTTTGAGAGGTAAACATTAGATTTTGGAAGATATTTTGGGTTTAAAAGCTTGAATTTTTAGACTGAAGGAGAAATGGGGATATAGGGGAGAGACTGATTATACATATCAAATATGTCATTAGTTGCTATGGCAATTTTGAAACATTATATATATTGGAATGGTATTTAAGATAACATGCAAACCATCACAATTTTGAAATTTAATATACAAGACTGATTAATATGAGATTATTCCTTTGTATATATGAAGGCCAAAATATTGGTGAAAAGAATAATCTATTGGTTTCTATGTTGCACCTATCTTAAATGGGAAAAGAGGGTTGACTATTTTGTCCCAAGATGAAAAAAAAATTAATATATTTTGCATTTGTTATAAAATTGAAACGTATAATGAATAATCACTTATGATTAATTAAATAATGTTTTTTTTTAGTTTGGTCATTCTTCATGTTTAATGCTGTTATGAAACCCAACATAAAATATTCATTCAATTGAAGAGAAAAAAATTCATAATCATCAGGTTAATATCATCTAAAGTAGCCCATTTTAATCTCATCATAAATCTCCATGTTATAGAACAAACTAAGTTGCCATTTAAAAAACATTTTGACCTGTTACTCTTGATTCAAACTTAAGCTAAATCCGAAAATAACTTTCTTACGTTTGAATCGCTTGATGAGATATTATAATGGGCTAGGAAGTGTTAGGATACGCTTTTACAAATGGACATAAATCGAGTACATGATTTGAACTGCTACAAGTGCAAGTCACTTCTTTTGTTTCCAAGAAAAGGCAAAATAAAAAAAATTCTTTCCAAAAGCTCACATGACTGAAATTTTTGGAAATTAAAAGTAAGAAGCCAACCTTACATGTTTAATTATCTCTCTTCGGTGTGAACCAAATTGTGAGAAAGCCAATGCACTCCACCAGTTAGAAATTATACACTTTATCTGGTTGAGTGATTTTAATAATTAGAATCGTTCGTATGAATTTTGTCAAAATTCCTTTAAAAGTTGAATGGATTTACATGACTCAATGAGATTCAAAATATAATCATATTTTTACTTTTTCTTAACACGTACGTCTCGGCTAGGCTGCTACTGGTATGGTGCTTCATTCGAGATTTTGTCCTCTAGTTTGCTTTTCAAAAAAAAAAAAAAAAAAGTGAATGCAAGGAATTTATTTATTTTTATCAGTGACACAGTCGATCCAATATATACAATTTCTCTAAAGTGGTGAAGGTTGCAATCTTAATAAGGATGGTATTTTCCGTTTAGATAAGAATTTTTTTGCACAAGCAATCCTTCTGCACTTTTACGTGTTCCAATTCTAAGAGATTTATTTGTCATTTGTGGGGAACATTCAGACAGGAGTCCCACAAAACCATATTCCGATTCTTGCATTTCTGTGCCCATGACCTTCGCAAGAAAAAGGAGCCACATATATTGCTCGGCCACATTTGGTGAATGGTTTTTTTATTAAAACAGTTATATTTCAATAAAAATTTAAATTTTTAATCACAAAAAAAAATTATTTACAAGGATAGATCACTTGACATGCCATATCAACATGTCAGACGGCACATCGACAGTCGGGCATGTGGTAGTCTTAAAGTCGAAGTTAACAATTTCGACTTAAATTCAATGTTAGCGATCCAACTTTAAGTCGGCATCGCCAACACCAACTTTAGGTATAATATACGTTATCCGCTGGCCTCCTTCCTCTCCGTATCTTCTCACGAAGGAAATTTTTTTTCAAAAAAATAAAATGTCGGCAGTACCAAAGCCGACTTAGAGTCAAGGTTGGTAACACCGGCTCTTAGTCGGTATTGCCTACACCGACCTTACCAATATTGAAATTTATTAAAAAAACAATCTGTAACTATCGTTTGGTAGGTTGACAGCCTACCAGATGAGTATTCTTGCAAATATTTTTTAATGATGATTAAAATTTTAAAACTTTATTAAAATATGATTATCTTTAATAAAAAACTCTTTGGTGAATGTGAGGAATTAAACTATAACAACATGCGTAACACTTGCTGTACTAACACTCAGTGTTGCGTTGCATTGAGGGTCCGTGTATTGGGTTGAAAAAAAAAATTAATATTTTTTAGGTGGACCTTGAGGTGTCTTACACATCCGTACAAGCCGATCTATGATCGACGACCAAAAAAACTTTAAAGAATAAAAAATTATTATTAGGCTCGGCCCACTAACACATTTTTTACTCTTCATCGGGATTCGATTTTTGACTTTTCAAATATTTTTAGATCGTCTAATCGGAGATGGACTTATACATATATGAAAGACACCTCAAAACTCATCTAAAAAAATATTAAAAATATTTTTTTTACCCACTGCACCCACCCTCAATACTGCAGCAAATGAGGCCATGGAGGATGATGGCAACTGCGACGGTTACGCACAGGAGCCATGTGTTCTTACTGTAAACTCGTGTTTAGTCCCAAAGATCTGGGTTTGAGTCTTGACAGAAAAAGATTGATGGATAAACTATGTATAATGTTACATAATAGTTGTCATTAGCTGACTAAAGTCCTCTTCATCCGAGAGTTATACTTGCTGCACTGACTTAAAAAAATTATTTTTATTTTTATTTTTCAGGGGGCATCGTTGGCATCTACTCTTTTAAGTCATTCTCGCCTAAGATGCTTAAACTATTTTTGACTACTTCTCTGGAAACGAAGGGGTTCATTTCAAATAGAATGAGAATGTTTTAAGTCTTAATAGTTACTTTTGGTATTTATTCTTGGAAGTTTCTTCTTATTCCTCACTTTAAGAATTAAAATGTCACTCTTAATTTTTTACTTTTAAAATAAAAATTCATTTGATTATCATTCTGAGTAGGCCTTTTTGAGATATATACATAAAGAGAGGAATGCTGCGGTGCAACCAAGGTTATCTGTTCAATATGGTTGCATAACATGTTTTGGCTCAACTCTCATGTTGAAAAAGAATAAAAATCACTATAAATTTTAAATATTTAATTACCCCCATAAGTTAATTTTTACTCCTTAGAACTTAAATTTTTAGATCGCATCCGAATTAATTCTAGCCATCTAATCTTGTGCGAATTAGTTGGTGATTAATACTATAACTCCGGAGGATAAGAACAAACCTTAAAAGTAATTTGACCAATTTCTTATTTTTTTGACTATTTTTATAATTTTAAAAAATCAAGATTTACATATACTTGATGGACGGCTAAGATTGGATTTTAAGATCGAGCCACGATCGAATAGTGAAAATAAAATTCTAGGAGATAGAAACAACTCAAAGAGAGGTTATCAAATATTTAAAATTTTATGATAAATTTTATTTTATTTTTCAATATGTGGAAGAAGTTGTAAATGATGCATGCAACCTAGTTGCACTTTGCTACAATGCATTGCACCTTAGATGCTCAAGAAATCAATTAAGGATCCTTTGGTTAGCTGAAGGTGATCATAGAAGTAGATGATTTACAGGGAATTCACTTGCTTCAACCCACTTTTAACAGTTCGGTTGTTTGAAGGTTTTAAAAACAATGGAACTCGCCTTCCTAGAAGACCTCAAAAAGAACAGAGGTGACTTCTTACAAAAAGTTCAAAAGACACTTTTGTATAACTTGTCTCTCTCTATTTTATCTAAACAATATTTTTAACTTAATATCCACGCATAACCAAACAACTAAAATTGACTTTGTGAAAGTCAATTGTACACAATTGAAGGACAAAAGTGACTTCTTGAAAGTGAGTCACAACCAACCAAAGTATCATAATTTAACTTCAGTTACACACAACTCGCTTCATGAGCTCACCTCCAACCTAAGTGAGTTACTTACATTTAAAGCACCCTAAAATGTACTTGTTTTTCATTCATAAACATTCTACTGTTAGAATTTAAGTTTAATTTAAAATATTATAATTAGAATAAAATATCTTTAAATAAGTAGCTGGATGCTTATCATGCCATTAGTGGCAACGAATTCCATATATATATATATGAAAAAGATTATAGAGTTTAAAAACTAATTTTCCTCTATACCTAGCTCCTTCTTCTTTTTCGATTGTTATCCTTAGTAGTTCTCTTATATGAATTAAAAGTTGAAATTTTGATATTTAAAAATATTTATATCAAGATAACTAGCGCATCCAATGTGAAACGCAAACTTTTTGGACTTTAACAACCGAAGTTTTAACCCAACGAAGCAAGGAGTGGGGCACCATGAGCATTTGGATTAAACTCTCAACCCGACCTGCTGAGCTTCATGTTAGAAAAGGAAAAGAAAACTACATAAAAGGTCCTTGCTAATAATAAGAATCGAATCTGCTTGGAGTAAAAATTCCTTTTATTTTGTTGAGATTTTTACATGCATCAATAAAATCTTAGAACGTGAAGACTCTGCAGTAGGCCTGTCAACGGATCGGAGACGGAAACGGAAATGGCACCTTCTACTGCTTCCGTTTCTTATAAATTTTATCGGAGACGAAAACGAAGACGGAAGTGAGTGTTTCCGCTTCCATATCTATTTCCACTTTTAAATCAAAAATCAAAAACGAAAATGAAACTAAACGGAACTTTTCGCTATCATCATCGCTATATTAAGAAGCTATTTAAAATCACTGATAGTATTTACTTTTCGATAATTTTTTACCATTAATAAAAAATTTAAACTACAAAGATTTAATATATGTAAAAATTAACAATCTATAAATTTTGAATTTTGAAATCTACTTTATCTATCGACCTAAATTTAAGTTTTCGACTACTATAATTATCAAATATCTATTTTCGTTTCCTATAATTTAACGGATGGTCTTTAACGGACTTCTATATCTATTAATAAAAATGAAAATGAAACGGATAATCAGAACTCGGGTATCTATCGACAGCCCCACACGACAGTCAAAGGAAGAAGCATTTGGGAGTGGGGGAGAGTATGCATATGTGGATTGGTTTGCCACCTCATACCCTGGTCCCTGATGCCATGCTGATATGTTCTTCCACATGACCATGGTCTTAGCATTATAGGGAAATTACACTCAAAATAGTGGGACATCTAAGTTGCATATGTATAGTTTTATTTTATTATTTTTTATTTGTTTAATTTCTTATTCTACCGCTTCCTCCTCTCTTGAACAGCACACATTGGTAAGAACTTTCCTAATGCTACTTGTGAAGTCAGCCTTAGGGATGCAAAACTTCAGCCTTAGGAAAGCAGAAAAAAACTTCATATCTAGCGTTAATAGGAATGTCAACTAACATACCATGTTAGCAAGACGTTTTGTTTTTCAGTTTTTTGGTTCCTATAATTTTTCAATATTTCGTATTAATTTTTTACAATATTCATATTCCATTTAAACCTCTTACGGTCTTGGAACTGTCTCTACATGCCCCTCGATTTGCAACTGTAAAAAATGTAATATACTTAGAATATTTACATCATATTCTTAATATTTTGATAGAAATATGGTGCATAGAAAGAATATTTTTTGAATGTCCTTTTTTTTTAAATCGAAGGGGCTTTTAGGGAGGGTCCAAAGATTATAGGAGATTTAAAACAAATATGAAAATTACCCTGACTAATCCAAAATATATGATGATTCTAAGGACTGAAAAGTTTAAAAAAAAACTCTAGAAAGATTTTAAGAAAAATACTTGCTGTAACATAGATTTGATCATTAGTACAATCGGATTAGATGGTGCACTCTTTAAGATTTGCTTGGGGGTTCTGTGGGGTTGCAGCAATCATGCTCCATCTGATTTGAATGGCAGTTGCACTGTATTCTTAGATTTTAAAGACACTACATTTAAAAAAATTAACGCATGTTATTTTTAAAAAAACCCTTAAAAATGTGCTCTCTTCTTGTGTGAATGGACTTGATATGCATGGTTGCTAGATAGTCAAACGATTCAAAGCAATAGAAACCTAACGTTATGAACATTCATATTTAACAAACGGCAATAAAAAAAATTTCCGATGTGTTTTTGCGTCTTCAAAGATAAAATTAATGTTAAGCATATTTCAGCTTATCTCTGTGGCAACCAAAAATAGATGTTTTCGAACTGAATTTTTTGTTTTGAATCCCTTCAATCGCAATGAATAATGAATAAATTCCTCTGTGATGAATTATTATTAATAATTAATCCTCTTAACTTTCACAGTATGTATTTTTAGTCCTTGCCATCTGATTCTCTATGGCTAACCATGGTGATGTTGCCGTTTATGACGTGACGGTGCACCAGTAGGTATGGTGTTCGTTGTTCGGTTTAACTCAAAAAAATCAAATCGAACTGATCTATTCAGTTTGGTTTAGCTCAATTTAATGTTTTAAAAAAAATGATTCGAGTTTAAACTCAAATTGAATTAAAATTTTGATTTAATTTGATTTTCTTTTCTATAAATTGAACCAACGCGAATAAATCGAACAACTCTAAAAAGGCATAATATAAATGTGAAATTCTTGGATTTACAAACATGTAAATTCCTAAAGATGGGACGGTAATATAATTTTTTGGATTTAATGGAAGAAACTTGAGTTAACTTAAGTAATCTGAAAGAGACGGTAGCGAACCG
The DNA here is from genome assembly GCA_030544215.1 of Zantedeschia hybrid cultivar. Lineage (NCBI taxonomy): Eukaryota > Viridiplantae > Streptophyta > Magnoliopsida > Alismatales > Araceae > Zantedeschia > Zantedeschia hybrid cultivar. The sequence continues at coordinate 36,698,851 of JARZZO010000013.1, forward strand.
GTTCTTTGAAGAACAGCCCATGTACACATTGGACCAACCTATTACAAAGCCCAAACTGTAAATGGTTTGCTTTGGTTTAAAGGCTTTGCCGGTTGTTTTAGTTTGATTTAGACTCGTATTTCAATTTGATTTGATTTTTAAAATTTTATTTCAAAAGTAAATCAAATTAAACTGTGAACACACAAAGCTTATGATCTAAAGGACTCGAACATATGTGTCAGGTGTTGACACAGACACACATGTCGCACACAGCAAATTATTAAAAATAAGACACGGAAACACGGAAATAGTGAAATTTTATGTATATAAATTATGTCTAGTTATCAGTATCTACCAAAAAATTAATAAAGTTTTTAGACTTTTGATTAAGCTATTAAGTACGTTCTCTAAAATTTGGAGGAACTATTCAAGAGTTCAGGTATAAATATAACATATTTAAATATTTTTTAACAAAAAATTGTTAAAAAAAGAATTAAACATAATTATTCATTCTAAAGCATTAAGGACCCTCCCATCTATGGATCATTTGCTCTCTCTTTGCCCTTTCTAAAAAACTCGTATGGCATTGTAGCAACTTTAACTTTACAAAAGAGATCCAGTATGCAGCATTAGGGTGTTTGATTGCATTATAGGAATATACTTTTGCAGTAAAAATGATCGAAACAAGGTGTTTGATATGCCCCGTCAAAATATATTTTGAAAAAAATTCCGTTCATTAATCATCATAAGAAAAAAAAACTGCCTTATCCCTCTTTTTTATTCTATCATGCTCGTCCTGACTCCGCGACTCACCCAGAACCCCTTTGCCACGAAAACCCTATTTTCCTTCCAACACTTCTCTCTGCACCATGTTCACTGCCTTCTGTGAGCCTTTTTTGCCCGTTCTCCATGCCATAGCGTTGTCCACATCCTTGTTCATCTTTCTTTGCCCTTCTCGGCACCTTTTTCTGGTCTTGTTTGGCCTTCTCCATAGTTCTCCATGCCATTCTCCAAACTTCTCCTGCCATCTTTGGCCTCAGTGGCGGATCCAGCATTTGGCCAGTGGGTATTTATGTCAGGATGCCTTTGACCCACTCATAAGAACCCATTGGACCTTGGCCTAGTCGTCTAGTCCATTTAGCTAGACATGGCCCTGCACACAACTGCACGTACATCCCTCTTCATGTCTGTATCTTTCAAATCAATCGTTCAATTTAAGTGAACCTCATTGCTGCCCTAGCGATGCAGATGTTAACGGATCGCTAACCTGTATATTCAACTCACTATTAGTTTATAGGTCAATTAACGAATTATTTTTTCAAATCGATATTCATAGTGAATAAGGTAATCAATACACATTTTTTTGGCCGAATACATATGGTAAACTAAGATTCAACTATCCCACTGATTATTAACTTATAAGATCATTAACGGATAATATCTTTAAACCGATAACTTAACGAATACGGTCATAGATCTACCTTAGATCCGCACCGAATCCTACCCATTTGCATCTCTAACGTCCCTCCTCCAATTTGACTCACAGTATTTAATCCGGGTAATCTCATTGGACAAAATTTCTACGTTCACCACTGTTTGGCTTTATCTGATCGTGACCCAGAGGCAAAGTTGATCACTTACATTTCATGATTTCTCTTAATCAAGGTTTGTTTACACTTGTGTTTTTTGATTTGTGTCTGTTCTAATGATTTAAAGACTTTCTGTTATCTACGAATTTCGTGTGCTCTCTGTAATTGTGAGAGTTTCTAGAAGCAAGGGCTGATAGATAATGTTGGCTGATTGTGTCAATAAGGGGTATGTGAGAGATGCACGCCACCTGTTTTCCTTTTCTCTACTCTATCTTGTTGTTCTTTAATTGTGCCCTCGCCTTCCTCTGTATCCACAAGGAGATTGCATCGAGGGAAAAGTTTTGGACAGAAAGCAACTCCATATATACTTTCGCGTGGGAGTCGAAATTGTATTGGTCTCTCTCTCTCTCTCTCTCTCTCTCTCTCTCTCTCTCTCATTGTTATGCCATCCCTATCGCATGCCCCTCCACCTTGCTGCAGGCATCCCATGCACGTCGCCATCGCCACCAAGTCAGCACCGCCGTGCAGCCATATATCCAAAGTGCAGCCATCGCCTTCTTCGTCGTGGAGGTGGAAAGAGATGAAGACACAGTGGGATCAGGTCGTGGGTGCCATTTGGTGGGGACAACGTCGAGATGGGAGGGGTGGGCCAAAGACTCCACCCCAACGTCTCTCTCGAATGCTGAGATTTTGGACTTTGCATGTCCCCTACACTCCCACCCCACCCCGGCCCCAACACAAAATGTTCAAAGTTTTGGTAATCTTTTGCATTATTGTGTATTTTGCCCTCCTAAAAGATACAAATTTTTGTACTCAACTGTTTTAAGCTGTTTGGAACTCTTCATCACTTCTAGAATCATGCAATTTTTGGTCCATGTATCGCTTTCCATATTAATTTTGAACATTCCAAATTAAATCTTGAAACTCATGGTTTGAATCTCCATTTTTGAAGGAAAAAATCACTACGTACACTTACATAAGACATCCACCAAAAATATTCTCACTGAATTTACCGAAATCTTTGATATTTAATATAAGTTCGTATGTTAATTAAGATAATTAACTTTGTCTCTCATGTAATAGTCCTGAGGCACTAACAGCTAGCCGTACATCACCGTGGAGGATTAGGGTTAAGTTAACGTGAAGATTAGGGTTAAAGTATATTAACTTTTAATAAGTCTATCTTTGTCTAATTAAGGGCCATCTTTCTTTCTCTGTGCTGATGGAGCCAGCCTATACATCTCATATATAAATCGAACTGGCTCTCGAACCTAAAAGTGTCTCTAAACCCCTAACTTTCAAAAATCTTCCCAAGAGCTTGAATTTTTTGTCGAATTTTCAGTGGTTCTAATTAAGGTGATGTTTTTGGTGGGCTGTAAAAAACCATATAAAATACCGTGAGATGTTATTTTCTGATGTTTTTCCAATATTTGATATACTGTAAACACTACAGTTTTAGAATATGATTAAATGACCTATCATTTATTATTATCTGATTTAAATTTTTGTCTAAAATTACTATACACTAAAATTAGAGGACTACAATATTTTGGAGTACTATACCAACAACACCTAAATCGATTGTTCTTCTGTCTCTCTAAATCAGTGTTCTAAAGATTGGGCTGCATTGATTAATTCCAATGAAATTCACCAAAAAAGTGCTATCTTCAAGAAATCAGTTGGTTTAACCTGATTTAAATAAAAATCAGTTAATTCAAAGTCAAATATTTCATTTTTAATAAAATTGTATTTATAATTATCTAAAATAAACCAGATGAAAGCCTCTCGGAGAGGGTTGATCCGCTTGCAACACATTGTTCTAAGTGCTCTTAAAGGAAACTGTGGGATGTAAGATTCAAAATTAGCAACATAAAAGGCTAAAATCAAGGCGATGCATTTATGTTGCTTGGACCAATTCAACCACTTACACCTTTAAATCGAGCTAATCCACGTGGTATTAATGTATTGAACATAATAATAAATGCATCATGTTCCATTCACATTAACTAATTACGACAAAAAAACATTTTGTCTCTCAAAATTTGTACTTTACCGACAATATAGATAGAACATATAATTTGGGCTAAAATTTATAGAACAAATTAAAATCATTGCCAAATCTATAGACCAAAAGGGTTCCCAAACACCACTTAAGACTCTGTTCGAGCTAATTTTTATGAACCCTAACTTGTCTCTTAAAATGTATTTTCCTTGTAGATTGAGTTCATGAAGATGTATAGAGACTTTCCTAAAGAGAAGAGATCTCAGTACAGAAGGGTCGAACAGGAGTCTAACCGTACTAGGAGAGGAAGGTTCCAGATATTTGAAAAAAAATTAAGTCATGTGAGGGACTTTTTTGTAATGTTTGACCTCCTATCCCTTTCTACGTTGTTGGACTCATGTCCAACCCTATACCGAGGAGGGGTGACAAGTTCAAATCTTAGCAATTTCTATCAAAGGATATTTTCTTGCAAGATGTCCCCATAAAGGACTTGTCACCTCTGCACCATCTGCAATAATTGCTACATATATGTTCCATCTTTTGGGAACATGCAAGGGTTAGGTTGAGTTTCTAACCTTGTGATATGAGCTTATTACACTAGAAAATTGATAAGAATTTTTTAGCTGTTAGATCCTCTAAACCATCGAATTTAAAAAAGCTTGCATATCTATTTAAAATTATCTATTTCAATTTTTTGAACAACTGTTAATTAAAAAGACTTATTTCTAACAAAGAATCAGCTCCTTAGAGACTTAGAGTCAACACTAAATACATAAGTTACGAAAAATTATTTTCAAGTATGAATATTTACAAGGCTAAAAATGGAGAGAGAAAGGGGGGAGGGGGGGAGACCGGTGAAAAGGGAAAAAATGAATATAGCTAATATTCTTACACCCTTATCATCATCAAACACATCCAAAACTTAATATGGAACTACAAGAGTATAAAAGGAACTAAACTTGGAAATAAACCACACTTGCCTAATCCTCACATAAAGGAACTACATGAGTCTGAAAAGAGAGCTCCATTACTCTTGTGGAAAAAATATGTTTTTTGTCACAATAAGTCAAAAGAGCTGATCTGCATTCAGTGAAATGGTTCACATCAATTTTATTTTGTCTTTTGGTGGAAAGACCCATACAGTGCCTAAACACTTTTGTGGCAACACTTCCTAGAAGACATCTTCTCTACAGGTCCTCGATGAGCAAACTTTGTTGCCACAGTTTCTTGAAAACATCTCCCTCAAAGCCTGAAGGAACAAATATTTTGGTAATTAAGTACTAGTGGTATGCTTAAACCAAACTTGAGTGATACATGAAATTGTTCAAAAACACACAAGAAATTGTTTACATAGGAAAATGAAGCGGGTCTTGGAAGCCAACGGTAGATAAAATAAAGCGGGCCTTGGGAGTCGATAATGGGGAAAATATTGTGGCCTCGTTTGCGCTAGTCTCTCTCAGATAGGGGTGTAAATGAGTCGAAGTGAGTCGAGTTTCATCTCGTTCAAGTTTCACTTAATTTTAGTTGAGTTCGAGTTCGGACCAAGTATTTATGATGGTTGTTCAAGTTTTAACTTATTTAGATATTAAATGAGTTCAAGTCAAGTATCGAGTAGTTAGCAAGTCCAATAAATCCATCACAGATTTTAATCCAAAATCTTTTAAATTTAAATTTACAAACTCAGGTCAAATCATAACGAATATGAATTGTTTGCATCCCTAATTATTTGATAAAAAAATATTGTAAAACATTGAATATCTTATTAATTAAGTGTATGTACGGATAGAATAAACCTATACGTGCTTGTACTTTATTCAAGTTCTTACAAGTATTAAAATGAATTCTTAATGAATACTTAAATAAATTTGTTCACAAACATAATCGAGTCGAATTCACTTGTATTCAAAGTTGACTCATTTAATAAATCGAGTTCAATTTTTTGTTCAAATGTATTTATTTAACTTAATAAACGAGTCAAATAGAACTATTATCGAGTAGTCTTACAAGTTATTCGTGGAGCGTATTAGTTCGCTGGCATTCCTGTTCTCAGCTGAAGTCTTTTATTATAGTTAAGGCTGCAACTTTGGGTGGGTCAACTCGAACCCGAACGGGTCAACCCGATGGTTAGGTCAGGTTGAATCCGATCAAGTTAGGATTGGATTGGTTAGGGTTGGGGGTTCTTCAACCCGACCTTACTCAAACCCGATGTTAATATATATAAATGATAACTTAGATAATTAGAATATACTTTATTTAATTTTATATCATTAAATACAAATTTAATTTATAATATGAACAAAGATGTTCTTAAATAATAACCATGTAACCATGTGTCTACTTTTTTTTTATTACTTTGTTAAAGTAGATGCATAAATTTATACATACCTTTATACATGAAATTTTGGTAGTAAGAAAAAAAGTTAAAAATATAGGCCATTAAGAATATAACCCGACTCAACCCGATCCAACCCGATGAAGCTTGAATTACATGGGTTGGGTTGAGTTGGGGCATTGTTAGATGGGTTGGGTTAGGGTTGAGGAGGTTGAGTTGGATGGTGGGTTGGGTTGGGTTGGGTTAGAATTGAGGGCTCTCTGACATGAGTTGGGTTAAGATTGACTCCAACCCGACCTAATCCGACCCGAGTTGCAGCCCTAATTGTTCTAGAGAAAAAGATAGATAACTGTCATAAACTTTGAGGATTGTAGTGTGAACCACAAGTTGTGTGTGATTAAATCTATTGCACCCCACAAGCATGTGCTACCTACATTTCAGCACTTGTTGCAGCTGCAATAAATCTTTGTTGAACTGCCAACTGCTCCGGCCATTAGATCATTGAGATTTGTATATATTCCCTTATAGGGTATTTATATCATTATATGTATATTCTTGATTTACACATATTATTATAAATATTCTCAACATCTTCAGGGAGCTTGCCTTTATGCCCTTCTTGGTTAAATTTATACTATCAACTTTAACAGAATATGTTAGAACAATTCAAACATCTTTGCGCACATACTTCCGATTTTTGTTGAACCGGACAGCATTTTGATCAGAAGGGTATAACTACAGTCTTTCTGGAAATGTTGAGGATGTTTATAATGATATGTGAGACCAAAAGTACGTATACAAATACATTAGTTTATAGAAATATAAATATAAAAGTATCCAAATTATTCACTTGTTAATATGTTATTCCCTTTCCTTTCTTGTGGCATCCAACCTTATCCTTCTCATTAAAGTCACTTCTATTGGAGTCGGAGGATCCAGGGTATCCATCACCACCGAACGTGCCAGGAAATGTATTGTGAACATGGGGTCTAAGTGATTAATTAAAGTTATAGCATCCTATCCACATGTATCACACTTTTTATTACCTTAATGAGGGTCATTATTCAAACATTCGAAGTACGGTTTATATTAAATACACAGTTTATATTACCTTAATGAGAGTCATTGTTCAAACATTAATTAATTTAAGGCTTCCTATTAAATACATCAATTATAGAAAACAATATGCCAAAAATGGCTCTAATAAGAATAACTTAACTAGATTAATTAGATAACAATCGATGAGTGTGAAATTAAGGGGGGCATTTGAGCGTATCTACTTTTGCATCTCTCTCTCCTTCTCCCCCACATATTCTCTCTATTTTTTTTATTTTTCAGCTATTTTTATGAGATTTACAAACATGCATTTTTGTTTTTTGAGAAAATATTTTTGTGATTTTTTACTTCTCAAGACAATTACTTTCTTTAATTTTTTAGTTTTAAAATTGTGACATCATAGTATTCCTTCCTCTCTACGAGAATTGTTGAACTTGCAAAAGTGTGGCTCGTGCAAAGGCACGTGATCAAACGTCAACCGTCACGGTGCACGCAACTTCCCTATTTATTTGTCAGTAATACTTGGTGCACATCCAAGTGTTGACCAAGTTTTTTTATTTTTTTATTTTTTAAAATTATACTTTTAGATCGGGTCAAATTGACCTACACATATGTAATTTTCAATTTGTTCTAGGCGTCCAAATAGGGTGTGACTTGTACGAACGTGTAGGTCAACTCGATTCCGACTTAAAAATATAAATTTTAAAAAATAAAGAATAAAAAAAAAATGGTGCACACCAAAAATATGCCCTAACACCTATTTCTCTTTATTTTTTCACACGATCCCCACCTCCGGGTGAGTCCAAGAGTGTACAGTGAACCAGTGATGTAGTTGCAGCCCCAAGCGATCAAATGTCTTATTTCACGGGTTGTTTGGTGGATATATTAAATATCTACATTAATCATATATAATTGCGGCCACTAATGGAAATCTAATTATCCAAGAAAATTGAAAAACCACAAAATCAGCAACGAAGGAGAGGGAAGAGGGCAGATGGAGGTGTCGGAGGACACAGCTACGGACGCCGCCAACCGTCGAGGAGCGCCGCTAGCCGCACGAATACGCCGGAGATGGCGAAGCGAGTCGGCAGATCTGGTGGAGCACCGACCGCCGAAGGAGCCCTCGAGAGGAGGAAGGAGCCCTCCAAAGGAGGAATCTGTTCCACATTTGTTGGTACCCTCCAAAGGAGCACTAATCTCTTCGAAACATGCATACGTAAAGGGTACTTCAATTTTCAGTCCTTGTAAATTTAATGAATAATATACAAGTAGTCTGTGCATGCATCTTAACATTATTAAAAGTAAACCATCACAAATTTTATGGTAAATAATTTAATAAATATTATACAGCGGTCTGTGTATCTTAACATTATTATAAATAAATCATCACGATATGGTCAGTATTGTCTTGTGTATCCAGTCGATGGCCATTTAAACCACGGTTAAAGGGCACATGCTATGCAAAAAGATATAAAGATCACCACACTTTAATAGATAGACAGTTAAATACACACAGAGAGAGAGAGAGAGAGGACAAGTATATATAGTTACATACCTATGTACATACTTGCATACACATCTCGATCTCTCGCGGCCCTTGACACAAAACAGACACACATAGGTAGATAGATGCATACATGCATATATGTACATGTCCCTGGATGCGTTTGATCTGATTATGCACCTCCACCCTTTGACTTGTCATTCGAACAAGATCAGTTGGCAGTTGAATTATGACCGAATGTCTCTAAATCAGAATCTTAGTAAGCAATGGCACCCCGTCTCGTCATTAAAAAAAAAAAAGATTGCAAGATTCAAAAAGGAACAAAATTAAATAAATACCTTCAGAACATGTTGTCAAGTAAGTTGTATGAAACATGACAACTCTCCAACTTGATCAAAGGGTCAATATGTTTTACATGACCTGCACAATCTCAATAATGCCGACCAGTCATGCTTTTTGTGATATCTGATATGTCCACCCGGTCACGTCATCATCTCTAGCCGCTCACTGCTGTGGACATTGTCAACGTCATCGCGTCAAAATTATCATTTTTCAGCTTATCCTCAAATTTCTTAACAAATAATTAAAAAAGAGATAAGAATGGCGAGGCCTCCAATGAGATATGTCCATCTCCATCTACGATGCTTATTCTTACTTTTGTTATCACAATATTAAACATGACCATAACGGTAACATCGCCCCCATCCCTGTCGGGCGCCATGTGATGCACAGGGGGAGGTAGATAAGCGCAAACTGTAGTTAGCAAAGTTGTAATAGTGTACCATAGTTGCCTTTGGATTCCAAAAAGTTAATAGAAGCAGCCTTGACAATGTGAAACCAAACTTAACCTCATAGACATTTTTGCAACACTTGTTAATAATATATATAATTAAATTTTAATTCTTAAAAATATGGTGTATTTATGAAAAATATTTACAAAAAAGTTCCTAAAATATAACTATTACGAATAGGTCCTCACAATTCTCTGTGAATTGATGCAATACCCTTAAATGTCACAAGAAACCTAGTTAAAATTGTTGTTAAAGGTGCCCAAAAGAATTTTTTTTGTAAAAAAGCTGAGATCGCGGGATTTTTCTGTAAATAGTCAGATTATGAGAAATTATTTGTAATATCAAAAGTTTATGAGAGCTAATAATCCAATAACAATTAATAATAATGTAAAAATAAGAGGGACAAAAGTATAATCACATTTCTAATAAGGTTATATATATAATCATCTCATGAATCTATTCATGATTAATAGGAATTGAAATTGGTCAATGTAGTAAGTAAATTTACTGAATATATATAAAGGAAGACACTTTTCTTGGTAAATTAATGACACGCTGCACGTGCAAAAAATATATCATAAAAACAGAAGGGATATATGGAATAATTAAGAGATTGGGAAAGAGATTTTTCTAAAGGTCCTTGATGGATGTGACTCGGTCAGCTAATGTCAGCGATGATGCCAGATCCAGTTTCTACTAATGCACTGTTAAATTAGTCGAACCCACACTTAGTGGACTACCACGTCCATGTCTCTTTTGTCCCCAACCCAAACTTCAGGATGGGAAAACACCCTGATGGCTTATTTGGAAACCAGAACGGTTCTTCGAGGGATAAAAATATTAAAAACCCTGCCTTGTATGTCCTACGAGGGATAATATTATTTGTATTCTTTTATTATTTTATGATAAATGATTTTTTTTTTCTTTGTGTTTAAGGATGTATAAAAATTTAGAAAAAAAAAATTCAAAAGATCTGATTTTACTTATTTAATAGATTGTGACTTTTAAGTAAGTGGGATTTTAAAAAAGGCAAAAGACCCAGTGGGGTTGGTTGGTGCCCTTTAGTGGGAGGATGCGGTGGGAGGGAAGGAGGCACTAACAGCCATATATATAAAGACACGAGTTTATAAAGACATATATATAAAGACACGCTCATCTCATAAACAATCGTAGCGAAACCTCAAAAAATAAATCACTTCAGGGTGCGTTTGGTACAGATTTTAAGTTGATCATAATGTAGATGCGAAAATTTTAGATTCAAACATAATCCGTATGTTTTTCTGTTGCCAAGTGTTTTTTAATCATCAAATATCTATTATGATTGACTTTTCTGGAGAATCTATGACAGATTTTACATGGTATCAAACACACTCTAAGCCACTTTAATTAGAGAATAGGAGAAGAATAAAGACGAATAAAGGAAGAACTTGGGATAAACTTTTTTAAAACTCTAATGTGTCATTTCTGGCGTGTTTGGCAAAATTTTTACTTAGAAGTTACTTTTAACTTCTACTTCTTACATAGAATGAGTTGAGGGAAAAAAGTTATAACTAATTTTGATTTGTCACAAAAGTCAACTCTTTCTTAATAATTTCATTTTTTCTCTCTTGAAAGTTCTCCTCTTGTACCTTTTGGTTGGAAGCCAAAACACAAGGAAAATGTCACATAAATGACTTTCAAGATTTAATGGCTTCCATAAAAAATAACTAAACGAAAATACAAAATTGCTTCGAAATTGAAGTTGCGCCAAACACGGAGTTCGTGTGCTACAAAATGATGAAAATATTATAAAACATTTTTTAATGTTTCCATAACGTCAAATACAAATCTTAAAATGTGGTTATTTGAGAGACCATTCACTAGAATTTCAATTTTCAATCTAAAACTCTTGCAAATTAAAATATAATAACTTCAAAATTGATAATTTAAAAGCAAAAGATTATGACACTTTTACAATTGATAAGTTAAAAGCAAAAGATTATGACATTTTTACAATATATGAAACATGCATGTTAAAATAAGAACAGTGCTATGCCCTCCAAAATTATACTATTGCTTCTTTGATTCTTAATCTTAAGCCTCAAATCTTATTGAATATTAATAAACTATATATGGATTTAAAATCAAATGCTTTTAACGCTTATATTTTTCAAGCATTTGACGGACACAAGATGAATGCTACTGTCAGTCTGTGATACATTATGTAACAATTTGTTAGATGTGATTTTTTTATTCCAAATTTGAACACTTCTTTATTTATAAGTCAACAACTATGAAAAATCCTGAAGAGGCAGATTATGTATGCACATGGTAATATTATTGTCCTTAACTTTTTAATGATTATACGGAATAAATAGTAAAAAATCAAAATAAAGGGTTATACTGTCAAATGAAATTTGAATTTTTTACCTACGTAAATTTTTGATACTACAAAAAGCCCTTTTAATCGAATTATTTTTTCTAAAGCTCTCATAATCTTTAAATGTTTATAAAAAGGTCGCGTAGTCAATGGACATTTAAAATAAAGAATATGTGAAAAAATATTTCATCTGCAACCATCGTTTTTACCGCCATTGCCCTCTCCCGCGGCCCTATAGGCAACACCATCCATGGCTTTAACGCACGATTGTTCGACTCTCATCGGCACCCTACTAGTTAAAGAAGGTTCTCCTCGCCAAGAAGAAGGAAATCTTTGTTGCCACCACTATTAAGAGATCATAGATTGCGGCATGCCATGGGCACTAATGGGGGGAGGGGCCAGCAGAATGGATTGCCAATTTGAAAGTATCATCATCCTCGACAATCAAGTTATGAGAAAAATCGAATTCATCATGATGATGACAGCGAGTACAGTGGACAATGATGCTGGTGGATGGAATATTCCGTCACATATTTTTTATTTCAAATGTCCCTTAACTACATGGTTTCTTTTGTAAATGTCCAAACATTACGGAGGCTATTCAAAAATAGTATCATTAGGAGGATATAACTTCTATGTAACTTCTAAATGGCACTTTCTTATTCACGCACGCCTCATATATTTAGAATTTTCTCAAAGTCTAACCATAATACCAGTATCAATGTGGAAATTACTTTTACACTTTTTATCATACCTTCCAACGAAAAAACCAGTTCCACGAGCACAACAACATAAAAATGCCACGACAAGCGCACGCATTTAAGCGCGCGGACCGGTTCCAATCCCACGTGGCATTAACTTATTTAACATGCTAATAAATCCACCACGTCCCGCACACCAACTCATTACGACAAGAAAATGCCACGTGACAAGGACATGGCATCCAGAAAATTACATTTCTACCCTCCCGAGAAGTTCCCTCCCCAATGTCCTTATCAACTAGTCCACCTCCGAGCCGTACTCGAACATCCTTTCTCCTGTCCAACCACGTACCCAAACTAAGCCCCCTCCTCGTCGACGTCACGTAACAGAGGTGACGTGATATGTTTTGATTGGTTGGGCGTAGTACGTCAGGCGCATAGCTTTGCCTGCCTCCCCCATCTTCTAGGAAATAGTGGCCAGTATTTACCACGCACTCACCCGTCACCGCCACCTCTGCCTTTCCGGTTCTGCGCCGCGGGCCCCAACCCCGCCGTTGGAGCACAACCTGGACTTGTCTCGTCACCGCGTCCGGTCGGCGCCGTCGAGGAGGTGAAGAGAAGAAAAAAAGAAAAAAAAAAGGTACCCCGTAGAAGAGGAGGAACACTTAAAACTGGATAGGAAGAGGAAGGGGAGGGTGGTGGAGAGGGGCGCCCGACGACGTCACCAGCTTGGCTCCGCCATCGCCGGAGGATCCAGCTTGGCCACGGCTTGCGTTCTTACCCGGGAATTCAGGTTGGTGGTTGCTTCTTCTTATCCGGGTCTCCCTTTTCTTCTTCTTCTCTGGTTTGTTTGTTTGGGAGTTTGGATGGGTTGGATGTTGGGGAGGGGAGGTGTCGGCGGCATGAGTTGTGGGGTGGATACGTCTGTGTTTGTTTTCCTGTGCTGTTGGTGTTTTTTGTGGTAAATCTGCGTGCTTTTTGGTGTTTGGAAGGCCAAGGAGGCGTTCTTCTTGGATTGTTTGGGTGAATCTGGTGAGTTGTGGTGCTTCTATGCGGGGTGATGATTTGGAGCGTGGGTTTTTCTTGGCTGGTGTATCAAGATCGTCTCTTCTATGTTTTAATGACGGATCCTGTGTTTCTTTCGTTTTTTTTTTTTTTTTAAAAAAAAAATGGTTCCACTCTGTTGACGCGATTGCCTTTGAGGATCCTTCTCTTTTTCTTTCCAAAAGGTTTCCTTTTTCTAGCGTTCTTATCTGTTTTATGCCGAATAGAGGATTGCTTCTCTTTTAAAAAAGAGGAAAATGGTTCGGTATCCTGTTTGAAATTCTGGTTCTGTTCTAACGGTCCCTTCTAGATCTTATTTCTCTTTATGGTTTGATTTTGTTCTCCTGTGTCCAGGTTCCTTTTCATTGTGGTTTGATGAGCTTTTCTGCTGTTTGCCTGCAGGTCCTAGTTCTTGAGGTCAGGCAAGAGAATTCTCTAGTTGCTGTGCTGGATTGACCATGAGATCGCTAGCTCGAGCTGCCCGCCGCGTTTGGTTGACTTATAGGGTCCAATGTTGTGATCTTCGGCAAAGCGGGCTGGGAAGAACAACAAATGTCTTCCGCAGTTCAGCTGTTCCTAGTTCTTATAGGCTGTCCAGCCTGCCCAACTACACATTGTTCTCAAGGGCCTTTATGACCCCCACAGCTAGCCATGCAAATGGAGGTATATTTTCTACTGAATCAAAACCCCAGGGTTGGCAAAGCTAACTCACTGCTGCACCAGTTTGATCCAAGCTGGTTTTGAACGCACAATCTTTGGTTCCTGAGGCAGGCATTGTGGCCAACCAAACCATGTATCATGGGGTAGTTTCAACAGTGATTTATCTTTAATGACATCCGCCGATGATGCCAAATCATATTATTTCTTGCCTGCCTCAAATACATGCATGGCTGACACCAGACTTTAATCATGTTTGCTTCCCTCTTGCCTTGCTTTTTTATGAAGATACCTGTAATAGCAAATTAAATATTTGATGTCCAATTACCTCGGCAGCAGTGCTTTTTTGAAATATTGATTTTAATTCCAGATGTAGGAGGGGCTGGTCCTTTGATAGAGTATGAAAGAAGAATCACATCAGGGGATTTGGTGGATGGCGATCTTTGCCAGGTTTGGTGCAATGAAAAAATATTGCATGTTGACCACAAATTTGTTGTGATCTTTGTGTAAGCACAAGTATGCCTGCACTATATTCTTAGAAGGTTGAGACTCTCAGGTGGAGACACTTCGTGTTCTGCAAAGACTATTTGATCATCTCGTTGAGTTGCAAGATAGCTGTCAGTTAGATCGATATGCAGAATCTGGAAAAGCTGCAAGGTAACCAATTCACTATTTCACCCATTTGAGTTCATTTTTAAATATGCGCAAGTACTTTATAGCATTTGAAAAAAAAATGAACTATTTGCCATTACTTCGTTCGTTTCCAGAAACTTCTCAAATATGTGTTCTTGAATCATTTTGTTGATATATTGTCTTCTAGGAGTCGATGGTTATGGTCCCGTCTCATTTCTCAATCTTCTTATTCACCTGTCAAGGGACTTTACCTCTATGGTGGAGTAGGCACTGGAAAGACAATGCTCATGGACTTGTTTTTTGGTCAACTGTAAGTGCAAAAGTTGTCAATCATTGTCATTGAATATTATCATGAAAATATTTTTTTAAATGTCATATCTAGGTTACAAAGGAGTTTTTATTCTTCAGTTCAGAAATAAGAGATGGAAAAATATTAATTAAGAGATGAGAGTAATTCTTTCCATTTTTAATGGCTGTGAAAGAATGTTTCTAATTGAGAGGCTGTTATAGATCCTTTATCTAGTAAGCAGAAAGTTTCATAAAAAAATGTGCATGCATTTGCTTCTTGTATTGGCCAACCAGAAGTAAAAGTTTTCACAACTAAATGTCCTGAAGGAGATTCCTACAACTAAGTTACTAGGGTTTCAATATATCTGTATGCTACTAATTCCTATATTTTGCATATGATCCTTAAGTGCAGACCATCTAATTGGAGAAAGAAGAGAATACATTTCCATGACTTCATGTTGAATGTCCACAGTCGTCTACAGGTGGGTCTCTGAGCTTTTCTTTTCCATTTTAGGTTATCCTTCTCGTAAATTTAAGATGCCCAGGGCTTGCTGGGTACGCTTTCCAAAGCTAATCTTTTCATCACGGAGCTTGGATATGCTTTTCAAAATTAACTTTTTTAGACAGTTAAGCTCTCATTTGCTTTCCTAAAGAAATTAGCATTGGAAAGTATTTTATCGAAGAACCTTCATACCAATTTTTATTTTTTTGGCAGCTTCTTCTTGTTCATGTAACTAGTACAATGGAGTTGTAATTTCTGTTTGAAATTGCAGAAACATAAGGGAGTGGCAGATCCACTTGAAGTTGTGGCAGGGGAGATATCAGACGAATCCATTTTATTATGTTTAGACGAATTCATGGTACGTTAGTGAGATGAGGCCAGGTCACCTCCTATGTAACTTGGTATTGGTTGTAGATAGTTCTTCAATGATTCTGTCATTCCTTACATACAGGTGACAGATGTTGCCGATGCTTTGATACTAAATCGACTTTTTGGACACCTGTTCAGCAAGGGACTTGTAAGTAGCTTATCCTGTACTTTAAAATGTCACTCAGTGAATTTTCTCCTGTTCCTTCTTCCAATTACTAGCTACATTAACATGTGTAGAAGGACATTGTTCATAATTGTAACCATGGTGTTTATTTATTGTTTCAAAAAAAGCCATGGTGTTTATTCTTCATCCAAAATAAGTCTGTAGAGAAACACCAACTTAGACAGCAAATGTGATTCTGTGGAGCTATTTAATAATGTAAACTGAGATAAAAGTTGGATAACCTAAGATTTAAGCAAGAGTTGCTAGACACATCACATAACCTAAGATTTAAGTTACATTTGTGAGACACATCGGTTCACTATGGCTCATAGATGGAATAAAATTCAGATAATAATATTGAGAGCATATTTATCAACAAAACTGACGCGGAACGACTACCAAAATGGGTCCGAACTAGAGTCACGATCCGAAACCAGCAAATGTAGCGTACAAGTACTGCAAATACTCATCGAGAGTCCATGTTTCATGAAGATAATCACGCAACGCAAGTCACACGCAACTCGAGTATCGTCCGCTCACAGTGAATAAAAAAAATAACAGGACCGGCGTAGTAAGAACTACCACACGGCTAGGACAGCATCAACGCAGCCAAAATGCTCAATTTAATGCCTAGGCACGGATCTTACACTCACAATCTGGCAACAATTATCAAATAGTAGCTAGGAATCCTAACTCACAGGCACGGGAACAAGATTTAACCATATAAAGTACGACCAAGCGAACGGGAGGGTTTAGATCATTGCTAACCGACCCACTGTCGAGTGGGGTTCCGAAGTCGACGATGAGTTCCCATAGGCTTTGTTGCGATCCCGTCCACCCTCCTGGGTCTTGAATAAGCACTCCTCGGATCTCGACGTCTATATCCTGTCTGATGTGACAGAAACGCCGGGATACAGGCGCTGTGATAGCCCAGACCGGGTACTAGCGGCGGAACCCGACGGTCGAGGATGAGTGGGAGCCCGACGTGGACGGAGTCGCGTTCCGCGTCGCTCGCTGGAGGCTGCTGGGGCGGGCTACAACGAGGCGGAAGTGCTCGCGGGAAGGAGCCGACCAGACCCTGCGTGTGGGAAGAGTGGTGGCTCGCGGAGCTGTTCCGTCCGCTCTGCGTGCGGCGGTCAGAGGGTTCGTCGGGGAAGTCGCCGCCTGTACAGCACGGGCTCGTGCGGGGAAGGCTCCTGCGGGAGGGGAAGAGCCTCCGAGGCCTGTGGCGGCGGGGAGAGTCGCCGGGGTGAGGGAGTAGCTGGCTCAGCTCCAGGTTTGCGGGGCAGGGCTTGTGGGAGGCCGCCCGACCTGGGTTGCAGGGCGGAGCTCGCGGATGGGGGGAAGCCCTCCGGAGCCTGTGGCGATGGCGGGAGTCGCAGGGAAGGGCCCTCCGGCCTAGCGTGCGGTGGAGCCGGCGGTGGGGAGGGAAATCGCGGACTGACGGCGAGTTCCTGCGGGAAGTTGCAGCGGGGCTCGCCTGGGATGGAAGGACAACCAGACAACCCTGCGGAGGTGACTTCCGGAAACCGGTGTGTTACAGGTTCGTGGGGAGGCCGCCGGAGTTCGTGTGGGCGGTTGACCGCGCTCAGGAACGTGCAAAGCTGTCGCGGGCGGAGAGGGCACGCGAAGTGGCCTTTCGGCTTGGGTGCGGCGGGGCGACGGCGTGCGAGCAGGCGGCTCGTCCTCGGCGCGGGGACTGTAGCGGCACGGCGTCTGGCAGCGCCCGCGACGTCGCGGGGTTGCCACGGGGAGGGGCCCAGCGGCGAGCGAGGCGGGCCGACGCGCTGTGTGGCGCGGGTTTGCAGGGAGGAGGTCGGAGGGTTGGCCCGAACGCCGGGAGTGGTGAGACGACGGCGCCTATAGAGAGAGAGGGAGAGAGAGAGAGAGAGAGAGAACGACGGGAAAGATAGCACAGAGAAACAGATCGCCCTAACACGCACAATCGCACATGCACGAGGCGGCGGCAGCAATTTTCATTCAAATTCTTCAATGCCCCTCCAAAAGAGGCTACAGTGCCTTAAATAGAATAAAAGAAAACCCTAATAGTCACAAATGACGAAACTAGCCCTAACATAATGCAGAAAATGCTAAAAGAGATAACTGGGCCTCATAATGGGCCTTACATCAATTCTAACTGCTCCTCAATACAATAAGTACATGCCAATACTAGGGAGGCCCATCGTCGAGCCACAGAGATGCTGGGTAGGCTGCAGTCGTCCTCCTCCGACGGTACACGCGAGTCGGGTCGAACCGGGTCCATGCGCGGGTGTCCTCACCAATTCTCCCCGGCTGGGAAGAACTCGACCCTGTCGAGTATGGGTCTCGCCCACTCTGATATCGCTCCAGAAGGTCCGGGTCGATCTGCTGCAGCTCCTCGCGTGTGATCCACGTGTCGTCTGTAGATGGCCGTCCTCTCCAGTGGACCAGATAGCGCTGATAGGCCCCATCCCTAGAAGTAACAACCTGCTCGTCCAGTATATGATCAATCTGCTCTCTCCGTGCTGGTAAGGAGGCTGGAAGTGGACACTCTGGGGTGGGGTCACTCGCAAGGGGGGTAGAAGGCTCAAACGGATCACTGGGTATCACTGCCGGGTCCCGATAGGCCACCAAATCTGAGATATTGAATGTGTTGCTGATGCCATAGTCGGATGGTAGATCCACCACATACGCGTTCGGTCCAATCCGTTTTATCACTCTGAAGGGGCCGGCTCCCCGAGCTTGCAGCTTCTTGACGGTTCCGGAAGGAAACCGCTCAGGTCGAACCCTGATCATCACGTAATCTCCCTCATGAAACTCCTGGGGTCGTCGATGCGCATCTGCCAGTTGCTTGTAACGCTCATTGCTGATTTCAATGTGACGACGGATATCCTCATGCAGACTCCTAATATGATCGGCCAGGGACTGTGCAGACTCGGACGTACGGGACTGGATGGGTAAAGGAACAAGGTCAACGGGTCCCCTAGGCCTATAACCTGTAACAATCTCAAATGGACACATGCCTGTAGACCTATTGACCGAACTATTATATGCAAACTCAGCCTGCCATAGCATCTGATCCCACCCTCGCGTACGCTCACCCACAAGACACCGCAGCAGGTCACCCAGGCTCCGATTGACGACCTCGGTCTGTCCATCGGTCTGAGGGTGATAGGCGGTGGAGAACTTCAGCTTGGTGCCCATCAAGTGCCAAAGGGTCTTCCAAAAGTAGCTGACAAATCGAACATCCCGATCCGAGACGATGGTCTTGGGCAGCCCATGCAGACGAACCACACTCTCATGGAATAACTGGGCCACTCGAGACGCATCAGATGTCTTCGAACAGGGGATAAAGTGTGCCATTTTGGAAAACCGATCGACGACGACCATGATAGAGTCGTGCTTTCGAATCGTTCGTGGCAGGCCCAAGACAAAATCCATACTAATGTCCTGCCACGGGCAATCCGGCACGGGAAGAGGGGTGTATAGACCAGTATTCTGCTTCTTCTGCTTTGCCGTAGCGCAGATGCGGCACTGAGCAACAATGCGAGCAACGTCGCGCTTCAGGCTCGGCCAGAAGAATCTGTACTCAACAAGGTCAATGGTCTTATTCCGGCCAAAGTGACCGGCTAGACCCCCAGCGTGAACCTCCCACATCAAGAAATCGCGGACAGAGGTCCGGGGAATGCACAACCTGGATCCACGAAACAGATAGCCCTCCTGGAGGACGTACTCACTGTGCTCTCTAGAGGGCCCGGACTGTAGGGCCGAGTGGATCAGACCAAAGTCGGGGCAAGTATGGTACTCGTCCCGTAATCTCTCAAATCCCGTGACTTCCACACTGACGACTGATAGAAGGGAAGATCGTCTGCTCAGTGCGTCAGCCACGCGGTTCTCCACACCCGCCTTGTGAGTCAGGACGAATGTATAAGCTTGAAGAAACTCAACCCATCGACTGTGTCTCGGGTTTAGCTTCTTCTGGGCATGGAGAAACCGGAGCGCCTCATGGTCAGAGTATAATACGAACTCCTGCGGTAGCAGATAGTGTCTCCAATACCTCAAAGCCTGCACTACCGCATAGAACTCCTTGTCATAGGTGGAGTACTTCAGCTTAGCATCATTCAATTTCTCGCTGAAGTATGCTATGGGATGGCCCTCCTGGCTCAAAACCCCACCTATGCCGACACCAGAAGCGTCGCAAGAGACCTCAAACACCCTCGAAAAATCAGGCAAGCGAAGGACAGGTGCTTGGGTCATGCGCTCCTTGATGTCACGAAAGGCTGAAGCAGCAGCCTTCGTCCACAGAAAGGCTCCCTTCCGAATGCAATCAGTGATCGGAGCCGTGATGGAGCTGAATCCGCGAATAAATCGGCGGTAGAACGTCGCTAAGCCGTGAAAACTCCGCACATCATGGATAGACTGCGGCTCAGGCCATTCTACCACCGCTCTGATCTTTTCGGGGTCAGCGGAGACGCCCTCAGAAGACACGATGAACCCTAAGAAGATCACTCGATCTGTCATAAATGCGCACTTCTTAAGGTTCCCATACAAGCTCTCTCGACGAAGAGTAATGCACACCTGCCGAAGGTGCTCCACGTGGTCCTCCCTAGAACGGCTATAGATAAGTATATCATCAAAGTATACGACCAAAAATGTGCCAATGAACGGTCGTAATACCTGAGTCATGAGCCGCATGAAGGTACTAGGGGCGTTGGACAGGCCGAAGGGCATGACCAACCACTCATAAAGTCCATCCTTCGTCTTGAAAGCTGTCTTCCACTCATCCCCAGGTCTAATCCGAACCTGGTGATAGCCACTCTTCAGATCGATCTTGGAAAATACAGTGGCTCCCGCCATCATATCAAGCATGTCGTCGAGGCGGGGAATGGGAAAACGGTATCTCACCGTGATGCGGTTGATCGCGCGACTATCCACGCACATTCTCCAAGTGCCATCTTTCTTTGGAGCAAGAAGTGCGGGGACGGCGCAGGGACTCATGCTCTCGCGAATGGAGCCCCTCGCCAGGAGTTCCTCAACCTGCCTCTGGAGCTCATAATGCTCCTTAGGATTCATGCGATAGTGTGGCAGGTTGGGTAGGGTGGCTCCCGGAATCAGGTCGATGGCGTGCTGGATGTCACGCATAGGAGGAAGACCTTCCGGAAGATCCTCAGGAAAGATATCCTGAAACTCCTGGAGAAGAGAGGTGACCTCGGTAGGGTGCTCACTCGGGGTCTCGGCAGTAACCTCTCTAACCGCTAAAAGAAACACATGATCACTCTCAGTCAAATCATGCTCAAGCTCCCTGGCAGAGATAAGCTGTAAAGCTACAGTAGAAGGTGTGCCAAGGAGGGAAGGCTCGCGAGCGCTGGTAATGTCCGATCTGGTCGGACGGGAACTGGAACATGCGCTCGCCAGAGCCGTGCTGAGAGTGGTAGCTGAGCTAACAGGCGTGGTGCTAGAAGGGGTAGCACCACCTGAAGGAAGTGACGGGGTACTCGGGGATGCTGAAGAACTCCCCTGAGAAGTACCATGCTGAGAGGATGCCCAAGGTCGGGAGGGCTGTAAAGTGATGAGCAGGTCGCCGTACTGGAATATGCAAGTGTTGGACCGGCCCTCAAGGGTCGCGTCCATATCATACAACCACGGCCTGCCAAGAATAAGACTCCCGACCTCCATAGGAAGAATGTCACACCAGATCTCGTCCTCGTATGGTGGGAAGTGAATGGGAACAAGGCACCTCGTCTGGATGGGAATAGAAGTAGAATCCACCCAAGAAACTCGGTAAGGACGAGGGTGAACAACAGTGGTCAACCCAAGGCGTGCGACGGCATTAGTGGAGATTGCGTTGATACAACTACCACTATCAATGATCACCTTGCACACCTTGCCATCAACACGGTAGTAGGTGTGAAAGATAGTAGTGCGGCGCCAATCATCACACACCTTCGGCTGGGTCAAGATGCATCTAACCACACCGATCCTCTCCTCACTAAAACCCTCCTCAGTATCGCCATCCCTCAGAAACTGAGCCTGGATGCAACCCACGATCTCACCCTCTGAGTGAAAATCATCCGCCATCTCATCTCCAGCCTCATAGCTCACAGGCTGCAATGTGGGCTGGTACTCCTCTGGGCCCACCTCTCCCATGACCATGGCCCTAGTCGGACACTGAGACTTGAAATGCCCAAATCCCTGACAATTGTAACACCGAATACGGGATCCGCCCTCCTGGGAGGACTCTCCTCTAATCGGGGCCCTCCCCTTATCCTCCCGCCTAGGTGGCGGGGTTCCCACAGGGGGACGGACAGGGGGGGCCGGTAAGGCGGGCACCGGGTCTCTCTGGGGAAAACGAGGGCGAGAGAGGGGGTCCTGACGACTGGGGTCAGCAGGCCTGAAGGCGGGAGCTCTCTGAGGCAACCCCGGGGTGGCGCGCTGATCAATGGGACGCTGGTAGGGTGGCCGAGTACGCGGGGGGGAATCCGCCTCAAGCTCAAACTGCTCCATCTCTCTCGCGACCTGATAGGCGTGCTCAATGGTCGTCACATGCTGACGGAACAGTTCCTGCTGATACACACGACGTAGACCCTTCCGAAAGCGGGAAAGGGTCAACGCGCTCTCCTCACGAGCCCCACATCTCATCAGGTACTCATCAAACTCGGCAATGTACTCAGAAACAGTGCGAGTACCCTGTGAGATGCTCTGCCACCTATCAATGAGGCGGTGGCGGTAAGTCGGGGGAAGGTACTTCTCTCTCAGCTTAACCTTCATGTCTTCCCACGACTCAATGGGATCATGCCGACGCTGCTCAAGAAGGTCCTCGACATTCGACCAATAGGTCTGAGCCTGGCCTGTCAGCTTCATCATGGCGAACCGAGCTCGCCGAGCGTCAGTCATACCCATCCAATCGAAGTAGCGGTTCATGCTGGCCTCCCAATCAAGATAGACCTTCGGGTCCAAGGACCCGTCAAAAGTGGGAGCATCCGCACGAGCGGCCCGACGGTCATCCAGGTCCCTCGGGACGTGATGGGGCCTCCGCTCCTCCTCAAAATCATCCCGATCGTCCAGATCATCCCGATCCCTCGGACGTCGATGGCGTCTAGGCGCCTCACCAAACTCGGGCTGAACCCCTCGGGCGTACCGATCATGCCGATCACCTCGATCATATCGCTCAGCTCGGTCAGCTCGATCGCGACGGTCGTGTCGATCCTCTCGATCGTGTCGATCGAATCGCACGTCCTGGCCGCGTCGCTCTAGCCGATCATCACGGTCACGAAGATCCCAGTGATCATAACGATCATTCCCATCCACCTGACGCCTCGCGCGTCTCTGATCGGCGCCCTCAAACCTCTCACGCTGCCTATGATGCCTCAACTGTCTACGCGCAGCAACCTGGTCTATCAACTCCTCACGCAGATCATAATCAACCCCGTCATCGGCAAGACGCCGATCGTCAACAGGATCAGCCCTAGGAAGGGCCTCATCATGTGGAACATGGGCGGCCGGAACAGGATGTCCCGGGTGACGGGGAACTGGGGCATGTGCAAGAACCCCTGGAGCACCCATGTGACCTGCTAGGTCCTGAATCGTACACTCCGAATCATCAACTCGGTTCTCACCAGAGCGGTTCGAACCTCCCCCATTCGCCTGGCGCTGGTCCCACAAATCCATGCGCTGCACTAGCCGACTAACTGTCGCGGCTAAATCGGAAACATCCGGGGTCCCCGCCTGCGAACCTGACGCGGGTGCAGACATGTGGAAAACCGCACTGCTACGGGTAGGCATGCAAGACAGGCAGAGAGACAATACGCATAAACTGAAACCTAAACGACTAATATGCAGGATATGGATCCTCTAAACACAGAGAGACACTAACTAGATGGAGACACGCTAAAACTAACAAGATGAATAAAATAGAAAGATAAAAAAAATGCAACAAAGACGCCCTAGCCACAACCTGGCTCTGATACCAAAACTGACGCGGAACGACTACCAAAATGGGTCCGAACTAGAGTCACGATCCGAAACCAGCAAATGTAGCGTACAAGTACTGCAAATACTCATCGAGAGTCCATGTTTCATGAAGATAATCACGCAACGCAAGTCACACGCAACTCGAGTATCGTCCGCTCACAGTGAATAAAAAAAATAACAGGACCGGCGTAGTAAGAACTACCACACGGCTAGGACAGCATCAACGCAGCCAAAATGCTCAATTTAATGCCTAGGCACGGATCTTACACTCACAATCTGGCAACAATTATCAAATAGTAGCTAGGAATCCTAACTCACAGGCACGGGAACAAGATTTAACCATATAAAGTACGACCAAGCGAACGGGAGGGTTTAGATCATTGCTAACCGACCCACTGTCGAGTGGGGTTCCGAAGTCGACGATGAGTTCCCATAGGCTTTGTTGCGATCCCGTCCACCCTCCTGGGTCTTGAATAAGCACTCCTCGGATCTCGACGTCTATATCCTGTCTGATGTGACAGAAACGCCGGGATACAGGCGCTGTGATAGCCCAGACCGGGTACTAGCGGCGGAACCCGACGGTCGAGGATGAGTGGGAGCCCGACGTGGACGGAGTCGCGTTCCGCGTCGCTCGCTGGAGGCTGCTGGGGCGGGCTACAACGAGGCGGAAGTGCTCGCGGGAAGGAGCCGACCAGACCCTGCGTGTGGGAAGAGTGGTGGCTCGCGGAGCTGTTCCGTCCGCTCTGCGTGCGGCGGTCAGAGGGTTCGTCGGGGAAGTCGCCGCCTGTACAGCACGGGCTCGTGCGGGGAAGGCTCCTGCGGGAGGGGAAGAGCCTCCGAGGCCTGTGGCGGCGGGGAGAGTCGCCGGGGTGAGGGAGTAGCTGGCTCAGCTCCAGGTTTGCGGGGCAGGGCTTGTGGGAGGCCGCCCGACCTGGGTTGCAGGGCGGAGCTCGCGGATGGGGGGAAGCCCTCCGGAGCCTGTGGCGATGGCGGGAGTCGCAGGGAAGGGCCCTCCGGCCTAGCGTGCGGTGGAGCCGGCGGTGGGGAGGGAAATCGCGGACTGACGGCGAGTTCCTGCGGGAAGTTGCAGCGGGGCTCGCCTGGGATGGAAGGACAACCAGACAACCCTGCGGAGGTGACTTCCGGAAACCGGTGTGTTACAGGTTCGTGGGGAGGCCGCCGGAGTTCGTGTGGGCGGTTGACCGCGCTCAGGAACGTGCAGAGCTGTCGCGGGCGGAGAGGGCACGCGAAGTGGCCTTTCGGCTTGGGTGCGGCGGGGCGACGGCGTGCGAGCAGGCGGCTCGTCCTCGGCGCGGGGACTGTAGCGGCACGGCGTCTGGCAGCGCCCGCGACGTCGCGGGGTTGCCACGGGGAGGGGCCCAGCGGCGAGCGAGGCGGGCCGACGCGCTGTGTGGCGCGGGTTTGCAGGGAGGAGGTCGGAGGGTTGGCCCGAACGCCGGGAGTGGTGAGACGACGGCGCCTATAGAGAGAGAGGGAGAGAGAGAGAGAGAGAGAGAACGACGGGAAAGATAGCACAGAGAAACAGATCGCCCTAACACGCACAATCGCACATGCACGAGGCGGCGGCAGCAATTTTCATTCAAATTCTTCAATGCCCCTCCAAAAGAGGCTACAGTGCCTTAAATAGAATAAAAGAAAACCCTAATAGTCACAAATGACGAAACTAGCCCTAACATAATGCAGAAAATGCTAAAAGAGATAATTGGGCCTCATAATGGGCCTTACATCAATTCTAACTGCTCCTCAATACAATAAGTACATGCCAATACTAGGGAGGCCCATCGTCGAGCCACAGAGATGCTGGGTAGGCTGCAGTCGTCCTCCTCCGACGGTACACGCGAGTCGGGTCGAACCGGGTCCATGCGCGGGTGTCCTCACCAAAAACAGTCTTGAAGTGGAGTGGTATATTAATCAAGAAAGATAAGACTTGAAATCTCTACCCCCTCTAGAAATTGTAAATTCAAATTAACAATCAGAATGTTAAACCAACGGTCACATGATGGAAAATGAATAAGTCACTTAATTTGCTTCATATTTATTTCATAGACTAAACAATGTTCTTAAATAGGAGAATTCTAGGGTTCCAAAACAAGATTTTAGTCTGAAAGAAGGCAGTTGTCAGATGGGAGGCAAGTGGATGTCTGGACATTATTGGAGATTTGCATGGCATATCTGTAATAATGGAGAACCTGCCCCTTGCGCAAAAAATGCATGAAGATAACTTCTATGGGTTTTTCTAATCAGTTGGATACTATAGCAATTTCAACTAGATTGTGATATAACACTTTCAAAGTGGTTCATGTTCTAGGTCCTTGTTGCAACTTCAAATCGTGAACCAGATCACCTTTATGAAGGTGGCTTACAAAGGGACCTTTTCTTGCCCTTTATTGAGACTTTGAAGGTACCTGGAAGGGTTCTTGAAAGGGTTCTAGCTCACTTATGTTTCTTTGATGCACTGTTTTTGATGAACTTGAAGAGTCTTGATATTTTCGCTGACAAGAACCTGCAAATTACCATGCAGGAGAGGTGCACAGTTCATGCCATTGGTTCTTCAATAGACTACCGAAGAATGACTTCTGTAAACCATTCACTATTATGCATCTTTTGTCATATCATATCAATTTCGCAATCTAAGACCATTTTTAAAGTTGGCATTATTTCCACATTTTTTCAATGTCAATTAGTTTAGCTTTCATGGTATTTTCTACTGCAGGCTGAGCAAGGTTTCTACTTTGTTGGAAATGAGTATTCTGAGCTTCTTAAGGAAAAGTTTCATTGGTTATCTGGTGACCAGACAGCCAGTCCCCAAGTGGTAGAAGTTGTTATGGGGCGGCAACTTCAGGTTTTGGTTTACACTTATCCATATGAGTTTTCTTTTCTTAAAGTTAAGTAGCCTGGCATATATAGAAGATTTTATGCCCAACCTTTTCCCTTCTTCAGGTCCCTTTGGGAGCTGATGGATGTGCATATTTCCCTTTTGAAGATCTATGCGACAAGCCTTTGGGAGCTGCCGATTATTTTGGATTGTTTAGTGAGTCAATTCTGTTGCCTATCAGAGTAGTTAAGGGCCTATATGTTATGTCAGTTATTTGCTTGCAGTGTAACTACGTACATGGGTATTACATCATAATGAATTCACACAATTTCCTTGCAGAGAAATTTCATACACTGGCATTGGAAGGTGTACCTAAATTTGGACTGCACAACAGGACAACTGCTTATCGGTTTGTGACTTTGGTTGATGTATGTGCTTATGTGCCATTTTATTTTTTCTTTTTTTTGTGAAGCATACATTTTATGAGCGTTTCTATTGTATAACTAAGAAATCATTGCCATATTGCTATGTTGATATTTTTGTGGCTTGACAGACATGTTGGATTTGGTTTACGTAAAATAATATGAATGTGTTTTGTTGCTTTGTGTATGAGACAGGCCTGTGAATTGGAGTTTCTCATGTTATGGTATCTTCAAGTAATGGTTTGAAACAATATGCAACCCCCCCCCCCCCCCCCTCTCTCTCTTCTTTGTGTTGGACTTTCTCATTTCCCAGTCCCTTCTCTTGCATATTTGTGGCATTTTGGCAACTACAATCCCCTGTAGGATGTTCTTTCCTTTCTGGAGAGTGCAATTCTTCAACATTCATTTTCTAAGGATTTTTTATGGTTTGAAGTGTGCAATACTGAGTGAAGGTTCAAATTAGATTCTTATGTATCATTTCTGCTCTTGAAACGTTGAACAGAATGTGGCGATCAGGATCTCATGGAGCTTTGTCTAACCACTACCATCATCATCATCAAAGCTTTTTCCCATCAACCTGGGGCCAGTTTAAGGCTTGGGAGTCCCAAGGAGCTTTAAGCCAGCTGGTGGCCTGATGCCTATCTTTCGATTGTTTTATGACTTTGATTAATTATGGTCATCTGATGGAATCTTATGTCAATAGTTAGATAGCCTGTGGCTTACATTAATTGATGAAGGATAGTTAGACACCCTGTAGTTACAGGTAGACTGTTTGGTCTTTTCTTGGTACTGATTCATCTTCTGTTTGGATGTTTCCATGTTAGCTGTCTTACCTGGTTCTTTTGTAGGCTACTTTCTTTCCTCTCATTCTGTTTAGTGAGTTCTAGAAGTGTAACAGTAACATAGCGTCAGTATTACTTTCAAAAAAAAAAAAAACGTAGCACCATAATTGAATTCCAAATTGATTGAGGATTGCTAGGATTGGCCTAGCATAATACACATCCTGACCAAGAGAAATGAGGCTGACAGCCAGATTGACAGGAAATTCACTTACGAATTATGTTAGTGTCTTGTTTATGTCATTGGATCACACCAGCTGTAACCATTTAGTCAATGGATTTCAAGGTTGTTTTCATGTGAACCTGTTATTGCTTCCATTAAAGAAAATGAATAATAGGATTATGTTTGTCCATCCAATTCCTACGTATTCCAGCTAAAATCCATCCAGAAGGAACCTGGAGTTCAGTGTTCTCATAAAAGCATGTGTTGCCATGTGATCTACCTATCAGTTTGAAGATTCTCAAGACTTGTGCTCTGTCCATCCATCCCTTTTAGAAGCAATCTTATCTTGAAAATTACCCTATTTATAGTTTCATTTTGTTTATACAACATTGTTGAATGTGCAGTAAACTCGGTCAGCATTAACTCACTTGTCCTGTAAACTATATTTTGCATATATTCAGAAAAACACCCATGTATCTAGAGCGCTAACACCACGACCCTTTATGCAGGTGATGTACGAAAATAAGGCCAGGCTTTTGTGTACAGCTGAAGCAATCCCAACCGAATTATTTGAAAGAATTGTAACAGTAGCCGATGCACAGAAGATTTCACCTCGAACATCTTCACGATCTATGCGGACCGATGATCTTGATCTTTGTGTGGACAATGAACTGGGATTTGCAAAAGATCGCACCATTAGCAGGTATGAGCTCAATTATTACTTATGGTGGATTTCGGGTGGCAATGGGAGGAGGATCCGGAATGATTTTTATTGCAGGATGTGCCCGAAAGTAGGGCTCTTTGACATCTAAAATCGTTGGATCTCCATCTACCTTATGTGTATAAACATGTGCATGCAAATATGTGAAGTCTTTAAAAAGTGACTTCACTGGCTTGAAGCACTCAACACATTCTCTGTCCTTTCACAGGTTAACAGAGATGAACAGCAGAGAGTACTTGGAACAGCATGCTGCCATATTCCAGGAGAAGACATCACAAGAAGAAAACGAGAAGGCTGCTGCTCTTCAAGCATGATAACGTGCACAATTTTATAGATCACTCAGTGTAACTCATTGTTTGTAGTGTTTGGTCCACCCTGCTATCAGCCTATAATAATGCTTCATGGGTTTCAGACCCTAGGCTTTCATTTGGGCGTCTTGAGGGTGGGAATCGTCATAGTTAATGTTGTTCAGATCAATAAATAACAATCCTCTTGTTATGTAATTCCTCTTTTTTTTTATTCACTAAGTATGTCATATTCTTTCTTTCTTGGTTTTATAGCATCTTGTGCTTCATATTTTCCTAAAAATTATCGCAGGAGTGAGATGGTATGCAGCCGCCTGTACATGCAAGAAACCAAAAAAATCAAGGGTTTTTAAGCTTTTGATCCCTCGTCTGTTTAATTTAGTAAAAATTGTCTCTAGTCTCTCTATTTAGCAAAGATTTCTTGTCATTTTACTTTTATTTGGAAAATAACCTGAAAATTCTGAAAAGAAACTTGAATGTTTTGGTTTTACCCTTTGAAAGAAAGAGGAAAAGGTCTTTTCTAAATAAAAGTGAGATTCCTAAAACTCGTGTTTCATTAAGTGTGATCTCAGGTTCTTTTAATTTCTTTCTGTCGAATCAAAGATCAGCCCACGGAGGCTGAGTGAAAGTTAGAGGGGAGAGGGATGTGCAGTACGGCAAGCATTACTCATTGGCAATACATGTTTAACTATGGAGTGCAGACCCCACTTTACTGACCTTCTGCGGTCCAACGAGGATTGTAGAGGATCTCAATTCTTAACTATGTATATGCTTATGAATTTCAAATCATCTAAATTGGCTATGTATATTCATATGAATTTCAGTTCATGCGCTGTAAGACGGAAAATTCAGTATGAACATTTGTAACTAGAACCGTAAGTAATGTGGGAGAAATATGGGACTCGATATAAGTATAATTAGACCCATAATAATCCCAGTAAACTTGCTGAACAAATGAGTAAATGAGTTGGATTTCGGATGTCTTTTCCTTGTTACCTTAACATTAAACTTCAAATAAGCTGAGAAAAGAATCTATTTTTAAAAAAATTAATATCAAATAAGTTATTATATCATATTTATTGGGAGTCATCCGATTATTTGATTGAAAAGTTCTTATTGAATGTGTCATTTTATAAAAATCGTGTAAAAATAATTTTAAGATGTCATTGATTTAATGTTCGAACCGCCTTCCATAAGTATTGCAAAGAATGTAGTAAAAAGTGTGAATTAATAGTACAACCGAAAAAAAGAAATAGTATTCCTACTAATATAATAATCAAATGACCTTAATTATAAATCCATACACCGAAATTTAATCATTATTTTATGTAAAATAGGATAACTGGTACCTGGGTAAATGGGTGTACAAAAAGGGAGAACTACCGGGCCTAAATTGGTCCAGGGTTGGATCTGAACCCATTTGACAGCACTGTGTAACAAAAGAGGACCCCGATAAGTGGGAAGCCTTCACGCTCCTAAAATCCTAAATTTAAAATAAATTACAGCAATCCAAACATATGGAAAATACTGTTTTACAGTTGTTACAACATTTTGCAGTATTTTACGGCATACCAAATGACCCCTAAACCTAAAACAACTACGGAATTAATACGTTCTATTCCATTCAAAACCTAAGTTCATTCATCTAGGTTCACAGTGTTTTGAGAAATCTACTTGTATACGTATCACAAAAAATAACACATATTTCAATACTAGGACCGTAAGTAGAAATCCAATTATCTAAACTTTCCACCCATGTTTAATTAAAAAAGTTAGACTCGAATAGAGTTAGTTCTAATTTTAATTCCTATACTATCATAATATATAAGTAATGATTACAATATATCTAAGTTTTTATTAACATTAGATAGATTGTGCAAATAACGTTTGGTTAAGGCAGCGTTTGGTGATGATTTTATCTCAAATTTGGTGTCCTCAAAATCGGCAGGAATATGAAAAACATCAAAAAAAAATTCAAACAAAAAAACGGCGGATAGATTCTATAAGAATCTGGATTTTCTTCAACGTTCAGAAAATACCTCTATTTGATTCATGGCATATTTTTTGAAAAGAAGATAGAAAGAAGATCTGGCGATTCTCATGTGTAACATCCTCTTTCTTTTCCTCTATCTTCTTAAAATTCCTAAAGAATAGTAATATGAGGATAAAAGTGCATTTTGACGTGTCTTTAAATTCAAGTTCTCATAGTCTTTCTAAATGAGATTCAAATATTAAATCTAGATTCAAATATTAATGGCGTGACTCTCTTTAGAATCTGAATTTTTCTAAAATTTAAAATCTCAAAAGTGTTCCCAAATGATGTCTATGTCTCATGTGCAAAGCCCAATGGGTGCCCCATTATTAGGAACAGAGAAATCATTGCTCGAATCTCGACACGGGATGCGCACATGATTATAGCAGTGGAAATTTCATGCCCCTTTGAGGTTGCAGACCTCTGGCCGTGTATGAAATATTGTCCACTGGAATATCCTCCTCTAAACAATTTTGATCCTTGTTCTTCAGAATAGAGGAACTTGTGCCGAACTAATTGAGTCACTCGTCCCAAAAAATAGTTATTAAGTACAAACAAAGATGATGAGAATTTAGAAAACTTAAAATTATTTTTTTACGACTTTAGGAGACTATTTTTGTTTTCAATATTAATATAGGAAACAAAATGAAACGGGAACAGTATTCTACAGTTATGTTAGAATGAAATTTTTGTATGCATATACTCCTATAAACTATGCTCCTACAAACTACCATATTCATATTATACTTCCGACTCTCATATATTATTTATATTATTAAAGATATCTTTGACGCCCTTAAAAATAATGTGGTTATAACCTTTCAGTCAAACATATGTGAACTTCAATTGCAAATCTTAAAAAGATTCTAATAATTTTGTTACCTTAGACTTCTTAATATTTTTAGCTTTATACCCCTAAATTCATCAAAATTAAAAGAATCTTTTAGACATATTCGGTGTCCCAATTTGTTTTTATAGAATAGGTTATTCGGAATTATTTATTCGGAATAACGTATACTAAAATAGTTCTGTAGAACCCACTGACGGAATAAGAAGGATAAGTAATTCTTGGGTCTATAATCGAATTGCTTATTCTCCTTATTCTAGTATAAACAATTATAATGCGGTATAAGTCATTCCGCCCATCAAACTAGAATCGACTTTATTCTAAGAATAAGAAACTTTATTCTTCTCCTATTCTCCAAGTGGTGCCTTTATGACAATTTGTTGGAAGGACGAAAGCATAACAATTTTGAAGTTATCAGGGATATATGTTAGAGTTTTGATAGTTCTAGGGATACATGTACAAATATTCTTATTTGAAGCGACCCTCGCCGCCCTCGTCCAGCCGACCTCGTCTTCCTCGGCGACGGGGCGCTACTCCCCTCGGCTGCACTCCCAGGAGCCCTAGCAAAGAGCAGTCCCTCGGGGCCCCAGCCCCGCACCCGCCCCTCTTTGCCAGGAACGGTTCTTCTTTAGATCTGATACCATGCCTCCAGTTTAATAGGATTTTTCAATTTTCCAGACTGTAAAAATTGATTTTTTTTTTCAGTTTTGCACATGGTGTTCGGATCTAGATGGAGAAACTTGGGGGAAGAACTGGGTCGGTGAGATCGGAGCAATCCTGGCAACCACGGTAATGCCGCTGTTTTTTTTTTCTAGGGTTTTATTGGTTGCTCTTGTTGTTGCAGATCTGTGGAGGCGTTTCTGCCGGTGGATTTATCCTTCTCTGCCATTATTCGAGCATGATTTGATCGTTTTCCTCGATGGGAGATGCTTTCTGGTTTCTTGTTGCGGGGATTATTGATATGATCATGGTTGGATTCTGATTGGTGGCTTTCATATTATTTGCTGTACGGGATTGCCAGTGCACCTGCTAATTAACTGCGTGCTTTGTTATAATTGAAGCGCGTTGGAGGCCGCTGAACAGCAAAAAACTTGAGTATGGTGCACCAGAGGGGGATCTGTGGCCAGCACCTGTTGTTTGTTTTGATAGGAGCAGATACAGTTGTTTAAATTTGGAACAAGATGGGGAGAAAAGGAAGGGAGGGGTTGGCGGTAGATGTTTTTGCTGTGGCATGTGATTGTGCATGAATTGGCAGTTTCGGAATGGACTGAATCCTACTTGAGAGAGATTGGAATTAGATGTGGGTGTCGGTTGGATTATAATCCAGAAGGTGATAAGGGGTGTTCTTTGCACAGAGAAGTCAATTTGGGGCAACAGGGTTGAGTTCTTGAGTGAGCTAAATCCTACTTGAGCTGAAGTCACTTTAGATCTCAAAATTGTCTGGGGACCATTGTGTCAACTATAATGCATGTTCAGGATGTTACCTGCAAGGTTTGAAAGGTGGGTGATCTTTAACCAGTACAATAACCTAGGCATCCCTGAGGGAAAAGTTGGTTTAGTGGTTTCAAACCAAAGAGTAACTATATAGGTCTCAATGATGTCTTTAACAATCTGCTGAGCGTTGCATTTCTCTCGCTTTTTTCCTGGCTATACGCTTTACCATGTTTTAGTATGCTGATGTTAAGCTAGTTTAGGATATATTATAACTTTCACTATGATTTTCATTTGCTTGGGTGCACTTCAACTTCTTAACTTGTAACTTGGTTGGCGTGTATGATGTAAAATTCGACCCGTGTGTATGTGTGCATGTGCGCGTGAGTGTGTGTGTGTGTGTGTGTGTGTGTGTGTGTGTGTGTGTGTGAGAGAGAGAGAGAGAGAGAGAGAGAGATTGACATAACCAAAGAGCGAAAATATTCCCCTCCATCAAAATTTACTAATGGTATTCTATAAACTTATTAGTAGCATAGGTAACAAGTAAGAATGAATCCTGTAAGAACTTATCAATGGGATATATAAAAACTCTCACAGCATTTAGCTGTGTTTTATGTTAGTAGGGATGGCCGAGAGTATGCTGTTTTCTTTTTCTGCACTTGTTTTTTCTCCTTTACAGGTGGTTCTATCGTTGAGCTGCTGTTTTTCTGAAGTGAGGGATTCCTTTGATTTGTAGTTTTGAGTATGATGTTGTACGTCGATAGCACATCGACTTTGGCCTACGCTAAGGACATGAAGTATTACGGGATGACCAAACATATTGACATTAAATATCACTTCATCTAAGATCTACTCGTGAAAGGGTTGATGGTTCTCCAACGCATTTCCACTGATCGTATGCTAGCAGACCCACTAATCAAGCAGATTACTAGAGAGGCTTTCTTGACTCATATTAGAGCCATGGGTTTATGTTAACTATAATGAGAACAGTTTTTGTTAACGTTAATATATATATATATATAGTTCTTTTTCTCAATGTGTTTTTGGATGGAATACTTGTTTACACATCAAATGAGTGTCATCGTATTTAAATTGACTCTCTCACATAGGTAATTCACCTTGGCATTGAGAAAGCGAGCAAGATGAGACATTTTGTATCTATGGCGCTAGGAGAGTGAACAAGATACACATGAAATATTACTAATAATGTTGCCTCAGATGAGAGCCAAGATGAGATCTCTAAAGATCAAATACAGGATTGCATTCGCCCATATATCTTGTATAGCATCTATGAGCCGGATGTGAGTTTCGAGACAAGGCACTTAGCGGGAGCAACTGTGTCATAAGACTCAGGTTAATCGTAGTAAAAGTGACTAGACCAAGATTCATATAGTGTTGATAATGTTTAGAAGTAACATGCCTACATTGGTAAAAGAACACCATAACATGTGTCTCATACCGCATGTATTATACTCGACCACTAGTGAGAATGATGAATAGATCTCTGCTTCATCATTGTGTGAGTTTTTAGATCATATTGCTTTAATCTCACTTGTACCCTATGTGACATAAGAACTATGTTATAAAGAGGAAGCTTAGTGTCGTTATGCTGCTTAGGAGTTAGGACTATGGTTGATACAGTCCAGTGGAATATGTCTAAGAAAGCAATTGAGACTAATCGAATTGACATGAGAGCTTAAGGAATGCATTTAAATATTGTTCTATGTTTTGTGGATCATACCTTGGGGAACCCGGTCAACTTTATGCAGATAGAGTTATGATCACATGACATTAGGATTTAACGCTACTTGTTACTTTTATAAGAGATCCAAAGTATTAAATCATGTGAATATAAAATTGTCTGGGGTACTACAAGACTTTTAGAGTAATGTGTTGTGTTAATTTTGGTGCTGACTTAACAGATCACTACTTGTCTAATAATCTCGTGAGGTCAGACACTCCACTTTCTATATGACAGAAGGATGGTAGCAGCCGAAAGATGAATTTCGACAACCCTTTGTGG
Organism: Zantedeschia hybrid cultivar; assembly: GCA_030544215.1. Lineage (NCBI taxonomy): Eukaryota > Viridiplantae > Streptophyta > Magnoliopsida > Alismatales > Araceae > Zantedeschia > Zantedeschia hybrid cultivar. The sequence goes on from JARZZO010000013.1 coordinate 36,734,389, forward strand.
GTAAGTGGGAGATGTTATTAATGGGTTTGGCCCATTAAGGATATGCCCATGTGGAACAGGTGGATAAGGATGGGAAGATAATGATGAAGGATATGAGGACAAGTGGGGGGGTTAAGTGGATGAAACCTATTGGTACACATGGCACCACCTCCTCTCTAGTTACTTCCTCCCCAAGCAACATATATAATAAATAGAAGAAGGAGAGAGAAGAGAGAGAGAGAGAGAGAGAAAAAAGAGAGGAGAAGAAAAAAGGGTCGGGCCTTGCTGCTGTTGTTGCTACCGCCTCTTTCCTCTTCCTCTGCATCTCTCCCTCGTCTCTTGCTGCTCTCCGAGGCCATCATCACGTGTCTAGGATTTGGAGCGTGGAATTTGTAGAAGGAGACTCTCTTAGTACCTTCTCCGACCTCCGAGGTGTGTCTAGTCAATCAACTCACGCATCAAAGATAATCCCAAAACTGATCCCCATGCTTCCACAACATTTATTTTCACATGTTCGTCATTGAGAATGAGGAACTTCTCCCTCTTCACTTGGTTGTATCATCTCTATTTATTTTGTAATAAAATTGATGGCTCTAGCCATAATTTCTTTTGAAAAAGGTAAAAACTCTTAGCCCACTAAATGAAAATAGACATATCTGAAGGAGGTTTCTACTCTTGGCCTGGCATCAAAGGGGGCCATTTGTAGCACCCCAATAAAAGACAAAAACTTGATGCAGCTAGGCATCTGAGAAAAAGAATATCAAGCTCTGTTTAACTTGAAACCACATGATTTCGATCACACTACTTCTATTTATTTTGTTTCCACAACATACATTATAAATAATAAAAATAAAGAATTCATCACATTCACCTTGCAGTTTTGCTTTACATATACTTTACATTGGAAGGACTGAAAATACTGAACATTGACCCCATAACTTTGCAAGAAGACCAAACAGTACAAAGCACATCATGTAGCCTTCGCAGAATCTTCAAGCAACTTCTGCAATTTTTTGTTTCTGAGTCTCTCCATGTAGACCATGCTTTCTTGGGGTCTGCATCTGTAAAAAAATTCAAAAACAAAAAGTGTCGATCACAAAATGAGATGTCTCAGAACTCAGATAATGCAGTACGTGGTTTACATTGCAACTGGCCACAGCCACTCTTGGTTGCTTCAAAATAAGACGAGATTTCATAAATGAAAAAAGCTGCAGCATTACACCCTTTTCTCTTTGCTATTTGTTGCAACTTCCAAAGGATGTAGTTACCAATTCAGTTGCTCAGCCGGCAAAAGGATGGACAATATGATGTATACATCTATCCATCTCAATGCATTTTCACTCTCATGATTATTATTTTTTTCAGGTATAAACCTCAGTGAGGATAAGGCACTTGCGACCCACCATCACCATTTCAGCCCTAGATTAATTTGAACATGCAACCTCTGCTTTGGTCAAACGGGCCACAGGATACAGGCTTTCATTGTCATGACTGTTGAAATGCAACAACAGGACATAAATGCATTTTCTCTCTGTCTCTTTATCAGTTAGATCAAAGGTGTTCTGTTTATTACCTTGCTGGTACCGGAATCAAGGGAATCAAAGTTTCAGCAAGTTTTACAGCATCTTCATCTGATTTCACAGCTTTGCTGAAGCAAAAGTATCTTCCACCTGTGGATGGGTCCTCGAGTGCACGGATGTGGATGTCAACAAGGAAGGAAATGTCTACATATGCTAGAACTCCATTCTCTTGCATTTTGTCTGCACCTGTTGGTGTATAATAGAAATAGAGGTGTAAATTAGAAATAAAATTGGTTCCTGACCTGATGCCAGATTGTTGGGATAAATGCTCTATAATTTGATGACAAAAAGAAGTTTTACATTTATTCAGAGAATCAGATTGAGATCCTTATAGAATTTATCATCAGCAGGAGTTTATGTTTAAAAGTGAAGAAAAAGAGAGGCAAGTGATGTGAATACAACACCACACTGCGGCACCTTTCAGGTAGGACAAGGTTGAGACAGCATTTTGGTTTGAGATGCCGGGTCCGACAACTAGAGCTGCGTTGATGGAGACCATGTTCAACATCCGGTCCATGGCCAGTGCCCACGCAGCTTTCTCCGAGAGCGTCTTTGCCAGTGCATACCATAGCTGCAAGGATCGAAAGAGAAGTCTTATGCAGACAGTACTACCATGGATGTGTATATATATCCCTGTGGCCTCGAGCTACAAAGTATTCCATGGTTGCTGGCTTCTATCTCTTCCTGAGAAATGTTGTTTATTTTTGGGATTACTGTATTTGTATATATACTCTTGACTTCCATATAAATTCTTCTGTTATCACCAAAAAGATTGTGGTTATATCCCTTTCATCGAAATTCCATAAACTCTAATGAACCTGCCAAAAAGATTTGGATATTTTTGCAAATATACTCCTTAATTCACTAGAATTTACGGAATCTCAATTTCTTGTATATTCAATGTGGGAGTATTTATAACTATGTGATGGTTAAAAGTACACAAATACGGTAGTTTGCAGAGATACAAATATAAAAAAACCTAAAACATTTTCCAAGTGACAAGCTTTACTGATTCTTATGGTATTAGTTTACATCTGAAAGTTGAAGCCAGACTTTTTAAAAGAAAGGAGGGAAAGGTGCATGGAAGTGATTGTTGGGAATTGCTTACTAGAGAAGAGTAATACTTGCTGCTGCAGCATCAGGGTGTACCGCTATATATCTGATGTAGCTTGCAGCACTTGAAGAGATTGGATGACAACACAGCCAGTTTAAATTAAAAAAAGTTTAAAAATCACCAAGCCTATACAATTCAATCACTAATCGAATGATCGGAAAGAAAAAGGATTGCACCTCAATTACGATCTAAGCCGACGGATCATACCGGATCGGGATCAGATAATTGTGCGTGCATGCAGCAAGTACTACTCGTTAGAGAAAGCTGACTGATAGGATTAGGATAAGTTTTTGACGTCGTTTCAAACAAAGAGAACGAATGAACCTTCCTCCTTTACAAGAAAGTTTCATTTCTTTGGGAGATGACTTGTACTGTGTGATTACCTTGAGCTTTCTGCAGAAGTCGACATCACTCCAACACCTCTCATCCACATCCCTGACCGTTTTTATGTTCTCCCTCCAAATCCCTGCTGCCAAGGAAGACGAGAAGATGAGCTTCTCCATGGACTGCGTGTGAGCACATGCCTCCACCACGTTGATGGCCCCTCTTACCTCCATCTCAGCAGCCTTCTCCTAAACAACCACCCATTGGGAAGGACCCAAAAAAAAGGAAAGAGAGAGGAAACTTTTATTTCTCCACCGAGGAGGGCTGCGAAGCAGGAACAAAACAAGAGGCGAGAAGAATGAAGAACTCTTTAGATGGAGTTTTACCTCATAGCCATATGGGTCGTGAAGAGAGCAGAACAAAGCTGAGCAGCCATTCAAGGCCGTGAGAATGCTCTGGTAGTCCAGCACGTCCACCACAAACAGGGATATCCTCTCCTTGTCCATCTTCGACTTCATTTCTCTAATCTTCCTTGTTATCTCTGTCTCTGCAGCACAAGAAGAGTAAGATAGAGAGAGATAGGAGAGTGTTTTGGGGTGCTTCAGGATAGGTGTACCATGGCTTCTGAGTGCAGCATGGACAGTGTAACCTCTGTTGAGCAGTTCCTTGAGGATCCAAAAGCCGACGTAGGACGAAGCATCAAGTACACAGACCTTGGGCTTCTGAGGTTCCATCTCCGAACAAGGAATCGAGTTGTGAACGTTAAGTCGCAGCTGCTGCAGCTGCCCTCTGTGTTCTTAAAAGGTATGAGCTGTTGGCTTTTGTCTCGGATGACAGCATGGAGGGCAACAGGAGTTAAAAGGTGGGGAGAGGCTGTGGCAACAGAGAAAGAAGAGGGAACCAAGGAAGGGAAGATGGGAAAGGAGGGGGCTGAGGCAGTTGGGATTCTGGTGGAGGGACTCCATCTACCTCGGCTCTCCCGGCCTTTGGAACGTTTAGGTGTTGGGTAGATGTGGGGAGTTTGGACAGGTAGGTCCAGGATCCGGCTTCCTTAGTTTGATCCCTCTGGCCACGAAACCCCATTGTTTTAAACTTGTATGGACAGTCTTTTTGGTAACGTAAAAAGATTTGCTCTTGCATGTCTATTATTTTTTTATTTTTTTCAACCAGCAGTCAGAACTCACGGCTTCTTATCTACTCTCCCAACTCATTTGAATACCACAAGAAAGACATAACAATACCTACTTGCACGGAAAAGTGCATGGACCTGATAAAGACGAAATTGAACTGAGAGCTTGCTATGGATGCCATCAACCTTTACTGCTTAAACCAATCACTTGAGCACCAAAAATCTTCTTTACTTTTCTAGACACAGTGCCCGTGCAATGAATGAGTTACGAAGCTCATGCATCAGAACAGTGGCAGATTTAGTTTATTGTCAGTAGGATCCTGTGATCTTATTAGATTTTATAAAACTTACCAAGGTCCATTAGTCTTTGCCTATTAGAGTGAGTAATTTTTGCAAAACTCATGAAAATTTACTGAGTCCGATCCGTTAGAGTAACTCTGTTGACCTACTGATTCTGATTCAATAGAATAACCTCACTAGCTTACTGTCCCAGTGACTCCACTAAATAAAATTTTTACTATTTACCACTGCAGTTATTTTCTTCTCCAGCCTCAATGTCATCAGCTTCGGCACTTGCCCACAATCAAATCTCACTTGTTTCACCGGGTACATTGCCTGCCTAATCTGAGAGCCATCACAACAAGGCCATCTGCTCGAGAGCACAATGATGAGCCTTTGCATTGAGCTGACGTTGATGTGTTATAATGGCTACAGATTCCTCGGAACTGAAGAGGAAATCCAGGTGAGATCCTCTGGGAAAGTGAGTTGAAGCATATCTAAAAAATGAGTCTTAAAGAATCTCATTTTAAAAAAATTGCAGCTTATACATGCCAAATTCATGTTTCGAGAAGATTTACCTGCTCTAAAAATTCATTTGACAATAATTATGGGTGATTTCAATCAATCGAATCATGTGACAAGGTGGAGGATATGTTTTAAAATGAGTGTTGGATGTCTCTAGTTTTCTATAATCAGATTTTCATATGGAAGGAAAAGACTTGCCTTAGCAAATGGAGTTGGTCTTTTTCTCCAAAAGCTAGTGAAAGTGAAAAATTGTGAATTGGAACAAAGTGATTTCAACTGTACTTACTAATAGTGTACCCCTCAAAACTAACAGTGCACATTTTATCCCCATTTTAAACCTCACCTAGAGCTAACCCCACTACTCATGAAATTTTTGTGAAAGAAAGTTTTAAAGTTGACTGATCAAATGAGATTTGAAGAAAACAACAAAATTTACAAATCTCAGAAGTTCCACTGTGTCCTGCGAAAAATGATTTTATAAAATTGTCGATTCTGGCAAGCATTTTCAAATACTGCCTCAGACGAGAATCTGAACAAGACCATGTGAGACAAGATCCTCTGTGCATGACAGAGTATGCAGACGGCAACCAAAATCAGATCAGATGATCGAAATAGATCATAACCTTAATAACCACACACCCTACTCCGATTTGGTGAGATTCATGTTAAACTAGCATTCTTTGACATTAATAAAGTCCTTTTTCTGAGTTCAATAATAATCCATTTTTAATATGAAATTCAATTTCAGATAACAAGCTCTCAATAGGGTAATGACCTCTTGTCACTGATCAGAAAAATCTGAAAAATCAAAAATCCAACTCCAATGAACAGTAAAAATGTGTACTTTTAATTATTCATTGGAATCCGATTTTTTATTTTTCAATTTTTTTTTAGTTGTCCGATCAGACATTGCACTGTACAGACGATTAAAACACTTCGGGACCAACCTAAAAAAAAAATTTATTTTACTCACTGTAATGTTCCTGCCTGCAGCATGCAAGAACATTATAGCAAGTATTACTCTTCCAAAAACAAAATCTTTTCAACATTTTTTTTCTAGGTCTTTGTATGTCTTCAGGATCATTTGTCATATAATAATAGAAAAGTATAAACATACCTCATCCCTCGTGTTTCTAAAACCGTACAAAAACTAAAAAAAATAAAATAAATCTCCTTTCCTCGTTCCACCACGGAGCCAACGCCAACCCCTTCTCGTCTCGCATTGTTTAAGCTTCTCAAGAAAGGTGTGCAGATGAGCTGCAGCGGCGACGTGGGCAGAAACGAGCCTCGTTTCTAACCTACACGCAGCTGCATGCTCTCTAATATACAAAGCCTTCCCCTTTGAAGGAAAGGAGTGATGAGAACACGTGGGCCACCCGAGCAACAAAGATTCCGAGCCCCTTTACCAGTGATTGGTGGACCCTGTTGGCCTAACATGAGGCTCCAATTACTTCTACTCAACTAACACCGCGAGCACTTCGAACCAGACGAGATAGTCGAGAGATAATGTTAATGGCATTGGCTCTTGGGCCATTGGGTTCCAAGGAGGCAAAAAAATAATCAATAATAAGATATTGGTTATAATTTTTTGAGTATTTTTTATTTCAAATTTTATTTTCAGAGAGAAAATAGTGTATGAAATGTGAGTTAATGAAACTTTTCTAATTTTAAGGAAGGACATCATTTCTTTGTAAATATTTCTCAAAACAAAAAAAAAAGCCTTGACTTGTGTTGTTTTCAAAAACACTCAAGCACACACATCCTTTCCTTCTAAAAAAAAGTCTTTTTTTAACTCATCTCCTTTTCTCCTCCTCTTTCTTTGTCTTTCCTTATTTCCATCCAAATAAAACTTCCGTAAGTCCTCTCTTCCTTTCCTCCTCTTTTTTTCTTTCATTTGTAATGATGTGGAGCTCACTCCAGATAATTACAAACTTCTTTTAAAAATTAGTAAAATTTTGTCAAACAGGACAAGATATGAAATGAGACACTTTTAAAAATTATGATAAAAATTTAATTGCTCTTATTCAGAAAAAAGCGTATCTAAACACCCTATAATTCCCGGATGGCTCTGTATTTAGCTGGTAACCATATTCTATTCGGTCTCAAACCAGTTCCAAATCCGGGTATCATTACATCAAAAAAGGAAAAAAAAAAAAAGGTGGACCCGATAGGATTGGGAAGACTCCAGAGTCCCTCCCCTTCCACCAACATCTCCATCTCCTGCCCATTATTATTCCACTTACTTTATCTCTATGTGACTGAAAATATAGAAACATTCAGATAAAGAATTCAGAAGATCTCATATCACCACCTCCTTTCCATCCCTGCCCTGCCTCATAGACCCTTTTGGAGAGGGCCCACAAGTTCATGAGGGTGGTGGATGTCATCCTGAGCGGCACTAGAGTTGGAATGTTCACAGTTCGCTTCTGCCTAGGCAGAAGGTCTTCTGAATTTTAAAGTTAGTAGGTCTTTTCTAATATCATGTTACATGATTTAGGAGATTTTTTTCGTTGCTTATTCAGGACAAGATGAGAAGAGCTACAGCAGAAATTGTCGACTGCTAAACATACCCTCAAAACATGTGAGGGACAATTCAGAATCTATCAAATTTAGAAGTCCAGAGAATCTTAAGGCCTGCAAGCAATAGGAGCGCGTCGCTGGTTGGCCCACTCTGTGATCAAAGTCTAATATCAAAAATCTAGGCCTCATATTGTCGTGTTTGTTCTGGCACACAAAACCTAAGGCTGCCCTTCCACATTTCTTGCCTGTCCCAGGGCATCTCACATGATGTATCTAAGGGGAACCATGCCCCCTCCTAATCTCGATCCCTTCTACTCGCTCACAACACTGAACTGGTTCATATGGGGATATCCCACAAGGATCCACCATCTCAAAGTATCCTGTCTCGGAAGTTGGGAATGACTGAAGGCATGCTTGGCAAAGCTTTTGCCTAGAATCCAGCACTTCGAACATGAGAACTATTCTATGAGTTATAATGAGTGACTTCAGATTGTTGCACGAGTGACACCTTCATTAGCAAGTTTAATTTTTCACTTTAATTTTAAAAACTCCAATATGAAACTTTTTGTTGGAAGTCATATTTACATAAACGACTTTCCAGGTCCAATGTCATCCTCTAAAACAATTGCACTGAAATCTATAGAAATCTGAAATTACTTATATTTAGAAGCTACGCCAAGTATGACCTAAGAGTCTGACGGTGCAATGAAATAATGTGCTCCAGAGCTACCCACCTTCGTGGCTCCAGTACCTGAGAATTGAAGAATGCTACTAGCTTAAAATGATCAAGCTCTCTGCCTATCTTATCACCCAGTTCAAGTTTGTAAGATCTGCAAATAAACTGGCAGATCATGCAGACGGACGTGCCCAACCTAAATAGACTATACATTTATGCGGATTTGCTGGGATTAGCTCCACAAAGAAAGATAGCCACATTATTGAACATTCAGGTGCTAAATGATATACAAAAAGGACCAGTAAAAAGTTCATCTGTACAATATCCGAAAAAGGATCTGAATCTAAATAATACCCAAAATGGGGTCCAAATATAATACCCATGTTAGGATCCGAGTGCATCTAGCACCCGGAAATTACACAATGCTCAAAGTAGGATCTCGATGTCAAGAATACCTGAAATAGCATCAAAATGTGGGATAAGCTGGAATAGAATCTGGATTATTACATATCAACTGATCTACAATTAGGATTTTATACCAATTAGTTCTGTCGGAAACAATACATATACGCAGCTTGCAAAATGGTTTTTTGTATGTCTCATCAGGTTTTGTACCCGAACCGAAACAAGACCCCAAATGGTTATGGTATACAGATCAAGCGCATCTGGTCCAAGTCCGGGGGTACTGCATGCAAAACCAGGTTCATTATTATTAATGGTCTGTGTCATGCCTCAGTTGGCCCAATCCATTGATAGCCTTGCTAGCCGCTGACATTATCATAAGCTCCGTAAATTGGCACATGCATATGCCAAATAGATAATTATGGTATAAAGAAAAGCGCCCATCGACGGCTAACCATAGAAGGCGTGAGCATCTCACATGTGGATTACAGTTGAAAGAATGGATGCCTCCTAGCAGCAACGAAGTGGAAATCGCTGTAGAAATGAGACAAAGGCATCATTGATGCTTGGTCTTCAGCAAACTTGACGGAACCTGCAAAAACATCGAGTTATGGTGATTGGTCATGCAACAGTTCTTCAGAGAAGTATATGTGAAAGAAAAGGCATTGGTTCTGCATTCAGAGAAAAAAACAGTTGACGATGCTCTGCAGACATAATACGAAAACACAAGACATTTATGAACCACCATGGACTCATCTGCTGATGGTGGTACTTGCACAATGATCACCATCCACCAAGCATCCTTAAACGTTACTACAAGCATTGTATATTACTAACCACATAAAGTCATAAACATCCCATGATTTCAGGACTTGGTTCCCGTGAAATTGCAAACTCATATAAAGTAGGTACAAAGACCAAGGGGTTGCTGGCACAGCATATTCTTTATGTTTGAAGTACTGTAAATTGCTGTATTTCAGAATCCTGTTGACCTGCATGGCCTTTTCCCAGTTTCAGGTTTCCAGCTCAAAACTACCAAAATCCAAGAATTTTGGTTCCTCATTTGGGTACTTCACAGAAGTCCGCACAAGGTATTCTCAGCTTTTAATTAAACCCAAAGAATTCACCAGTTTTAAAATTGGTGATCTTAAAACAGGGGAATTACTATTGGTTTAAGTAAAGCAAACACCACCCAAGTGGGCATGCAGCTACAGTGAGAAGTACAAATTACCCAATCTAAAATGGTGGCATGCACATGTAAAGTGTAAGGCTAAAAGCATTTCTTAAGCAAGAATTTGAAGGCACACGGATGAAAAGAAAATACTTGCATGCAATCATATTGTGGGAACTAATTCATTGGAAATATTAAATGATTTGTATCTAAAAATAGGAGGGGTTTGTGGCTTTACCTTCACATGATGTGGCATGATCTTGACATCATAAGGAGGATGAAGCCATGCATCGGGGGAGTGCAACATGAAGTTCTCCGGCTTGCTGGTATACACATCTGCATATTGATGAATGTGGTAGGCAAAGGCAGAATCCTGTCCAGTGTCAGTGAGGAAGGTTGCACCAAATGAACTGTTGAACATGTTCCTCATAATGGATCGAGAGCTGTGGTATTCCTCATCTAGTTCATTCAAGAGTGAATAATAGGCTTCTCTTCTCTCATGGCAAGGGACTGTAGCATATAACTCCCCAAGTAATTCTTGAATTATATGAAACTTTGCCTGTACTAGATATAAAAGGAGGAAATTGTGAATAATTTCAAACCACATTAACAAGATACTTGAAAGACGGCCATAATGAAAAGCTGGAATTACAAAGAGCAAAAAAAGTTGAGATAGTATGGGCATTATTATACTAGGAAAGGAACCCCACTCAACATATATGTGCATATTGTATGACCATATCTTTCCAGGAATAGGAATATTCATTGTTCCAGTAGCACACAACCTAACAACAAATTTAAAGGAAGAAGACTTCGTTTTTCCTAAACTGGCAGGGTTTTTTTCTAGGAAGATGGTAACTAACAAGCTATTCCTGGATGAAGAATAAATGTACTGGTTTTTCTCTAGTCCATTACTCAGACTTCACAAGCAATTTTAACATCATCATAATACGTTACAAGTACATCATAGTTCATCTAAAATTTATAAAAATTGTGAGATGTGACCATTCCTACTTCGTTGATGCAGAAAAACACCATCATAAATGTGAAGAAAAAGGGGATCAAACGAAAGGGTACATGCCTGTTGAAACCGGTAACTCTCATCGTTTTGTGTCTCAATTTCATTCTGCAACATGGAGATACTAGAGTAAGTTCAGATTGACCAGATACACAAATGATTATTCAGTAAAGTTAATAAGCCTTCTGACAAGTGTCATGTTCCCTTTTCTCTTTATAGAGTACCCTGTAAAAATTCTCATATGCTATTATAGCGCCAATTCTCGAGAAGTTGCATGATGACACAACAATTTGCAGCATCAAAAAGGAGCCTGAGAATGTTACACAAAAACTTATCCCATGAAGTTCGCTTGGAACAAGAGGTGGAAACCAGCATACATATCTGAGCCAGAACAAACTACCAACTGGAAAGTGTGAGCAAGCATACATACTTCAAGTTCTTGAATTATAGCAGCCGTTCTCCATCCTGCTTTTGAAGGCCCTCTCAAGTCACTAAACAAATGGTCACCAAAATATATCACCTGCAATAATAAGAATGAACTTTTGGTGGTAAATAAACATACTTCAAGTCTGATTTTTCAATTCAAAAAAAAATAGATTTAAAAAAAATTAGGTGGGCCCCATTATGCCCAATGTGACCGTAAAATCCATTTTCCAATCGAATGACCCAAAAAGATGAAAAATCAAAAACTGACCCCAAATGAACAGTAACCCCAAAAAACAGATGAAAATTTTGAAAACTGAACCCAGATGAACATCCTTTTCTTTGGGTTTCTTATCTGGGGCGGGTTTTTTCTTTTTCATTTTTTTGGGTCGTCTGATCGATCACATATGGCATAATGGGGCCCACCTAAAAATTTTCAAAAAATATTTAAAAAAAAAAAAACACCAGCTGCCAGTGCAGCAAGTCTTTCTCATGTCTAATTTACCCCCAGTACCTATGTTGAATAAACAGACAAGAAACAAAACTATAGAGATGAAAAAATAAATCCCAGAGGAATTGCTAATCTGAACCTGGTTATTTTATCGCCAGAGAAAAAAACAAATATATGCTCAAAAATCTAAAATGAAGGCAACTCAGTGGAAGAAAAAGCAAGATTCTCATCCAGTTCATATAATAAAGTTTCTATCCTCTATCAAATTTTTCTTCAGAAAATTCCCAAGCATCTGTTACTTTTCTCGATTTGGATGTTAAAACCCTCTCACAAAAAAGTGAAAGCAACTTCATCTACACAAATAACAAAGGTAGGGTCCACAAAAGAAGAGATTAATACTAACATCAAACTATTTGATCGGGACTATGTCCATTAAGTACCTAATTCACACTGCTTTCATCAACACAAGAAATATCCCTATTTGGTTTACTTCCAATAGGATCCAATGCATAACGGAGAAACCATCAACTCAACCACTCAACCTCAACCAAGCCTTAATCCCAAATAATTGGAGTCGACTAGATAGATTCTCTGTCTACACTCTAAACAATTTTGGGCTACCTCTTCTGAAAGGTTTAAAACCTCCACATCATAATGTACTACCCTCTTCCAAGTTAATCTAGGTCTACCCCTTCCTTTCTTCCCCTCATCTATTCTAATATGCTCCACTTTTCTAACTTGAGCCTCCCTAGGTCTACGCCTAACATGTCTAAACCATCTCAGTCTCCCTTCTCTCAATTTGTTCTCAATTGGTACCATTCCTACCTTTTCTCTAATATACTCATTACGGATTTATCAAGCCTAATATGTCCGCACATCCACCTTAACATTCTCGGCAACACTCATCTTGAAGACATGTTGCCCCTTCATCGCCCAACACTCGCTACTATACAACATTGCAGGTCTTATCGTCGTACGATAGAATTTTTCTTTCAACTTCGTTGGGATCGTACAGTCACACAAGACTCCCGTTGCAAATCTCCATTTCACCCATCCTGCTTTAATCATATGGCTAACATCTTCATTGCACCCTTCGTCTTCTTAGAGGATGGAACCAAGATATTTGAAATGAGTGTTTTGGGTATTGTCACCCCATCCAAGTTAGCTCCCTCCTTTTCGCCTATCCGACCTTCACTAAACTTACAATGCATATATTTTATCTTAGTTCTACTTAACATGAAACCCTTAGACTCTAAGATGCTTCTCTAAAGCTCTAGTTTTCTATTAACTCCCTCTTACGTCTCATCTATCAACACAATATCATCCGCAAACATCATATACCACAAAATATCCTCTTGTATATCCTTTGTTAAATCATCTATAACTAATACAAAAAGGTAAAGACTCACTGCTGATCCTTGATGCACTCTTATAAAAATAGGGAAATCTCTTGTTTCCTTCCAACCGTACGGACACTAATAGTTGTTCTGTCATACATGTCTTTTAATACTTGTATGTACCCAGTAGATACCTTCTTGCGCTCCAACACCCACCACAAGACATATCTTGGAACTCTATCATAGGCCTTCTCCAAATCGATGAACATCATATATAGATTTTTCTTTATAATTCTATATTTCTCTATCAAATTCCTAATAAGAAAGATAGCTTCTATAATTGATCGACCCGGCATAAAGCCGAATTGATTGGCCGAGATAGTTATGTCACAACGTAAACGATGTTCTACAACTCTCTCTCAAAGCTTCATAGTATAACTCATGAGCTTAATTCCTCTATAATTTGAGCAGTTTTGGATGTCTCCTTTGTTTTAAAAATAGGTACAAGAGTGTTCTTCCTCCATTCATCTGGGATTTTCTTAGAAACTAAGATCTTGTTAAACAGTCGGATGAACCATTCCGCTCCTACATCTTCTAAATATTTTCACACTCCAATAAGAATTCTATTAGGACCACAAGTTTTACCTACTTTCATCCTTTTCAATACTTCCTTAACTTCCGAAAATTTAATCCTCCTAATATAGTTCACATTATGATTTGTTGTACATTCTATGCCCACTATGTTTCCACTATAATTATCATTAAAAAGATTGTCAAAGTAACTTCTCCACATTTCTCTGATGTCTTCATCTTTCACCAAATCCTTCATTCACTATCCTTGATGCACCTAACTTGATTAACATCCTGACATCTTTCTCTCTTATCCTTGCTGCACCTAGCTTGATTAAGATCCTGACATCTTTCTCTCTTTTCAAAACAAGATTTCCACAAAAGGTTTTCAAATCCTCCAAAGATTTTTCAAAATAAAAAAAGGATGAGGATTTCTCAAAAAAGGAAATCTCACACCTGTATACCACAATTTGTAACATGTATTTCCTACTTCCTTACTTTTCTCCCCTACCCATTTAGTCTCTTGAATGCAAGAAATATTGACTTTTCTTCTCTCTATGGTGTCAACAAGTTCCATCAACTTTCCTGTAAGAGACCTTATATTCCAAGAACCTATTATGATCCTCTTCTCAACCTGCACTTTCTTAGAATTCTTTCTATAGTAACATATATTATTCTCTAAGTTTGTCATGTGTCATATTTTCTATTCGGTTCCATAGACTAGCTTCTTTACCCACACACATCTATGATGTGGGAACCCTTGCTCATTTAATACTACATCCGGGCACCGACCTGGTGCGTCGCTTGCAGGGGACGCCCTCAACCCTTGCCTATTTCTCACTACACCCGGGTTCCAGTGCAGCACGTCGTAAGTAGAGGATGCCCCAACATTAATTTTGATTGAATCAATATCATGAGATGTGACAAGATTTTTATGCTGGTTGTCACCTACCGCAACCCTCCTCCTTTAATGGAGAAACTATGACAGCAATAAATTAGTACATTTAAATTAACCTTGTGAAATATTTACAAAGTATCCAGAACAATATAAACCCAGGGTTTTGGAATGACAGCAGCCCCTCAGGTGTTTGTTTTGGCCGTTGGGGACCTTTTTTTGAAAGTTGGCTGTTGGAAACTTAAAAGAAATTGACTCATCTCTGGAAACAATCTAGGAGGATATGTTTCCTTTTCTTTCATAGGAAGAAGGCCCATCCAAGCATTAACAAATGGAATAGGCTTCCTGAGTTTCCATGAAGCATCTCTCTTCAAATTCAAAGTCTCGTCTTACAGAACTATTTTTATTGATGGCCCAAACTTGGATTGGAGCATAAGCCCAGACCCACCACATTACTCAAATATTCAACCTAGGCAGAGCCATAACTAGCCGTAAGGAAGACAAAAAATGTACCTACAAGACTACTAAAACCCAAGAACAAAGGACTAGATACATCCACTAATTAAATAACAGGAGAAAATGGCAGTGTAGTAACATAAGGAGAGGTTTCAGGAGGGTTCACAGGTTCACCAAGGCCCTGGGACTATAAAATGGCAGACTGGTTAGAGAAGTAAGTGTTAAAACTTAAAACAAAGGGAAGTTTCTGATATCATAAAAAAAGTGGAGTATGTACTTTTAAAGCTGAAGAGAGGTAAGGCAAGGCAACATATGTATTCCTATTGAGGTGTGAAGAATCAAAGGTTGACCATCTATTAGATGTTGGTTAACTAGTCTTCTCTATGCAATTTGGACAGATAAACATACATCAGATGGATGGAGGATAAATGGTCCAGAACCACTGCCTAATTGGATGGGAGATGTCCAGGATTGCACGAATTATGTAAGGATCAAGGTTGCATGCAATAGAAGCAAGGATAAAGATGAATGATCAAGCCACAAGTCACATACAACAAATTTCAAATTAGGTTGGGTCAGTGGCAATAGAATTCATACACCTTCTTCATGCTAATTAACTGAGAGATATAGGGAAAAGTCCAAAAGTTCTTTTTAGCATTTATTGACTAAAAAACTTGTACAACAGGGTGGGAAGCTTTTTGGTGGACGAAAGCATTCCCTGGTGCACACATTAATATTGCATTGTGCGAAGAAGCATGGACAAGGTAGCAAAGATGAAGAAGCCACCACTGATGGATGCAAAATCACCAAAGCTACACTTTCAAAACTTGTCTCTGTTAAGCACAATGAAGGAATTGATGACAATACCAATAATAGGAAAAAAAAATAGAATAGATGAAGTGGAGAAAAGAAACTATCATGCTTCACTATTGTCAATCACCAACACAACTTCTGAGGGAAAATAATAATTGAGGGCCAGCCTTGTATAGACCTGGGTGATAATAGCAAGAAAGGAACATATAAAAAGACCAATCCCCTGAGGCTCCCACTACTGTGGGATTTGGGAGGGTCCATTTGGATTTTCGAGGTCAAACCCACCTCGGCATCCCACTAACTCGACCTCCTCTCCCAGCTGCAACCGTGTGCGGTCCGAGTTAGTGGAGTGCGAGTTTTTTTCTTTCTTTCTTTTTTCTTTTTTTTCTTTTTTCTTTTTTTTTTTTTTTTTTTTTTTTTTTTTGGGGGGGGGGGGGGGGGGGGGAGATGTAGCCCGGAACACTAGTCACCATGGTTTCACCTGAAGCCCGGGGGGTGGGGAGTGGCAGGATTCGAACCCAAGACCTCACGGTCGTTGACTTCACTCCTCACCAACTCTCCCAACCCCCATCCCCACCATTTTGTGAAGAGGTTGTTCCTAGATTTGAACCCGTGCCTTCAGGTCACCATGGAGCAACCTTGCCATTGCACCAAGGACTCCGAAGTCCGAACAAATAAAACAAAATCAACATCAAGCTCTCGAGGTAACACATCAGCAAGACTCTGAAGGATCAAGGATGACATTAAAAATGACGATTTAAAGAGAATTCTCAATGTGGCACTACTAGGAGTTTAAACATGAGAACAACACAAGTGACGGCTTGGCCAATAACAGCATTGGTTGAACAGACACAGGCGCACCCAAGTGGAAGGGATTGGGAGAAAGGGCCAAAGAGAAGCTCTGAGGTGGTTAAAGCTGATATGAAGAACCCTCTGTACCTGAATTATCTCACAAAAGGAACTCACTAAAGAATAATATCGGGTTAACGATCCACACGCATACAACTCTCATTTTCCAAGGGCAAATGGCATGTGACTTCACACACTGATTCTGTTATGCACATTTGCGGATTATCCCATGTTGTAGGACCTGAGTTCATTCCGTCTTTTTCTTTTGCTGTATTCCTTTTACTTCTTTATTGACCTTTTTCCATTTTAAGGTGTTCCCCTTTTTTCTTTTTTTCTTTGTTTTTTTCCTTTTTCATCATATTCTCTTTCCCCCTCTTCTCCTTTTGCCATTCCTCATTTTCATGGGCACCATGCAATGGGGAAAGTTCATTGTTCTGATTATTCCTATTGTAATCAGTCAATATGCCTCGCTATTTGCCAACTAGTTTTGGTAAGAAAATTGTCACATTTGAAGGATAGAACTCACCGTTCCACCAACTAGTGATTCCTAGGTAGTTGTCACCCAAAAAGTAAGATTGGCATCAGGATGGTAGCCACTGAGAAAACTCCTCCCATATCCCTGGGATTGGGCCAAGAATGGCAGCATTGGTATTGGCATCGGTCTCAGTATCAAGCAAGGCCAAAACCGATACATACTGGTATCGGGATCAGCCGATTTCAGCCCAGTACCAGTCATTATTAAAAAAAGATTTTATGGCTCGGTTTCGAACTAGGTGTCGTACCAGTCCAGGTGGATACCAGTACATATCAGCCAATACGTACCAGTATCGACCGATACTGCCAACCATAGGTTGGGGTCCTAAGTCTCCAACCAAACATTAATAGGATAAGGCTTTATGGATGATGGTAATAGCCTCCTATCTCACCTCCAAACTTCTCAAAATTACCACATATTTTATGAACATTTGCCACTTCAGCTATCAAGGCCACAGGTAAATTGTTCTATGCATTCAAAGTCCACAAAAACAATGCCACTATCCCCCTCACAGAATATATATAGAAACAATGCCACTATCCCCCTCACAGAATATATATTTTTGTTCAAATTTTGATGTCTACTAGGTTCATAATTCTCAATTATTTTAACTTTTGTTCACTAACTTCAACTCAATGTTTTATGTGCAATCTCCCCATTTGCAAGCATGTTTGAAATTTTTATGCATTGTAGGACTCCTATGAACCATCTCTAAGTTAAAGCATACAACTATGGTCAACCCTGAATGAGAGGGAGCTGCTCCCAGTGGACAATACAACCCACCAAAACGTTCTCGAGGTCCAAACAGCACCTCAGATAAACATTAATAATGCAGAAGACAAACCACAATTTACTGATGTAATAGTCTATGGTTAAGGTAACAGTGCCATAGTTGTGTCCTTCGTTTACTTGTACAGACATTCGTTCATCTAATGATGGTTCTCAAATTGATATTTACAATTTACTTGGTTGGAAATTAATGTTAGTTCTACACTGGATCAGTCTAAAAGGAGGTGATTCTCAGTTCTCACATATTAATGAGCCTTACCACCCAATACCAGTAGAATGGCTTTGGAGCCAACCCATGTTCAAAAACAAAGATATATCCAATATTTGAGCATGCTACTGCAAGTTATGCTCTTGGAGCATAGCTCCATGGTCCTGCTCTGCACAATCACATCTAGCCCCAATAAGCCAGCCTAGACATTTGATTGGTCTTACATATAAATGAGCCCATCCAGTCAACAGCAATTTGTTTTGAGATGGATGTTCTTAAAATTAAAGCCTCTGCTCTGTTTAACATCCAGTTTCATCATTCTCCCACCAACACATCATGAATTT
Source organism: Zantedeschia hybrid cultivar (assembly GCA_030544215.1). Taxonomy (NCBI): domain Eukaryota; kingdom Viridiplantae; phylum Streptophyta; class Magnoliopsida; order Alismatales; family Araceae; genus Zantedeschia; species Zantedeschia hybrid cultivar. The sequence goes on from JARZZO010000013.1 coordinate 36,752,776, forward strand.
GTGCAATTCAAGACAACAGCAAAATGGAGATCTTAGAAAAATAATCAGTTAAAGACATCTAATGAAATGGCATCTGAGCAAATGATATATGGTATATTCAGCAAGAGTTCATTAAGCTCCCAGAATACCTCAGGACCTTTCCACTTTGTAATTTGTAAAAATGATTTCAGGCAACCATGATAGTAAACTTGGTCTGAGTGAAACTTATTGACAGCTGTGAAAGCAAGAGTGTCCTTCTGGATGTCATAGCACCTGATGAATTTTGAAGTCAAAAATTAGATCCACCAAGATGTTTAACTTATAGTTATGTCAAGATTTAGATGAATTGATCCAAAAGAAACATAACATTGCTGAATTTGGGTCCAAAATGAAGTAGAAAATAAGTGCTAAAACATTTTGCCAGCTTTTTCTTATTGATTGGTCTTTGTGAAAGTGTAAGATGAAGCAAATAGGCATAAAATCATGGAATTTGCATAGCAGACTCCAAAAAACAGCATGCCTGCAATTTTAGCCCCAAAAACAGCTATTTTCTAAATAAACAGAATAAAATATGAAATGACAATTGTTTTTCCATTCATTTTTGCATAATGGACACCATAGCAAAGAACACATTAGTACTTCAATTTTTCCTGTTTCTCACTTTGTCTCACTTCTTTCCTAGGTCTAAGAGCACCCTCTGGCTCGACTCTTTTCTGTTGAAACCTTTGAATACTGCTTTCTGGTTACATAACCTTGAGTTTTGTTTTGTTTTTTTAAGGAAATTCCCCCCCCCCCCCTCCTCTCTAATCTCTCTCTCACTTGGATAACCGGTGGGTACCCCCACCGGTTATAGCCTCCAAGGCCTATAAATTCCCCCCAAATGGAGGAAGAACTCCATGCCCATTTGGCCCAAAAATTCCTAGAGGAAACTCTGCCCATTTGAAGACCAAATCCAGTGCTCTTGCCCGGGTTTGCTGCTTTTGGAGGAGATATTTTCTCGGAGGGCTCTCTTCCTAAGATTTATTCCTAAGGAGAAGTTCTGCCGAATTTATATTGTAAAATCGTCGTTCTATAAGACAGGATTATGGCGAAATAATGAATGGAATACCAATATTATTCTTTGAGCATATATGTGTGCATGTGTGTTCATGAATCTATTACTCAAGTAACACTATGTTATTATATTTTCACATACATAATTAATTAGTTTAATAACTAATTAAAATACATAATTAAATATTCTAAAATATCTTTGGCCTCACCCCATACATAACTAATCTTAGACTCATAATCAAAACTCAATAATGAAACATTGAGACATAAAATAATATACTTAAGTTAAAAAATGACTTAAATATCCCTCATGCTTAATTAATTAATAAAACATGTGAAAATTATTTAAAATCAATAAAATCAATATAAAAATCATAAAAATTCTGTAAAAATCAGTAATACTCAGTAAAAATCAGAAAACTAAGTATGAAAATTACATAAACTCAAAAAACATGACTTAAATATCCTTCATATATCCAATCAATTAATAAAAATCAGTAAAATTAATTAAAAAAATCAGTAAAATTCAGTAAAAAACAGAGAACTAAATCTGAAAACATATAAAATTTCCGAAATGACCAAAATGACCCCTAGAACTTAATGAAATTACAAAAATACCCTCACCCATGATAAAAATCTGTAAAATCACAGAAAATTCTTAAAAAATATAAAAATCTCTCTTATGCCCAAAATACCTTCCAAACCTTAATAAGATGGGTAAAATTACCAAAATACCCTCAGTATGATAAAAATAAATAAAAATCTCAGAAAATATAAAAATAGACTCTAAGTCTAATAAACACGATTTAAGGTAAAATTACAAAAATACCCTTATAACTTAAATATGTCTAAAATGATCCTAAAATACATCCCAAGGGTTTTCAAGTTTCCCTAAAATGCTAAAAAACTTAAAGTGACCATAATACTCCTATACCCTCCAACTTGGCATAATTACAAAAATACCCTTATGGGTCTAAAATACTTGGAATCAATCCAGATAACTCGGAGTCAATCCAAAACCTTTTAAAAAGTCTCCCAATCAATTATAAACACATCCTAAACTTGGGTGAGGCCAAGAACTTAACCTAAAACATATCTTCATATGCATGTGCTGCATGCAGTAGTAGTGTTGCATCTTATAAGGGCATCAACAGACGGTCAATCAAGGGTTGTCGAGCGGTTGCTTGACGTAATTAACACTGACCGAAGTCAGTGGAGAGAGGTCATATACTCGGATCTTCGCCTGATCCGAAGTCCCAGACTCCCTGAGGGCTAATCCCAAGTTCTCATAGTCCAAAAAATAAAATAAATAAAACCGACCTATATTTCTCCAGATAAAAACAAAAAGACCTAAAAAAACGACAGGATTTTTAAATAATCCGATAGGAGAGACAGTTAGGTTAGGTTCCAAACAGAGACCTAACATCTAGTGCCACGAGGGGCGTTCATGCAACATTTGACAATTGTTTAAAGTTACATAAGATAGACAGAGGACCCTCCCACGGATGACTAGTAATATCATGAATTTCCCCTATCTGATTTACAATGCAAACATGTTTCATGATGTTTCTATGCAACTACATCATCCTTCAGTCCTTGCACATGGAATTTGGGGTTTTGTGTGTGTGTTGGGGGGGGGGGGGGGGGGGGGGGGGGTGAATCTGATATGCAATGTTCATAAATTACCCAAGAATGCAGCCAGTCTTCTCACCAGTTATCTTCCTACCACAGATACTTGTGAATGAAAAATGTTCAAGAAATTACCACCTTAAGGTGCACAATTTAACCACATGAAACTAGGACAGCATTCAAATGTCTGAGCCTCTGGAAAGACAACTGATAGTGTGATGTGCAAGCAAGATCCGCCATACACAATGGATGACTGACATGGAGCTTGTGAGCATCACAATCATTTGATTCGACAAACATGGACCATGCGGAAATTGTAGACACGCTAATTTTGACATCATTTCGAGTAAATTTCATATCATATAATAATGTCTCAGAACGGTCTGATATTTAATCATTGGTTAATTTTTATTGATCTTTTTGAGTTAATTGTGTCGGGTCAGACAGACATGATTTAAGTTAATTAATTAAATTGATTTTAACTCAAATTTCAATTAAAATATGAAGAAGTCTAAAAGACGTCGACATGTGTAGACGTCATTTAGAGTTTATTCCTATTTTAATGTTTAAATTTGAATTTTAATCAGTAGATTAATTAGCTAAAAGACGTCTTCATGGAGCGACGCCATTTAGGCTTCCTAAGTTGTTTCTAATTCTCTTCCGGATATTTATCCTTATCTTAATTAATGTAAAAGGCGTCTTCAAGTGGCGACGCGTTTTATCTAATTACAGATAAAGATTAATTTTTTCCGGATGTTTATCCTTATCTTAATTAATCTGCAAGACATCTCCCTTGGGCGACGCTTTTTAGATAATTACAGATAAAGATGAATTAATCTGTATTTATCTGTTAGTTAAGCTGGATAAATTTCAAAGATTTCTTCATGTAAATCCGCGGATGCAAAGAAGTCTATAAATACCTCGCCTGTTGAGTGAGTAAAAAAGAGAGTGATATTGAGTAATTATTTTGGTGGCGATTGGAGCAAAAAAGCCTGACGACGTCCAAACGCTGAAGTGCTGCTACCACCAAGAGTCGGCATTCTTCTTCATCCGTCTAAGATCCATTGAAGACCAAGGCTTCCAGGGGCCATCCAGCATTAACTTTAATTCATTTCTTCATATTTTTCACATTTTCACTCCATTAATTTTACATTCTTTATTACATCACTCCATGCAACACACACAACACTAGCATCATTTTAAAAATCTATTTGTTAAAGGGGTTTAAAAGACCATCCCAACAAGTGAGTTTTCATGTTTAGTTGCATGTTTAAAATCTCTTCTGGAATGGATACTGCTTCTTCCTAAGTTCTTATCATTGTTTTTTATTTCTTTTCTATTTCTTGCAAGGTACGAAGGAGAATCACAGGAAGAAAATCAATAGCAAACAATAAGGAATCTGGACGATCCTCAAAACTGAATAGCAGCCAAAGCAAGAACAAAGACAAGAAAGGGCTATCTTTCTTCAGCCGGCTGAAGGAGGGGAACCAAGAGCTCAATATCTCCCACATCCAAACAGGTAGGCGATCAAATCTTCTTTTGAAACTTTTTAGTCAAAAGTTTCTGACGATCACATCACTTAGTTTCTTTTTAATAGGTTTATTTTGCACTTAAACAACATAGTTTTTTATGATAATCACACACTCATTTTAAGTACTCACAGAGATCACTGTTGTTTTACAACCAACTTTTTACTTTTCTTCTATTAGTGATGATGTTTTAGAATATTCTTGATATTTTTCATCGAGATACAATTTTTCATTATCAGGGGTAGTCTGATCATTAGGTCATTAGTGTTTTCAGGACATATTTCATATTACGATAATAATAAATTATTATAAATAAGAGCAGAAACCCAACCCAAGTAATGATGGATGCCTGCTGAAAGTTTCTTTTTCTCATGGCATGAAAGGTCTTCTTCCTCATTTGCAGGCAGGAGCATAAGGCCGACCAGTTTCCAGCATGGAAGCCTGTTGATACCATTACAGGTTATATCCTTCCTCTTCTTTGTATTTTGTTACATTTTCTTCTGCAATTCTTTCCCATCTACATCACTGTGCACGCCCCCTTCTTTGAACATCATCACCTCTCTTAATCATGACAAAAGAAATTCTCAATAGCCACGCAAGATCTGTGAATGATGGTTGCCTGCTGAAAAGTCATACTTCTCATGGCTCCTCATTCACAGGCAGCAGCCTGAGACCGACCACTTTCTGGCATGGGAGATGTTGGTTACAGGTTATTGCTTTCGTTTTCTTTCTCTTCTGAAGAGGAAATAGAGAGAGAAAAAATTCTTTTGAAATTTCCTTCCCATATACATCCTCACTGTTTAGATGTCCTTATTCAAACATCATCATCTATCTCAAGCCCAAAAAAAATTCTCAACAGCCATGCCTGAGCTGTGAATGTCACCACCCCCCTGCCATAGTCTCCACACCAAAGAAAATTAGAAAGAGGAAAAATAGAGAGAGGAGAAGACAGTGAAGCTTGGACCACACAAGGTTTTGTTTTTTTTTATAAGGATGTGCAGCTTTTACCATGGTGACTATCGGCTAGAGTGTGAATTAAGAAAAATCCTGGTTGATGGTCTCAAAATCATCAATGGCCTTAACTGCGTTCAATCACTATGGCCCTTCACAAATGTCTTTCCTGAAATATATGAGAATGTAAAGAAAGAAAATCACAAGATACTTTGTCTTGGATACATCCATCACAAGACAAAATGATATTTCCATTGCAAGGGCCCTTGGGGAAGATGTGGGAAAAAAAATTGGTCCACATATGTTGCTCCACAAAATCATCAGCAACAACCCGTGGTTGACACCTTCATGGCACATCAATAGTACTTATCCAGTCCTAGCGTGTGATCATGTGGTTTGAGCTTGACAACAATGCCTTGGACTCTGCTCCTCTGCAACATGGCTAGTCTGTGCTGCCAGATACTGACAAGGCAACCAACAGCAGCCCAGGGGCCAGTAATGGGAATATTTCTCCGTGATAAAAAAAGAAAAAAAAACTAGAAACTATGGCATAGCACTCAATAACAATATCTGAAAACTTATGACCTAGATAGATAGATTTATAGAGAGAGAGAGGGGGGGGGAGGGAGAATTAATCTGATAATGATAGCACGTCACCCATGAATTTTTAAGTAAGAACCATAGACCCATAGAGGTCTTGAGCACAATGCAAAAACTAAATAGCACAAAAGCAAGAATGGAGCCCAAGATGGTTATACAGGATCAGTACAGGATAAACACCTGAAAGGATGATCAGATGTGTAGAAGGTTGGCTTGTTAGCTTTTGCAATCACAACATCAAAAAGTTCTCTCCACGAATCCCTGCTGCCGCCACAATCCTATTCAACAATTTAAGAAAAGATACTTTAGAATTCTATGTTTTGTTCATGAACTGTGGTCCAACCACCTATGCAAAAATAAAAGCTAATTACTTCTTGATGGCAATCTCAAGTTATTCCGAAGCACATCAATTTTAGAAAGCTTAAAGGGTTCCATAAAAACCTAAGAAAATCGGGCCTACATTGTATCTAGGGATGAAAACAGAAAACTATAACCCGAAATATCCGTCCTTATCCGTAGCTTATAGGACATACGAGGATATCACCTTTTTATTTAGGATAAGGAAACGAAACAGTTGTTTCTGTATCCTGTAACCCGATTATTTGTCCTCTTATATTTTATATTATAATAGTATAATATAACATATTTATGAAAATATATTCGTGTATATATTTTCTATTTTATGTTATAATATTACAATATAACATATTTATGAAAAGTTAGAAGTGATCGTGCCGATGTATAGTTTATGATAATCGAATTTCATGCATATGCTGAAAATTTATAATTCAATTTCTTTTTGTAAAAATGTGTAGGGTTATATGTTGTCCGATAATTTAACCTTTATGTATACATTTCCGTTAACTTTTAAGGACAAGCATAAGGCTGTGGGTATGTAAGGATAAGGATAAGGATATACTTTTTATTTTAAGGATAAGGATAAGAATATAGCCATTATCCTCACTGCTAAACAACCTTTTTCATCCCTAATTGTATCCTTTCGAAAAGAAGATTCTTGAGGAAAACTGCTGAATGAAAACAACATTCAGATAAAGAACAAGATTAGGCATAATTTTGCAGAATGGTATTGGCCTTGTTATCAGTTTGTCAGTCACCAAGCATAACTCAAAACAAATGAAATGTAAAAATAAAAACATGTGAGAATATGTTCTAGCCATGATCTTGACGGGCCTAAAAACTATGCAGTGTATCATTTCAAGTTCCATGGACTCAGTTCCTTGTAAGTACTTGTCAAAGTATAGGAAAACTATGACTAAATAATGATAGTGATGACGATGATGATAGGTCACCTGAAGAGCTAAGTCTGACCCACCTCTAACATAAAACGCATTCCTCCATCCACAAAATAAAAAGGAGAATTTGTCAGCAGGAAGAGTTTCTTTCCCTTCTCCTTCAGCATCTCTAGAAACTGTAACATCTTGTCCTGCAATTTTGCCAATGGAGGGTTTTTTTAGATAATCTTGAAAAAAGACTTAACTGCTGACAGAAAAAAATAGTGAGAGAAATGTGGTTCAAACTCTTTGAAACCTCCACAACATAGCACTATGTGCAGTTCCTTATATAAATCAGAGATAATAGGGTAGATCCTAAAACACTTGAAATCCATCAAAAGTATTGTAGAGCATTTCACAAACGCACATGCCATCAATGGCCTGCCTCTCCCCATCTGTGTGCCTCTCCTTAGTCCCCACCATTTCCCACATCTATAGGTCCATGAGATGATGACAACATTGCCCACACTCAAGTTGTTAGGCTCCATGAAATTTGAAGCATAGAGTAGATGGAAGGTGCACAAAAGGGATGCACAACCAGGGTGAACATAGCATTGTTTGATATTTCGATATATTCACTTGCTTTGACAAGTTAATTCACATGTGATCACAATGTTCAAATCCCAATACTTGTCACATGTAGTATTTATCAGAAAAAGGATAAACAAATTGAAAGAGGCCAACAAGACATGTACATTTTTCACTAGGTATCTCTCAGGATCAGAAAGGATGCTCCTATGAAGCAAGCCACTTCTGTGCACATGCTGAATCGCATGGTTTACATCTTCATAGATATAGCAAGGATCGAATTCCAGCTTAGCATCTACAAAGTGCTGAACAATATCTGCAATAAGGCATGCCTGCAAAAACCACAATTATAAGAAGTAGTAAGACAAGGAGGAAAACAAAAAAAGAAAACAACGTGATTAAATTGCTCAACTGTGTTGAGAAAAAGAGAAAAATCACAATAAAGCCTGCAAAACGAAGTAAGAGATCCTCATATTTTCGCAAATACTTCAAGCATCCAAGCAGGCTTGATTGGGTGTTTTTTAAATTACCTGACATATGCAAGTTTAATGTGCATAAGTAAAACATATAGATATTGTGTTCTCTGCAGGTACCTCAACTGTTTCATAATTATAAGCACGGCAGCATATTATTCTCCCCCATAGATATCATGTTGTTCAACTCCATGAAAAATCATAATAAACTGATGAAAGCCTGACATCGTTCTGCCCCAAAACTTCACATGCCAAGACAAAATGGTGATCAAGACAAGAGATACCCACCAGTAACCTAGCGAAGAACTGCCCACAAGCATGGTTAAATTGCTCTATGTTACTTTGGAGGGGTGGGGGGTAAGCATAGGGTACAAGGACAACAGAAAGGCGTGAACATAGGGTACAAGGACAGTGAGTAAAACCATGCAAAATCGAAGCAGCAATCTCTACGAAAATTTATAGAGCAGTCTGCTTCACCAGTTTCAGCTTTTAGTGGGAATTAAGAAACAGAAGAAGTCAATCATAGAAATGCATTCATCACCTCTCTTGAATCAACATTTCCTGCCTGAGACAGATGTAATCCTAGAGACCCAAGTATCCTACAGACTCCATCAGAGAGAGTGCAGACTGGTTCAGTCCAGATAAGCATTGGAACCTGTATCTGGAACTGGAAGGTTCGCCCCATCAATACAAGACTTTTCGTAGTTGGCATGCAACCAACCAGTCTCCCACTTGCCCAGATATGTAGTAGAGAATTCTGTATCAGTGTTGTACTATTGGAATTTTCTGCGAATGCAGGTCATATGTCAACGCTTCTTTCCTTACACTTCCAAGTTGTAGAAAACACCTCTCAAAGTAATATACATAAAGAAGATTTAGAAGAGTATATCCGTAAGTGTTGAGCAATGGAAGGCCTAGAAAAGGAAGAGTAAATACCTTGAGACTTAGATCCGACAGCAGTTGTTCTCTGGGATGCCCCCTACGGGCATGGAATTCGGGCACGGATCGGGAGGCCGGATCTGGACCCGCCGATCCTGATCCGAATTAGGATCGGATCGGCCGGATCGGGACCTGCCGATTCCGATCCAAATCGGCCGATCCAGATCGGGATCGGCCGATTCTGCATTCCATGCCTACGGGTGTTGGATAGACACCAAGGAGGTAGGGCACCGCAGAACCAGTGATTCACCTCTCACAGCCCCGGGTCGGTTTTAAATTGTATTGTATCCTAGATAAACTAGTAATTCAAACAATTTGATAGTAGCGACTGGGGTCCTGAACTAGGATCCAAAAATCCATATTTATTGGACACTTTAGGACCAATTCAGAAATTTTGATTAGATACTGGTGTCTTGAACTAGGAACTAAAAATCCACATTTATTGGACACACTTTGGGATTAAAGGCCACTTATATAATGACAAGGAATTCCACCCAATCCTGACGTGAGTGTCAAAGTATACCTGGATGCACATTTTAAAAGAAAATTGAAATTGCCCATACTCATCAACTGAGATTAACAGTCTGAATGAAAGAAATGAAAACCAATGAGATGAATATTACCTCGCTAAAGCAAAAGAAATCCATCAGGCCAACAAGTACACTTGCCAAGTCTCGACCAATATGTCTTGTACCATAAATTGCTCTTATTTCCTCCATGGTAAGCTGATTGTGAATAGATAAACCAGCATGTTATCACAAGATGACAAGAGTGAGCATGAGTATAGGAAAAAATATTGGACACAATCACAGTTTTTCCCACAAAAATGTTAAACCATGAAGTTGGCTGCAAACTAGAATATCTCAAAGAGATTAGACGTCCAGCGGAGGCCATAAAATTAAATGAAAGAGTGTTCAATTTAACATCACGTGTGTAATAGATGAACTCAGAGAAAGGAACATTTCTTCACAATGAAAGAGAAAAAAAATGGCAGAATGGGAAAAACTGTACGAAAGATGGAACAGATCTTCAACAAGCAATATTACTCAACATATCTGTTTTTGCACACTCTTCATGATTAGATTGCTGCCATTTTTCCCATGTTCTCAGAAGGACTTGTCTCACATGCTATTTTATTGCACTTAATATCTCTAATTAAGAATGTAAACCATAAAGCATTGAAATTTAAAAATGAAGCTGTATATGTTATATTAAGAGATTAAGAGAGTAAAACCCTGAGAGGCTCCGTAGATAAGCCCAAGCATCTCATTTACAACCAAAGCAATGCTCAAATGATTTTGCCACTATCTGAAGAATGAAGCAAGCCATTGCTTACCATTATACATATGGAGAAGTACTAAAACTAGTTGATCATAGACTTTTAAAGAAGCACACCTAACTGAAGCACATCCTTCCGTTCAATTGCCTGTCCAGGTACTCATTATCCCAATGTGAAGGAGGAAAGAACTCCTCCTGCATGTCATTCCTTGCAAAAATGGCATCATCAGGACAAGAATCTCTAATCTCATTTGTGCTCAGTGGGAGATCAGATATAGTGTGCGACTCAATCAACCACCATGCCCATAATCAATACCCACTCACACTTTCTATGCTGCGCCATATACGTATGGTCCTGGCCTTATGATCCGTCAATGACTGAGAACAGTTTTACTGTTAGGTCCAAGAGATGATGTTAACAATTGGTTATCATTGCAGAAAACCTGAGAGGTGCATGAATACTCCATTGAAAAGTTATTATAGCCAGGGAATGTTGCTCCAAGATTATCTAAAGCTTATCAAAGCATCTAAATAACGCAGAGGAAAACAAAATTTTGAATTCGAATTTGTTAGAAGGTCATGGATAAAAGCTCTTTCGAATGATAAATTAGTGACCCATGCATCATTATTTTTTTGTTCCAACTTTGCCTGTTAACAATAGCAATGTCCAAAGCTAATTAGATATAAGATAAAGAAACACAGAAATTTAGCAATGTCCAGAAAGTTTGGCTTGCTAATTGGACATCAAAATAGGGAAATATGGTTGAGCTTGACATCATAATTGTCAAGGCATCCGCCTAGACACCGCTTAGGCACTGGCGCCGCCTAGGCAAAAGGCTTTTTCTCAAGGCCTGGGCAGTTGAATGACTTATTGGGCCTTAAAAAAAAAGAGACGAAGTACTGATTAGGCATGCCTCGGCAATGCCTAAGCTAGTTCATGCACTAATCAAATTGGGTCCATTAAGACCAAACCTTTATATAAATAGGGCCGTGGGAATGATTGACCCCTAGTCCTCAATGCCCTTTATCTCATCTTCCTCATCATTTCATGTTCCTCATCGTATTTGGCCTCGTCCCTCCATGGTGAACGAATCTTGACATCAGCGATGAGGCACTTACATAGAGAAGTAAGATTCTCCTCTCACTATGTTGGCCAAGATGAGGCAACAAGTCCCACTTGCCAACTTCAACAAATTTGGAACCCTTAATGACCATTAACATCATCACAAATGACCCCCTTTAATGAACCAAAGGACAAAGTGCAGTACTTTCACCGACTACAACGATAGGAGAGGTTGAGTCCCTCTGTTCATCCACTTACCCTTCTTAGGTTCCCTCCGTCCTCTCTTTTCCCTTTTTTTTATGTTCTATCTCCCTATTTACAAGTGTCTCCCCCCCCCCCCCATCAGTCAACTATTAAGGTGCCGCCTAGGCATCACTTTGGCAGACACGTAAATGCTTAGGCACTCTGGGAAACAAAGGATGCCTTAGATTGTTTTACTACCCAGAGTGCCTTAGATTGCTTTACTACCTTGACAACTATGGTTGACACAATACATTCACTCAAGTCATATGTACTACACCCACAGAAGTGCATGAAGACGAAAAAGGGGGGGGAAATTAAAGCAAAATGAGAATTACCTTGCGCCGTCCATAATAACACCCGTCCTGCTCAATGGACCCAAAGAAATCCAACTTCAGAAGACAGCCCTTCAGCCTATCATAATAAAGCCCCCTGATCGGAAATGTCGGGTCATACTTGAAGTCCAAACAGCTCTTAGGATACCTAAGCTGAGGTGAGAACAAAACATGAACACACTTATCCACCATTTTGCACTGCAATGACATCAATATACAAGTTAACTGAACCGACCTCCTTAACGAGGTGCTCTTTCGCAAGATCATACGTGAGTGTCTGCAAATTCTCCGAGTAATGCGCCAAGGTGTAGTCATAATCGAAACCATAAACATGTATATCCTCCAGCTTCAGATTCTTATTGACATATATGCCTAGTTTAACAGCAAAAAGCAACCATTGAAACCGGGAACACGCGCCTTGAGAATATCTCCACGAGGCAAACAGGAAACCGACCTTGCGGATCCATACGGCGGATGTTCTTGAAAGGCGCGGGGTTGTTGGCGAAGCTCCGCTTGGCGGCCTCGAACGCGCCCCGGATCCTCCCGATCTGATCTCCGTCGTCCGAACAGGCGCCACCAGAGTTGCGACCGCCACCGGCTCTTTCTTCCGAGGTCACAATCTCAAGCCCTGCTCCACGAGAACACACAGGATCTCAGAATCCTGAGAACACAAGAATTCCAAGCACAAACTACCTAAACAAACCCCATTAAAACCACAGCTAGGACCAACCTCCAGCTGCTCCGCCATGGAAAAGCCTGCACGAGAAGGGCGTCTTCTGCAAGAAGAATCAGGCAGAACGGAAAGAAGGCTGTGAGAGGAGGCCGATTACTGCAGCAAGGAAGCAAGGAAATGGCAGGGAAGCAGCCGACGGTTCAGGAGAGAGAGAGGTTAGCGGATGGAGATTACCAGTATTGCAGAGCCGGAGGAGGAGGAGAGCGAGGGGAGAAGCCTTCTGATGGAAGCCATGGGAGGCGCAGGGGGGAGCTCCTCTGCTTCCCCACTATGGGCCTCCGTGAGCGCGCAGCGGGAATGGGCTTCGTGAGAAGGGCAGCAGATGGGAAGTGAGGAACCAGGGGCGGGAGGCCACTTATATAATTTCCTGGCCTCTAATTTGTTTGGAGTCTAATTTTACTAAAGGGACTCTTGCATGTATACCCTCTTCAGAATTAGGAATTATATAAAAGTACCCTAGATTTTTATTTACTTTTCTAATTTTTATATAATACTATGTAATATTCCTTTATACTCTGGTCGTCACTTTTGCTTGAACCAAATGTCCCATATCTCTTGACCAACTCTATTTAAGGAGTTGTTTCATCTCACATAGAATATTATAAAATATTACATTTTATCTTATAGATATATAGTTCTTTATAATCTTGTAAATATATAGTGCTTTATAATATTATATTTATGATATTCTACATCAAACTAAACAATGCACAGTTGTTAAATAAAGTTGTAAAAGCCACTCACTCTATGGTCTCGTCACATCCTGCAACACTTGCCATGGTAGAGGACCCTCCCAGATTTGTAGCGAGAGAAGAGGAAAAAGTGACACAGACCAAAGATGAGAGTGTTTTATTAAATTCGGCGCAAGTTTTTCTTACAAGTTAGAAGCATACGTGCATAAATATATATCTAAAATGTTGTTATTTTTACTTTGAAAAGGATACAAATGTAAACATCTTTTTGTACACGTGCTTGTTCGGCGGCAACCAGAAAGGACAGAATCCTAACGCGATAAGCGCCGAATCCTAACGGCAAAAGAGTATGCTGCATTGCGCGGTGGTACACGGGAACTTAAAAAGAAAAAAAAAAAAATCAGATTTTAAAATCAAAAATTATTATTTAACTCGACTTATTAAGGACGATTTTCGCTATTCAGATATTTTATTTGAACAAATTAGAATCAACTGTATTACATTTTTGTTTATCCTTTTCGGTGAATTATTATTCGGCTCAACTTATTAATGATGGTTTTTTCTATTTATTAGAATTTGATTTTTAAGTTTTTTAGATTATGTGAATATGAGAAAACCAACTTTAAATATTTTAAATTCTTAAAATTGGCCGTGCAGAGCAATGTTGCTGGGTGCAATCCGGTCACCAATCGGACGACCAAAAAAAATCTGAAAAATAAAAACTTGGGGCCAATTAATAGTTTTGCTTTTCATTTTTTCATTTTTCAAGAGAATTGTCTGTACAGCAATCGGACTATACGGACGTGTCGTAAATGATGGAGCCGACTTAAAAAAATTTGAGAAGTAAAAAAATTGAAACAAATTTGTTGCCACTGCAGCTGTCAGATCAACCCAGATCAAATGGCTACCCACTCACGGTGCAGCAAGTATTACTCTTCCTTCTTATAACAACCCCTCCTAAAAAGAGAAAAAACATTGAATCATCTTACAATAGGCGACACTTTTGATGTTAACACCTAACTCCCACTGTAGGGTTCAAGTGCATCCACAAAAATGTAATACCAACTGCCAAGTGTTTGGTGAATTTAGCATTCCTTATTCTTGTGCAACACAATATTAATACTGCTACGGAGCTATTTTAATGTACGCAAAGGTTCTTGATTATGCACGAGGGGTTGAACCAGCTGCCTAGCATTGTTGCTTCATCACTTATCTCTCATTTGGGAGATCTTAGATTCGATCCTAGTTAGAACTTAGAAACCCTCCAGTCATAGTCATATAGTACTGTTGAGATCCTTATCTCTTGGTCTGTGGGATTACTTTTCTAAATAATTAGGCGGACCTAAAATTCTCGCTAATTAGATGGACCTATCGACTAGCTCGAAATTATCTCTATGCCTAGAGGATATCTTGAGTTCCGCTTAGATTGGAACCCTGATCGCTTGTATATACCTATACATATCCGGCCTATGTACCATCCTTTAATAAAAAAAAATAAAAAAAAGACACAAGGGGTTTAAAATTTAGGCCACGTTGTTTGGGGGTTAGTCGTGCCTGCTGGCTAGGGCCGCAAATGAGTCAATGTGGATCAGAGGATATGTTCATCCACATGTAACCCGTAACAAATTGGAAGAAAATATTTTAATCGAAATTCCTCCACAGATTAGATAAGATCATATTCATTTTTTTCTTATCCACAGGTGATACAAATTAGATTAGAGTACATCATAATTCATATGCAGCCCTTTTCCATGAATCAAAGTAGATGCAGTTTGGAATGGATTCTAGTTGCGGGTCATAAAATATTAAAATATAGTTAATATTTTGATGACTAAAATCTATATACAATAACAACATATATTATATAACCTATCTATATTTTTCCAAATAAAGAATCTACATATTAAAATCTTAGGTCTTTAGTTAACTCACACTTAATATTAATTTCTATTAAGATTATAAAATAATTAGAAAGTTATAACAAGTGCAAATTTATTTCAAATTTATAATCAATTCACATTCATTTTAATGAGCTTTTTTGTGCATCGCGGAACATGGATCAAGTGGTTCTCAAGATATTGGACATAATATTAGATAATTTAAATCTAGTATCTTGATAGCATGCGGATTGGAGCAGATACCCGTGGATATTGACGGCTTTATAATTTAATAATTCAATGGAATTTATAAAAACTTGTGGATTGGAACAAAGTATTTTAAGGTTAATTCATAACATGATCCATGAAAAATACAAGTGAAGACTTTTAACCAACACGCTAATTTGATCTATAATTTTACGGATTAAATTAGGTTTTATAGTTTGGGAGCTAATTGAATTATGAATTAACCCAAATCACTTGCAGCCGTACTGCTGTCCTATCCCATTTTGAGGTTAAACTTTCTTCCTTTCCAGCTTTCTTAATTTCCATCATAATACTCTTTTTTTCCGATTCACCGCACACAAAAAGTTAAATGTAAAAGGCCTCATCTTGGAAACATCATCACATCTATACTCCCCTTTACATGCCAAAAAAATTTCATAATGTTTCCTTGTCCAACTCCACTTACATGATAAGGTTTAATCAAAACGAATATTATTCGAAATGGAAAGCATTTTTCCTCGTAAACGAGAGACATTTCACAGTTAGCATTGCATTTTGTCCGCATAAGAATATTTTGGTCAATCTCTTTCTTTTATAAAGTCGAACTTGGGATCAAATTTTTATCAATATGTTATTGAAGATTGAAAACTTTGAAAGCAGCCCCCTCTCCCAGTGATAGGGAGACTCCCACCCTACCTAGGTGACTCTTCAGACACCCCCCAACCCCTTATGCCATCTTAAGATTGAATATTCTTAAAATAGTGTAACAAAATGAACCTATTTTTACACTTTGGTACATAAGGAGGAGGCAACATATACAATCTTACTTTGTAAAAGTATCATCGAGTTCTTTAGGTAAGGTATCTTGCAATCGACAGAATTTGAACTATTCAAGAAAGAGAGAGAAATATATGTATATATATATATATATATAGAAAGAGAGGAAAGTGGGAGCCAGACGACAACCTTCTGAGATCTTGTCGCAGTCACTGCTCAAGTGACAACTATATTTGCATGCGACAGTCATCGCTGCTCCGGTGCTGCACTGGTTGCCTCCCCCCACCCCCACCCCATGTCAACCCAATCCCCCGTTATATACACCCTCATCACAACAACGAAAAAAAGGAGTGAAGAAAGAAGGAAACGGAACACAATCTTGGGTGGCTCCAAGCAGCCAGAAGAGAGAAGAAAAAAGCTTGCCAAAGATTTGACGGTTCCTTCTTTCAGCACCCCAAGAAAACAACACAGGACACAGTGGAGAAAACCCAAGCAGCTGCTTAACATCTTATGACAACTCGCAACAAACATGTAACATATTAAAAGATTATTCCAATATAAGAAAAGGCAGACCTGTGGCTGTGAGAAAACAAGAGGAAACAAAGGGTTATGAAACTTGATTGAGCCTGGCACGCCAATATCACCACTGCCTTCATCTCTCGAAGCTATCTGATGACAGAACGAAGACGACCACGAGGCAGCAAAGAGGCGGTGGGCATATCATCACCCCCCACCAAGAACCCACCTGACCCGAGCACCCCCTCGGCAAGACCCATGTCTCCCACAGGAAAGCCAAGGTCGCCGCCGGCTGCTGCTGCCATAACACTCCCTGCCACCACGTACGTACGTATAGTATTGCCTCCTCGCCAGCAGCAGGGAAGGGAGTAGCAGAAACAGCACAGATGGAGAGGCGACATGCCAACTGCTGCTATGTGGAAGTTGCTGCTGCAACGGGCATCTGTTGCTTGGTTATTGCCGTCCGGCTCGCTTCCTGCTCGGCGTTCTTCTTTATAAAGGCGTGGAGGGGAGCTGTTGGGTCTCCTTAGCTAGTTGCTGTGGCTGGGGCACTCCCCTCACCATCTGAAAAACAAAATAAGGGAAGAAAAGAAGGAACAGCGATAACGGGTGGGGTGGGGGTGAGGGGGGACTGGGGAGTTGGGACTGTGGGGGGGAGTGACGAAGGAAGTGGACAACAACTCCTTTTTCTTAAGTTTTACACTATAATTGCTTTTGGTTCCCTCTTCCTCCCAAATGGATGTACGGTGTACGGACCGTATAATCCACTGATGCGTACGTCTAAGAGGGCGTAGGTCCGCGGCATGATGCGCCCGGCTAATTTAACCTGCCAGATATCAGGGATGCACGCAGGAAGAGGAGCAGGCCGTCTGGATTTGTGTACCCCAAACATATGAGAGATGAGGTGTAGTTGCATTTCTTTATTATTTTAAGAATACATAACTTATTCATCCTCTTTTCATGTTTTTCATGGATACAAGAAAGTCTCCAGTGGATACCTTGGCAGTAGCCAATCTGGTAAAAGCCCATTAGTAACTTAGAATGACTTGTTAGAGGAATTAGGGTGACTAGGATGGACGTTGGTTTCTGATATTGAAAGGCGTCACCATTTCAAACACGATTTAGATGTTGAGTCACATCGGGTCGAATTGATACGATTTAAACTTGTAGCTAAATCCGGCTTCTCTATAGTTTTCTTCAGTGGAGACTTTGTTCTATCTTGAACTAAATTTAGATGCCTTAAATAACGACCCCTGTGTGCTAAGACCCCGCTATTTCATCCATAAGCCCTAGGGAGAGTTAGAGGGAGGATTGAGAGTAGCTTGGAGGGAGAACGTGTGCAGTTCGTGGTAGTTCTTCACACAGTGCATGGAAGACGCGACGTGAGGATTCGTGGCGGCAAGTACGTGCGTGGGAGAACATTCCCGCTTTACCTAAGCGAGCTAGATCGAGTCCCCCACGTTCTTGATTGTGTGGTTAAGAGACAAGTGATGATTAATCTAATACCATAGTTATTTTATGTAAAAAAAATCTATTTTTGACGGTATTTTCTTATCTATTATATGTAAGAAGATCTAAGTGTTGAATTGGACGAAGTATGATATCTATGGACATGCTTTGTTTGCTATGTATCTATGTGAAATCGTGGCAATTGTTAATAATATGGAAATCTGGATTCCGGGCTTAAAACATGTCCACACAGGGTGACGTAATTCGTGAATCACGTCTACTTGCATGGACGCGATTCAGATTTGATGTGACCACGTAAATCCATGTGAAAATCTGGTTATCTATGTTGAATAGTGTCCATTGTCCATGACGCCTTTGGTAATTCACATTAGGAATGATGGACGCGATTCACACTGATACTAGATTCTTAGATTTTCCTGTTTTAAAGTCATATCATGCTTAAAAAATATTTTGGTTAAGTCAAGAATATGTAATTCTGAGTATACATATCATGTTGGTTAATAATTCTGAATATGTTTAAATTGATAATTGCATGTTAACTTGTCTATGGCATGATGATGATCATGAATTTTGGTGAATAAGTCCCGAATGGCATTGCATCATGTTAAGTTTGGTTTTTATGACTTTTATGCATGGCTTTAATGAATGGTAGCATGTTTAGTTGTTAAACAGCATGTGTGGAGTATTAACAACATGATTATAATTACTATTTTCAAGATTATGAAGAGTTTTATGTTAAACTGAAAATTGGTCATAGAGTCTGAAAGACATCAAGGTCCATAGACGCATTTTAGAAAAGGCGTCTTTTGTTGCAGACGTGTTTCAGAACTTCCAGGAACAGAAACTCAAGACTAGTTTGCGTAATGAGTATATGCATGTGTCTAAGATTAAATATGCTTTGTTAAGGTTTGAAATTATACAGATTCATGTTGCATGCATTTAATTAAAATGTTTAAAATGCTATGATGGCAGCCAGTGGTGTGGGAGCTAAGTGCCACATGGACTAAAGTGTTATGCTGTGGGAGTCATCTTTTGATTCTCTCGACATCAAAGTGCCACATAACGGGAGCCATCTATTGATTCTATAAGGACCATCTTTAGATTCCCATGTCTATTTAGTTAATGCTTATGAGGTTATGTATGAGTCTGAGGCGACGGGTTAAATCCTAGAAAGTATGTTTTCATGCTAATTATGTAGGATCTGAGAGCGTCCCATGATTGTACAGTCGAAGACTTAGTGAGTTTGTCTTACCACTTGGTAAATAAGATGACGAGGATGCCTAACTTTATGTTATATTATGATTGCTCGTCCTATGACAAAAGTAAAAAGATTATGATATGTGAGATCATTGAACCATGATGATATGATGATATATGTTAAGCTCACATTTTAAGAAAGATGCATAATTTAAGATGATGTTTAAGTTTATGTTTCAGATTTTGCATAGTTAGAACTTCTATGTTATGATTAAATGATGAAGAGCATGTTGTAGGACATAAGCATGCATATAGGATAAAAATGCTTGTTGTGTTAGAAGTTTATCATGTCTTTTCTTATATGTATATGTCATGGAAAACATGTGATTTAATGGATTATGAGCTTGTTGAATTATTTTTTCTTATGTTATGAAAAACCTATGATTTTGTGGATTATGAGCTTCTTGAATTGGTCAGGACTCATTCTTACTCATTAACATTTTCAGGAGAAGCTGAGGTCGGGGCTGAGCGTGAGAGCATGAAGTCTAGTTGTTGTTGCGAGGATTTGCTAGTTAGATGTAGGTTCCTAGAGTTTATTTCATATTTGAATAGATGTAATGGTTAGTTTAATTTGAGACTCAGTGACGTAACAATTTATTTGGATATTTAGATATCTTGGATATGGTTATTGATACTTTCAGTTTGTTATTTGATATAGTGGATATTCATGTCGCTATGATGATTGTGTCATGGTGTTTTATGGATGCATGTATGTTCGCTCAAGATGATCTAAGTGGATGTTTGGGTTGTCCCCACTGTGGCACGTCCACCAGTTCGTAATAAGCGGGGATTACTAAATTGGGTCGGCGGAGGCATTATATGAGTTGGTATCAGAGCCATAATTCTAAACCGAGCATTAAAAATGATCAACCTGAGCCACTGAACCAGGATCATAGGTTTTGATTTTTAAGGATATAGGCTAGACGATAGGCCTGACTTATGTTCTATTTTGCAGGACATGTCTGGCAGGCATGAATGACCGGCAAAGGATCATGCTTCCGAACAATGGAACGTTGGCAAGGATGTTGCAGTTGTAAGGAATCGCCAAGAACGCAGCGGAAATAAAAATCGATTCCATTGTATCGGTTGTTGGGATCGTAAAACGGACATTAAAATTAATGCGGGAAGAACGGTTCTTCACCTTTGCGGGGTTTCGAATCTCCCGTGGATGATGCCGACTCGGTAATCGCGCACGTGCACGATCTCTAGAGGTATCCACACGAGTTCCCGCAGCAGACGCGATTTCCTCCTCGACTTGAGTGCTCCGACCAGTTCTCAAATCCACCATGCGCGGAGAGAGATAGATCCACTCCAAGAGAGAGAGAATGAGAGAGAGAGAGGAGAGAGAGAATCTGGGATGAGTAATTCGTCCAACCAACCTTTTTACCCCTCCCCATTAGCCCTCCTTATATAGAAATAAGGATAAGCACAAGGATTAATTCTCATGATTATCCAAGAGTTTGGCCTTGGATAATTCTCCATTAAATCTTCATGTTTATCCTGCAGTTTTTCACAAAAACCCAGATAAGCATGAAATTTAACGTCTCTCACCGTCTGACAAGAACTCTTATGTGTGTGACCCTCTAGGCCCATATATCAGTCTGGTTGCAGGCCCATTAAACTTAGAACTGTTTCTTGAGTTTAATATTTATTAATTAACATTTAAACATCATATGTTAAATAATTAATTTAATAAACAAGTGAATTATCATCTGATGATCAAATCACTTGGCATTCTGATCATGAACAGCACCAAACACTACCTCATGATCACATAAGATATAAGGGATATTGTTCCCTTTAATTGAACCTTTCCGTCTGCCGATACCACACAGATATAATCCTTCACTCATACAATGTCCCAATAACGCAAGGATATGATTTTATAGTCAAACCCTCTATCGCATTATCCAGATGGATTCCAGTACACAGTTAATATCTAGAAAGACATCTCTTTCATTTGACCATGGCCAGGGATTTCTGTGTACACATCCATAGGACATTCTCTCTCCAGTCTTATACCAAGAGTGAGTGATCCCTTGTTGTTTACTCAATTACCTTCGCAAGCTTTCCATTGTATCTGAGAGACTGACTATTGTGGACTTAATGGTTAAAGTCTACTAGTCAGAGAATCAAGATACAATGGTCCACAAATAAGGTATCATTGGTAACTCAGGTCAAAGGACCAACTGTGCTACTGCAACGATTGAATTCCCTGGTTGACTAATAGGTATAATTACCATCCAGGAATTCTTATTTGGGTCTGTTCAGTGAACTCATTCTCTAATGAGCACCCACTTGTTTGTCTTAGTGTCACCACACGAGTGAATGTGAGATAATTCACCCTCATCATATGAGCAGACATAACTTGTGTCGATCTTATCGGATATTTAATGTCCATCTCAAATATCCTATGATCGAGAACTGTTTAAGACAATTGACTGAGGATATTGATCTCACTATCATGATCTCATCATGATTCAATATCACATACATTTGTCTATGGACCTTCATTACGATAGTTAATTTGCGAGAACTATGAATGAATAAATGATTGCCTTTATTAATTATTTGAATTAGAATGTACAATGATTGGCTTTGATGCCACATAATTCTAACAGCAGTACCGATTTCGCCGTTGCCCCCACCATTGGATGTGGGCATCTTCATGCAGATGTTCTAGGGACTTGTGTAGGCGGCCTAGCAATAGAGGCCTGCGATAGCACTGGTGGACCCAGAGTACCGTTAGGGGTTGACAACGATGGAGTGATTGAAAGGATGTATCTGCCTTCCTTTAAGGGAGAGAGCGATCCGACGGTGGCGAAGAATTGGATCCATGAGATATAGAAGATCTTCTGGGTGATCAGGTGCCCAGAAGACCCATAAGAGGACAAGGTGAGCCTGGCGAGTTATGTGCTTCAAGACCGCACTGATGTGTGGTAGACATGGATGCTGAGGACGAAGTTTGCTAGCGCAGAGTTAGAGATCACCTGGGAGGACTTCCTGATAGCTTTCATGGGGAAGTTCTTTTCTTTCCATGTTCAAGACCGGAAGGTGTAGGATTTTGTGAATCTGACTCAAGGACAAATAAATGTGCTGGAGTATGAAGTGAAGTTCTTGGAGTTGTCAAAGTTTGTGCCCCACATGTGCACAAATGGGAGGTAAAAGCTACAGAAAGTCTTGATATGGTTGAAATTGATCGTGAGGACGAAGCTCATGGCTCACAACTTTGCCACGATAGAGGAGGTGGTGGATGCGGCCTGTCAGCAGGAAGCCAAACACACGATAGTTTTGGAAGAACACAAGAAGGCGTCGAAGGAGCACAGATCAACATCGACTTTTTAGAGGAAACGAAAGCAACTAGAGTTCTAGAGGACTCTCATGAAGACCTCAGTAAAGACCCCAACATAGCATGCGGCAATAGCAGCACTAACTCGCACTATTTATTAGTAGTGTGGGCAACCCCTTGGAGGATCAGAGTGTCTATGTGCAGTAGGCAAGTGCTTCGTGTGGCAAGGTGGGCCACATGACCAGAGACTGCTTAAAGGCGAGGACTATAGCAGCAACAACACCAATTAGATAGTGAACCCTTACTCATGTTTTTGCCAAAAGGACAGAGGTAGTTGAGAACATCACTAAAAGTACTATTCTAATTGATAGAGTGTATATTAGAGTTCTTTTTAATACTGGTACTACTCATTTATTTATATCATCAACTTTTGCTCGAATTTTGGTAGATACGATTGATGTGGTTGAGATTTCTGTTGATATGACTATTTTCACACCGGAAGGGATAATTCAGTCAGATAGTTATATTGCTTCCCTTTTGTGTAGAGATTCAATGTAAGATGTTGTCTACTCAGTTGCATGTGTTAGATATGGAAGATTCTGATATTATATTGGGTATAGATTGGTTGGAACATGCAGCACTATGTTTTGTTAGATTATTTTCAAGATTCTGTTTGGTAAGGATCCGTTTGGTAAGATGTAAAATATCACGAAGTACACTTTTGAGAAAATCTCATTTTGTTCGACCATTTAGTAACCCCTAAATTTGAAGTCAACTGAAAACCTTTTACGTTGACCATCCTAAAATCCCGATTCTAGCGTCCAAATGGATTGAGCTGATGTCGATTTTAGGAAAGACTGCAACACCTCCCATCCGCTTCCTTCCATCCGCCATTCTCCAATGTCATTAGCTCCTGGGCAATTTGGGAAGATTTGAACATTAGGGGCCATGCCTATGTGCCTTGATGGTTTGACTTGGATATGATTTTTTTTATTTGAACTATCCCAATTAGATGCCAAGTTAGAACGTCCTCCCACTTTTAGAGAAATAAAAACAAAGTTTTTAAATATTGTCAGTTGAATTTTGAGCATGTAAATGCATAATCTTTTTTATTTGGACAATCAGATCAGATGTCGAGTTAGGGTGTTCTTAAAGATCTAAAAATTTAAAAAAAGTTCTTATAAAATCTTTAAAAATGACAGGTGTCATTTTTGTTTTTCTCATAAATTGGTCCGCTTAGAAATTTTTTACCATTTGAATATATTTTAAGTATAATCAAATGCATCCTAAATGTACGCATAATCCGATCTTTGATCAAACGACCTAAAAAAAGATAAAAAATAGAAAATTGACTTCAAATGAACAGTAAAAATATATTCAAATGGAGATCGGATCATATTGTACAGTTGTGTAGGATATAGTGGGGTGGGGCCCACCTAAAAATTTTAAAAAATATTTTTTAAAAAATTATAAATTCCGACAATGCACATAATATTGGCTAAGGATGCAGACATTTATTCTCATGTTAGCAACCACATAATTGAAAATTATTTTACAAGTAAACAAATCTATGAAATTGTTTTCAAGAAAACGTTTTACGTGAAAGCAAATAAATAAATAAAAAATTCTGAAAATATTTTCAGAAGTATTAAATGATCAATTTTATTTTCATTTTTCTTAAAAATTGATTTCGTTAGAAAACATTTTCCCTTGAAACTGTTTTAAAAGTAACCAAGCAGACCCAAAAAGTCCGTTTGTTTCCATGTAAAATGGGCCGCATGTAAAGCTTAAGTATATCCCAAGCACTTATTTGATAATACTTATAACTCTAGTCAACTGAAAACTTAATTCATGCTCCCTCTTTTCTCGATTGTGACATCCACGGGAGAAGATCAAATGCCATTTTTTAGAGAAACTGAAAACATTTTTATTAGTGCTAAACGAGGAATTTTCTTTTGTTTTCCACATAAATGTGCTTCCTTTGAAAATCTTTTCCATCTGATTATGTTTTAAGTGCAACCAAATAGACCCTAAGTCTCAAACCTTTTCCCTCACAAGGTGCTTGATTGTTACATTAATTAAAAGGTGGTTGATTCTTACATTAATTAAATACTCGTCTTAATAATAACTTGAGTTTACTTCCCGCACCGCCACTTGTTGAGGTGGAATGCGTCGTCCAGCCGCATTGCACCACCTGGAGACCCACACATGGTTCATGTCCTCTCATAAATACGCCATAACGTCCGCCAAAAAAAAAAAAAAAACTTTGATATGTGATCTTGAAAGTATCACAAAGTTCTCGAGAACATCTTGAAGCTCTAGAGCGCATCAAGGCGCTCTGGAGAGCATGATGTTTGAACATCATGGTCTCTAGAGCGCCCTGATATACTCAAACTTCAAGATACTCTCGGGATCATAGTTTGAAGGTAAATTTTTTATTTTTATTTTTTTCGTTGATGTCAGGGCGCATTTATGGGGACATGGGCCATGTGTGGGCTTCCAGGTGACGCAACACAGTTGGGCAGTGTGTTCTATGTCAGCAGGTGGCGGTTCTAAAAATATAAAGGCCCCACTTCCTCCTCCCAATCCCCACCCCCCAAGTTGCCATCCCCTACATTCTCCCTATCTAGTTCAATACTTCATAAACCAACAAACATTACTTAAAAAAAAGTTTTTTTTCATATATATATTTAAAAAACAGCATATTTGTATCTATAACCCCAACTCTCACATATTGTCATTCATGCCGTTAAAATCTTCACAAAGATTGCAGTTATACCCCTCTATTTAAAGATTTTGCTTAAATATTTTTAAATTCACTAATATTTTACTTATATAACCCTCAATTCATCAAAATTTTATATATGTACTCTCGACACCTCTGATGTTATCATGATTTATGAAAAAAAATTTATATGTTTTGTTGAAATTCACCTTATTTGATTAGGGTATAAATGTACTATTTTGAAGATTTTAAGAGTATTGATGATAATATGTGACAGTCGAGATATGAATGCAAATATGACATTTTCAAGAGTATAAATGTAAAAAACTCATAAAAAAATCATACCATATTAATGACGACTGCACCTCAACGACAACGAGGTTAGATAAATGGATTTTTTTACCCTGCACTCTGGCGAGGAGCTAAAGTTATTTCCTCCATGTCAGAAATTAATGTACCGTAAGCTCCCTCCTCCACGCCGTCATTCGCACCTCCGAGCTCTCCCCTACCTGCACCCTCCCTGTATTCCATTAGGCCCATGCCCGCCCCGCCCCTCATGGCCTCCCTCGTCGACATCCTTGGCAAGTCACACCCCGCAATCTTCCTTTTTTTCCTTTCCTCTCCCCCCCCCCCAAAAAAAAAACATTTAATCAGTTTGTTTGCAGAATAGCTTAAGCCAGAATAAGGAGGAAGGGATTTCTTAACCCAGAATAAGAGGTATTTTAGTTTGGTAAGTAGTTGGTATTCCACCCAGAATAAGTAGAATTGCACTGCGCTATTCCAAGTGATTTGGTAGGAATAAGTAGAATAAAGAAGAGAATAAAGAGTTCAAAATATTATATTGATTAATATATATTCATAAATATTAATTAATATTAATAAATGTTAATTAATATTGATAATATTAATAAATATTATTGTGATTAATACATACTAAACAATATTAATATAGATTATTATGATTAATAAATATTAACTATTATTATTTTGATTAATAAATACTAGCAAACATTAATCATAGTTAACTATTAATATAAATTTTATTATGCTCCATTTAAATAGTATTAAATATTAAAAATGTTAAGTAATAAATGTTAATTATTATTAACAATGTTAATAAATATTATTAATCACCATTAATTCATATTAATAATAAATATTAATTCATAAATATTAATATTAATAAATATTAGTATGATTACTAAATATTATTTAATATTGTTTTGATTAACTAATATTAATTAACATTAATCATAGTTAATTATTAAGATAAATTTATTATGCTCCATTTATTGATAAGAAATTTGAATAACAATTAACGTTAATCATAGTTTATTATTAATTTAAATAGTAATATACTAATTACTAAATATTATTTAATATTATTTTGATTAACTAATATTAATTAACATTAATCATATTTAATTATTAATATAAAATTTTTATGCTCCATTTATTGATAAGAAATTTGAATAACAATTAACGTTAATCATAGTTTATTAAGAACGTGTAATTCTGCCCCTGTTCCACTTAAACCGGGTATAAGGTATTCCACCATGGGTTAAGCAATGCCCTCCGCCAAACTGGGTTAAAGGGTTAAAGTGGAATAAGAGACCCTATTATGGGCCTATTCCGCAAACAAAGCAAGGCAAGTGTTCAAGAATATACCTTAAGTGTACATATTACTTTATCCATTCATTAGTTGAAGAGTTAACACTTTAATAAGTGTTCCCACGAGTAGATATAACGTGTACATTAATACTAAGCATTTAGTAGCTAAAGAGTGGAGTACTAGAGTTAACACTTTAAGTCTTCACCGCCTTCCTCTGGCATGTGTGGTTTTCCTTACAGATCGCGTCAACGAGGAGATCGAACGGGTCTGTCGCGGGCGGCATCGGTGGTGAGGGTCAATAGTCTCGCATGTACTTGTAGGTGCGGATTGCTGTGTGCGGCATGCCAGCCTGGGTGTAGCGGTAGATGAGGGCCACGAAAGCATCTGCCTTGCAGCACTTGTCTGCGAGAAGGATTGGGGGAAAAGGAAGATTGCAGAGAACAATGGCCTAGGCTTCGTCAAAGGAGCGGGACTTGCCGAGGAGGTCGACGAGGGAGGCCAAGAGGGGAGGGGTGGGGCGGAACCCAAGGTGCACAGTGTTAGTCTTAGGTGGCCTACAAGTCAATATGACTTTGTAATCTCGTTCTTATTTATTAATATAATGGCATAATATTCATTATGTGTAAATCGTATTAATTATCATCTCATAATGAAATCCGTGAATATGTGCGATAGTGATCAGATTATGATGAGATCATACTAGCGAGATTGATCACTTAAACACACATATTTTTAATTGTTCATAGTCGGAGGATATCCGAGAAGGACATCGAATATCTGGTTAAACTAGTACAGATTACTTCTACTCATGCGATGAGGATGACTGATCTCATAGTCACTTGTGTGGAGACACTGGCGAATCTGTATATGCTCATTGGAGAATGAGTTCACTGAACTGATCCGATTGAATCACTAGATGGTATTGTACCTCACTGTCAACCAGCTTGATTATATTGTAGCAGTTGGGTGGATGGTCTTCGAACTTGAGACACCAAGGACACCTTGTCGGTGGACTTCTGTGCTTTGACCTTGGTTTATGAATCTCTAACCACGGGATTCTAAACAGCAAAGGATTGGATACAACGGAATACCGTCGAAGTGAATTGTGTGTCAATAAGGAATCATTTGCTCTTAGTACGATGAGAGAGAATGCTCTAGGAAGGATGCGCGAATGTCTCTGGCCAGGGCGGACGATAATATCGGGAAAAGAGTTTTCCGATATTCATTAGCAGCATCCAATCCAAGTGAGTCGACCGGTTAGAGTTTGACAGCACGTCATACCTTGAGTTGACTCGATAGCATTGTACGAATGAATGATTATATCCACGCGGTAACTGTCGGCGGAAAGATTCCAAGTACTTAACCCCGATACCTTCCGGGTTCACGCGGTGTTGCTTGGCACTCGACGTGATTGGAGACCCGGTTAAATTCGATGTACGACATCAACTCGATTGATTAATTAATTAATAAAGAGTTATTAGTTGATTAATAAAGCCAGTGAGGAGTCACTGGCCTTATAGGGCTATTAACCAGACTAGTTATTGGGTCTAGAGGGTCACACACAAAAGATTCTCAAGGCGATGGATAAATAAGTGGGTTTTATATAAATCCGGTTAATATAAAATGTAGCAAACGGGCTGAGCAGGCCAAACTGCTGCTAACCCTAGCCGCCCCCTCCTTTCTTCCTCTCTTTCTCTGGCGCCCCAGGCAATATCCGGATCCCCGGATTTGCTCCGCCGCTTCTCCGAATCCCGTTCGACGGGAAATCGTCCGCGCGTTGCGGCGATCGTTGCGGCAACTGGCGGAGGTTTCATGATTGCGAAGAACGAGGAACGTGAGGATATCCACCGCAAGGAGGATCGCGTGGACTCCGCTAGAGGTCGGACGCTTGCGCGGCTTGCGGTGTCGCACCGACGAAACCGAACGGTTGCGGATTCGAATCCACACATGGTAAGATTCGATAATCTGATTATCGAGATTTTTGTTTTTTCGAAACGGAAACGAATATCTGTTTTAATTTTTATTTCTGCTACGTGAGAGATCCGGAGAAACCCGAGAACAAAACACACAGGCCCAGTGGAACAGGGCGAGGGTGGGGGTGGGTGAGAGCTCGGAGGTGCGGAGGACGGCGTAGAGGAAGGGAGGGGAGGGCTCGAGGCTAGTGGCATTTAAGGGTGGCGTCGAGGTCAGATGCCTCTGATAAGGGCCCCGTCAGGACGCAGGCGATGGTGGCAGCGTCCTTCTCTCCTCCAATTCGCCCACTTCACCTCCAGCGGCTGCCGTCACTAATGACAGTGGCAGCGACAACGGCTTTGTGGTGGCGTCTAATTGGGGTGGGTGGGGATTCGAGAGCGGCCATGGGAGGAGAGGCAAACTCCTCTGTCGTGGAGAGACCAGCAGTTCGCAGAAGCACACACATACGGCCACGCTCACTCACTTGGTGAACAATGATCTAGGGCAAGACGAAGGCATTATGGTAGGGGGGTTCTTTTGGTATTTGGGAAAAATGGGTTGACAGCCAGAAACGGCGGGGAGGGGAAAATAAGGTTCCCAAAAAGTAGGGAGCATACGATACATTAATTTATGACAGGGAGGAAGAAATAACTCGAGTTCCCTGCCAGGCAGTGCAGGGCAAAAAAAAAAACCATCTAGCTAACCCCGTTGTGGTTGGGGTGTGGTGGTCATTAATATGGTATGATTTTTTTATGAGTTTTTTACATATATACTCTTGAAAAATGTCATATTTGCACTTATATCTCAACTCTTACATATTTTATCAATACTCCTAAAATCTTTAAAATAATGCATTTATACCCCTTCATCAAACTAAGGTGAATTTCAACAAAATAGTCAAAAAGATTTCATAAATCATGATAACATTGGAGGTGTTGGGGGTACAAATGTAAAATTTTGATGAATTGAAGGTTATATAAGCAAAATATTAGTGCATTTAGGGGTATCTAAGTAAAATATTTAATAGAGGGGTATAATTGCAATCTTTCTAAAGATTTTATAGGCATTAATGACAATATGGGAGAGTTGGTGTATAGATACAATTACGTTATTTTTTAGGGGTATATATATAATTTTCTTTTTTTTTTCTAAAGTCATGTTGATTATTAAGTATTGACCTCGATAGAGAGATAACGTGGGGGATGGCAGCCTGGGGGGTGAGGATGGGGAGGAGGAAGTGGGGTCTTTAGACTTTTATAATGTTTTTGTTCTGTCTAGGTTAGTGTTAATTGTGTTGTAATAATGAATTGTTGTGATACATGGATAACGAAATTAAGCATGACAGGCATAAACCAATGTCTATTAATAGTTGGTGCTGATAGCAATATTAGAGTTATTATTGATATGAATATTTAATGTGACACTTAATTAAGCACAATGTCAAAAGTTATTATTAAGACGAGTATTAAATTAATGTAACAATCAAGCACCTTGTGAGAGAAAAGGTCAGTTTGGTTTCACTTAAAACATTTTAAGTGAAAATGTTTTTTAAGAAAATAAATTTTTAAAGAAAATAAAAATAGAATTGATCATTTAATACTTTTGAAATTTTCATTTATTTGTTTTCACTTAAAACGTTTTCTTGAAAACGATTTGATAGATTTGTTTGCTTGTAAAATATTTCAATTATGTGATCGCTAACATGAGAATAACTTGCTGCATCGGTAGTCAGTATTATGCCGACTATCGGTATTCTTAATTTTAAAAAATTATTTATTAAAAAGTTTAGGTAGACCCCGCCCCACTATACCCTACACAACTGTACAATCCAATCCGATCTCTATTCAAACCTATTTTTATTGTTCATTTGGGGTTGATTTTCTATTTTTCATCTTTTAAGTCATCAAATCAAAGATCGAATTGTGCATATATTTAGGATGTACTTGATTATACGTAAAATATATTCAAATGGAAAACATCTTCTAAGAGGACTAATTTTTTTACGAGAAAAAAGAAAATGACATCTATCATTTCTTAAGATTTTATTTTTTTTTATAAAAAAACTTAGATCTTTAAGTACACCATAGCTCGACATCTGATTGGATTGTCCAAATAAAAAAGATTATACATTCACATGATCTAAATTCAAGTGACAATATTTAAAAGCTTTATTTTTGTTTCTCTAAAAGTGAGAGGACATTCTAACTCGGCATCTAATTGGGACAATTCAAATAAAAAAATCATATCTAAGTCAAACCATCAATACTTTATTCATAAATTTGATTTCATCATGGTATATATTTATTTAAATGACACATTTGAACTTAACATTAATTATGTTGATGCTTGCTTTATGATAAACATATTTCATGCACACGATAAAATTTTATAGTTCAACTTTGTTGTGTAAACATGTGCAGAATTATATGTTGTTTGTTAATTTAACTTTTATGTATCTATTTTCATTAAATTTGAAGAATAAAATAAAGATGTAAGTAGACAAAGATAAAGTTGAGGATATGATTTTTATTTTAAAGATAAAGATAAAGCTTCAGCGTTAAGTAACTTTTTTCATCCCAGTTGCAGTCATACCCACACGTGTGCCCTTTTATTAGAGCGCCGCCCTGACGAAAACGCCCTTTCCTACACGAACCGCCTCCCGCCCCCTCCTTTCGTTCTTCTTCCCCAACTCCACGATCCCAAGCTCGCCACTTCGCTTACTCTAGGGTTTTCTCCTCTCCCTTTTCCTCGGGGCTTCGATCGACGGCGATCTCTCCCTCCGGCGGCGCTTCTCCTCCCATCTCCTCCTCGGCCGCCGCCGCCTGCCGCGATGAAGCTGACGGTGAAAACTCTGAAAGGGAACCACTTCGAGATCCTGGTCCAGCCCGGGGACACGGTGAGGAGGCCCTTATGTATGCGTATTTCGGTTTCGTGCCTTTGTTTGCATTGCCTTTCTTTTGCTGCGTATGATCACGGGTAGCACGGAGTTGTAGAAAGTTGGGTTCTTGTTTTTTGTTTTTTTGCTGGTCGTGTGATGGGTCTTCGTGGAAGTCGAACTTGTGCGCATGAGAAGTGGCGGGGGAGAAGTTAATTGGTTTGTTTAGATAGAGAGTGGGATTTATGGTGGACTCGTGTAGTTAATAGTTCCTGGAGATGTGGTGTAACCTCGACAGTGTTATGCTGTCAAATCAAATGATACGATGATGTTTTCCAGTCTTTGAGACGCGTATTGGGTTCATGACTGAAACCTTAATCCCTTTTCCAATAAGTTTCTCTCTGGTGATTTCAGTTCCATGGGTCCCTTTTTTACATCCTTATGTTTTTATGGCAGCGAAGTTATTGTTTTGTTGTTACCTGGTTATTCTATCGGTGAAAACACAAGGAGGACTCTTTTTCACATTTATGTTTCATTGCGGCATATGCTGAGACCATGGCTAGTGGCTACACAATAGGATGATAAATTATGTATCCAAATGTTGATCATGTGAAGGGGATCATTGGTGCAATGGTATGCTTGCTCTGTGATTTTAGAGGTCACAGGTTCAAAACCGGAGACAGCCTATTTGCGGAAAAAGAGGGAAGGGAATGGGCCGTATGGCTGTGTACGATTGGGATTGACTCTCCATGGACATGGTGGTTGTAGTAATCACATGGTGCTGCCACACCAAGCTGCGCTTTTTGTTCGTTCCGTTATGGTGCGATTAAGTTTATTTTTTCATGCCGTCACTCTTCGATAGAAAAGTCTGCCAAAACCTTCATATTTTTTGAAACCTTTCACGTGGGGGCCTACATGTTCTGTGGAGTTCTTTAACCATAGTTCTTATTCCTCTTTTAGCTAAAGTATATCCTGGGAGACTTGGTTATATTCAGTTAGTTTATACTGTTAAACTGATGGGATATAGACCACCTCCCCAAACCCAAAGGAAATAGAAAATGGTCAAGACTCGAGTTGCGATGGTGGTCAAACTCTTTAATGTATAAGGTGTTTGTGGCTAATTGACACTTTGGCTTCCTCTTCAACGATGATATGCTGTGAATGGTGAACCTGTCAAACATTGATCTGCTCACGGGTAAAAAGGCAGTATTGAGATTGGTTGGATCCTACCATGCTTAGTTCAGAGGTTAAAAAAAAAAAGTGCTAAAAGTATGTAAAAAGTTTCAAGTGCAAATAGTAGGAAAGAACAGTATGAAAAGGTGGGCAAACCATAAAAGTAATTTGACAACAAAAGTCAAATAAGCCATAGTACCATATCAAAATGCAATAAAAGTATTGTAATGCTCTACCTAGGATTGTTTTGGATACTTTACCATAATTTTTTTTTTGTTTGGCCCAGCTATTTTGAAGTTGAGGCTTCTTTTCCGTTTATCCTTACAATCCACATTTTACATGGTTTAAAGGACTGGAAACCACGTTGTGATTACAACTCACTCAGTTGTTCCATTTGTCATAAGCATTGCCTAGGCGGATGCCTTGACAACTATGCTTGCCCCATCGGCAATCCTTCCTTATAATCCATGTTTTCCATGGTTCGAAAACTGGAAACCAAGTTGTGATCAACCTGTTATGTTTGCAACCCTAAGTGCAGTTTTGTGATAGACAAGTTTGCAGAACTGGGACCGGAAGCAGAATCGATTAGGGCAGTTTTGGTTCAAATCAGGATGGAACTGGAACTAGTTGAACCAAGATATGCTGGGCAAAACTGGTCGGTTCAAACCGGATCAAGTAACTGCCAATTTTAGTATGGTTCTACCGGTTCCAATTTGAGCTGGCCAGTTCTGCAAACCATGATAACATAATTAGTCTGTTCCTCAATAGTACCTTTAGATAGTATTCAAGTAAATAATAAAGAAACTGAGGGGATTAGTTCCAATAGTGTTCCTGATACCCTACCTTAATGTTAGTAGAGATATTTCATTTGTACCTGTGACATGCCTGCGACAGAAATAATAGAGGTCTATGTAGTGAAGGCCTGAGGTAGTCGCCTACATGTGGGGACCTTGCTCTAGGCCTTGTTGCCAAGATGATTGTGGGAAACACCCACCCACCACCCCAAGAAAAAGGCATTATGGAGGGGCTTGCTGTCCATGCTCTCTCTCTCTCTAAAAAAACACACACACACATACACACACAAAATTGACCCAACCCGATTGGCGTTCAGGACTAAAATTGGATTGGTATTGGCCTATGGCCCTATACTGACTTGGATCTGGTTGTGCTTCATTTCATGTCTTGGACAAAGCTATTGTGGGGACTGTGATGTTGTTCAGAAGATTGAGAGTAGACTTGTTGGTGCAACGCTAGATTGGGGTTTTACTAGGAAGATTAATTATTTGTGAAGTGGTACAAGCAAATCTGCTACTTATTTTGCAATCACTGTTTTACTTCCCAAGAATCATGGAGAAGAATCTAAGCTTGTTCCATAGTTGATTTCTTTGGTGTGGAAGAGTAGAACTGTGAAATGTTTTGCCATATGTCAAGTGTGTGGTAGCATGTAAGCAGAGAAGATGGGATGCATTGGACTAAGGTATCCAGGGGTTCCCAATTTTGCACTTATCAGTAAATAGTCGTTGAAGGTTTTGAAGGCTGGAGAATGATTTATGGTGGGTAGTGGAGACAAAACAATAAGCTTCATAGAAGAGAGGGAAATGGTGGAAATGCCAAGGTTGGAAGGTAGTGTTGTGTGGGAACATGCTGCTATTCTTTCCCAGATTTATATAGCGGCTGCAAATAACGACAGAATCGTCTGATTATTGTGATGGTCCACAGAGGGTAAATTGGTGGATCTCTGTTTTCAGGCAGCTCCTTAAGACTGGAAGGTAGAACATGCAATGCCCTTACTGGAAGAGTGAGGTCGGGGGCTGATCACTACTATAAGAAAGAGGACCGGATGTGCTTGAAGATGATAAAAGGGTGAATTTCCTGTCTAATTGTTATATCTTTTCATATTTGATGGAAGATGTGGATCCTCGATGGCATTAGTTTCAGTTGTTTGGAAACTATCATCTTCTCTTAAGGTCAATGCCGTTTATGGAGCATAGCAAAGTTGAGATTACTAACTTGTGATAGGTTGGTAGCATGCGTATCAGGCATGAAGATAGCTTGCTACCTCTAAAATGCAAACTAGGAATGATTGGAGCATCTTTATTTAGAATGCACTTCCTTATTGTTGGATATGCGAAGGGTTTTGTATTGCATTCTAGGCGAGTTGGAAAGTACTTGCTTCCTAATTGGATTATGGATGCATTGAGAAGAGAAAATAGTTTGGCGGGTGCTGTTACATGCTACACTTTGGCTGATACGGAGATGCAGGCAGAGTGGGATAATTTTTTATATATGAGACTGTAATAGAGAAGAATGCCAGAGTTACTGTCAAAAAGTGGGTAAGACATTTAGGGTATTGGAAAACAGATTGGTGCTGTAAGGTGTTCTTTGGGAAGGGATTATGATGCTATACATATCTTTGCATAAAAGGGCATACAGAATTACATATATTTGAGTCGAATTATGGAATCACATTCTTATCCACATATGTACTTGTACTCGTTTTCTGGATGCAACATGACACTTTTTGAGAACAAGGTAGTTATATTTCATGGAGAAGGGCCAAAAGGGGAATTATGTGATCACAATTAAATTTTATCTTTCGAGGGATGATTTTTCTAACCGTTCCTAAATGCAACTTTGGACATATATTTTTGTCTCAACAAGTGTTTGTGGATACAGACTGTTCAAAATGTGAGATAATATTTGAATAGGTTTTAAATATCAACATTTGGTTTTGAGGGGTATTATTGGAGTGAAAGTTGAAATAACTTTTTTTCTAGTCCAAAAGCTCTAGCTTTTGGAGAACAAGGTAACAACCATTTGTTGAGCCAGTCCCTTTCTTCCACGTGAAAATCTGATTGTAGGAAAAATGAGGTACCAATACCCATTAGGAAATACCCTCTATCCTGTTGGGTGATTTTTCAATCACTGGACACAAGACTTTCTCAATATTATTTTTGTTATTTCATGCTTACAAAGCAATCCTGATCAAGAGTAAAATGTAAAGTAGGGGGCCGCCAGCAAGTAGTTCATGTTGATTTTTTTTTTTTTTTTTTTTTTGGGGGGTGGGAGAGGGGAAGGTGGCAAATGTCACAATTTGTTAGTGAGATGAAAAAAGGTACAAGTTGGCAAAGCCCAAAAAAATAAAAAGTAAACAACTCATCGTCAAAAGAACTACAAGAGGCCAAACCCAAACACTCAACGTACAAAGAGGAAATCAGTTTTATCCAGCGGATAAACCAGATAAAAATCCAAAGATAAAGACTCTCAGGTTATCAAGTTCCTCCAATGTCTGTCCTTCTGAATGAGGGAAGGAGATTCAGGAATAACATCCTTGACATTAGCAACTTTACCCCGATCAATAACCCAACTGATAATTCTGTCCAGAATATATGAGACTGTTAAAATGACCAGCATTTTTCTTTTATCTCTCATACCATACTGCCCACATCACTGTTGTAAGGAACAAGAGCCAAACCCCTCTCTCAGAAGGGTTCGGACAAAAGACCACCACTGCATTAGAGAAAACAAGTTCTGATGTTTTACCCATTGAACTTGGAGTCTTCTGCATAAGAGGGTCCACTGCACATTAATGATATCATACAGACAGAAAAGATGATCAATATTCTCTTCAAACATTCCACGGAAAATACACTGGGATCTTGGATATGGAGGATATCTTTAAGCCTGTCACTGGTAGGAAGTCTATTCAGTGCCACTTTCCATAAGAACAACTTGATCTTATTTGGTAATAGATGAGACCAAAGATAACTTTTCCACCATACTCTCAAAACTCCATCATCTAGCAGCTTTGCGAGAGTGTTAACAGAGAAAGTTCCGTTGCTATTCCATATTTATCTACTGCTGTCTTTCTGATTTACATTCAGAGTAACTCCACTGATTGTTGTTAGTATAGTGGACAGTTCATTGATCTGAGTTTCTGTAGGGTCCCTTATAAGATTGATATTCCAATTGTATGTGTGATACTGTGATCAACCGTGTAAGACTCTGCTGAATGGCTAAAGTCCTCCCTTGCTCTCAACAATCTGATAGATGTTACTGAAGAATAGCAAATGGTGAATGTGTACACCATTTATCATCCCAGAATCTGATTCATTCTCCATTCCCAACACAGAAGCTAGGCCCTGAAATAATAGGTTGGCTATTAATATGGATATTACTGAGGACAAACATGACTAACTTGCCCTTAGGATTTATACATATACAGGGCTAAAGTGCAAATATCAAATTTAATGGGAGTATGCTGTTACGTCCTCATTTGTAGTTTAATTAAGTTAATTAAGCCCATTATTTCCTTTAGAAATGGACCATTAGCCGTTCACTGTTTATGGATTCACTAGAAACAGGTCTGGTATTTGTCATACAACTCTCTCTAGAAGGCTCGATGGAAGTGAAATCAATTCCAGTGAAAAAAACGACTCAAAAATCTATGCCTTTGTGGAAGGAAATTTTCGTAATTCTAATGTTTAATTTGACTAATATGCAAATCTGCTATTTGGTATACAACTCTCTCTAGAAGACTCAATTGAAGTGAAATCAATTCCAGTGAAAAGACGACTAAAAAATCTATGCCTTTATGGGAGGAAATTTTCGTAATTCCAGTGTTTAGTTTGACTAATATGCGAATCTTTGAATGAGTTCATTTTCAGATGGACGTTTCCAAATGAGCCGTTAGTTGCAGCTGCTAATCTACATGATGAAGCACACTAATAAGCAACAACATTTATTCCAGTTAATTCAAGTTGATATTTTTGAAAAAAAATTACATTTTGTTGTCACTGTGGAAACTTTAGTCCATATTAAAAAAGGCATGTCACTAACTATTGACTATGATAATCTTTTGCTACATCTTTCTAGGTTGACAAGCTTCCAAAATACACTAAATTTACCATGCTTCCATTAAAAATTTCTATATGGCAAATTGATTTGCAAGTGTTTCCATATCCTGTTCTTTATTTTTTACTGTTCACTTTTATTAAAAGGTATGCTACTTTATTCTTGTCCTTGTTAGATCATGGCTGTGAAGAAGAACATTGAAGAGGCTCAAGGAAAGGACAGTTATCCGTGTGGTCAACAGTTGCTTATCCACAACGGAAAAGTCTTGAAAGATGAAAGTACCTTAGAAGAGAACAATGTCGGTGAAGATGGTTTCCTTGTTGTTATGCTTAGCAAGGTGGTCTCTATTTTCCTCTCTTCCAATGGCCTATCACCTCCCTGATACCTCACATTGAAAATTCCGCAGATCATTGCATCAAAATTTGTGACCTCTCCAGAAATGTTATTTTTGAAAAGTATTGTTATTTCCACCTTGATATCATGGTTGGATTTATCTTAGTGAGGTCCATAACATTTTAGGGAATCATTCATCGTAACTCCCAAAATGTATGTTGTTTTGTTGAAACAGAACAAAGAAATTTGTCAGGATCCTTTTATCTTGTTGTTTCTGTTTATGTTTATTTAGAGAAGGGCGAATTGACCATGGACAGACTTTTTTGGAGTAATATATGATGCTCATATTTGCAAATAAAATTTCCGATGATGACTGATTTAGAAGCTGTAAACCTCCAGTATATGACAAGTGCATCCTCTATCATATTATACATTTATTCAGTTTAAAAGGGATGGTCATTATTTATATTACTGTTGTGTACTATATTGATATGGTCCTTGCATTGAATTAAGTCTTATGACTCAATTCATGCAATTTTTAAAAAACTCCCTTAAACATAGAATATCAGGGGGAAAAGGATAAATCTCAGAGATATCCCCTCGTTACCATGTGATTGCACCTGCCACTGCCAGTATGCTTCTGCTGGCGGCCATCAACAATGGTCTAATTGTCATTGGAAAGCTAATTGTTTCTTCAGCTGCTTTCACATATCCAGCTAAATAGGCAGAGAAATTTCAGCCCATTTGTAAAAAGGGAGAATGAGGAAAATATGGGGATTCTGTCATTTTAGCATTCATAATTTCACATGTGGACTTGGTTTACCTGTTTAATAGATGACTTAAAGCTTCTTCTGATCACATCATGATATTTTTTCTTTAAAGGGGATGGCACTACTGAATGCATTAATTATGGAAATAAGGGTATGTACAATAGTGAGGAAAAACCCTTGGAAATTCCCTGTATACAAAAGCACTACTAAAGTGGTGCCATTCTCCCCCCCCCCCCCCCCCGAAAAAAAAAAAAAACGAAGCAAAAGGCATAAAGCCTGTTTCACATCTCACTCAACATGCCCCTGCATGTACAAAAAAGGGCAGTAGAGACATCCACATCATGAAGGACTTTAGCCTGTCTGTCTCTTTCACATATAAAGTTGGCTGTTCTCTCCAGCACTAGTGTTTCTTCCTTTTTTTTCATGCTACGTCTATGGGGATGTTCTCTTTTCTGCTTGAGCCTAATTTTCTTTTGTATTGACAAAATCATATTCCTGATCATGCTTATGGTAAGCATATTTGGTTTTTAACCATCTCATCAATAGTGTTCTGTTACTGTGTTGATTTCATGCCAGAGTAAAACATCAGGTACCGCTGGACCATCATCTGCACAGGTAATCTCTTGCCTAGTGTTTGGATAATAGTGCTATTCTGATGCTACTATTTGTGTTCTGCAACTAATGAAGCATGCTGTACAAACAGACTTCCACCCCGTCCGTCCCTGTCCCAACTTCTTGTCCAACTCCAACTGAAGCTCCGCCACAGGCATCGTAAGTTTCTCGTCTTTGTTACTATTTAAACCAAAGTCTGCAAACCATGAATTTAATTATTTGTTATTATTCTTGTGCAGGGTTGCGGTGACCTCATCAACTACTTCTGAGAGGGCATCCACTGAGTATGTATTCACAATTGATCTCAGCAATGTTCAACATTGCGAATGTGTTGACTTTTTGTTGTTTTCATAATGTACATGCATTTCCGGACCTCAATTATGGTGCATTGATAGCCAAAGAGGGCCTTTTACTTGCAAACATGATTCTTCTTGCATAGACAGAATATTTTTTGTCAACTATTTTTCTCAGTCACCCGAGTCAGTTCGGAGTTAAGTAGACTTTGGTCCAGTACTCCAGATACCTGATGGTGATCTAATTTTTGCAAACAGTTCTGGAAAATAGTAAAAAGCTTAGAAACAGCCAAATATCCTTGGAATCCATTGTTTGCCGATTTGGACTGATTCATACTACTTGGATTGCTTTTCATACTTGCCGAGTCTTCACAGTCAATATGATATGAATGTGAATTCCCTTGACAACCATTAACAATCAAGATTATATAGAAGAGGAGTTGCAAGTTTTTCTGAGTTGCCTCATCAAGTGAGTCTGAGTTGTACTTGTTTGGTTTTTGAGGGTTCTGATACGTTATTTGGGTTCAGACAACCTCTCTAAACTCTACTAGTAGCATACAGCAAGAGGGGAAGAAGATGAGTCTCTCGCATGGTTAGCAATCTCATGAGATTCTTGTTAGTTCTCGTGTGAATCTTGGTTTCAGCGGGTTGCCGAGAAATGTAGCACCTGAGATCTCTTTTGTTTCTGGCAGAGCAGGCTGTGCTGCGCCTCCTTGCTGACCTCCACTTTGTTGTATTCCCCTTGCTGCCCCCTTCTGCACGGTGCAGGGGGTAAGCTTCCCTTAAAATAAATTGTTTATTCATTCATTTTTTGGCCATTACCGGTCTCCCAGGATTTTCTTACGCCCCATTTTATTGTATTAGTCTTATCATATAAAGTAGCTAAATAAATAAAAAATGTATCCCTAAAACTTATAAGCTTATATCCTTGGCCATTCCTGATCTTATGAGGTTTCTCCAAGATCTCCTCTGTGGATTACCAGATTGGATCGGGTTCTAGGATCAGCCAGTTACAATCCTGATCCAAATCGGATTCGGATTGGCCGAGTCGGGCCGATCTAAGGGAAGAATTAAAAAAATAAAAAATAGTTGAAAATAGAAAAATCAGAAAACTTAGCTAGTTCTAGGATCGGCCGATTCCGATCCAATCGGGCGGGCAATTCAGCTCATTCCAGACCGATTTGGGTGATCTAGGCTGATGCTGGCCTTTTTTATCGGATTGGTTAGTGCCGATCCCGATCCGGATTGACCAATTCTGCATCCCATGATCTCTCAGAGTCATTGGAGATGAAGCCAAGTTCTGATACAACATTCCTTTGTTTCTGCTGCTGATCACTTGTGTCTGAGGTTGGTGCATTTCTGGTGGCCACGCCTACATTCTGTGCCCGACATTTGCAGCCACAAAAGCTGCCCACTAGTTTTTTCCCCCCACTGAAAGCTGTTGTGGTTTGCACCACTGATTTATATCAACTAATAAAAAGAGGTAGTGCAAGCGAATTAGGGGAGGAGATACTTGTGCCTCACCGAACAGAGAGAAATTGGGATATGATTACAAGCAATTCACCTTGTTACACCAAGAATCCACTGAAATGCCTAGAATACAACGACATCAACTATAAAGGAAAGACATGGCTCGTAAACAGCCCACTGGATTGGCAGAAAGAGCAGCAGAAGAGGAGGCTTATCTGCTTCCTGCCTTCTGTCTCATTTCTTCATTGCTGCTGCTGCTACCGATTTGATTGGCATGGATCGGATTGGAACAGCTAATCCAATTTTATTTCAGTTAATTCAATCCAGTCGCGGTCAGATTTAGACAACCCATGGCTGGAATGTCTGGGATCAGCTGTACTCGAGGGAGTAGACTTGTTCTAAGAATAGTGGAAGCACAGCAGCACATGCAGAATATGCTTCTGGTACAGGTATAGAAGTATAAATTTAGTTGCTAAGGTTGTGAATGTGCTGCGTGGGCCTGTGAACCTGGTGGACCAAGCCCAGTCAGCTTAAAAGAGGCTCCAGCTACATGATTGAGCCCATAATTGAAGTATGGCCTGGCACAACCTGCAACAAGAAATGGCCTAATCTGGGGTTCTTTCCTTATTCTGATAGACTGATAGTGATAGGACATGGGATTCGTTTAAAATACTTAACCTACCCTGTTCTTTCATTCTTTCTTTGTCTCTCAATTAGACCCTCCCAGTGCTCCCCTTCCCCCCCTCCTTTCTTCATCTTCCTGATCTCAGCTGGACCCCACATCCCTCGAGTCTTGGGGTTCCACAGCACCACAGCCTTGCTACCCCAGGCCCAGCACAATAGCAGCCTGCGTACCTTCAAACCCTGGCACTCAGCACAAGTGAACCAGCATCCTCTTCCCTCAATCCTCTCTCTTCTGGCTTCAGCAGGTCAGTGAACCAGCATATCTGTGACCGATGATTGCACCAGCAAATTGGCATGCTGGTGAATCAGGACCATTGCAACCTGTGAATTGTCACTTCCATAACCATCAAAACAGCATGCTGTCAAATTGGCAACCCTGCACTGGGCAAATTAGTAAATTGGCACTCTGCAACCAGTAAATTGGTGCCCCAACACCCTTCCATCTACACCTCACACTCTAGTGCGCAAACACAATGGCATCGTTGGTACTCTGCATCAGCTCAGGACTGGCAGAGCCTTCAGGG
Source organism: Zantedeschia hybrid cultivar (assembly GCA_030544215.1). Classification (NCBI taxonomy): domain Eukaryota; kingdom Viridiplantae; phylum Streptophyta; class Magnoliopsida; order Alismatales; family Araceae; genus Zantedeschia; species Zantedeschia hybrid cultivar. Next base: position 36,795,379 of record JARZZO010000013.1, read on the forward strand.
TTATATCAGGGAGGGGGGGTGTTAAGCTGGGCCACCTCAAAAAAATCTGGCTGGGCCTGTGCTTCAACTGGTGGACTTTGGGGATGGGCCATTGACATTCCTACGAGTCACAAATTAGAATACGTAGAAAAGATTATCCAACAGAGAATGGAAGTACACATGCTTGTAAGTACACTCTCATGTTTGTGACAGAGAATATCTTCAAAATGCTGTACTTCGACAAGAACTCTGTCATAATTACTATGGCACAACTTCAAAATGCTCTACTTTGACAAAGAAAAGATTATCCAACGGTGAATGGAAGTACAACTTCTCTTCACTTTCTCTGGAATATCTTCAAAATGCTCTACCTTGACAAGAACTCTGGCATAATTGAAAGTATCACCCTTCAAAGTTCCTTCATCAATCCTTCTCAATATACCAAACTTGGCCACGATGGCCTGGAAAGTGTTCACATTCTAGAGGTGGAAAGGAGCTCCCTTAAGTTTACACCACAGAATGAGTCCTTCATGACTTGGGAAAGTACTATCTTCAAGCTTCCATAGAGAGAAGTGCAGAGTCAACTCCTCCAGCTCCTTAACAACGGATGAACAAGCTTCTACTTTCCAGCCTGCAGAATCAGCTTTCACAAGAAAGGAATTGTCACCAAAGCAGCAGATCCAACCTTTGACACCGTGCCAAAGCCTCTGCAAGCCAGAGAGGAGAAATTCTGAGCAAACTTCCCCCAACGTCGGCTTCATAGGGAGAGAGAAACTACCACGCAGTCCTCTGGCAACCCCCTAGCTTGGCGACCAAGGCACTTCAATCACTGTGTTAAAAAAGCGGCTGCCTAGATGATTTGGTGGCCTGCCTAGGCGCCTCGGATGGGTTGGCTGCCTCGAAGATTTCTGCCTTTGACTTTTCTTGACAGTTTTGTCCCAAGGGTTTTTCCCCATCATCTAAATATGAAATTACCTGAATGTCCTTGATCTACATAGCATGTGTTTTATCTCTGGATGTTGGATGTGATTAAAAAACCTATAACAACTTGAAAATATTTCTATAAATATTAGATTTGCTTTATTGTTTGATATTTATGATTAGACAAAGAAGCTGCATTAACTCTATATCAATAAGAGAATAACTTGCTGCATCACTAGGGGCAATTACGCCGCCTGGCGGTGCAGCCAGTTTCTTTTTTTTTTGGAAAATTGTTTTTGAAACCCCCCATAGTGTCCAACCCGATCGTACAATCCGATCTTGGATTGGATGAGCCAAAAAAGACAAAAAAAAAAAACGACCCCAAATGAACAGTTAAAGAAAAAACACTATTTTTACTGTTCATTTGGGGTTGGTTTTCTATTTTTCATCGTTTTTTGGCTCGTCCAATCCAAGATCGGATTGTACGGTTGGGTCGGGTCGGTTAGGGGTTTTTAAAAAAAGTCATTTTTTTTAAAACCTGGCTGCACCTCTAGGCAGCGTGATTGCCCTATGGCGGTGCAGCAAGTTATTCTCATATCAATAAATAGGGGGAGCATACCAAATTGAATGGTATCCTCACCCCTTGTCTAGCATTGTATACATTGGTTGGATTCTTCACTAATTTTTCATTTTAAGGTAGTATTTTTTTTCCATATATATATGTATATATATACATATGTATATATATAGGCCTACACATATCTATTATCCAATGATTATAGTTCTCAATCTTGGCATGTAGTCATAGGATTTCTTATATAACATTAATACACATAAATTATTGAGATGCAATAGTATGTGCTAATAACCTCGTGCCTCAACAAGTGTAACTCTTGCTTCATCTTCAGTTATGCACAAGGTTTGCCATCTCGGATGTTGGCTTCATCTTAGAGGGGTTGGAGAGAAGAGATCTCAAGTAAAATCTCGGGAGATTGGGCCAAGGTCTCGGAATACTTATGTCCGATAACAATATGATATACACATATGCATACATATCAAATTACATGTTATATATGATATATATGTATGCATATGTATATATGATTCATATATATATGCACATATATATGTGCATATATATATATATATATATATATGTATGTTATCAAAGGCGATCGCCTTGCTTGCCTAGGCAATGAAAAAGGTTGAGGCGAGTCAAGAGCGCCTCGCCTTGCCTCATGTTCGCCTCACTCATTTAGGCACTTGCCTATAAAGTCTATGTCAAATGTTTGTTTCTTTTTTAATTATGTGGTATTGCTTTTCTTACTCCTCATTATTCCAAAGTGAATGCTTTCTTTTAACGATTTCCAATGCCATTTTTCTCTTGCATGCTGTCACATTTTTTTCCCTTTTTTCTTACATGCCGCTACATTATTTTCTTATTTTTAATGATTCCTAAGACCATGCACTGCATATATGAGTGCTTTATACAAATTGATGATTACATGTGGTCATGATCGGTGTTTCTTAAGGTCTTATATATGATTATCTTGGATATTTTATTTAGTTTCCTCATATGGTCATTTTCTTCCTTCATGGTGTTGTATGGGAGAAACACATCACCTAGGCATTTGAGGTGATGTGTTTCTCCCATACAACACCATAAAGGAAGAAAATGACCATATGAGTGAGGCAAACCCTTGGTCGCGTTGCTCGCCTCTTGCCTCTCGCCTCTGACTATATAGATATATATACATAAATATCATTTATGTCATATATACGATATACATACATACATATAAAATTTTCTTGAGAAAGTCCCGAGAAAAGTCCGAGAATGCCTGAGAATAGGGCTGTCAATGGATACCCGAATTCCGATTATCCGGCCCGTTCCGTTTTTATTAATGGATATGGAAATCCATTAAACACCATCCGATAAGTTGTAGGAAATGGAAATGGATCTCCGATAATTATAGGAGTCGGAAACCGAAACACTCATTTCCGCATCCACTAACCTGTTTCCGTTTCCAAATTATCATGTATCTTATACATCCATACATATATTATTTTATAAGATATCTATCTAATGAGTTTAATTTTTATCTCTCATATCCAACAGTGAGAATATCTCTTGATAGTTTGATAAAAGTAAGGCCACAATAAGAAGTTGGAAACTGTTTAAAAATTTAATATGATTTTATGACACATGTTTGGGTATATTCATATGTAGATTTAGATCAATAGATAAAGTAGATTTTAAAATTCAAAATTCATAGATGGTTAATTTTTACATGTATTAAAATTTTGTAAGTTTAGATTTTTTTTAATTACTAGAAGAAAGTTTATCGGTAAGCGAATAGCAACAATGATTTTAAATAGCTTCTTAGTATAGTCATGATGATAGCGGAAACATCCGTTTATTTCCGTTTTTGTTTCTAATTTCCGATTTAAAAGCGGAAATAGATGCGGAAGCGGAAACACTCACTTCCGTATATGTTTCCATCTCCGATAGAATAGGAAATGGAAGCGGAAGGTACCATTTTTGTTTCCGTCTCCGACCCATTGCCAGCCCTACCCGAGAATGTCCAAGATCTCGCGAGATTGCCCGATATCTCGCGAGATTGTTGTTTACAGGCAGTTTCAGGGGTTTCGTTTCTCGAAAGCCTCCCGAAACCGTTGCGAGATTGGATTCCATGGTTTTGCATTACATTCTCTCTCTTATACTTTGTTTGGAACGTGAAAATAGGTTGTAACTATTCCTTCTTTATGATTTATGTACAAAAAATTCCCAAATGTGATGATAAATAAAAATATGTTTAGTCAGGCCAAACAGTGCATAAATAGTGTAAACTTTTAGAAACAAACGAAATAACCATCTCGTTATTGAGGCATCCGCCCCCTGACTAGGCAGTCTGCCTAGGCAGCAGGTTGTTCTACTCTCTCGGCCTGCCTAGGCATTTTTAAAACGTAGACTTCAATAACTCCTGGTACCACACTGGCGTTCTGTTCTCTCTTCACCGGCGGCTGAACTATAGTCTTCGGCTCAACCGGATCATCACCTAACTTACACAAGCTACCAGCTGGGCAAAGCTTACTTTTATGTCCCACCCGTCTACATAGGAAGCACCTCACTGCTTCCCTACAAGCTTTAGCCCGTCAAGCATCTGATACAGACGTTCCTCTCCACTGGAAAGTAGAGTAAGAGTTGGTAGCAGACTGCTTAAAGATACGCATCTGAGCTCTCTTACCCTTAACTTGCATCCAACCCTCCTCTCCCTGCCACCTCTCACCACTCACTCATTGCCTTTCATGGTTAATGCCCTCCTTCCAAGACCCTTAACCCAAACAAATAATCTTTTGTTGAGAGGATCAATCTGATTTACATTTTCTTTCATTTGTTTGCTGTCACATTGTCTCTTTCTGAAATCTTCATTTTCTTATCCTATCCATTAATATCTGGGTACTGTGCTACCTTAATGGCTTATCTTCTTCTTGTTAATCATCTTCAACCTGTTTTTGCATCTTCTTTTGTTATCCAACACACAGGTCTATACAATATAGCAAGTCTTATGACTACCATATAATTTTTATTAAGGCCTTGGTGGTTGTAAAGTACACCAAAAGTCCATTGAGTTCCAACTAATATTGACTTTGCTGTTGATATCAACATCAGTTTCTCCATCCTTCTGAGATAGAACCCAGATGACGAAAGAAAGCACTTTAGTGTTTCTCTTGTCTATTTAATCATGGTGCCTGCATTGTCAACATGCTTTCCTCTGGTTTGACTAGTTTTAAAGTTTTTTCTTCAAGAGTTTCTAATGATGATGGGAACTCCTCTCGCACCCTGCCAGGAACTTCTTGTCTAGCTCTTCTTGAAGGGAGTGTGCCAGTGGATTTTGACTGCATGAGGGCAAGCTTCTAAACCCTTCTCCTTGAGTCCTCCTCCAACCCATCCTGTCATACTCGCATGTTCAATGAACTTCCTCGCACCCTGCCAGAAGAACTTCTTGGCTAGCTCTTCTTGAAGGGAGTGTGCCAGTGGAGTTTGGCTGCATGAGACCAAGCTTCTAAACCCCTCTGCTCTTGTCCTCCTTCCAACCCATCCTGTCATACAAGCCCAACCTATTTGTGGTACTCAGGCCATAAGATCTGCAAATATTTGTGAAGTTTACGTACTCTAGAGTGGCGGAAAGCGGCAATGTAATTTGGGTGAAAGCTAATGCCTTTTGTTTTCATTTTTCTTGACATCAGGAACTCTCTATCGAATTCAGTAGAAATTTTCATGTATGCTAAAATGTAAAATATGTTTTGGCACATGAATTGAGACTCAACAACAGAACTCAATATGCAAGAGAAGTAATTTTCGAGTGATAATCACTGCACAAGTGATTCTTGGTTAACCATGGGATTCAGAGGCCTTCTTCTTCTTCTTCTTCTCTCTCTCTCTCTCTCACTCACTCACTCACACACACACACACACACACACACACCCCGGATGTTGCAGAAGTGATGTTTTGTGAGTTTGATGCTTGAGCACTGTAACATTTACTTTGGTTCACCTATGTTGAAGAAATTGTTATTGCCACATTACCCAAAAACTGGCCAAACAGGATTGATACTGGCCAGAACTAGTCTGGTTTGAACGGGGAGAAAATGACCAGAACCAGCTGTTTTTTGGCCAAAGCCAGCCTTGGAATTGGAACTGGACCCCAGCAAGGCCAGTCCAGTCACAAAATCTGGTTTTTAAATCCTTGGTTATGTCATGTAATGCCCTGTATTTGCCTGAATATTGTACCAGCACATAAATATCGTTGTGATGGACTGTCTTTGTCTACGAGTGCCAAATATGAATGCGAACAGTATGAGGTGAATGGATATTGAGAATGTTAGCACAAGTGAGCATGGGTCTCTATTTTTTGGTTGTATTGTATTTATGTGAAATCCATTTTTTTAAGACCTTGTGACACAAAAAAGGTTCTATGCCATGTATTTTTTTTGGGCTTTTTTTAAATCGACCCTTAGAAAATCTCATGTTTGCTAAACCCCCCTTCACTATATTTATATGCGGAAACCCCCTAAACTTTCTTTTTATTCTTTAATTAATCCTAATTTGTAGTGATGTGAATGATGGTAGACTTGACGATAGAAATTCTCTACCTATACAATTGATTATGTAAGAAGCTTTTCACATATACACATTGTACAAAAGGTTTTTGGTTGAATATAGGGGCTCTTTGCATATACAATGAATATATAGGGTTCTCTGCATATATGTGTAGTCCAAAGGTTTTTTTTTTTCATATACAAAATTCTTTAGGAGGTTATTTGCAAACAGCCCTTTTTCCCATTATTCTACATTCATAAGCTATTATTAACTTTGGCACAATTTTGTGCAACTTTTAGGTTCAGTTCTGGCATTCTGTGTGGGCTATCTTGAGTATGATGTTGTTCTTACATTTATTTTTTCTACTGGTACAAATGGTTGGTGCAAGAATGAAACACATTGACATGTTCCGGTGGCTTTTACCAATTTTGGTCATTTAAGCCGACTGTAAAGGTCATATTGTGCATGGAAACATGTATGATGTATGATCTCCAACATTCTTATTGTCTTGGATGTTGTGGTTATTAGAATCAGTCACTTGTCTTATCAATGCATTAGATTCTAACTTATACTCTGAAGTCTGAATATATGTTTTTACGAACTTATAAAATGTCTCTGGTGACGCACATGAGCTATGTTTGTTGGCAGTGTATCAGCCTATGGTCAGGCTGCATCTAATTTAGTTGCTGCCAATAATGTTGAGCAAATAGTCCAGCAATTATTGGACATGGGTGGTGGCAATTGGGACAGAGATACAGTGCTTCGTGCACTTCGTGCAGCTTACAATAATCCAGAGCGTGCTGTTGAATATTTATATTCTGTAAGCTATTTCTCATGATATTTAGCAATGATGATGACATGCATTTCTTTTATTTCTTGGCAAATGAGAACTAATATATGTTATCTGCTTTAGGGTATTCCTGCATCAGCAGAAGTTGCTGTTGCAGTTGACGACGCTCCTTCAAGTCAGGCATCTGATTGGGCTGCAAATGCCGCCGAAGCAGCAGCAGGTGCTGCGCCTGCATCGGGATTACCTAATTCTTCTCCATTGAATATGTTTCCACAGGTAAAATGTTCCCTGTGGTATTCACATCTTGGAAGAAATTAATTGTCAAACTCATTTTTAACAAGTCTTGTCTTTAATTCATGGTAAACAGGAGGCTCCGAGTCTCGGTGCTGGCATTGGAGGTGGAACACTTGATTTCCTTAGAAATAATGAACAGGTCAATAGTTGCTATCTCATCCATAGTTTCATATATTAAATATACTCACATTCAAGGAGTGAGAAAGAGATGGTTTGTGCTTTAATAGTTACATGAACTACATGCTTTCCATCTTCACCAGCAGTTACACACAATAATGTTTGTCTTTTTTTTAAAACAATCACTTCTCATGTATGCATTCTATTTTGATGATTGTTTCTGCTTAGCCGTATATATTTTTGCTATTTCAGAGGGTTTGAAAGCTCTTTGCAGGTTTCTTCCGAGCATGGTTGGTACCAGCCAATATGGATATGTATGCACGATAATGTTTGTCGTTTTTTTTTAAAACAATCACTTCTCATGTATGCATTCTATTTTGATGGTTGTTTCTGCTTAGCTGTATATATTTTTGCTATTTCAGAGGCTTTGAAAGCTCTTTGCAGGTTTCTTCCGAGCATGGGTGGTACCAGCCAATATGGATATGTATCGGTATCGGTTGGGGGTGGTTTGGGGGGTTACCCCAATACCACCACTGGTACTGGATGGTACCGGCTGATACTGGGCCGATACCGGTCTGGTACCACCGATACCAATGCCGGCACATATCAGTATCGGTACTGACCGATAGCGAGACTCCTATCCTTGCTTCTGAGGAGATAGACTGAGATTAAGAACTAAACAATACCCTAAATTGAGATGTTCTGTGCAAAATGTTTTGCAGAAAATTTGGTCTGGCATGTGAAAGAAAAACACTTAGCAGAGTTTTGCTAAAGCTTCCCTTGAGATGTCGTGCCTTCTACAGTTCTACCAAGCAAAATTCCTTGCAAACACTTTTATTATACTCAAAACAATGTGGAAAAAATGTGAAAAAATAAGGCAATTAAACTGCTAATAAACTCTGGATGACCATTTCATCTCTTTTCTATCGTGCTTCATCAACCTTCTAAAAAATATAAGCACTTGCTAAATGCTTAGGTTGTTTCAGTGTTCTTTAAACTGCCAAATATTTGAACTAAACAATGCTGCAGAGGTCTAACTGTTGACAACATCATATGTTCCACCTTGGTCCCTCTATTTTTCTTGAATCACATAAACATTGAATGCTCATATGCTATGCTTAAAAGGATATGTTTTACGATCAGGGACTGATTGAATTTAGAAATTGCAAATGATTTGATTGTAATTCCTTAAAAGGAAAGTGTGGTAACAACATATTGCTAGTTTGGTTGGATAAAAGTTAATGGACATGACCAGGATGGTAGTGAGCCTGTGTTTGCAATTAAAAGTCTGGTGCAAAATATCCACATGGAAAAGATGAGGTGGTGCATAAATTTTGTTTTGTAACTGAGGTGGAGCATAAATTCTGTTTTGTAACTGTGGTTTCTTGTAGAAACTATCTTTGCCTGGTAATTTTGTTTTACCGGAGTCCTTTTCTTATTTTTATTTCCTAGCAATGAGCATAAATCAAATTTCCTCCTGATCTAACATATTAACATTTTTCACCCTGTACACAATATAGTCACTGCCGATGTAGAATTCCTTTCATGGGCATTGCAATCTTACAGGCCCCATTTGATTTCCTTTTCTTTCATCTTAGAGAGAGTTGGTCTAAAATCATACCCAATCCAGTCAGGCGAAAGAAATTATATGCATGATGATGGTGACATTGTTTTTCACTGATGGCTACTTCCTCCTCATTGACACTCATGGATCTTTGGGCACAATGTTATGCTAGTATGTGTAATCAGAATCAACAAATGTCTCTCTGCTATGCAATCTGATGTCCCAGTGTTTATCTTATCTATTTTACTTCCAGAGAAATTTGTGTTCTTGTTTGTTTTAGCTTAAACTGAACTCATGACAAGTACTTAATGCTTATGCACACTGCACACTGAGATTCACATTAATTTTTCTCTGCTATTCAGTTCCAAACATTGCGTTCAATGGTGCAAGCAAATCCGCAAATTTTGCAGGTTGGTTTGACATTCTTCAGGAGATCTTATGCGGATTATTGTTAACATTCTTTAACTCACTAACCTAATTACTTGAACTGTTCTCATTGCAGCCAATGCTTCAGGAGCTGAGCAAGCAGAATCCCGAACTTCTAAGATTGCTTCAGGAGCATCAAGCTGAGTTTCTTCAGCTAATAAATGAGCCACCTGAAGAAGGTGATGAAGGGTGAGTGCCAAATCTGTCTTCCCCTTGTGCATTGCTCTCATAACTTGTCCACTATTAGAATCATAACCAAAGGAATTGGCATCTTGTTCCTTTCTGTGTTCCCTCTCACTATGAATAAACACAAAAACCAGAAGTCCTTTTTACCCTGATTACCCAGAAATGGGATGGACCAATTCTTGTTGTCATTGGCTTGGTTGTCTCTTAATCCAGGCTTTAGAGGGAAACAAGGTGTGGCATCTGCTGTACTAGCTAGTTTGTTGTAGGAATACTGGGCCTGTTGTCTATGGACATTAAGTTAGTGTCGATCAGGAGAGTTTCTGGGAGATATGTCAGAGAATATGCATTTTTTTAAAACGGGTCTGTGGCTGGTTGCTCAAACACCTGTGAATTGTAGTTTGGGTCCATGACTTGCTCAATCAGATTGCCAATGAAGTAGCCACTAGTGAATGGTGCTCTGTTGTTGATGATGATCCAGAGCATGTTTGGATTGGATTTCCCAAATTGGTAGATCCAGTGGTGCTACTGTTCTAGGCTAGAAAAGATTAAAAAAACATTTTAAAAAACAAAATATAATAAAAATTAATAAAAGTAGGAATATTAGAGATAAAGTTATTGGATTCCCAAATTAGTAGATCCAGTGGTGGTAGGCTACCAAAGATTAAAAAACATTTTAAAAATATAATATAAAAAAATAAAAAAATAGGAATATAAGAGGCAAAGTTGGAAAACTAAAAATAGGAAGCTAACTAACTATCCAAGAAGTGGAATATATCACATAGGTCATCTTCCTCTTCTTCTACCACTGCTTTGACCCCCTTCTTCTTGCTTGAGTGAGCATAGAAAACAAAAAGGCGCATAAAATTGTTCCTGGCATGATTTTTCTTCTTGAATTTCATCGTCAAGGTAGCTTTCGGCGCTATCCTAGAATGCTGGATGCTGAAGTGGCAAATCACTTGAGAAGTGAGTTACGGACGACCCCCCCCCCCCAAAAAAAAAAAAAAAAAAAAAAAGCCAATGTTTAGGTCAATAGCTAAGAGCATCTTCTGCCTGATGTTGCATGTTGAATTAAAACATTTTTCTGTTATGGAAGTTCCATTGCTCTGTGTATGAGGAATCTATTTTTATGCGTACATGATGATCTTTTCCTTGATTTAAACAATGTGTGGAGTCTTATACCTTCTTGGTAATGATCCGTGTGGGTCTTTAGACTTTTTACTTTTCTTAATGGGTTACATATCCAAGGCATCAGCCAAGAGATTGTATTTTTTTTCTTAAGGTGACTAGGGTCACAATTCATTGTATAAAAGATAAGAGCAGATACAAAAATTACATGTGTCAGGCCAAAGGCACAGAACCCTTACACAAAGATAACAGTCAAAACCAACCCAAACCCACAAGACTCAGATTATTTTATCCAGGGAATAAAATAAAACAATGCAGAAAGACCAATTCACAAGAACAATTTACTCCATTCCTGAGACTTAGAAAAAGTAAGAGAGCACTGCCCCTCAGAGGGGATCCCCACAGCTTTCCCCCAATAATGACCCTTTTGAAAGCTATTCTGATAATGTCAGATATCTCCTTGCGCTCCTGGTTGAACCTTCTGTAGTTCCGTCTGTTCCACACACCCCATAGCGCTGCTGGAAGAATGAGCAGCCACAGTTTTTTCTCTGCTTGCCAAGGGCAGATAGAGTCCCACCATTCCATCATATCTATCTCATCAATTGGTTCCTTCCATGGAACCTTGGAAAAATCTTGCATACAGTCCTCCACAGAACATTGATTATTCCACAATGGCAGAACAGGTGAGTATAAGTCTCAACAAACAAACCACAGAAGATGCATGGTGGTTTCTGATTCTGTAGAAAGGAGTGAATTCTATTCATTGTTGGCAATCTTCCCAGCGCCATCTTCCATAGAAAGATCTTGATCTTGGTTGGAAGATTGTTAGACCATCTATGTTATCAAAGGCATCCGAGGCGATCGCCTAGGCGACGAGGCGAGGCGAGGCGATGGTAAGCCACCTCGCTTTGGCCTTAGTTGCCTAGGCAATCGACGGAGTCGTCCCATTCGCGAAGGCGGTCGCCTCAGCGTGCCTCGAGCGCCGTTCTTCGCCCAATTCGCCTGGCCAGCAACTTGGATCGTCCCGGCCCATTTGGCCTGCCCTATATAATCCTCCAACCCACTAAACCCCCGCCCCACCCCCGTTCGAACCCCAACCTCGAGCCATCCCCCCCCTCCACTGCCCCATTCCCCTCGACCCCTAGCCCCCGCCACCCCCTGCACGCTGCCTCCCTGGCGAGGATGACGGCGCTCCAGTCTGGCAACGGCAATGACGACGACGCTCTAGTCCGACGATGGCGACGGCTATGGCGAATCCTCCGGCGAGCCCCCTTAACGCGTTTGGCAACAGTGACGGGGGCCTTCGGTGACGGCGAATCTTTCGACGAGGGCTCCATCAGGTAAGCTCCAACCTCCTCTCTCTCTTCCCTAGACTTCACATTCTCTTTCCCCCCACCCTCTATCTCTCGACCGCACCCTCTCTCTCCCCCTATCTCTCTCTAGTCTCCACCTCTCTCTCTCTCTCTCACTCTCTCTCTCTCTCTCACTCCCTCTGTTTCTCTCCCTCTCCCTTTGTCTATCAGAGGGCGCAAGCCCTCACCTTTCTTTATCTCTCTCTCTCTATTTGTCTCACTCTCCATTTACCTCTCTCTCTCTCTCTCTCCCTTCGTCTATCACAGGGCCAAAGCCCTCGCCTTTCTTCATCTCTCTCACTCTCACTGTCTATCAAAAGGGTCGAACCGCTCACCTCTTTGTCTCCCTCTCTCTACCTCTCTCTCGATCTCCCTATCTCTTTCCATGAATTTATTGATTACATCTTTGATTGATTAAATTTTATTTCAATTGGCTTGATTTAAAATTATCTGGTTATATTTGAGTGAATGAATGTGTCATATATTATGATTTTAGTTATGTTTTTGACATGTTATATAAATACTTGAATTATTTATATATATATTTTTAAAATGTCGCCTCAAACGCCTAAGCCATCGCCTAGGCGTTTGATGCTGAGGCGACCCCCCGGTCGCCTTGGTCGCCTTACGCCTCTAACTACATAAGACCATACTAGATGCTCCCATTTGACTCTTACCCCATGGTCATTAATTACTCTTGTCAGAGCATTAACAGAGAACTCACCTTTATTATTCCATACCAAAATCCTTTTATCTTCGCTGTTGGATTGAGTTGGATACTATCATTAAGTGCCAAAATATTCACCAACTGTTTAGCCTCCATCTCAGTGGGATTTCTTCTCAACCTGATAGACCAAGAGGAATTTTCTGCAGAGTAGAAATGGGCCACTGCTTTACCCTTGTCTTCAACAATTTGGTAAAGGAGTTGATATTGCTGCGCCAAGGGCAAGTCAGAACACCATTTGTCCTCCCAAAATCTAACCCAATTTCCTTTACCAACAGAAAATTTGATAGCTGGGATAAGATGATCTGCCATTCTGGCCTTCTCCATATTGGTGACAAGGAACCATTAGAACCTGGAAGTACAGTCCATCTAGAAGAATTAGGATAGTATCTCTCCCTGAGTATCCTTGCCCAAAGAGCTTCCCATTCCTCTCCCAATCTCCACAGTCATTTTGTAAGCAATGCTTTGTTATAAGTGCCAATTTGCATCATCCGAACTCCACCTTGATCTTTCCTTTTGCAAACCCTCTCCCGTACCACTAAATGTAGAGCTCTTCTGTCTCCCTTACCTCCTTCACAGAAGAAAACAATTTCTTTTAGAATCAATCAGCATTTATACAGTCTTAGGGATTTTAAGAATGGACAGGTGGTAGTTAGCCAGAGAAGAAAGAACAGACTTGGAGAGGATCCATCTCCCTCCTGCTGACAGAAATGTAGCCTTCCAACGCTCCAATCTCTACCCAATTTTTTGACCAGATCATCTCAGTCCCTTACTCTGCTCTGGACATTAGAAAGAGGCAGCCCCAAGTATTTGATGGGAAAACCAGAAATTCTGCAAGTAAAAATCCAAGCAATGCTCATCACTCTCTCATGTGGTAAGTTGATTCCTATAACTTCTGATTTGTCAAAATTGATAGCCATTCTAGTAATGGCCTCCGTTAAAGACAGCAAATTCTTCATGTTCCTGATCATATCCTCCTTACCTGAAGCGAATAAAAGCATATCATCTGCGAATTGTAGATAAGAAAGCTGCAGACCATGCCTTCCCATCCCGAAATCATCCACCAATCCTTGCTCAGCGGCTCTATTCCAGAGAGAGCTCATAATTTGCCCAACCATAATGAAAAGGAGTGATGAGATAGGGTCACCTTGTCTCGATCCTCCAGAGCTACCCAAAAAACCATAAGGTTCACCATTCACCAAAATAGAGAACTTGGCTGTAGAGATACAGCTCATAACCCATCCATTCCATTTTTCCTTGAACTCCATGGCACCAAGGGTTTTGTGAATGCACTGCTGACTTACTCTGTCATAGGCTTCAGCAAAATCCAGCTTAACAGCCACTCCCTCTTTTTTGCTGATTTTCTGTGCATGGATTGCTTCATGGGTAGCTAGAAAATTGTCCAGAATATATCTACCTTTCAAAAAAGCCGACTGATTGCCACTAATCATATTGATCAACACTTTTCTCAATCTATTAGCCATAACCTTTTTGATGATTTTATAGCAACCATTAAATAAACTAATTGGCCTATAATCTTTTTACACAGATTCAGCTCCTTTTTTTTGGATAAGAACTACGAAAGTAGAGTTGAAAGCTTTTATAGATAGAGGTGTATCTCGAAACTTTTCCATAACTTTCATGAGGTCTTGCTTTATAATCTCCTAGAATAATTGGTAGAACCCCATAGAAAACCCATCTGGCCCTGGGGACTTATTTGCATCCATACTAAATATAGCATCCTTGACTTCCTTTTCAGTGAAAGGGTTACAGAGGCTGTTGGCTTGTCATTCTTCAATTCTTGGGAGAATTCCAGCCTGTAGGTGTGGTCTCCACTCATCCTCTGTGATCAGATCTTTGAAAAAAGTAGCAAAGGCTTTCTTAATGTTTTCTTCTGAATCAAAAGTCTGATTATCCATCTTAATGTGGTCAATCTTCAACATTCTCTTCTTTGTTGTTGCCACTGCATGAAAGAATTAGAATTCTTGTCCTCCTCTTTTAGCCACAGCTCCTTAAATCTGTCTCCATTCTCTTCTCTAAGAAGCCAACTATTGCACTCATTCTTATGGTTCAATAAGTCTTGATATTCCTCAGCCGACAGATCACTAACCTCAGCTTTAGCTGCTTGCTCATCCACTTTTTGGAGAAGCTACTGTCTAATGTTGGAGGCTTCACCAAAAGTGTTAGAACACCACTTCTTGATACCCATCTTCACCCTCTTCAACTTTCTAGAACAAGTGAAACAAGCCTGATCTGATCCCATTACCTCTTTCCACAAACTAGAGACAGGGGACTTAAAATCTTCATGAGATTGCCAAGCTAGCTCATATCTGAAGATTCTTTACTTCCTCCTATCTTCCTTGGTATACAGCAGCAGGGGAACATGGTCAGAGACAGTCCTGTGCAGTGCCTTAGCTTGAGAGGAAGGAAACTTCTCAAACCAAGAAGCGGAAATTAGCAACCTGTCAATTCTGGATTGTGTGGGGGGAATCTGCATATTAGACCAAGCAAATTTTTTGTTTGGAACATGAACCTCCATCAGCCCACTATCATCAATCCAAAAACCTCCATTTCCTTATTCCTTTTTAGAACACCTGTTCTTTCCCATGGGTAATTCAACCCTGATAAAATCCTCAACAATACACCAGCTCTCCTTGAACATCCTGGCAAGTCTGTATAATTCTTCAAAAAAATTGTCTTTTTTGTTGATGAGAATTTGGCCCATAAACTGAAGTGACAATCCAGTTACCACCATTACCATTACCTGCAGCAGAGAGCATGCCAGAGAGACTGAAGATTCCCATATGACAAACTGACTCTCTAAAACTGTTACCATTCAACATAAGAATCTGTGGCCCACTGGCCTCCACTGCAGGGATAAATGCCTCCATTGAGGCCCTGAACATTCCAGGTGCAACGATTTCATTCTTGTTGACAAAATCAAGCTCCCTCTTCCCAATCTTAACACCTCCATCATTACCTTTCTTCTTAGAAGAGTTCTGAAGAGCATCGGCCCGTCTCACTCTTCTAATAAAACTCATAACAACCTCCTCTCTTCCTTAAAAAGACACCCCAATCTTCCTCCCGAAGTCTAAAATCTCCTCTGTCCAATCCTCCAGAGGGTCTGAGAGAAAGATTGGTTGAACCCTCGGTGTATAGGGAATAATCATAGACGAGATGTTCACCCTATCTTCCATAAGCAAAGCCGCAGACACCTCGACCCCACGCTCCTGGCAAGGCACCGGATCCTTGGGATCGGACGCAACCTCCAGATGATCCTCTGAGCGTGAACCAGAGGATCCCTCAACAATATTTGACACCAAAACATCCTCAGCATAGGGTGGACCAGATGATCGATCACTGGCCAAAGCAGTTACGATCTCTGGTGAAGCTGATGCCTCTCCTGGCTGGATCATGGGGCCTTCCAGAACACCACCTGAATAATCACCATCTTCGGACGAGGCTCGTGCCAGCAGAACAGGGAACCCAAGAACAATTTTTTCTCCCCCGCAGAACCAGGTTTCAGCATGCCCGGGTCATCGAGCTGAGGAAGATGAACAGTTGTCGCAGATGAAGAAGGGATGGACCAGTTTTGGGAAGGCCGGTTCACGACTGACTTATTGAGGGGCCGGTCCAACTTTAAGTTGGGATCCGACTCGAGAAGGATAAGGCCGAAATTGGCCCCTCCCATTCGCTCGGCACTGTTTGTCTTCCCTGCCCGGAAGACACTAAACCCTCGACGGGGGAAGAGGCTCCACTGTCTCAAGACTCTTCGCAATCCATCCCGCCGTCCCTGCTTCGAAGAGAGCAACATCTCAGCTCAGGAGTTGCATAGCCTGCATAGGCCAAGGAGGGAGCAATGACTTGTCCACTTGACAAGGCGGCTCGAGGATGCAAGTGGGATCCTTGCCGGAGACAGGCTGCAATGGTTGGCCACCTTCCCACAAAGACACTATCTAGTTGGGCATTGACTCAGAAGTAGCATAAACACCCGCCGGAACGGTCTGCTCTGACTGGGGCTCAGAACAGAGTCGCCGGCCTCCATATTTCCGGTACTCTGAAACCACCTCCGACCAAGTCAAATCCTGGGGAATTGGCTTAGATGAAGCAGTAGCTTCCTCCTCAACAATAGTAACCCAAAAGTCCTTCCCTGCCGGATGGATAGTAGCACGCTTTGGAATGGCTTCAACAGATTCCTCTTCAACCAAAATCCGAGAATGCTTCAGCATCGACCTGTCCAGGGACCTGGCATCAATCCCTCTAAGCACTCCAAAGGACTCAACCAAGGCCTGGAACGTAATAGAATTCCAAATGTGCAGGGGAACTCCAAACAGCCACAACTAGACCTTGGGACCTACGGGGGCCGGTGATGTCGGAATATGCAGCCACCTCGCTTGTGTGGACCAGTCTTGGAAGCCTGATTCTTCCAATCAGGAAAGGGACTCTTCACCAAGAAAGACTGATCCGCATGCTCCCTAATCCACCAATCCTTAACTTCACTCAAGGGACTGAAGCAGCTCTGCTCCCTCAAGTCTTGAAACATGGCCTTCTCCATACCTTGCTCCACCTTTTCCGCACGGAAAACCAGACAGTCCTCCATCCAAGAGCGTGCCTCAGCAACTGACGACGACCAAGTGATGGAGATCCTTCCAAGAAGAGCTTTAGAAGGAACAGGGGTGTCTGGAACCTTGGTCGGAAGGGTAGGAATAGAACAGTAGCTGCAGCCAGAGCAGACAGAACAGGGAGAACTCCGGTGACCGAAGTTCCCACAAAGGAGACACCTGATCCTATCTCTACACTTGCTGGCCCAATGACCTCACCCCAAACATCGGATGCAAGTTTCTCTCCCCACAGGCAAGGCAGAAGATCATCTACCGCCATTGCTTTGGGAGGGAACTGCCTGATGCTTGAAGAGCTTCTTCTTGTGACGTTGAACCAGGAGCCAAAGCCAAGGATCTACCTTCCTCTTCCAACACCACCCCCCACCCCCAAAACAAGGACCCAAGCCGCGGACATGGACGGCCACTTAGATACTCAAATGTGAACCTTAGATTGTATTTATTTTAATTTTTAATCCGATCTTTTCATATTTGCATGCTGCATTAGCTTTTCTTTTCTGACATTTTCTTTAATGTCAGAGATCTATTTGATGAGCAGCCTGATCAGGAAACCATTACCGTCACTCCAACCGAGCAGGAGGCTATTGGACGTGTATGTTTGTTTCTTATCTATTCTTTTCTTCTGATTGTGATGTTTACTGCTGTCTGAAAATATATTTTATTTGATTTTAAATTAGCTTGAAGCAATGGGGTTTGATAGAGCTCGTGTTGTGGAGGCATTCTTTGCCTGTGATAGGAATGAGGAATTGGCTGCAAATTATTTGTTGGAGCATGCCGGTGATGATTATTGAAAGTAAGTTCCAATGTTCCTTTCTTCAAGTTTTCGTATGTATTTCAACCATTTGGTGGCCCTTTTATGGACCATAATTTTATTATCCTCTATCCCCTCAAAGTAATATCTTCATTTGACTGCTAAACTTAAAAAAAATAATTTCTTTTTCTAGAGTTTTTATCAAGGTTACAATTCCATCAATTTTGGATATGATGAATATTTGCCTTTGGCAAGACTTAACCATCATTCCACTTTGGGCCAATGAGCTTGTGGCTCTGCTCCAATGGGCTTGCACAACCTCAGCGGGGTGATTTTGGGATCAATTCCCCGTTTCCACGGTGAGCAGGAGAGGTTATCCCACAGATTCATGGGGTGTCTATGTTCTCATGCTTCCCAAGGAAGGTCCTGTATGACTACTACTTCGCTTGCCAGAAGAAAGAATCATACTGGATTGTGTGAGAATCTCATATTTAGGGGGACTTCTAGGTGGATCCGTAAATTTCACGGATTTGCTTTCTTGGACTAATATTGTTTCAGTTATATGTTGTGATCCATTGACGTATCATCCCCGTACACAAAACAGTTAATTTATTTGACCCTGTTATAGGGGAAGAGCCCATTGTAGGCAGCTTAACCATCTGCAGTCTTCCCTTAGCATCATTTGGTTAGCGGTTGTTAGAAGCAGCTGTGATTGTGGAGCTACAGTTGTCATTACTAAGAGATGTTTTGTGGTTTGTGCAGCTAGCGCAAGACTGTTGGTGGAGAGCTGCTGCTAATTCTTCGGTCATGTCCAGGGGGTTTTCATTTCCCCATCTTTCTGGGGGGCACAATCTGCATGTTTCTTTGGTCGGTCAACTCCGGTTGAAGCTTGTTCCAACTGGGTTTCCTTTGTTGCCGGTGGATACGGACGAATGTATTGGACCTGTGGAATTGTGTCTGGGGATTTACCCTCGGGTATTTTGACTTTCATCTTGGCTCAGCATACCTGAGATTGCATAGTTTAGTGTGGATGCATACTTGTTGCAGGAGTACTACTCCTGCAAGAGGCCATTGGCAAACAAGCGAGAATGTTTAGATGACCATGTCATTATATACTTGTTGAAATTATAGTGTGTATTTTTATTTGTTTTCTTCACTGACATTGCCGAGATGAAGTAAAAATATCGAGACTGGTACTCTTTCTGGACATCATATGGTACTAGATTGAATAGCAGGACGGCCTGGACCGAATTATCCCACGAGTAATGTGTCTGCAATGTCTAGGGTGCTGCAAATTTACATGGATTGCAATTTTGGAATGTTGCTTGCTGTAATGCCCTGAACGTTGCAAATTCATGCGGATTGCAGTTGGGAGATATTATTATTCGATCATTTTGATCAGATAGCAGTGTGATTTTATTTTTCAGAAGATGCACCTCAACTATCAACTAAGTGAATGTACTCCTGATCTTTGACCAAACAGTCGGAAAAAAAAAAAGGATTGCATTGTCACACGCTGCAGCTGTTCAGGTGGTAGTTAAACGAAGTGGAACAGAGATCTCGAATCCGTGCTGTTGTTTAAGATCTTGTCCACAGTTGGGTGAAACAAGAGCCTGATAGATCCTTGATCCCATGGTGGCTGTAGTGTCTTTGACGAGAGATCCATTCCATTCCCTCATAGACCTTTCAATCTGCTGTTAGCCCCATAGCAATGACATCATATTTGCTCTAACGTAAGGCCCCCTTGTCCTTGCATACCCCTTGCGGATGTTGTTCTGCTTCTCATTCTCTATGCTGATCTTCTTGTTATGCTCTCTCACCGTCTTCTCACTCTCCGTAGGGATGTAGTTGGTAACCTATAATCCGTTTAACTGACGGTTTATGGATGCCTGATTAGTTAACGGATATGAAAATGGATAGAATTTGTTAACCCATTTTCTTCACTACGATCCATTAATGTATATTATTATGTCATGTTAATTTTTTTTTTTCCTTATTCTGTTTATCTGTTAGGGGAATGTGGACTTTCAAATGGGAGAAGTTTATTTTAGTGTGATTGAGTTGGACTGTTATCTTCATACTATTGTTATTGATAAGAGAAGTTTAATTTGAGTAATTTTTGCCTCTCTTAGTAATAGTTGCTTTTCACGTTTATATTTAGCTTCAAATGAGCGATTTATAGGTAAATTTGTACTTCAAAATTGACTTTTTTAATCTCTGATTTTGACCGCTAGCCATCCGGTAGTATAAAAGCTCTCTATCCGGACATTGAAAAGTTATTGGGATACAGTTTTTTTGCAATAGTTAATGGATAGATAGTTTATTTGGTGGATAGAGAAACAGCTAGACCGCTATCCGCACTTTATCCAATACAGAAACAACTAGACCGCTATCCACACTTTATCCAACTCATTGACATCCCTTATTCTCTGTCCACCGTAGAGTGCTAATGCAATTGTGTGATTGTTCGTTTCAGATTCCATATTTATTCTTGCAGTTCAGCGCCGACTTGTTCCTTATTCTCTCTTTAGTCGAGAAAAAGTTTTCCCTTATTCTCTACATCCCTTATGCTCTTTCTCACAAAAACCCTCCGAGGTGCCCAAGATGTCTCAATGGTAGCCCTGTTCAGGGAGAGAAGGAGAGGAGAATATTCTCATGCTGCGCCTCGGAGTTCTTTGCTTGTTGGGGGGCAAATTATTTTTGATCCATTGTATACTTCTTCATTTATTGCCGTTCAAATTATACGTGTTGCAAGTTATGATTTGGTGGACACTTCTATTTATACTAGAGAGCCGTGTTATACGCTCTGATATGACATGACATTCGGACGCCTGTTCAACCTTTTGTTTTAAGATTTCAAAATAAATATCAGAGATTCCTTAAAACACTTAGTATATCTTATCAGAATATGTCTATATGATAAATTTTGATATATTCGAGTTATATCTTTTATATTTTAGATAATTTTTAGTAAATAAATTTTATTATGTACATGTGTAACTACGTATTCATATTATATAATTATATATTCTCTGTGTCTTCGTATCTTATCTTTAAAATATTGTCATATCCGACACACATGTCCGTATCCCATAAATCATAGGTTGCAACCTCTAATGGAATTCTCATAATGGCCTTGATATGGTAAGATCTTCTATTACAATAGACCATGAGGTACTGCCGTTCAAACTATATATGTTGCAACCTCTAATGAAATCATCATAATGGCCTCGCTATGGTGAACAACTTTTGATCACCTAGTACTATATAGGATAAGTTATTGTAACAAAGGCTAGTAACTTATTAACCGCTAAATCTTTAGGGTGTGAAAATTTCTGTCCATTTGATCGCTTCTAGATCACAAGAGAAACAAGAATATTCTGTGCATCTGAAAAATCATTATTTTTAGTTAATATTTCTTTACAGACTTGCAATGTACGCAAAAGTTATGGAAACAAAATATGGACACTTTTAAGAAATGCAGACATAACCTAACTGCAGTACGAGATAATGTACTGCTACGTTTAAGGCACAGAAAAAATGAGAGAATCGCACAGCTTTTTTAAGGCCGTGTTTGGCGTAGCTTCTATTTGGAAGCACTTTCGTATTTCTATTTAGTAATTTTTTATAGAAGTCATTAAATCTTGGAAGTCATTTATGTGGTATTTTTTTTGTGTTTTGACTTCTAACCAAACGCTAAAGGGGAGAGCTTCCAAGATTAGAGAAAAAGTGAAGTTGTTATAAGAGAGTTGACTTTTGTAACAAACTAAAATTAGTTATAACCTCTTTCCCTCAACTCATTATATGTAAGAAGTAGAAGTCAGAAGTAACTTTCAAGTAGAAGTTTTACCAAACACGTCCTAAATCATCAAAAGTTCACTCATCCATGTGAATGCTACATGAAAATATTGCTGATTACGGACCTGCACTTCTATCTATCTTAAGAAAGCATTAGGATTATCTAAGAAAATGCATTAGGAATATGTCAGCCAGGGTAAAATTTGTTACTCCGAACAAGTTTTCTAAAAGAGTTAATCATATAAATCGTTTGATGAATCAAAATCTTCAAACAAGTAGAAGAACACACATCTGCTACTTATTTCACAACTATTTTTTTAATTTATACTTGTAATAGATTTTAATTTATGGTTTAAAAAAAGTTGTAGTCTTTTACAAAACTTGTAATTAAATTGTCATTTTTCTTATTTATGAAAATTTTAGAGACTAATGTTACATTGCA
Organism: Zantedeschia hybrid cultivar; assembly: GCA_030544215.1. Lineage (NCBI taxonomy): Eukaryota > Viridiplantae > Streptophyta > Magnoliopsida > Alismatales > Araceae > Zantedeschia > Zantedeschia hybrid cultivar. The sequence continues at coordinate 36,817,571 of JARZZO010000013.1, forward strand.
AGTGACATAATCCATGGTTTGTTGTACCGAATCAACTCGTGTTGACTCGAACAACTCATACCATATCAGGACGAAGTAAAGTCGATGCGACTCAACCGAATCTGTACGATTTAGAAGAATTTTTTCATACGACTCGTGCGAGTTGGCACGAGTTGACCCGACTCATATCGGATATGGGAGATCTGAATCGGTCCGACTCTTTGAGTCGACAAACTTTGACATAATCGACAACAACATGATTATGCAAGACTGCAACCTCCCCTCTTCTCCTCGTCCCTACATGAATACTAACCGTCTCAATTCACAAATTCGAATTACATCACTGTTCTCTAAACTTAGGTGATCTAATTTGGGAATCAAATTATTCAAATTATCATTAATCTTTTTATCAGATTATCCAATCCAGGTGGGAACTTCGTTGAGAAGGTAAAGAATAAGTAATTTCTTATTTTAATTATTTTTAAATTATTCAAATTTAAAATAAATTTAAAATAATTAAAATGCCAACAAGCTAATCCCTCAATGGTACAAGGACTTTCTCCATTTGTGAGAGGTCTTGAGTTCAATTTTCATTTCTTGTCAGTATGTGGAAGAAATTTAATTTACAAGCAATTGAGATCTATGTCCAGAGTGCTCTCTGCAGATTGACAAGAGTGTGGAGAGAATTTATCCCTATGGTGTGCTCTTTGAGGCCAAAATTATCACATAGATGGGTAGAATAGTTGTGGTTTGTACAGAAAAAAAAATACCTCTTAAGAAAAATTAAATAGTCATTACTTGAATTTAAACTCCCATCAGCAGAAAGATTTGTATACTCATGATTCTCATATATTGTTAGAAGTATCCCTGACATCAAAATGCTGTAAGCTTTGATAAGGTATATAGAAAGTTTAGATATTTTTACATCTATACCCTTAAATTTCTCATAATTTTACATATGTATCTCCAATTTCACCAAAATTTATAATTTTTTCTTGACATATTCAGTTGAAGTTTACATTATTTTTAACAGAAGACTATACTTAAAACTCTTTTAAAGATGTTACGAGACTTCATAATAACATTATGCGAGACTCAAAGAGTACGCATATAAATTCGGTGGCTTGCAGGTATATGTATATATATATACATAATTCATATTCCAAAACTAATTATTTTTTAAAATAGAACTGATCAACCCCCCTCTCTCACTGGCAACGTGGACAGTTAAAAGCAGAGTGCAGCAAGCAACCACTGTTTCCAGATCACAGTTGCAAATTGACCGTTTGTGTGGCTAGCAGAAGGCGGGGGACGCCTCCCCCATTTTGTCCTCTCCCGTTTACAAGTCCCCATATTGAACTCCCCCTTCCTGCCTCCACCCACCCCTTCTCTCTCTCTCTAACATCTCTCTCTAGCAAGTAGCATCTCTATCTAACACCTCTCTGTGTCTACACTCCCTGCCAAGTGCCAAGGACAGTTGCTTGTGAGGCTCTGCCACTAGCCAACTGGATCTTTCTACCCCTCATCTTATACCCCACTTCTCTTCCTTCCCCCAGTAGATGATGGCACTGGCTCATCCCTCCTCCTATTCCTTCTTCCACCTCTCTTCCCCCCGCAGGAGTGCTCTCCACCTCTCCTTCTCCACCCGCCCCATGTCGACCCCTTCCACCACCACCCAAGTCCCAGCGCTGGTGCAGCGCAGGAACAGGCTGCGAAAGCAGCAGCAGCAGCCAGGCTGCGCGGCCGTGGCGGAGGACATCGAGGACATCGGCCTGCAGACGTCGTCGTCGGGGGAGGAGGAGGAGGAGGGCGGCGCCGGCGAGCAGAAGGTGCTGGTGCCCAAGGAGGGGGAGGAGGGCGGCGCCGCCGAGTACGACTGGAGGGAGGAGTGGTACCCGCTGTACCTGACGGATAACGTCCCCGACGACGCGCCGCTCGGGCTCACCGTCTTCCACAAGCAGCTCGTGCTCTACCGGGACGGCCAGGGCGTCCTCCGCTGCTACGAGGACCGCTGCCCCCACAGGTAACAACACGTCATCACATCCCGTGGATGGAAGACGCAATCTTTGTGGTTTTGGTCTCTGCAAACTAATTAATCAGCTGGGTTTTGGGGTTTGCGGTGTTGGTGCAGGTTGGCGAAGCTGTCGGAGGGGCAGCTGGTGGACGGGAGATTGGAGTGCCTGTACCATGGCTGGCAGTTCGAAGGGGAGGGCAAGTGCGTTAAGATCCCTCAGGTGTCACCATTACCCAACTTTTTTACAAAACCTTCAAGCCTCTTTGATCACTAGATCATCATGTATGTATGCTGATGATTGCTTAAATAATTTCGGATTGCTCATAATATGTCAAAATAAGTTGTTTATAACAGAGTAAGAGACTTTTCGTTTTGATAATAGGTTTGTACGTATTTTAGTCTTAAAAAGTACATTAAATAAGATAGATGTATCGAACTTCTATTTTGGGTGTTATTATTTGTTGTCAAATAAGTCATTCTCGTTTTAAAAAGGGATGAAATGCTTTGGATTAAATTCTCAAGATTTTATCTTCAAAAGATGGTCTTATAAACTATGGATTCGAATTTCATATATATGATCGAATATTTTTTTAAATAATAGACTAATCGAATTCATCTCTACTCCAATTAACCTCTTCCCCCTTGATTGGTGTGGTGTGCTTGCTGCAGCTGCCGGAAGGCGCCAAGATTCCCCGCGCCGCCTGCGTCAAGACATACCAAGTTAAAGACTCGCAGGGCGTCGTCTGGGTGTGGATGTCCGAGAAGACGAAGCCCGACCCCGCCAAGCTCCCCTGGTTCGAGCACTACGCCCGCCCCGGCTTCAGCCACATCTCCACCGTCCACGAGCTCCCCTACGACCACTCCATTCTGCTCGAAAACCTCATGGACCCCGCCCACGTCCCCATCTCCCACGACCGTACCGACTGGACCGCCAAGCGCGAGGACGCCCAGCCCCTCGTCTTCTCCGTCACCGAGCGCACCGGCCGCGGCTTCGCCGGCCGCTGGCACCGCTCCCGCACCCCCCACCTGGTGAACGCCCTCCGCTTCGAGGCCCCCTGCGCCCTCCAAAACAACCTGGAGTTCGTCGACAAGAATGGGGCGACGCAGTACTTCTCGGCGCTCTTCCTGTGCCGCCCCACCGGCCAGGGCAAGTCCATGCTCATCGTGAGGTTTGGGAACACCACCGGCTCGTGGCTGACCAAGGTGCTGCCCAAGTGGTTCCTCCACCAGAACCAGGGCAAGGTGTTCGAGCAGGACATGGGGTTCTTGTCCTCTCAGAACGAGGTGCTCATCAAGGAGAAGGTGCCCACCAAGGAGCTCTACCTCAACCTGAGGTCCATGGACACCTGGGTTGCCGAGTACAGGAAGTGGATGGACAGGGTTGGGCATGGCATGCCCTACCACTTTGGCCACAGCACCATTGCCTTGCCCAAGGAGCCCGCTGTGGTGGAGCATGCGCCGGCGGGGCTCGTCGCCGGGATATCGGCTTCGATGCCGGCGAAGGGCGGGACAGCTGCCCGGCACGCGCCCAACCCGGCCAACCGGTACTTTCGCCATGTAGTGCACTGCAAGGGATGCAGGAGCGTGGTGAGGTCCTTTGAAGCCTGGAAGAATGCACTGCGGGTGATGGCGCTGGTTTGTGCGGCCATGGCCATTCTGGCGTCCACAAGGCAGTGGAAGGCTCTTCTCTTGGCGTCTGGGGGACTGTTTCTGGTGGGGGCCTATGCGTGTTCTAGTGCGGTGGAGCTCATGACAACAAATTTCTTGAGGACGCACAGGAGATTGTGAGTTCATGAAGAAGAGATTTTGTTCAATCTTCTGGGGAAGAAAAGAAAGCCTGCAATCTTTGGTAGAATGATGTTGGTTGTGATCAGTGTGATACTGTGATCTGCAGGGTTACAAACAAAATAAATCTATTCATGATGTATATTTACTTACAAACTCCTGATTATATTTTGCATGTGAGGATCAATAATCTGTTCACTTTGGTTTACGACTGTAATGTGAATGATCTTGATGCACTTGTCCATGTGATCCTTAATTTGTGCTTGCATACCTAGTACTCTGGTAGGAATTCAAATTCCATTATTCCTTCTTTTTTTCTCTCTCTTTTTGTTCTTAAGGTAGCTTTAAGTTACCGTGTCTTGCCCCACAACAACTGATGAGACCATGGGCCCAAATTCACAAATCTTCTCAAGACGACCATAGGCACTTTCACACTGTTGCCTAACTTTAAAAAAATTAAAAAGATATATATTGTTTATATTTGCTGCAATGTGCAATAGTGCAGCACCAGGGGCCGTTACCTCAAGTATTACTCTTCTTGGCCCATGCCCAGCCGACACTTGCTCATGGGCACATTAGGATTGGCCCGTTAAGGCTTTACCAAAGTTCGGCCCAGTAAGCTTTGGCTACTCAGACCCCACATGGCAGACTCATCTAGGAGATTTCTCCATTGTATGAGTGGAAACTTAAAAGGAATGTTTACTTTTTGGCCCCTATAACTTTTTAATGTCTTTTATAAGCCTCTGAAATCTTTATATTCTTTATTAGTCCCTATAATTATTTAAAAAACATTCCTAAAAGACCTCTCAACCATATCTAAAAAACTCCTCTTAAGGGGTTCTTTAAGGATGATTTAAAGATTGTAAAGGCTTTTAAGGAAATACGAACATTGTAGAAGCTTGAATATTTAAAGATTATAGGGACTGAAAAGCAAAAATTTGAACCTTAAAAGAAGGCTCGATCAGATTCGCACCTTCCATGGATGTATTTTGTATGCTTATATGGTTCTCGATTCTGTTGGCTAAGTATTAAGATTTGCTATGGATGACTATGAAAATTTGTGGCATGCTTAGTTATCTCTAAATTTATATGCATGTGTATTTCTTGAATTTAACAAAATTTGTATGAATGACTTATTCATGTGAATTCGCAGACTGAACAATTATTTGGCAATGTGTTGCGTGGATGACCTATTCAGATTGAAGTTCTAAGTGCACTGGTGTGTGATAGATCACCGCCACACTTTTGATGATATAAAAAAGGGTTAAGAAAAGCGGAGACTTAGTGCTAACTGGCTCACATGAATGGCTAATGTATGCGATATATGTGCGAAGCTAATTTTGCTCTTCATGCACACCCTACGCCTACGTATGAATGAGAAAAAGAGATTAACGTCCAGAATTACGTTCAATAATAAAAAATGGGAAAATTGATGGACTACCGCGATAACAAAATATATTTAAGCATTTGATAAATTTTTTCTACATATGGTAGGTTCCCACTAAATGCGTAGAACAAAGACGCCGGAAAGAACGTCGAAGCCTAAAAACAGCCGAAAACATAGGCTTACGATAGGGAACTCGAGGGCCGACATCGAAAATGAGAAAAATAAACTTTATTATTGGAAATAAATGCAAAAAGGCATTTTTATTAATAAATGCAAAAAGGCATTCCTATCACTATATTATTGGAAATAACTATAAACAGAACTAGATATTTTACGCTAATTTCAGTGGTATTGTTAACAGATTCGATACTTCACCGTGACATGTCAGATGCGTAAAAAGACATCGGATTGCACGTACATTCGAATGAATACTTATATTATTCTTATTTCTAAAAAGACCACCTCAATTTGAGTTTCGAAAAAGAGCCCAGAGACGGGAAAAAAAAAAAACAGTACGTTCAGTAGCATCAATTCAAGGAGAGGGAAGACAAACGACGGAAGAATTTCCCATTTCAGTTCTCATTATTGAAATGAACACACAAACATAAGAGACCAGTTTGCCTTACCTAGCAATCCAGCAGGCCCCGATCGATTTGAGGACAAAGTATGCCCACATACCTAGTAACCGGCTCCTTAAGGCTGATACCATCGACATAGGTTTTCATACACAAGCCCACAGGCATCATTCCCACATCTATATATACAAACACATCAAAGATAATCCGTGGTAGAGCAGAAGGGTCTATTTTGCACCTCAGAATTCTCTTTCTGGGAAGAGAATAGGGGCCACAAGGGACCAGATGAACAGAGCTGCTGTTGCCCACCCAGTCACAATCCGAACCCACACTGATGGCCACCCAACATCCACCAACTTCCCACTTTCTCCAACTGAAGTAGACCACCCAGTCAGAAGCATTGCGGAGTACATGCTGGCGAGCGAGAAGATGAGGTGGAAGAAGGAATATGAGTATGAAACTGGCCTTGGGGCGTCTTTCTTAGTGTCCTGCTGCTGCTCCAGCTTCTCAAATGAAAGCAAAGGCTTGTCGGAACCTGTTCCACGAAGTAACAATAGGAAAAATTAGAACTTGAAGAAGCTTATCTATCACATAGCAGGAGACCGTTGAAGCCAGTTAAATTCAGAGGAAGTACTAACCTGCCCGAGGTGAGCTTGGTGGCGATAGCAAGGTAGTTGAGGAACCTGCGCGAACTGCTGAATAGACAACTGAGAGAACAGTAGTCAGCAGGCCCAAAGTCATGCTGCCGGTAGAAACAGCTTTTGCATGGTTGTGAAGACCATTGCACTCGTAATCCCTAGGTTCACTAGAAAGTCCACTGTAGCATAGGTACATGCAGTACAGAGATATAACTGAGGCTGGCAGTAGGCTCCCATTAACCTGTAAGAGAGGATGATCAAGAAAAATCAGAAACGGGAAAGCATCTGGTACACATAAGACAGAAGGCCGAGTGCTACACTTGGCCTTTTTTTTTAAAAGGCGAAACAACATCAAATTCCCAAGCTTTACTCTTGTTGCTGTTTGCAGTGATTAAAGAGTTAAAAGGCTTCTGCTTTTTCTTTTTTAAAGGCGGTGAAGCTGCCAAGTTGACATCACTAAAACAAAAAAAGATTTTTTGCATATATACCCCTGAAAAATATTGTATCTGCATATATACCCCCCAACTTCCACATATAGTTATCAGTACCTCTAAAATCTCAAAAATGTTGCGGTTATGCCCTTCCATTAAAATAACGTGAACTCCAACTGAATATGCCAAAAAGAATCCGTAAATCTTGATAACATCAAGGATACATATCAAAATTCTAGTAAATTTAAAGGGTATATATGTAAAATATTAGTGAATTAGGGGTATATATGCAAAATCTTTAGGTCTGGTTTAACGGCATTTTGACGGAGGGGTATGACTGCAACATTTCTGAGATGTCAGGGATATTGATGACAATCTGTGGGAGTTGGGGGCAAATATAGTGTTTTTCAGGGATATACATGCAAAAATCCAAACAAAAATGTGCAAAGCTGATAACAACAAAACAAACATTGGTTTTAATAGCTACTAACTTCCAGAGATGTAATCTTTTAAGTAGAGTCTGTAATCTCATCCCACGTTAAACACTTCCAAAACCTTATCCTCCAGGACCCCTCTCATCATGCAGTGTCTAGGTATGATAAATGACCAATGGGGAGCAAGGAATTCCGGATCGGATCGGGTCCCTGAATCGGGACCCGCCGATCCCGATCCGAATCGGGATCGAATCGGCCGAATCGGGACCTGCCGATCCCGATCCGAATCGGCCGATCCGGATCGGGATCGGCCGATTCTGCATTCCATGATGGGGAGGGTAGCAAATAACTTCTAATAGGAGTGTCAACGGGTCGGGTTCGGATCGGATCACGTAGGATCCGAATTCGCACCTGAAATCTTTTGAGCTGACCCAGATTCAAATCCGAAATTTTGAACTGGATCAGATCAGATTCGGGTTGTCAGACTTCATCTTCCCCTTCTCAGTTTTGCCGGTCTTCGAGGGAGCGTAGAGGGAACAAGAGGGCGGCACCAAAGCGATTGGAGAGGGAGGGTGGCGGCGCTGCGCGATCACAGACAGGAACCTTTGGATCTCAACCTGCCGACGGCAAAGCCGAGGACGATGAGCCAGATGATGTGCACCAGCAGGAGCGCCTGCCCCGACACGAGCCCATTCCCACCATTGCCGACCTCGCAGAATCCTCGCTTCGCCACGCGGGCACCGGTGCAGGCAGCCTCCGCGCACCCGCACCAGTAGATGACGGTGTCCTCGGCGCAGACAGGATCCGTGAGGAAGCACTTGACAGGGCACGACGGCGGCTGCAGAGTCGGGGAGAATAGGTCCCGGTTGCCAGAGGTGGTGGCCTCGGAAGGGAGGCGGATCGCCAGCAGGGTCTCGCCAGCGGCTAGGGGTGTTCACTATTCGGTTCAAACCGAAAAACCAAACCAAACTAAATCAAAATTTTGGTTTGGTTCGGTTTGAAAGTTATTTCGGTTCGGTCCGGTTTACAAAAATCTCAAATCAAAATAACCGAACTGAAACGTTCAAATCGAATTCTTAATTTTGAATATATAAATGTAACCCATTGTATTGTACACCTTCATTTGGGCCAACTTAAACGTTTCTACTTGGGCCGAAGTCCATACCCATTCACTTATGGATTTTAGTTACTTTGGGGGTGGGTTGTATGGGCTGGGCAGCATTTATAACAAATCTTGGCCAGTAACTTTTCTAGGGCTTCCGATGTGGGACTAAAAAACCCACACACCCACCACAACCCAGCAGCTGCACGTCTCGTCTTGCGCATGCATGTTTGGCGCCATCATGCCCCACCCACCACACCCTAGCAGCAGACATGTCAGATTTAAAAATCCACATGCCCCACCACACCCCAGCAGCTGCAACATGTACGTACGCATGACGTCTCATGTGCTGGCAAATCACGAGATCACTCACTCCGCTCCCGGCACTTTGTGTGCAACCTAGTTTAGTCAGGTATCGGAAAAACGTAAAATTTCAGATCTTGAAAACTCCATAAAAGAAGCCCTTAGACTCGAGCCGGGGGGTGCATGAAGTGGTGTTCGGTTCAAGCTAAACCGAGCCGAATTAAACCGAATATATTCTGTTCGGTTTGGTGCGGTTTCTCTCACACTCGGTTTGGTTCGGGTTGTAAAAATTTCTTCAAAAACCGAACTAACCCAACCTGTGAACACCCCTACCGGCGGCAGCGTGTGATCTGAGCAGGCGAAGTTGGGGAGGGAGGAGATGACGAGGAGGAAAAAGAGGAGCGGAAGGAAGGGCGGGGGACGGCATGCCGCCGGAAAGGAGGAAACCCCAACCCTAACCCTCGTCGAATCGGAAGAATAGAAGGAAGGAGAGGTGAGAGAGAGAGAGAGAGAGAGGGAGGGAGGGAGGGAAGGGGCGGAGTTGTTTAGGGTCGTCCGTAGAAGGGAGAGAGGAGAAGCAGTCACCGTCAACAACTCCAACAAGCACCCCCGCTACTGCCATCGTTGTGCCCATTGTCGCTGGCATCATCTTCGCACGGATCAGGCGTGGTTTGCTCCGAGGGCTGCTCAACCGCAACTGGAGCAAGGAACCGGACTTTAGGAGATCCGAAATCAGGTCTGAAACGAACCCAAAGTTGACCCACGATTTCCTTCCCAGATCAAACCCGAATCCGATGCATTTAAGTGGGTCGGATTCGGATCAGGCTTCGGATCTTATGGATCCGTTGACACCCCTAACTTCTATGAAAGGACACGTATGACAATGAAATTATGCAACTTCTTGGTAGACGGACAGACGGAGCATCTGGCCTAATGCCCCCTTTTCCTCAACCACTCGTTTTGTCTGATTATGCCTCCCCCCATCCCCAACCCCTCCCCCCCCAAAAAAAAAGAAAAGAAAAAGAAAAAGGCCAAAAGCTGGAAAAATCAGAATTTTGCTATATTGGGAAAGAAAACTAAAGTATGACAAGGGTAGCAGCATGACAAAAAGTATCTATACCAAAAGGAAGATAGACGACACAAGCAGTGTAACCAATGCAAGAAACAAAGTACAACTGTGCCAATCAGGGCCCTTGAACCTTCAGTGGCTCCTCCAGCCTCTTAATTTACATCTATTGCAACACGCAAATGGAAATCATATTTGAAAAGGCAGTCAATTTTACTTTCTTTAAGAACTCGAATCCCCAAAATTTGAACAAAGCCTTCAGCAACACGTCTTTTACCCCCAAAAGAAAACATCAGAGCCACCATTGAAGCAACCAACACGAGCATTCTCACTGCCCTACAATTCCCCTTAACAAAGAAACATCATCTTAAGTAGGGGTTAGTCATGAGTGATTTTATAATCACATGCAGATTTTAAAATCATGTGTTTTAAACAGAACCCCAGGATTCTTAAAATGCATGGTTGCATTTGAAAGTATATTTGGAATTGATTTTCAAATGCATTGGTGTATTTTTAAAATCAAATGATTTTGAAATGCACTGTTAGTCATAACAAGCTTTCTGAGCTACTTTTCAGTCAATAAATAAATAACAATGTGAACATACTTATTGGTTATCACCATACATAAATAAAATAGTATACAAATATGAATGTAAGTAAACAAAGTAATAACAATAATATACACCATACTATCTACTGTGGAGCTCTGTTGTCAAGGCGCCCGCCTAGGCATCGCCTAGGCGCCGAGATGCTTTTCCAGCACCAAGGCGTTGGGCCGCCTTTCCAACAGGTGAAAAGGTGCCCAAGGCGCCCAGATTGCTGAAACCCAAGGTCCCTGCCCCTCTCTCTTTGTATATACACATATAATTATATAAATACATACTAATACATATATATATATATATATTACATACATATATTTAGATTTACATATACAAACATGCATATATATATGTATATGCATACATCTAAATATATGTATCATGTATGTAATATGTGTATGCATATATATATACATATGTATATATATATATATACATATACATATTACATACATACATTTAGATATATGTATATATATATATATATATATATATATATGTATAAATGTATGTATGTAACATGTGTATATGTCTAACTATATTGTATATATTATATAGTTAGACTTATACACATGTTACATACATACATTTATACATTTATACATACATATGTATGTATGTATATATATGTGTGTAAATCTAAATGTATATATATTATATACATACATATATATATGAATGTATGTATGTAATATGTGTGTGTGTGTATATATATATATATACATCCTAAATTAAAATGTTATATTATGAAGTTGACGCCTAGGCGGTCCAGAACCCCAAGCACGCCTCGGTCGCCTTACCGCCTTGACAACTATGCTGTGGAGAAGTCCCATCATAACTGATCTGAAATTAAAAGGCAGATTTATTTGAGTTATATGTCCATTAAAAATTATAATTACTTTAACCATAACATAAAAAATAATCACACTCCTCTCACAATCTCACATAGGAAGTCACAGGATGGGTATAGCATGAAGGGAAAAAAAAAACTGACTCTATGGGTTTTGACTGGGAGTTTATTCATGGGTTGGACTAAGATGGATTTTACAGCTAGGTGACTTCAATGCCTTTTAGCTGCCTCCCTGCTCCACCTCCTCAAACATGTTGGCTAAGGTGGATTTCACAGGTTGCAACCACAGTCGGTCATCATAGAATGCACATTGAACATGCTGCATCCACCTTGCCATAAGTCAGCGAAGAAAACAGATGGGGGAGAGAATTAGAGGGAGAGCTGTTGAAGAGCCCTGTGAGAATTGGCAGGCCTCACTCACACCACCACTGTCAGGGAGGAGAAACAGAGCACGGGGAAAAGAAAACAAGATGATGAGATGGAGTGGTAATGTCGGGTAATGGGTAAAGAGCGAAGGGAAGAAAGAACACGTGGAGGGAGAAGAAAGAACACGTGGAGGGAGAAGGATGTGCCAGTGGATTTGGAAATACCAGGTTTTTAAGTGGGATTTTTTTTTAATTGGATAGTACCACTTGTATTAAATGACAAGAAAAGGGAGGATACACAAAGAGAAGGGGAAACAACAAAAGTCCCTTCATTTACTAAACACCAAGATGGTGCAAATCCTTACTCACCTCTCCTGCAAAAGACAAGACAGGGAAGAGTTACCCGTATACATATTACATGAAGTTGTAGTCCACCGTTTAACCTTATCACATACAAAAGAGAAAATCCTATGTGGGGTAGAGGCTTCCCGCCTGAAAAGTCTACTATTGCGCTCTGTCCAAATCGCCCAAATGGTAGCATGAAGTATCATCCACCATAGCCTCCTATCAAGTTTCCGCAGCCAAGGTCTCCCCCACGAGGTCAGCAGGTCATCAAAAGTGGTCCACGCATCAACTCCAACTTGGAAATGAGAAGCAACCAGCTCCAAAACCTCCATGACAAAAGAACATCCAGTGAAAAGGTAGTTGACAGATCCACAAGAAACCGTGCCAATCTGCCACAAGCAGGTAGCTGATACAAGGACACTCTCCACATAAGAACTTGAACCTGGGTTGGACTTTTGCCTTCCTAGACAGAAGAATAGAACACAAATCTTGTTCCTCCATCTGCCAAAATGGAATAAGCAGACCGTATCGAGTCCCGTTCTTATCCCATCTCCGGGTTGAAAAGTCTTCAATAGCAGGCTGAAGCTGAATAGGTTGCAGTAGCTGAAGCATCTCATACAGATCCCTCATCTCTTCATCTCTCAAATTCCTCCTAAACAAAGCACACCAAGACGTCTGGAGCTGAACACCTTTTGCTACCTGAGCAACCAGAGCAGACTGTTGTACAACTTTCTCTCCTACTTTAAAATGAGGAGGATTGTAATTGAGAGTTAAGACATGTTTTCGACCAATACTGGATTTCGAAATCACCGTCCTAAAAACTGTATGTATTTTAAAATCCATGAAACCCACTAGTGGATTTCCATATCACTGGCAAAATCCCCCTATATTGTAGAGCTTCAAATGAAAACTTTCAAAACTAAAGTCCTTGTTGAACATTAGAACACCATGAATGTAGAAACCAGTATCACAAAATCCAAACTGCTGATAGAAGACTAGATGTCCTACCACTGACTAGCAGATCCAAAACCCTTCTATCATACTACTGGATAACCAGATCCACAGCTCATTCCATCCTAATTTTCTATTCATAAGTTAAAAAAATCAAACTGAGGGTTCTAGAGCTTGAGAGTTCCTATGCATTAAAATAAATTAAATAAACATGCTGTAGAAGCTTCATTCCACAATGATAGGAATACTCCACAATCAATACCGCTCTGCATTGGAGTTTTGTAAAACATAAAGACCCCAAATCTTTCAAATGAACTGCAGAAAGTTGTGATCCAGCTGCCGACACCTCATCCAAAATGACAGCATATTTTCAACAGGACTCTACTTTCTTCAGTTTCACAAAGGACCGTTGACATCAAAGCTTCTAAAACTATTCTTGTTGAGCAACATAAACTTAAGGGATGTCATGGGTAAGCCTGCTCTGTATATCTCATAGTCCCCAGGTACACAAGTCCAAAAGTCATAGCTCAAGCACACATATTTGGGCCCTTTCCCGCCATCTCCCTCTATTTGATATTTCTTTGTACCCCTCCCTCTATTTCATATTCCTTTTTCCAACTTTCACCCCAAATACTTAGTTTCAAGATAACAAACCTGAACATGAAACTCCATAAGCTTGACAAGACCCTTCTTTCACTTGTGCGTGTTTCAGGGGCAGGATACAATGACAAGCTACCATTTGTATACAAAATCAATTTCAAAATTTTGGGATTAAAGGTGAAGAAGAGTGATAAGAAAAAGTGAATGAATAGTGAGTTAAGCAATAAATAATATTTGCATGACCAAAGAAACCCAGAAATGAAGACAATCAGCACAGGTCTCTATACATGTCCACCTGGTGTTCTAACATATGAGAAGAAGCATCAAGCAAATCAAGACTTGCTCCCTAGCAGCTGGAATGCACCAAAAAAAAAAGGATCCAGAATAGCAGCTGACAAGGAAAACTGGAAAAAGAATTCAGACATTTAACCACTCCATTGAAAAAGAACGCAAGCATTAATTTTCTTCAGACACTTTCAAATTGTATGTTCCTGAGTGTCATAAAATAAGACAGTCTCTTATGACCAAGAAATCAGAGTGGGCATTTGCTGTGTGTTTCCTATATACACCAATTTAGAAACAGCAATCTCAATTGCGTTGAATTGCAGAATATCCCTTGGATGTCGATAAGACTGTTCCAAAGAACTTGATTAGCACAATAGGAAGGTTAAAGCATATTTCCCTTAATTTGCTCGACATGAAAAAGTTGGCACAATCTCAAACAAACATATCCCCAATTTATGCATATAATATAGAAGACATACAAGTGAATATACAAGTTTACATCTCAATCAGAAAGTATGGTAGAACAACACTGAAACAAGAGCATAAAATTCGCTTGTCAAGCATAGTTTTCACAGAAATCTATAAGTTATTCAATGTTCAATAAAAAAGAAAGGGCGAAGAAAGCAAAGTGAGACCATCAGAGAATGATGCATCAACCTCAACCTCCCAACAAGGGGCGTCTCAGATGACCGTTGTGAGATGTTGCATTCTCATCACTTGGCATATGTGTAAACACTCACTGGTGACAACTTTGATCATCGCCAAGAAGCTAGATTTCCATATTGTTTCATATGGTACAAGAAACATAAAAGTAGATAAACTATTCCACGGGTATGAATATAGTGTGAATGGAAAAAGTGTTCTGAGGAGAATTGCAATAACAAATGGAATAACATACCGTTGGATGCAGTGCAATGATGGCAAAAACAAACACAAGAATCAAAGTCATAATGATGAAGAACATGTTAAGGCCACAATCCTGTCCTGATGGAGTAAACCAATGGAAGAGCAGCCCAGAGAAGGAGAACGTAGCCACATAGCAAAATATTGAGACAATGAACAATGCCAAGTACCTGTAGCAACAAAAATAAAGTCCATTATGATTTGACAAAAGGTATGAAAACTTTATTCTTCACGAGGAAAGATGAATTCATAAACAGATAGACACATTGCAATAACTTGACTGCCTTGCAATAACTTGACTGTCCTTTTTCTCTATACAAAGTCCTCTTGTTCTTGGGAAAATAACCCTACCTTTATGCACAGAAAAGGGCCATGAATATGTCAAAGCTGATTAAACAAACACCATGACAAAGTTTGTTCTTACATAAAAGATAACAACACTCATGTTAATGTCCAGTGACAGATTATGGAGGATACTAATGCATTCAAGTTGAACCACCTTACAAGGCATTAGCATCAATAATTGCTGAGAGCCAACACTGAGTGCAGAGCAGGGACAACTCTCATAGGGACTAAGGAGCAGGTGAACTTTGGGCTACACTTTTTTTCCAGATGCACAGTTCAATTGAAGAATGGATGAGCGATGATAGATATAAAGGATATCTTGAAGGTGAATGATATATGAGATAACAGCAGCTGATGAAAAATCACTAGATAGGGATAAAGAAAATAACTGAGCCTGTAATATATAATTGTTAACGCATAAAAAAGGAGAGATACACATACAGATCAAAAGCCAAAACTACTACCAATGGGAACAAAGAAATAAGTATGCCAAAGGATAAGCATAAGTATAAATGAGAACTGCAAACTCAAGCCTCAGATAGAAATAACTGAGTATGGTTCGGATTGTAACTAGGTATCGGGGTCTGGTTTTTGTAGGGTTGACAAAGGGTGTCCACATCCGTACATGGCTTCTTATATATATGAATTGTGCTCTGCCGCTAGGGCAGGGACTTCAAAAATAATAAAAAAGAGTTCAGGATAGAAACAGTAGACAGAAATTGGATCAGCACAAAATGAACTCATTTGATTGAACTAAAATAGAACAAGGCTCTTCATCAGTCTACACTGCTTATGTTTATTCAAAAAATGAAGGAAATAAGAGAGTGATAAACTGGAGTTAAAATTCAAATATGCTGAAAGTGCAATGAAAGGAGAACATATATAAAACGAAGACAGGTGTACCTACCAGAACTGTTCATCTTTGCTAACCCAGTTGTCATTCCACCCATGTACAAAGTCCAACAAGAGAACAACTTGAACAAGAAGAAACAACCCAGATCCAAATTTTGATATTCCCTCTGCATTTAGAAAGTTGGAGCCTTGGGGTTAAAACAGATGCATGATGATTGCAACACATATGATAACCATTTTTGACAACAATGATGAATAATACAATGATTAAAAGAGGAGACATTAAAATACAAGAGGAATTTTTTAAAAAAATCAGCTCATCAAAAAATGTTAACAAACTGAGACACAGTGTCCCGTGGTGTTGAAATCAAAACAAGTGGCTCTCATATTAGAGAGGAAAACTTTCGAAATAAGTACATGGAACTTTGAGGCAGACATAATAGATATCCACCAAAAATAGAAGGTAGATAACATCCAACAAGAGAAATCATTTGGTCAAAGTTCAAGGAATCTAACAGTCAAAATCCAAATGAAATGGATGAACATAGAGCAGAAAAGGCACGATAAATGACCCAGTAAAATGCAGAACCTTGAGAAATAATTAGAAGTTCAGAGAGCAACATTCACAATGAAAATGAGCAAAACAGCTAACAAGAACTTGCACCAAGAAATTGTAAACTACAAAACTGAGAAGTCATAAAATTTAAAGTTAAAATGCCACCACTTCCATGAACAGCCTTTATTTTTATATTACGTGAAGGCACAGAGACAAACCCTTGGCTATTGTGGATTAAGTAAGTACGTAACTAGAGTTACATTAAAGTAATGGCATGAGGTAATTCATAGCATGCCAAGATACCAAGTGTTTTTTAGTACAAAAGGCCCCACCATCCACCCCCACGTAGGGCTGGCCCTTTTGTCTTTGCCTGTGCAACTACTCTGCCTTCTCCTTCAATGGCCAATGAAAATATGAGGGTAGTGAAAATACGAGGGTAGCTATGTCTAGAATACAGAAGTTCAAGAGTTTAAACTTTAAATAATACTACACCAAAATGACTACAATTCAAGTGTCTACAATATGTACTCATGCTTCTGCTAAACAAGAAGCAAGTGTGAAACCATTACCCATGCATGCTTACGCATGACTTGTCAAAATCTCAATGGTAAAAGGCGACTGTTACTGACTTCTCAATAAAGGGATAAACACAACGGTGATCCGCAAACTATCACAATCGGAAAACAGTGAGTAGATAAAAACAGGGAAGAGCAGAAGCATAATTAAAGCAGCAAATTAATGATCCGACAACTTCATCTATTGGTCCATATTTTAAAGAGAAGACTGCATCTTTTAGACGAAATAAATAAGTCAAATTAGCCAGCTTCAAAGCCCTCCATTGCTACAGAACATTGGTGAGCTAGGAACCAACATGATCAACACAAGAAACCCACTCAAATGCTCCTATTATTCCAGAAAAAGTGAAACCCTAGCTACTTCCTATGCACATAATCCCCAACCAAAATGCACAATTCTTCCTGCTCTCCTTCCACAATATCTAATACCATTTCTTATCTTCCAGTTCTACACAACTACATAGCAATTTAACCATGAGAAAACAGCAAGAGACAAGAAAGGATTGAATCACCATAAAAGCTCACGACCCCGTTCGGCACGAAGAACATCAACAACACCAGGATGCACCAGCAGACGATCTTGGCCATCCAGCCGCCATGGTGCACCCGGTCGCGGGGGTCCTTCTGGTCCTTCACCCCCACCATCATCCCCGCTAGGATGGTGAAGAACAGGAAGTTCCCCAGGCTCACCCGCAGGACCGCGTCGGTCTCGAACCACTCCCGATCGGGAGTACTGTGGAAGTGGTTAATCCCTGCGCAATCGCAGCAAGCAAACGCCAAAACACGAATAAAAAACGTCATAAAATCGAAATCAAACCGAGAAATTTGACGGCATAAAGGGGATTTGGGGGCGTACAGGGGATCTTCTCCATGAGTGGGGCGGCGACCTCGCGGAGGACCCAGGAGACGATGAGGGAGAGGGCGAAGAGGCCGCAGTAGGCGATCCTGGCGGAGCGGCGGCTGATGCCGCCCACCACGGACCGGCAGGCCTCGCAGGCGCAGGCCGCGCAGCACGACGCAAGGCACGACGCCGCCCACATCTCCTCCTCCTTCCGATTCTACTGCTGCTGCTGCAGGTTCAATCCTCGGAAAACCCTAGAAACAGGAGCGCGTCGTGGCCTCGGAGGAGAAGGTGGAAGGGACGCCTTTCCCTTGCAGACGGCTTTCGGTCGTGCTCGGTGGCTGACCTGTGAAAGGAACGAAGCAAACACCTTCGAAGCCCTTATAAAGCAGGAGACGGATTCGGGATTCCCCTCTAATCCCTATGCTTGTTTGGTACGCGAGAAAAATAATAAATATTTAGACGTAGATGTGGGGACATAATTGGTGTGAGCTAGAATGTGTCGATATCTAAATTATTAATTATTTTTACATATTAGAGTTTATAATATTATACTTATTTGCATGTTATTTTACATACTTCGTAACATGTGTAATATTTTAAAATTGTTACTGTGATGATATATATATTTAATATGTATAAATATTTTATATATGGCACTAATTTGATATATATGTTATTTTGTATAGGTACGTAAGATAATATACAAGTAAATACAGTATTTTGAATTTAACGTATAAGAGTAGTTAGTATGAAATTATCCTAATTATTTATTATTTATGTGGCATTAGTTGTTTGAAATAGTGGCACTATTAAATATATTTTTATTTAATAAGGTACCGAGGAAACGATCATTTTCTTTGCATGTCTTTCTCTTTGATTTTCATAAACTCAAAGTTAGGTATTCTATTTGGATTAATTTCACATAAACTATAGTCATATATAAAATATCAAATATGCCACTATTTTTTGGGCCATAAGTATTTATATAGTCTCCACAGTAGATAGAGTACAAACATGGGTGCTTATAGGTTCTTTTGGATGCAACTTATCGCAAATGAAGTTACTATAAACATGTTTACCATAAACTCGTTTATGATAAATGTATTTTTTATAAGTTCGTGTTTAGTTATCCTTTGATAAATTTAAATTATCAAGTTATGATCATCATTATAAGGTTAACATTTAAGGCAACATTTGGAAACGTTGTTGTACTGCGTCCCAAAGCAAATAATCTCCGACAACTATATAAGTGTTTTCAAATGTACATCAACGTGTAAACTTTTCTGTCGGACTCGAAAAAGCGGGAAAGGAGAGAGATACATTATGCACGACAAGTTACGACCGCACATGAGAAGTGCCCAACATCCAACTTTTCAACTGGGAAACAACTTATAACATATAATTCTATCATTACCTAGGTTTTAGAGACTAATGGCCCATTACATGCTTAGAAAGGAAAGGGCAGTCTTGATAAAATTCATTTCACATGCGCACTAAATACAAGTGGGGAATGTGTGACAGCTTTGAAAAATTTCAGGTCTTCAAAAGCTATGTCGTGCGACCCACGTCGGAAAGTACCGATTATCTAATAATTTATCATTACATTCCTAAACGTAACCAAACATATTTTAAGTCTTTCTCCCTCTTACTTTGTTTTATTTTTAAATATTATTTTATCTCTTTATTCTTTTTATTAATGTTCTTCTTTAATTTTACTTTACTTGATTTTTAAGTGACTTTAAACAAATACAAAATATCATTCAACTAAACTACACCATAAATTTCATAACCATGAAATTCATAGATTCACAATTGATAGATTTAACAAAAACTTACATGTAAATGAGAAGTCAAAAGTAGCTTATGGGATTGTTCTTTACAAGTTTATCTTAACAAAAATGAAAAGAAAATTTCAATTAACCTCCTACTAATGAGTGATCCAAGTTATTTCTATGACACATTTTCTTAATATTTCTCTTAGCTTTCTTTCATATGAGATAAAATATATATTTTCTTCTTCATTATCGTATGTTTATCGATTCTTCAATGAGTATAACATTTTCGATTCTGTAATAATAGAACGAAGCAATTTGAAATCTTTTGACGTTATGAATGATACAGGATGTCAAATAATTTTAGTTTAATTTTTAAATGAATATAACAACATATATTTTAAAATAGGAAGATGGACGCTCTATAATCGAAGTGCTCGCTCCACCACCTTATATACATATATCTTTCTAATCACAATAAGATCAAAAATTCCAATATTGCATTAATGATAACGATCTGATTGATATGGTGCCAAAAAATTATAAGCATTGAAATAATCAGAATCAACTATATAATATTTACTTGTGAGAGAAAAAATGAATAAGTAAGAAATAAAATAAATGTAGATTTACTTCATGAGGTTGAAAAAATTAATCTATATAATGCTCCTTACAAAAACTCAAGAATTGTGAGCAGATCCCTCCCATCCAACACCATCACATGCAAATAAAAGAGCAAAAGTTACAACACCCAAGATATTTTGAGAGATTATACACTTATGGTTGTGAAATCTAATTTGACCATCTTTCTTTACTATAGCGTCAATGTGTGTCCCATCTATAACTCCAATATAATGCTAAAAAAAGAGATATTAAGAATTTTATTTTACTATTCAAAATAAATAAAAAATATTTTTATAAAGAAACATATAATCTTGAAGAATGGATAAAATCTTGAATTATAATGAATACATAGGTGAGTAAAAGGATGATTGGATAATTGTATAAATGCCTCCCATAATTCAACTATTGCATTCAACATTTTGTCAAAATATTGACATGATCTCTCTAAAATATTGGTATTGGTCTTTGTGCATTATGATTACGAACATCGTAGTTAATAATATATAAAACCTTGCCACTTATTCTTCTAGTATATGAGGTGAGTCTTTTAGCAATCTATTTTTAGGTACTATCAGTTAATCCTTTGTAATTTTATTTACATATATGAAGTTGAGATTAGCATTGATCATCATGTTCATTAATTATCTCTTGAACATATATAGCTCCTAATAAAATTGATGTATGATGTAGTGTTTTACTTGAATAATCTAATTTAAATTGTCCACACAAGAATGTGTAACAATATCAGAAGTCAACTCATTATCATTTAAACTTAAAAATGTACTACTTGTATCAAATATTCTTTTTCTTTTACGATAAGTAGACCATTTTATTATTTTCAAAACTAAAAGAAGTCACAAGATAGAAAAACATAAACAATGTATTTGCGTAGACAAAGCAAGGTAGAGAGTAAACACATAGATATAATCAATCTTGATATAATTCGTTCGTACACATAAGTGACTAAATAAGTACTGTACAAAAGTTAATTTTATATGAGAATTTGACTCATATAAAATAAACAACTAAAAAAAGTCCATATAGACAAGATAAATAATTAAACCAAAACTAGTCAATAGTATTTAACAACTGTTGAAGCCTAAGTACTAAAAGCAATCCGATTATTTTCCTTTTTAAATATATTACATGTTTTCAATAATTGACTCTAAGAAAGTCTTCAAACTCTTATGAGTAATTTCATACATTTTTCATATTAGTTCTCATCTTTCTTGAAAAAATCTTCCCTTCAAAGTAAGCAATGTAAGGATCCGCCACCCTATAATCGGAGATCCGATTACTAAATGGGTACCGAATAATTAATTTGGAGCCAAACCAGGATCTTGATAAGTCTGGAAAATAAATAATAAACTAAGCTAAACATTCACATCGCATCGAATTGTAAAGGAAGTGTAAGAATTAAAAATTATTACAATGTTTTTCGACTCAGCAAATAATTATATATTCCAACTGAAAAGAAATAATTAAGCGTATAGGCCATAAAATAAAATAACAACTACATTGGGATATACTCCGGAACAGCGACTGCTGGCACGCGACTCAAGACAACACTCTCCTCGCTACGCTTGCCTGGAACTCTCACTTGAAAACCGCAGGGGTGAGTCTTATTGAAAAGACTCAGTAGGGATCCTTCGATCCCCACCACCCACTCACGCACCCACAAGTGCAGCAACACAAATATAGATAATTTAAGCAAGTAAAACAGTAAACACAATTCCTAAATTTCGATATAAAACGTATGCATTCAAAATATAACATGCACAACTCTAAAACCATTCTACCACAGAGCCCACAACCAGCGTCTCGGCAAAACACGCAAACCACATGGTCGAACGTGGGAAACACTGACCTGCTGAGACCAAACAGCAACCCTTCGGATAGCACGTTGGCTATTCCGGCCTGACAGGCTCCAGATAGTTCTGCTTCTCCCAGCACAAGTGACACTCCGAACGTACCACTCCCACACCGGTACTAGCTATACTCTAGGGTACACCAGATAACCCTCTCTCTAGGTGTCACCCCACCACTCTCACACCGGCGTCGTGTCACTCCCACACCGACACAGGGTGCTTAAGCGCTAACAATTGTCACTCTAGGCCCATGATCGCACAAAACGCAACACGGTGCGATCCAATCACGTAGAAATCATCGTCCTTAAGTATGATTTCAAGCATGCAATTAACCAAACTATTTATCAATGTAAACACATGTTAATTGCAGGAATTAATGAGATTCTGTTTTGAATCGCGTCGTTCAAACGGGTCGCCGTTTTAAATGCGTCGCTGTCCCTAGTCGCCTAATAACGACAGAAACAGAGACATGCCTCGGAGTGATCTGAAGTTTAAAACGCGTCGTGCACGGAAGTCGCTGTTTAAAAGGCGTCACTGTCTCTGGACGCTACTCAATCTAGAGACAGGGTATGTTATTTGGGCTAAATCGCGTCGCAGGTGGAAGCCGCCTTTTTAAAAGGCGTCGATGTCCCCCGACGCTATTTAACCTTCATACATAGGTTCTCCCTCCGCCTTCCCCCAAGTCATAAGACGGGATTTTTCCTCTAAATCGTATAAAAAACACTACAAAGTGGAGGAGGAGGAGAACCTAAATACCCTTTAAAAACTCATAATTTCTCATTTCATGCAATTAGTGTTTTCACCTCAAAAACCCCCTAAACATGTTTCAAAGCGGGAAAAAACATGGTTTTAAACAAAATATAACGGGGATCATCACCCTACCGGTTACTCGAACTCCTCCGAGCTCCAAGCCGCCAACCCACCTTGCCACACGCCGCCGCTGGTACCGCCGTGTATGCCGTTACTCCACCGGGACGTCGGCCGCCGTTCGAAGAGAAATGCGCCGCGGAGGAAGTGGAGGTGGTAGTGGAGGAAGTTTGGGAGGTTAATAGAGTGGAGGGAGAGGAAGAATGGGGAGAGGAAAGGAAGGAGAGGAGGAATGGGGAGAGGAAAGGAAGGAGAGGGGGAAAGGGGTGCCGGAGGTCGGAGGGAAGAGAGGAGAGAGAAGAGAAATGAGAGAATGAGGGAAAGGAGGGAGGGCTCGCGGGTTCAAACAGAAATTGGGAAAAACGTGTCGTCCAAGTCCGACGTCATTCAGACGACAAGACCGGGCCGTACTTTGACAAATCAGGGTTGTACTCTAAATGGCGTCGTTCATACAAGACACCATTCAGACGATAAGACCGGAGCCGTACTCTCGTGGCTCAAAGCCAGCCTAAGTGACGCTCACGTGGCACAGCCTAAAACGCGTCCTCATCGCCGGACGCCGTTGAAAGGGAAACTAAGCCCCAGCTCCGCCAAACTAAGGGATCCGACCTTGAAACTGACCCGATAACCGGATCCGAAACCTCAATCCTTACAAGCAATTTCTCTTTTAACTCAATAGATTTACAACTTAGCTTCACACTGTTATGATTCACCTTAGTTAGATAATTAATGTATTAGTCCTTCATTTTTTCAATGTCGTTTTTCTATTTTGAAATCAGATGAATCAAAATTTTCTTATTTTAATAAAAGTTTTTTAAGCTTCTCTTAAAGAAAATTATCTTCCTATCATCATTATCTTCATCAACAAGATCAACTTCTCAAAAATGTAGATCCACCTTCAAAGAATGGCTAAAAATCATCATCTTCTAGATCTATAGGCCTATCTAATTAGTGTACTTGAGCTTGAAATACTTTCATATATTTTGAATCTAAACTTCTTGACCATTAAATGTAGTAGGATCATAAATTTTTTTTAGTTGAATTCCAAATGAAAAAAACTTGTCTTTAAAGTTAAAAGGTTTTGAGTCTTTCTATACAAAAAAACATATTAATATATACCTATAAAAAATATGCAGTATCACAATGATGATAGTCTAAACAAATATTATCTACTGTAGGCTTATCCAATATTGATTCCCATAAGCAGCTATACATTCATTGCTTTTACCCCAGGTAGCTTTAATATGTTAGTTTTATAACTTATATGTTTTTCTTCAATATTTATAACGACTTTGCAATTGTTTTAGACCAATAAGTGGACTCATTTATCATTTAATTGAGTTCTTATTTTATAGCATAACTCTTTTTTAATGTTTTTTCATTCTCCTTTATTCGTAGCACAATAAGGACACTCTCAACATTAGGTAGGAAAGTTCTAGTCTCGAGTGCACATTTCGTATTTTGTATTATTTATCTTTGAGTGGCTAATTTTTCACCTAGTTATGGGTGCGCTTGGCATGGTTTAAACTTTGTTGATTCATATATAATTTGAAGTTCACGAGTTTGAAGTCCATGGCCATTCTACTAATTGAAAAAAAAGAATCATTTTCCATCTCTTCTCCCATTTTAGCTTTTTTCTAATATTAAAAATATAAAACATTTTGTCATGTCTTTCAATCTAAACATACTTTTTTAACTCTCCCACTTTCACATCCTTCTATGTCTAGGCCTTCACATAAATTGTAAATAAATTATATATGACTAAATATATTATATGCATATATATTTATCAATCTTAGATAAGAGAAAAATAATAAAAAGACTCACTAATAGCACAAAATATTTAAAAATATATCTATATTAGAGTATGACATGCTGCACCGCTTGCGGACGTGATGGGACCTATCATAAAAAATTTAAAAGAAAAAAATAGACTGTACTCATGCGATGCAGCAAGTATTATTCATATTCCAAAAGTACACATTTAAATATAGAGATACCTGGTCAATACAAATCAAGCACAACAAAAATTAATATAACATTCATAAATTAAGCAAGATCTACAAAAAAAAAAAACAAATTAAGTACAATCAAATTTAATAGAACATTCATAAATCAAGGAAAGGTTCACCCAAAAAAATAATTGTTTTATAGTTCAACCTATATTCTATATGCATCATTAGAAGTATAAGTCAACATGATATCCAAGAAAACAATAGTAAAGGGTGAAGCATAATAAAATAACATGAGCTTTGGTACCACTTGCCTCTATTTGTCTAGTTGTTATAGGTTGGTGCTTACATTACTAGAAGATATTACTTTATTTGCTTGTGTTTATCACAAGGTGGCATTTGTTGCTGTCTTGTTAAGAAGGAAAGATGAATAAATAGAAAGAGGAAAGTAGAACTGTGAATTTGCGGAAGATAAAAATTTAAAAATTGATTATATGCCATTTGGATAACTCTAATTATATTTATGAAAGGTGTTCCTAGCATAAACTAAATTAGAATAAGTTTATAGAAAACACATTTATTGGACACATTTGAGTTTATGGTAAACTCTAAAAAATTCATGATAAACTTATTTTCAACCCCCCCCAAACTAAGTTTATGGTCATAATTGGAATTACAGTGAAGCCTAAATGTGTTCGTAACCAGTATATAAACTATTAATTATCATTCTTAATGGGAGACTTTTTTCTATATAGTTGCGATAATTGTCTTACTTTTACAATTAGCTCGGTTTCAAGGACTTATATAAGGAGTAATAATCTCTCCTACCACTTGTAAAGGGCACTCCGTGAGAGCTCCTTATGAACTTTCTTTAGACAATTATTCAATTATTCTGAGCACAAAGGTCTCATCATGAAGAATAATAATTTCTATCCTATGTATAGAGCACTCTAGAATATCTATGCGTACTCTCTTAAAATATTTATTTCGAGTTCAAAAGTCTCACTGCAAGAAACAATAATCTCTCCACATGTTTACTTGAAAGGAGCACTTAGGCTTAGGCTCTTGTAAACTTGTGGGACAAATCTCTCATCTTACATAACCATAAAAGGTGAGACTTGAGCCTATAAGCTTTTGTATGACAGACTTTATTGCAGATATGT
Source organism: Zantedeschia hybrid cultivar (assembly GCA_030544215.1). Taxonomy (NCBI): domain Eukaryota; kingdom Viridiplantae; phylum Streptophyta; class Magnoliopsida; order Alismatales; family Araceae; genus Zantedeschia; species Zantedeschia hybrid cultivar. The sequence continues at coordinate 36,843,604 of JARZZO010000013.1, forward strand.
TATTATTATATACATCAGTGGTGGATGCAATGCATCCACCCTACTGAATTTTGTCAAATCTATTGGCCCAATTCAAAACAGTCTAGTCTTGGACTTTGCTTACGCAGCTCAGGACCCCACTGGTTTAGCGTAGGATCCCATATGACCTAACCTAAGATCCCACTGACCAAATCATACTTATGACCTAATATTCGAGTGACCCGACTGGACAAAATTTCTGCGTATGCCACTGATATAGATAATTACATTACATAATTAATGACATATATATAATTTATATCTAAAACTATATTTTATTAGTTATCGCTACCTTCTATTCCCTTAATCATAATAGACTTCTTTAAATGTTAACTTATATCTTTTGATTAAATATTCTAATTAAAATACATTATGTGAATATTTCCTTACTTACTAACTATTTCTAAACATTAGTAGACTAAGTCACCTTATACGTCTTTTCTGATAGTTTAAAAAACTTACTATTGGGTAAAGTAGGAGGATTTTGCTACATTTTACTATAAGAAAAAAGAACTTTGAGAAGATTTTGCTACATTTTTCCACTAAGTAACTTTAGTGACATTTCTAATATTATGTTATCTATGGATGGTACATATGATATGGTGTATAAGTAACCAAATCAACGAAATAATTGTAACAAGATATATGTGACACAAAAAAGAAAATAATGAGTTATTAAATATATGCCTACTTGACTTGAAAAAAGAATTAGATGAGGTTTGATTTATGGTGCATGATTGACAAAAAATTGGAAGAGTAAGAGGCTATGACGTGTTTGTTTATTGTTTTTAATATAAAGTAATAGACAACTTTAGGATTCAAATAATTGTTCAATAAGAAAAAATATTAACAATGTATTTTGGTTAGTACATATAAATGCTACAATGTGACAGCATCAATCATTATACATAGGGGGAACCATTTAATTAGGATCAAATAATCTTATTTCAAAAAAAGAAAAAAAGAATGAGGCAAAGTTATGAATAACTTGACTTATAATAGGCTCTATAACAATAATGAGCGATCAAAAAGTGCATATTGTCACACATCTATCTCTACTTAGACCTATTGGTTTTTCTTTTTGTTAGAATCAAAGTCATGTGATTTTGATCAAATGACATATAAATATGTCTTAAAAAAATGTAAAAATATAATTTTGATTTATAACTCCTTTAGTTATTTTTATTTTTGAGTTTCTATTTATATTCCTATAAACTATATTTGTATTATACTCCTGATCACCATATATTGCTATCAATATCCCTAACATCTTCAAAAATGTTGAAATTATATCTTTCTGTCAAAATACTATGAATTTTAATTGATATGTCAAAAAGATTCTATAAACTCTAGTAAACTTAGGGATACACACGTGTATATGTATATATATATACATATATAGGGAAAATTACTTATTGAAGAGGAAAAAATAAGTCTTTCTATAAAGTAAAGAGCTGACTTTTTTTGATAGGGAGAAGGAAATAAAAGATAATTCTGTTAGGGAGCCTCAAGTAATTTTTCTATATATATGAGAAAATTACTTTGAACTCCTTGATAGAGTTATCCTTTTATTTCTTCTTCTTTGTCAGAAAAAGCTTTACCGTTAGCTCCTTAATTAATGGAGAGACTTATTTTTTCCTTCTCCATGTCATCAAAGTTTCCATAATACCAAGTTTATCTTCCTTGTCTCCTTGTCCAATTTCTGTCGTCATAATAAAAGCAGTCAATTTTTTTTGAAAAATTATAAGTTTACCATTCTATCTTTGATCTTATGAGTATTTTAAATTAAAATTTTAAAGACTAAGGACACGTTTGGGAACAAGGTCTTGAGGGCTTTGGTTCGTACGAATTGCCCGATAACGCTATTTGTGTCTCCAAATGAACATTAGTTGTCTTAGAGTTCTCAAGAGTTGATTTGTAAAAGAAGGGGAGAGGAAGAGACTAAAGGGAATTGAAATTTGTTTCTCTAAAAGTTGGCTCATGTCAGCTCTTGAGCACGGTAGAGTAGCTTTTATATAATATTTACTTTAATACCTATGTACAACTCTTCTTGTCTTTGTCTTAAAAAGATGACTTTAATCGGTAGATATGTAAATCACCTTTGAAATACACATTTTAACTTTCAAAACTCTCCAAATTAAATTAGTACCCTGTGACATCATCATTATAATATGTATACATTGACATAACTATACAAAAATTATTTTTAAAGAAATCAAACTTCTTTACTAAGGTCTCCAAACGACACATAAGTATTAAAACTTAACATTTTAAACTGTAAACACCTAAACAACATAACATTTGTATAACACTTTCTCTTTAATTCTTTAAGTCGACCTTTAAATGCTTTTAAAACCTAACACCCTAAGATTTAATGGTTTGTTAGATATCGATCCCAATAAATATAATGAATTCAAAATAAATGTCTATATCTTGTGTATTTTGATATTAGTCCTTATAAGGTTAAACTTTTTAATTTTTAATTCTTACCGTTTGCTTCCTTCAGTTTTTCTTAGCTCTACCATAATTTAGTATGAGTCTAAGTTTAACTGACTTTGGAAAACTCATTATATTTATGTTTAAACTTTGAGTTTTGCTTACTGTATCGGTAATCGGTGCAACTTGATGTTGAGTTTGTTGTCAATAGAGTAAAAAAAAAATTCTTTTAGGTAGCCCCAAACATACCCCATGTGTCCATATAACTCGATATTCGACCATCTAAAAAAGTCTAAAAAATAAAAAAATATTATTAGGCACGACCCATTAGAGTTTTTGTACTGTACACCGGGGTTCAATTTTTTATTTTTTAGAGTCATTTCTAGTATTTCCGTCCATTTCAACATTGATTTGAAGAATATGCTTCTTTTAAATGATTCTTAATTGGAAGGATTTATTACTAAATTATAGTAAGTTTATAAGAACTAATATTAAAATATATAAAATATATGACTAATATAAAAAATTCTAAGATTTTAATGTATTAAAATCTCAATGGGGAGGATAGCATTGAGTCATTCTTGTGCTGGCAGATGACGACGTTGTGGCAGGTCTTGTTATGCCACCTCATTTTACTGCCATCGCCTATCTACTCGCCTCCAAGATCTCCATGAAAGTGTCATCTGTTGGGATCCGGGTGGGACGCGATGAACGCAGCGGAAACGATGAACAAAATATCCCGCCCGATGCCCGCTGATCCAATTTGGAACGAAAAATTAAAACAAAAAAACCGGGTCGTAATTTGATTATCGTGCGCGGATTCGAATCCGCTTCCGTCTCGGTTCCGTCGAGGCGATGCCACGAGCCGTACAAGCATCCGGCCTCCAGTGGTATCCACGCGATCTTCCGCGGTGGTTCGTCCTCGCTTCCTCGTTTGTATTAGCTCGCTCGCTGAAGATCCGTCGCCGTAACGATGTCCAGAAACCCGCGAACGGGAATATCCGACTTTAGGGAATCGAGCGCGGCAGAGACGGAGACTGTTCCGGCGCCTCGAACGGGGCGCCGAGAGGAGGAGAGAGAAAGGGGGGGTGACGGCCAACATGAGGAAATTGTAGAGTTTGGCCCAGGGTTTCTCAACAGCGTGTATATATATTAAGTCGGCACGACTTTTCACAAAAGTCCCCGAGTTAATATAAAAATCCCACTTAAGTACCACCGACTGAGAATCTTATTGCGTGTGACCCTCTAGGCCCATTAACCAGTCTGGTTTTTAGCCCGTTAAGTCCAATAACTAGTTATTGACTTATTATAATTAATTAATATCTAGATATTAACTAATTACTTAACCGAATTAACATCGCATGTAAATTCGGTCGGACTTCTGATCAAGTTGGGTGCTAAGCAACACCGCATGATCCCGGAAGGTAATGGGGTTTAGCAACCCACTCATGGAATATGTCCGTCCACAGTTACCGCGTGGCTATAATCCTTCGTTCGCACAATGCTCTCGAGTTAACTTAGGGTATAGTCAACTGTCAAAACCTAGATGGTCAACTAACTTGAATCAGACTCCGCTGTACAATATCTGAAAACATCTTTTCTGATATTGTTTCTGCTCTGGCGAGAGACTCCTGCGGATCTATTCTAGAGTATTTTCTCTCCAGTTACCTGAAAGCGAACGATCCTTTATTGAACACACAATCACCTTCGAAGGTCTTCCACTGGACCCGATCCTTGACTATTAGAGATCCCGTTGATAGGGATTCGTAGGTCAAGGTCAAAGTCCAGAAGTCCACCGACAATGTGTCTTTGATGTCTCAAGTCCAAGGATCAAGCACGCCACTGTGACGATGAATCAAGTCGATTGACAGTCAGGTAAATTACCATTCGGCGATTCATGTCAGATCAGTTCAGTGAACTCATTCCCCAATGAGCACTTATAATAGGGGTGTCAATGGGCCGGGCTTGGGCTAGCCCAACTACAGCCCGGCCCGGCCCGTAGCTTCATTGGCCCAGCCCGAGCCCGGCCCAGACCCTGCGGGTCTCCAACTATAAGCTGGCCCGTCCAGCATCATGAATCCCGTATCAGGCCTGGATAAGCCAGTTTTACTGGAAAACTTCCAAGCAACCTGAAAAGCAATATCTAATGACAAAAAAACCTTGCCTTTTCTCTTTCTGTTTTTTTAATTTATTATTTTAATACCCAGCATCAACGGTTAGTTAATAGGTCAGCTGCGGTCCTACCTTTGTTATTTCTTATTTCTTAAAATAGGAACGCATCTAAAACTGCAAGGATGGGGACTGGTCTCATGGGTGTAGACTGATGCAAAAGTAGAAATGCAAAGGTGTGACAAAAAAAATCTTGCCTTAAAATGTCTTAATATCTAAATTTTAAGTTCATCATTTTTAAAAGTAATAAAATAAGATCCCTAATTTTAAAACCACTGATTTTGAAATTACAGATTTTAGTTTACAGTAGTTCTAGACCGAAAATCGAAATAACCTATGAGGAGAAATTTAGGGATCAACCGGTGTTGAAATATGGCAATTTACAATGCTCCAAACATGTGAAAAAAAACATAAAACAATTTACAACATATCAAATATATGAGAAACAACATTTGACGGCTGTTTAGGACACATTCTATGACACACGAAATAACCCCTTATGGATAAAAGTTCACCAGATCTCAATATGCAAATACAAGTAAAACAGTATTTGACGGCTGTTTAGGCCATTTTCAGGCATTCTATAACACACCAAATGACCCCCCATGGAAAAAAGTTCACCACATGTCAATCTGCAAATACAAGTAAAAGAGCACATATCCAAGGTTGAACCAACACTCAAAATGAATTAGTTTGAACAAAATACATTTATTCATATTCATATCGTCTGCAAGTAGTTCACCATAGTTTGAACAGGTACAAAATTTTCGAACCAGCAATATACAATCGTTCTTAAATATTTACATCTCCCAAAATAAAAGAAAATAGTCTAATAAGCAGGCTCATTGTGCCTCAGTCCAGGGTTTTGAATGGACTCCAAGGTTTTCAATGGCTTTCTTGATGACTTCATAGCCTCCATGCATGTGGACGTGGTACTACAAGTAAAAGAACATAAAGTAAGATTCAAAAGAAATACAAATATACGGTAAAGATGACCAACTAAATTTTTGGCAAATTTCTAGGTTTACTGATTTTATGTATTTCCAACTAAAGATGTTCAATCCTTATACAGAGGTCCCTAGTTCAGTATAATGAGAGATAATATTGGCCTTCTGGGTTCATCTTATGCACTTCAAGGCCAAACTCTTAAGCCATTTCAAGTTGTGTTTGTGACTCCTTACATGCACAACAAGATAGGGTTAACTATTTTTTTGATCATGGGCATGTGTATTGATCCATTTGGCTTCTGCTGCACTCCACGAAGAAGGGGCTTCAAATTAGTTGGTGCTAGCTACCTGATTGTTAGGCCTTTGTGTTTGACTATTGGCTTTGAGGAGTGCAAACTGTACTAACTTTCACAAAGCATATCATGTAAATTTGGACAACAGGGAAAAGTTGGAGAGGTTCCTAGTACTGAAGAATTGGCTGATGCGTTACCGTTTTCTATATTTCGGGGATGGAAATGGTATATCATCTTAAATATATGCTCCTTCATAGATTAGGACCAAGAGCTGCTGAAGAAGAAATCGATAATAAAAAGGAATTCAATATGCTCAGTTCATAACTAATTAAGGATTCGATTTGCATCATTTGATGTCTACGGAGTCTTTCTTCAAGTGGCATCAAGGTGTTAATTAATTCAATTCCTATGTCAATGTTGATTAATTCTTACAAAAATGGAAAACAAAAATAGAAAAAATAAGAAGCTTTAGCAGAGATTCAACACCTTCAAGTTTCTGATGTTGGAAATGTCAACAACCTGAGTCCCCCCACATGGGTAGCCAGGATCATTTCCCAACATAACAATCCGTGAAGAGTACCCTGGAGGAATTGAAAGGGAGTATAAATTTTAGTGACAACACTCAGAAATAAATAACAGATTTTCTGAGTCAGTCCATCAATATGGTAGCATAATATGTAGAACCATGAAATAGCATAACATAACTAGCGCTCTATCATCTGAGGACAAATAAATGCTCCAAGACTAATGCACAATCCCATGTGGTGAATGAAGAGTAGTCATGCTTTTCAGCTGATACATTCTCATTGAACTTGAACAATTCATATGATTATTAATTTTTATATTTCCTTCAGAGAGAAGGGGGTATAATGATGAAAGATGTACAATTATGGATGTAATGGTAATTGCTAACCGACAACATGATAAACCAACATATTATCAGCCTCTGAGTCAAAAAGAATATTATAATGACAGGATAAAAAAGATGCAATTAAAAATAAAGGTCCAAACCTGCCTTGATAGAGCCAGCAACCACAAGAGACGTGTAGCCTATGCAAGAACTTCCTACACTCAGAGACGTGTAGCCAGCAATCACTCATACAAGTGTTGGCACAGCTCTAACAATTGATGTTTCACGTGAATATTTTTGACATGCTCAAAACTCGAGTGAAGAACATGGCAACTAGAAACTAGCCTAGCAACATCTCAGACTTGATCTACAGTTGTAATTAAAAAAAAAATATTTTTAGTGACAGAAATAAATATACATAAACAAAATATAACACTCTAGTAACAAATATACAATTCATATCAGTGTTGCTAAGAGGACTTCAAGTGCATCACAGGCGAGGGGATTTGCATCTGGCTATCTCCATGACAAGTGTTTAAGCAGAAGACTGTTGAACGTCAACCAACTGTTCATTACAGAGGAGGGCAGATTGAACTTGGGCTGACCTAAGATTGGTCCATATTCTATCTAATTCCATGATGATCTGCTTTGGGTCATAGAAGAAAGTTGGTCGCCAGGTTATCAACAAGAACGTCTGAAGGAAACCTATTGTTGGTATTAGGATATATATGTTTATTCACCATCACCATGTCAGGGTTGCTATGTTTGGAAGCCTCTTCACTGAGCACAAAGGAGTTGATGATTGAGGCCCTGTGCTTGTGGGAAGGTATAGTCTTCTACAAAGGATTATGAGATGAAGGAGCAGGATGATCAAAGAGAAGATGGCTATTTAAGGAGCAGGATGATCAAAGAGAAGATGGCTATTTAAGGAACTTCCAAATGAGCTTGGATTAGGGTAAAAACAACTTTTCCGATGATTTCTAACTTAGATTAGGGAAAACTAAAGTGCAGTCCACAAATAACAAGTGAAAAAAAAAAAAAACAAGTTCTCCGATGATTTCTAACCGATGATTTCTAATTTGAATCTACGACGATGGCGCCCGCAGGGTCCGGCGCCGGAGATGACGGGGGGATCACGAGTGCCGACGGCGGACCTTGCCAGGTTGCGGCGTCGACGGGGCCAATGGCTGGCGGCGTGGAGGAGGGTTTGCTGTGGAGGAGTACTCAGTGCTCGCCATTTTTGCCACTAGAACCGAGGACATGGTGAGGAAGAGACGAAGAGGGTCGCCGTGGCCACCATTAGAAGTGAGGACAAGGAGGAAGCTGAACGGAGCTGTGCTCGGCACCGTTGCCGCCACTAGAAGAAGACCACCTGCTCCTCTTGTGAACCTGGAAACCTAACTTGCTAAGGCCAGCCCACCTTCTTCCACTCTTCGTTCTTGGAAAACCGGGGACCCGACGGGCCGCACGCCCAAACCCAGCCTGACCGGCATCCTGACGGGTTCTATTCACGGGCTTCTAAGAGGCCCGACGGGCTCCACACACGAGCCCAAGTCCGGCCCGTCGGGCTTGCGGGCTGGTCCAGCCCGTTGACACCCCTAACCTACAGGTTTACCATTGTGTCTCCATACGAGTAACTAACGAGATTAGTCACCGTCATCATATGAGCTGGAATAACCTGTATTAGTCTTACCGGATGTTTGATGTCCTTCTCAAACATCCTATGACTAGGAACAATTGAGAATATGTGTTTATAAGTCATCAGTCTCATTATTATGATCTCATCATAATCTGATGACTATTGTACATATTCATAGACTTCATTATGCGCAATTATTAATATGCCAATCTACATAATGAATTTAATGCCATTGATTAGTGAACCAGATTGAAATAAGTGCCTAATGATTGGCGTAGAGGACACCTATATCCTTCATTATCACTGTCTGCCCATCGCCACCATCGCCTACCCACCCTCCTCACTTTAGCAAGGTCTAACTCCACATGTCCTGCCTTGTTGCCACTAGCCCTATCTTACCACCACTAACCGTCCATCCCATTTTCGGCTTAGTGCCTCAAAAGCCAAATGACCTTAGTGATGGTAGAGCCTTATGAAGGATCTCCATTTTATACTACTGTCTTGGTAGATATAGGTTCATTAGTGGTGCCGCCTCCAAGATCTCTCTCCTTCCCCCAACGTCTAGAACAAGATTCCCCTTGATATCGTCATCGGTTAGCATGAGAAGCTTCCAAATTATCTTCATGTTAAAGATTTTATCACGAATCTTAGAGTGTTAGGATTTTGAGACATCTGAAAGTCAATTTAAAGAATTAAGGAGTTAAAGTATTATATTATTTGTGTCTAAAACTTAAAGAATTAAGTCCTTAATACTCAAGTTCATAGGATTTTAACTTTTAAAGTATTATAGTTGTACTCGAAAGATCGGAAGTAGAGTGGTAAGATTGTAAGTTTTTTAAAAAAGTTGGTAATTTTATTATGACGACACAAATAAGACAAGGAGAGAAAGGGAGTAAACTTGATATAATGAAAGCTTTGATGATATGGAGGAGGGAAAAATAAGTCTTCTTATAAAATAGGGAGTTAACAATATAGATTTTTTTGACATGATGGAGGAAATAAAGGGACACTTTGTTGGGGAGTCCTAAGTAATTTTTCCTATGTATATATATGTGTGTGTTTACTAAATCTAGAGGTATATATGTAAACATATTTGATACTTTTTGGAATGCTTCGTTAGAGTTTAGGATATTTTATGGGAGGAGTACGAATACAAGTTTTATGAAGATTTCAAGATTATTTATAACAATATATAGGAGTCAAGAGCATATATACAAATAATTTTTTTGAAAGGGATATATGTATAGATATATATACAAAAACTTCTTTTATTTTCACGGATGTATACAATGATAGTTTAAGAATGCAAACAATTATAAATATATTAGTTTTGTATCCATATTTAGATTTGATTTTATTAAATATAAATGCATATTTTACAAGCGTTTTAACTATGAATATTATGGTGTGCTAGATCGGCATGGATTGGATCGACTGATTCGAGTGGACTCTGGCTAGTCTAATTCGATTCCATGCCTCGATCTGTTGATTATTGATTTGGTCGATCCTTGACTAAGATCGGCCAATTCGTTGTTCAACAACTAGTTGGAAATATTTCCAACAACTAGTTTGGAACTTGGGAGATCTATTTAAACCCTCTAAAGCCACTTTCCACTTCATCCAAGTGCCTTTCTCTTTTTCTCCCTCTCTCTCTAAATTTTTTCTATCTAATTAATATTTCTCTATCTAAGTTCTCTCTCCCTATCTCTCTCTAAGCTTTCTCTCTCTAAATTGTAAACTCTCTTTTAGACACTCCAAGCTCTCTTCTATCTCTAAAAAATATGTATCATTATTTTGTTTTGCTGAGGATTATCCAATTATGAATACAAGTGAAAATAAAGATGCTTCAATCTACTGAAATTATTTGTTAATAATTGGAATTCATACCTTTTTGGTACTAGTGTCACATTTTCTTAGTACAAGATCGTACTGAAATATTTATTAATGTATAATCTTATACTATGAAAATGTATACTAACGAAGAATGGAGTATGTATTCTAGTCATTAATTAAAAAATTCAGTAAATATATACGATTGAAAGAATCTTTATTATCTTTTTATTCAGAGTTAGATAATCCTTAGTAAAAAACAATAGAGTGGTACATGTTTTCTAATATTTTTTAAAAATATGATATGATAAATTTATTAATTTTATTTATTATTAAGAACCATTAATACTAATATATCTAAGAAAAAAAAAGAACAACAAAGAAAAAAATTTAAAAATGAAAGATAGAGAGAGAATGTATGTTGTAGAGATACTAAAAAAACAAGATAGAGTTGATCTAAATAACAATAACGTGAAGAAATCAAGGTTCGAACACAGAAAATTATTTGTACATTACAAAAATTTTATGTATTTTTTATTTTTTTAGATATTTTAAAAATTAAATAAGAGAGAAAGGGGATCAGACCAGAGCGTTATGGGATTGGATCTCCGATTGATCTGGATCGGGCCAATCCATGCTTGATCCCCGATCCTTCCTCCTTGATGGATACAAATATAATTTTTTAAAATATTTATATTTATAAAATTCTAAATGATCTATATCCAAATATAAATTATTTGTATTCAAGTAATTCTTATGAAAAAAAATCATATGCTTAACATGACTGCTATCTTCGAGAATTTGATCACGTATTAAAATATTTATCTTTTAAGGTTATTTTCTTCTTTCTATAATTTTTTTACTATATCCTATTTAAATGCATATTTACTTATTACAAATATAAATATTAATTTTATAGTCTATGATTATTCACATTCAGATTTGTACCCACACATAAAATATGAAAACAAATATAGATACATTTATATTTGGTTCATTTTCGTTTTGTCTACATCGTTATAACGGTCCTAGTGAGTTCCATGATGTCTCATGATTAATGCAAAAATAGAAATACTATTATACGACATTTTTACTATTTTTTTGTCATATTCATTGACAATTGTTTGTTCTCTTGATCCGATAATTCATATTAAAATCATTTTTGACATAATTTTTATACAACATATAATTGAACTAAGTAAAATTCTTTATATAAAAAAGCTCTCAATAAAGAAAGCGGTAAAAAATACGGTATAATAACATTCTCCGATGGGTGGGGCTGCTGGTGCTCGGAGGCTTCCATTACCCATCGCAGCGCCGCCTGAAACGAACCTCGCAAGGGCAAGCGTTCTACCTCCCTCCATGGCGGCCTCTTCTTCCTCCTCCCTCCTCCTCCGAACCCTAATCCCCGCCGTGGCGTCTGCCACAGGTGCCGCTCCTCACCCAACCCCGCGCCTCTCCCTCCCCTCGAAACCGCACCGCTGCTCTCTCAAGCCCACCTCGCGGCGCCCCTCCCGCTCCCTCCATATCCCCCCCATCTCCGCCATCGAATTCGAGGACCTGGTCGAGCAGGACTGGTCCTTCCTCAACCCCGACCCCGCCGACGTCGACCGCGCCCGCCGGGCCGACCGGGTCATCGCCGCCGCCGGGGTCGGCGCGGGGGAGCAACAGCTCCTCGCGTGCCTCCCGACCCCCGCGTTCGTGGACCGCCTGGTGGAGGCTGCGCCCGGCGCGCTGGTGCTGGCGGTGCATCAGGCGCTTCTGGTGCTGGCGGATATCAAGGAGCGGCACGACCCGGTGCGGTGCTGGCAGGGCGGGGTGGAGGCTGTCCCGAAGAGGTTCTCCGCTCTGGATGCCGTGTTCGTCTGCTACTTTCCCGCCATGGGCGTTCCTCTGGAGGGGGTCTTGGGATCGTTGGCGAGGCGGTGCTCTCCAGGTATGTGGGGATAAACCCTAAATCTTAGCTTTTGTTCTTGCCCTAAAGGTGGGATTTTGGGCACCAAATAGCTGTTTGTGAGATGCATGTTTGGCATGGATTTCGAATTCTGATGGTGGGTTCAAATTGTGTAGGCGCGAGAGTGGTGATCAGCTGCGAGCAGGGGAGGGAGGCTGTGGAGACGGCCCACCGGCAGCTGTACCCAGACTTGGTAATCTCTGACCTTCCTGACAGGCCAAGCTTGGAGAAGGCGGCGGCCGAGCATTCGTTCGAACTGACCGAATTCGTCGATGAGCCGTCCTTCTACCTTGCTGTTTTGAAGTTTTGCGGATGAGGAATCCTCTGAACAATTCTTACTTGTGCAATGTAGGCACTGGAAATTGTTCTGTCAAAAGCACGAAAAAGGCAGTATTTTGGTTCTCTGTTCATAGTTTTTATGTGTTTTCAACACATCTTCTGTAGTATGGGTTTTGTAGCGGTAATTTGTTTTGCTGCCCTTGCTGTTTTAATTGCTTGTGTGCTAGGTAGTTGAAAACTACCTTTCCACCCCATGATACAATGTTGGGTTAACTTCTCCATGTATAAGTAATCGTTGCTCCCAGTGTGATCCTTGCAGTCTAGTTATCTAGCATCTTGAAATGTTGAAAGCCTGGAACGAATTTAATTTGATCCTACTACTTTGGTTCTGTGGAATCCTGGGAAGAAATCACATGCAATTTTGTAACTTTGTGAAGTTGTGTACCTTTGTTGATACCTCAATTTTTCCAAGGTCCGAACTATACAATGTCTATAAGTGCAATGTACACTGTTGATGCCAAATACACCATGATAAGAATACACAAAGTCAATACATTGTTTGTGTGGAAAATGATGGATAGCGAACCAAAATTTGCTGTGCTGTGCACAATCGCAATCCAAAATGTGGCAACTTGGCAGGAATCCACAATATGAGCCTCAGAATAAACTGTGTAGGTCGAATTGGACATTTCAAAGTGTACCTTTATTAGTGTGATTAGGGGTGTCAATTTGGCGGACCAGCTCGTGGCCCAGCCCAACCCAGCCTATATTAAAGGAAATTGGATTGGCCCAAGCTATATAAATTGGGTTGGGTTAAATTTGGGTTGACATTAGTTAAATCTGAGCCGAGTTGGGTTGAAAATGAGCTGACCCAGTTTAATCTATTGACTTTTACAATAATTCATATAAAAAGTGAAACACTTCTAACAAACCATTTATAAATAGGGCCAGCCCAACCCAACCCACTCACTATTGAATTTGGGTTGAATTTGGGTTGGGTTAAAATTGGGCTAGGCTATTTTAAATTTGGGTTAGACCCAAATTATCGCATGACCCAGCCCAGCCCGCCCAATTTACATCCCTAAGTGTGATTTGACATCGAAGTCACAATATGTGGACTGCTAAGGAGGTCTATTGAAATTGTAAGGGTCCTATTGTTGGTTCTAGCACTTTCGGAGAGGCCTTCAAGTTTAGGACCTTAGACCACAGTAGTTTCTTTATTACTTTGTATTATGTGTTTGCAAAGGCTAGATTCAGCATGGTTGCCAGCTGATCCTTTGCTTCCAGGTGCTTCCTTCACGGACACCTCTGTGGTTAATCTGCCCCATAGAACTTGGAACCCCCAACCCCAAATGAAACCTACCCACCGCATGATATGCTCACTCACGGCTGCTAAGTTCAATTTGCTATTGATCCATTTGCCAGCATCTGATCGTCCATGACACTAACGAAGTTTTTTGGCATAACTTTTAGTTGGAAGCCACTTTTGGCGTCTACTTTCAACATGAAAAATGTTAAATGCAAGTCGTTATAATTAATCTTGAGTGGTTACAGACACTCTTTAACAGCCTTATGTTTCTCCCAATCTAAGAAGCTCTAACTTACAGCTTTTGGTTGGTTCTGTTGACAATTATCAGTCATCTGAGTGCTTCTGCAAGAGAGAAGGTGGACCTAATCATATAATGTGTGCGGAAAATTATGCAGCGTTAAGTATCTTGGCCATCCAACATATCCAAATGCATATGGAAGGAATCAGTGTACATGGGTTCAAACACACTAAGGTAAATAACTCTAGCTATCTCTGACTGGGGGAAAAATATATCTAGTCCACGATGACTTGTTGAGCCTTTGAAACAACTATGAAATGAACATGACTATGCCTGGAAATGCAAATACTGCCATACTTAGCGCGGCAAGGTGCAATAACATTAATAACCATGCTCGATAACAATATTTGATCCGTACAACTTCGCATACTTGTCACTCTTATACTATCTGTCAAAACCTTCTCTTTCCTAAGGGCGAGGATGAGGTGACCCTTAGCTGCATCCAGCTAGGAACACTCCTCTTCAACACCGAAAATTATGGGTTTCACAAATCAGCTCTTTTGGTTTTATCAAAAAGGTTGTTCGACAATGTTTTTACTTTCTTTCTCTTTTAAATTTAAAATTTGGAGTAAAATGTAGAAGAGAACATGTATGACAACCTCCTCCTTAATTTTAAAGAAGGCATCCAATCTTTCATCAATCTTTCTTTGAAAAAGAAAAGCTCAAGGATCATTTTTATCTTGAGGAATCTCTCTCGCTCTCTCTACCCATTTCTCTTTCTTTTGCTTGCAAAACTCTTTAACAATCTTCTTTCTAAACTCTCTTCAAAATAATAACAAATTTACCAAACAGTAAAAGAATCAAAGTGAAGTAATTTTAAAAATTAAAACAAAACTTTGAATTATACAAATTTTAAGTACATAATTGGTGCTCGTATAGACAGGGAGGAAGTACACAAACATAATTATATTCCTCTAAAGGAGAAATATTTACTCAATTAGGATGCAAACCTTTATCACTTGAAACCACATATAAGCACTTGACCGACCGAGCTACTTGACTAAAAAATATGGGATAATTTGGACTGGTCGTCGCCACTAATGTTCTCTACGTATGCATCTTGAATTCTAGAAAGTATGACTTGTCGAGTATCATACTAACCTAAGTCTCAACATGTCGAATACTTTGTTAAAAATTGGTTTTTCAAACGATAATGTCATGGAAATGTGAGAATAATTTGTAGTAATCTTGCACAACTAATGATTCTTGGACATAATCTTATGCAATTCGCATGTAATGCTACCAGTTCCTTAATTTTTTTTAATATATATTTTTGGGATCTGACGGTGATACTTTAAAGGAACTCAATGATCCTTGGATTCGCATAGGCTGATGAGTCCAGAGTAGGGCTTTTGCTTTGGGTGTCCGAATTTCTTATGTCAGATGAGAATGGCTTATTCCATAATAAAACGAAGCAAACAACTCTGTCAAAAGTAAAAATTGCTTATTTTGACTAATTTGGTAGAATATAAATTCCATTGTGAAAAGGAAAAAACATCCAAATTATCCAACAGGGCCTTAAAGATTGGATACAAACAATCTCAAATTACTTACACCAACAAAAGCATTCAAAACTGGGTGGAGATTGGAGAGGACTCCAAATTCCTTTTTTTTTGCTATTAATTGATAAAAGCAAAGAAAAAATAATTCATGTAGAAAATTAAACAAAAACCAATTTTAATTTTTTGACTAATCCTCGAAATATTGTTGAACGCTATGACGATGTATCCTCTCAAGATTAATTTCAAGCAATTCCTCACTACCATCTCTACAGCATCCACAATGATGAGTACTGGGTTTGGATTTGTTAATCTATCATAATACGAATGTACAACACCTATTCCTCGATAGGCCAATTGATGATGGGGGTGCCTAATGGGTCTGCTTCGACCTAATGGCACCACCATGAGTTCTCCATGGGAGTCGGCCCATAGAGTTCCTTGGGTTCAGGGCTAAGAGTAAAGGCAGTAAAGAAGAGGGGACCTTCATAAATAGTCCTATATCGATAGACACCTTAATGTCCTCACTTACCTACTTTATAAAAGAAGGGTCCCTGACAGCCAAAAAGGAGGTAAGGGGAAATATCTTAATTTTTCTCTCTCTCTCTCTATATATATATATAGTTTGACCGCCTACTCTTCTTTTTCTACCAGACACATTGATTTGAGTGTCGGACGGACTTCCCCGAGGAACACACTCGGGATCTTGCTGACATGGTGTTTTAAGTGCACAGGCTATTACTGACCCGTCCACGACCGGGCTCCATTTGTCAACCCACTCTTCCTCGATAGGACTGGCTCCACACCATCTTCGGCCCCGTAACCAATGCATAGGTACTTAATAAGTAACCATTGAGCGTGGATTGTTGGGAGTTTTGGAGAACAAAGAACAGTAGAAGAATCTCGCAGTAGATATAAGAGTTGTTTGATTTGCTGTAAATATTATATAATTTTTATTTTTAAATTATAATATTTTATAGGATTTTACAACGTCAATATCAAACTAATATAATACATAGATTCTCGACAACGGCTAGGTATTCTGGTCGTTAAAATCTCCTATATTTTTGGAGTGTTTTAAGTGAAGTTCTCTTCTCTCATCTTTCATGAAAAGCAATTTTAACTGGACACAACGACTAGCCTACTTTGGAGTCCACCTCCCCCAAAATGGACTTACATAATTAGTCATACTATATTGCTACATTTGTAGACATTTATCTTTATTTTTTTGTGTAATTTTTGCCTCACATCAATAAGAGGGTAAATTTAAAAACCATTTGAAGTACAGTTTCTTTTTAATCTAAGATTATATTTGAGAACACGAAATGAAGAAAATCATAAGAACATGGAATTATAAGAGAGTCTAGAATGAAAGTGAAAATGACCTCTATGTCTTACATCATCTATATGGGAATCAAGACAATATACAAACGGATTAAAATCAAGCCTCATATGGGTGTAAAAATTATTGTCTAATTGTTTAGGCTTCTATCTGTGTTTTATCCTATCATCTCATAGGTTTTTCAATTTTTTTTTTTCTGGATGCAACCTAAATAAGATTTCAAATATTCCTAAATGTATCTTGTTTTAGTTGAAAAATTGTTCTTGAAAAATATATATTTTTTTATTGTGTAAAAATTAGATAGTGAGAGAATTTGAAGTGAGAAAGCTAGATGCTCTCTACGTAGGCCACGTCATTTTGTGGGGCTAAAATATTACAAAAAATTCAACAATTATAATAACTATACTTTAAATCTCATTTAGGTGCAAAGATTAATTAACCGAATTCTTCAGCTTTTATGCGTATCTTATCTTGTTATCTCATATGAGTTTTTTAATTTACATTTCTGAAGGTAACGTAAGTCAATGTTTTAAAGCATTTCAGAAAAAAAATGATTGTTGTAGAAATTGATTACATGATGACTTGTGAGAAGATACATAGCCATAAATAGTAATTGTCGGTATCCAATATCACATCCGGGGAAGAAAAAGGTTTAGTATTTGTGCCTTTTCCTAGTTTGTTCATGTGTAGACTCCTAGTTAGAAGGGCAATAATTAAAAACGAAAAGAAAAAGAAAAAGAGCTAAAGCTGTTATACGTATGCTTAATATTTATCCGCCTATGAAAAACTCCTTATGTGCATTCCCACATCTTTACTTGCCTTTTGCGGATTAACCATTCTCCTCATGGACGAGGATCTCTTACAGTTCTACGTGAGCGAGATTAACTTGATAATCACAAAATTTATTAAGCGATTTTTTTGTGCTTGGATGAATGTAGTTTGTTGCGGAAAGGATGGTTTTAACGAAATTTATTAATAACTTCACATTTGCAAGGATCATGACTCAATTTTAATTGATATATGTGGATGCGTGAAAATTTACATGTCTCTTCTGAAGTAGGCGTGTGCGGACACCACAGACGGTGTCAATGTAGATACGTAAAAATTTACGTGCCTCTGTCGATGTATTGTTCTTAGAGCAGAGGTAGAATTTTGACTTTTTCTTTTAAAAAAAGACTCTCGTTGGGAAGAGAGATTGTGCTTTGCTTATAAGCACGTACCTATTTTTACAACATCCGATACTAGACTAAAATGATTTGTTATTTTTATGCCTCTACAATAAGAATTAAGTTTTGCCCATCTAAAACTATAGGAGATTTGAACTCTCTCTATTTCAAAGTAAGTAGAGTGGAGTTCATGTAATGGATGGTTGAGAAATGATAAGTTTGAAGAAAAATAGCGTCATCTTATTTAATCTTGCCAAAGATCTTCGGGCTTTTCAAAATTCACTTTTTAATATGTCTTAAGATTTCACAAGAGGCATCACTTTTGCTTATGACTTCCAACTTTCTAGCCTTGTCAAATCTGAATGCATTGATGAACGATTGATGATGGTTAAGATCTCTCGGGCAATTGAAATCCTATTAAGAGAGATCCAAATATTGTTTGCTTCTACAAAGCGTCTTATTACAGAATAAACCTTCTAATTCAGTTATTAGATCTTAAGTCATTTGACATTTTGTTCGAGGGATTTTGTTTTTTGAATTTTTAACTATTCGGTCCTTAGAATCGTTTAATTTTCTTGTTAGTCCATGTAATCTTTATAAATTTTGCTAATTGCACGATCTTTGAGAACCTGCTTAAAATGTCCCTCTAGAAGTACTGTTTGTGGAAGATTGAGGGGTCTTTAAAGTATATAGTATATAATTATTGGGACTAATAAGAAATATCAAGATTGTCATTAGAAACATTGAATAGTTGTAGCCTGTTTGAACCAGAAAGTACAAGATCTTGTTTTTTTAAATGAAAATAATGGGGTGTTTGGTGGTACGATAATTTTTTACATACTTTTATGATAAAAATTTACAAGAATGACAAATTTTAAAACTGTAAGATCCTTCGTTATTATGTTTGGCAAAACATAATAATTTTAAAAAATTGTGAGGAGGAGTTCGTTACTCTTTTACACTAGTGCAGCATCTTTACCAAAACACAACAATACACAAGGCTCACCACATGTTTGATAAAATGTCTCACCCATCCACCCTCTGCAACTCTCCTGTTCTCTGTCCTGCTCTTCAAGCGGGGCTCTTCCTCGACGGTGGGTTCCTCGTCAATTTTGAATGAGAAGAGAAGGTTATATATATGAGGTAAGAGAAAAACGGGACACATCCAAGAAGAAGTCCTTCTTTCTTCATCCTTCTCTCTAAACTCTCACTCTCTCTCTACAGGTTGCTATGTAAGGAAGCCATCACCATAGGTTTGAGATTTGCAGTCTTGAACTTTTGAAGAAGCCTGTGTTGTGATTTTCTTCTTCGTCCTCTCGGAGCCGTTACCGCCTATACTCGAACGTCGCCGTGAAGGTGAGCACTAACCTTTCGCAATGATCCGTCTCCATGCACACTTATGTTTACTTGTTTATTTTAATGCATGAAGAATGTTCAACAAATATAAAAGGGCTTTTGTAATAAAATTGTGGTACCATCCAC
Source organism: Zantedeschia hybrid cultivar (assembly GCA_030544215.1). Lineage (NCBI taxonomy): Eukaryota > Viridiplantae > Streptophyta > Magnoliopsida > Alismatales > Araceae > Zantedeschia > Zantedeschia hybrid cultivar. Next base: position 36,863,115 of record JARZZO010000013.1, read on the forward strand.
TTCCAAAAAAATTCCCACAAAACACAGAAACCTTCTTGCTTGAAGAAGGCGTGCCATGTGCCTGCCAAACTAAATGTAACATAGTACTCTCCAAAAGAGAAAGATCACCAAGGACAGAGATGTATCTGCACTCCAATTTCTGTGGACTTCAAAACCTACAAATGATCTAATGGACATGCCAACCTGAGCACAAAAAATCCCTCAAGACGACATCTGACACATATAATTCAGTGTTTCACATTCAGCTGCTAAGATCCTCACATTTGCCTGGCACTAATTTTCTTGTTGAAGAGTCCATCCACCTTTGTCTGGCCTTCTTTTGATCAATTCCCTGTCCTCGATATCTTCTATGTTCACCTATTTTGTCTGTTCATTTTTGTGCGCGCATGCGCATGTGTAACACTGCGTTTACCTCCTTATGAAAAGCCAAAATTGCTCTTATTCAAGTTTGTTCATCTAAGCTTGAATATTGTTGGAAGGTATTATTAGTGTGTGCGTAATTAGAGAAAGAATGTCCTTTAGAATAGCATTCAAAAAATTCCTAGCCAGAGTTCACTAATTAAATGAAAAAAAAGTTTTCTATTTAATTTAACATTGAGTATAAGATTTCATAAAGTCAAGACATATTAGAGTTTAACAGTTAAACTATACCCTAGTCTGACTGGGCATTGCATGGATAAAGATCTATAGTTATGTGATATCTATGGACAAAAGAGTTCAACAGTGGGTTGCATATTCCCGATATCTTGTGGGATCATGAGGTGTAGCTTGGTACTGTTCATGATCAGAAAGCTCAAAAGATTCATCATGTGATGATCAATCATCGATTATGTGATAATCAGGTTAAAATTTATTATAGGATAATAAATAACTTAATAGACTATTTAATTAAGTCAAATAAGTTATTTTTAACTTAATAGGCTGAAAATCAAATAGATAGATGGGCCTAGAGGGTCACAAACAAAAGAATTCTTACAAGTCTGGAGAGGATGTAAGTTTATATGAATTTTTTGATTTTTGTGAAAAATGTCAGAAGTCTATAAATAGTAACTGAGGGAGAAACCCTGGCCAGGCTTCAGGGTTTGTCAAGGACCAATGGTCACCCTCCCTTCTACCTCTCTCTCTCTTGCTTCTCCCTCTTGTCGTCGATGGTAGAGTTGAGATATGGCTGGAACTTGTAGAGCACGGAGGAGCACTAGACTGCTGCGGGGATCACGTGGATACGTCCAGAGGCCGAACACCAGAACGGCTCTTAATCTCGAGATCGACAACTCGTTCATCTTCAACTCAATGAGAGATTTTTATCCCCGCGATGGTGAAGATCATATCTTCCCTTTATTTATGCATTTGTTTCAATCTAAATATTCCAAGAATGACTGCACAAGATTTGAAGAAGAAGAAAATCTTAATTTTTGTTGCATTGTTGCTCTTCCTCTTCTGTATCTTATAGGAACTTCACCTCAAGCTTCATCCTACTTAGGGTGTTTCTTTGAATGATCCTATGCTCTATTGTCAACTTATTGGCGTCCTTGTCTACTTGACTATCTTCCATCTTGATATTACTCATGTTGTGCACATTTCGAGTCAATTCATCAGTGCCCTCACCTTTCTTTATGCTTCTCTTTTGTGTCTACTTCCGCTTTTTCATGACACTGTACAATGGTCCCTGCTTATGTCCTCTACTTCTATCCTGGAGATTCATACGTACACTGACGCTAACTAGGATGAGGATCCTTCTGATAGCTGCTCCACTACTAGCTTCTGTATTTTCTGGGTTCTTCTCTTATCTCTTGACGAAGCAAGATACAAGATGTTGTCTCTTGTTCCAACATCGAGGTTGAATATTGTGTTATGGTTGAAACTTCTATTTAGATTATTTGGCTGTGTCATTTTCTCTAGGATTGTGGGGTTGACTTTGCGACTCCTACTCCTTTCTACTGTGATAACTAGAGTGCTCTTCAGATGACTAGCAAGCATATCTTTTATGAGCTTACAAAGCATATTGAGATATTGATTGTCATTTCGTCCGTCAATACTCCTATTTGGCACTCTGGCTCTCATTATGTCTGAACAGCTTGTTGATCTCTTCACTAAATCTTAGACTACTTAGATCTACAATTTTGCAAGTTGATTGACTTGTGATCCACCGTGAGTTTTTTTGGGTGGGTGGGGGGGGGGGAATAATATACAGCATATCTTCCTTATTTAGTCACCTCTGTAATATAATATGTACATATGTACACCTCAATTGGCCAGTTGGCCTTGCCCGATTTTGGGGCATTGCACTTGCATATATTTTAAGTAATAAAATGAAGATCTCAAGCTCTCAGATTTTCCAATCGTCACATCTATGAAACTTATTAACAACTCTTATCTCTTATCAAAATATTTATTATACTACACTTTCTACTTTTCCTTTTATCACATTCATCAAAAGTTAACTTAGTGAAAATGATTCCACATTTTTTATACTAGTTGTAGAAATAGTTATCTCAAAAGTGACTTTGACATGAGCCATTTGATCGTATAATCAAACAATTCTGGATGAGTCTGCATAAAATATGGGATGTATCATAACATTCCTTTTTCCTATTTGTTCTTCACTGGTGATTAAAACTTATTATAATATTTCCCTCTGTGTTTCCAAGAGAGGGAAAAAAAAACCTTCAGAAAAAACATACACAACTTTGTACTACCTTAATGAAGATAACAGCATATTAATCCTAGGCCCTTATAATGTAATCAGCACGTACGCAGTAGTCTTCGTTTGCACACAGGCGCCGCACATTGGCCCTGCGAACCTATGCCCTGCCTCCTCAAGCGGTGGTTTCCATGGTCTTCATGACCTCGAACCTTGGCTCCTTGGCCTGGAACTTCTGGCCGACGTACAGCTTCATGTAGTCCTCGAACACGAACCTCGGGTAGATCTCGGACTTGTCGGCCTCCGCCTTCTCCACGAGCGCCGGAGCCGGGCAGATGAATGCGTCGCTACCCGGGTTGTAGAACGAGGCGACCGACATCCGGTTGCCGTCCGTCTGGGCCACCACCCGGTGCATCACACTCTTATATTTTCCATTCGTTATCACCTGCAACCATGTATATAGATCAGCCCCACACACACGTCAGTTCTATCAATAGCTTCGTCTAAACAGGCATCGTTCGCCCACGCCAAGCACATATCGGTGCGCCGGGGTTGGGCTTGGCTTTTTCAGGCAACATTGTTGCTTAAATTTGTCGATTGCGGCAGAATATATATATATATCGTATGAAGCAAATGCTTTATTTGGAAACTGTGGTGTGGGCGGGCACCTCGAGCTGGTCTCCGATGTTGACGACGATGGCGTGGCGCATGGGTGGCACATCGACCCACTCGCTGTCCTTGAGCAGCTGGAGGCCGGAGACCTTGTTGTCCTGGAAGAGCAGGATGATGCCCCCGGCGTCGGTGTGAGCGCGGAGGCCCTTGATCAGCTCCGGCTTCGGGCACGGCGGGTAGTTGCTCACCTTGGTGCCAAAGGTGGGGAGGCCATTGGTGCCGCAGAAGGCCTTCTTGAGGTAACCCTTCTCCAGCCCAAGGTTCTCGCAGAGGAGGAGGTCCATGAGGCGCTCCGCCAGCTTCACTAGCTCATGTTGGAACTCTTTCATCGTGGTACTATACATATACATATAGAAATTTAAACTTTAAAATCTACATATCCATATCTATACAATGCATACTGATCATGTGAAGAGCTTGTAGACTAATTTTACCTGTAGTCATCGTCGAGGTCGGGTATTTCCGAATAGTTGGAGACAGGGAGATGGCGGAGGAAGAAGGTGCTCTCCCAGTCCATGTTGTTGACGTCCGACGCCTCGTCCCCCTCCAGGGCCTTGCCGGCGAACTCCCTGAAGCGCTGCTCCATGCACTTCTTGTAGTGGCCCTTGGTCAACCTCTCCACCTTGTCCATGAACTCCTCTGAGATCCCATGGTTCAGAACCTGTCCACGGTAAATTGCAGGAAAGAGAACGACAAGAGTGAGAATCTGAAGGAAGCTTATGGGCCTCCGGAAGGATGGTCAAACTTCTGAATGTCCACACTGGCATTAGTTGGGAAGAAAAATAGTAGTAGAAGGAGAATAATGGAAGTAGCTTAACCAAGTGGAGAGATACTAGCTGCACAACACCACTCCCCCGGTGTGCAGGCGCCACGAGTGATGCACACCTAATAGGGTGTGTCCCACTCGAGAGGAGATCCTCTCGTATAAGTTTGGACCGAAGTCCAATGATATTGAGAGAGGAAGAGAGGTGAAATATTATTAGAAACTTCTCATATAATCCATAACGTTGGCAAATACTTGAGTCTTCTTTTTCTCAATATTGTTGGCCCTAATCCAATTGTGTACTCCACCATTCCCGTGCACAGCAAGTGTTAATCAAGTGGAAGAAATAGACCCAACATTGCCGGATGAGGAAAGGATGTCTACTTGGAAGAAGCCCTAGTTCTCACAGGCATCCCTTAGGGCCTGTTTGATTTTAGGACAGGGAAAAGGCTAATCCGGGTTAGCCCAAGGGAGTCCGATCAAGATAGTCTTGATTTAATTCATTTTTGACTATTCTAAGATAAGTACATAAAATTTTTATTTAAATAATTTATATAAATAAGTTTCATTATTAAAAATAAAAATATAATAAATTTTATCAATATCTTTTCACATAATTATTAAGTGTATTTTATATATTAAAATATTATTAATTATTATTTAAATTACAAATAAACTATGATTAACGTTAATTGTTATTCAAATTTCTTATCAATAAATGGAGCATAAGAAATTTATCTTAATAATTAACTATGATTAATGTTAATTAATATTAATTAATCAAAATAATATTAAATAATATTTAGTAATTAGTATATTACTATTTAAATTAATAATAAACTATGATTAACGTTAATTGTTATTCAAATTTCTTATCAATAAATGGAGTATAATAAATTTATCTTAATAATTAACTATGATTCATGTTAATTAATATTAGTTAATCAAAATAATATTAAATAATATTTAGTAATCATACTAATATTTATTAATATTAATATTTATGAATTAATATTTATTATTAATATGAATTAATGGTTATTAATAATATTTATTAATATTGTTAATAATAATTAACATTTATTACTTAAATTTTTTAATATTTAATACTATTTAAATGGAGCATAATAAAATTTATATTAATAATTAACTATGATTAATGTTTACTAGTATTTATTAATCAAAATAATAGTAGTTAATATTTATTAATCATAATAATATGTATTAATATTGTTTAGTATGTATTAATCACAATAATATTTATTAATATTATCAATGTTAATTAACATTTATTAATATTAATTAATATTTATGAATATGTATTAATCAATATAATATTTTATTAATATTATTAATAATAGTTAATATCTATTACTTAACATTTATTGATATTTAAATAGAAGATTAATATATGGGTTAACCCCTTTTATTCCACCCCTGGGGGTGGGATACATTAGCCCGGGCTAAAACCTGGTTAGCACTCATTTAACTTATTTTTAACTCGGATAGATTAATCCCGCAATCAAACTACAATATGGACTAAAAGTGGGCTAACCCGGGTTATTCACAGGCTAACCCGCAATCAAACATGGCCTTATGATATCCATAGCAGCAGCCCTCTCAACTCCTTCAAGCTTCTCCATGTTGATGATCGGGAAAGCTGCCATCTCTCTGCTAACTTTCTTCACAAACTTACTCACTCTCTCTCTCTCTCTCTCTCTCTAGCTTTGCTGCTTATTTGTATATCTGTGGTATGCCGCTTCTGTGGGGAGTTCAATTTATAGGCCTCCAAGTCTGGGAAAATAACTTTGCTTCCTCCCTCTCTCTCTCTCGAATCACCATGCACGTAGTTGTGATGGGGACATTCTCCCCCGAATATATCTGATGCTCTAATGTAGCAAATCAAATTTGTCAAGTTTTCTTTAAAGAAAAGAACAAATTTTTATGTTCTATATGGGGATAAAAATAAAGCCGAATAAGAGTATAATTTATCCTTATCTCTATTTGTTGATGTGTTTGATATGAGAGGGAATGATAAAAAAGTTAATCGTGGATGGTAATTGGGATAAGTTATGAGAAAAAGACTCTTTTACCCTCCTTATCCCAAGTCAAGAAGGGTATGCTTAAAGATAATTAAATTCTTTTATGAATCTATATCTATGCTATATTAATAAAGCAAAGTTTCTAATCCAGTTGATGTGACAATCTAAGATGTTTTTCCTCTAAAAAAATTATTAAATAATTCTTAGAAAAAATCATTAATACTCATAACCATTATGATTATTCTTTCTCTTTCTCACCTTTACTCTTTCAAAATAACTCATTAATGGCCATAACTCTTAGCTCACTTATTTCAAAACTACTTATTAATGGTCATAACTCTCTCTCTCTCTCTCTTCTCTCACACTCCATCTCTCTTTTGATTGATTCTCTCTCTCTCTCTCAGGGACGAACTTAGGAAAGTAGAGGTCATGACCCTCCGAAAATTAAGAAACTTCTTTAGTAATAAAAATATTATTTTTAAATTATTTATATTATAAAATAAATTAAAATAAATTAAAATTATATTAGTATTAAATATAAAATAAGATTATTCTTAAATATTTGTCTTACTTTATTTTATTAAACTTATCTTATACATTTATTTAACTCATATGTTATATATTCTTTTCTCGTATATTATTTGTATTTATTATTTATCATGTTAATTTTTATATGTTAATAATTGTCATATTATATCTATAGTATACTAATAAAGTAGGATTTTTAACTCAACTGATGTGACACTCTGAGATGTTTTTCTTTCAAAAAAATTATTAACAATTTTTAGAAGAAGTTATTAATACTCATAACAAATGATTATTCATTCCCCTTCTCACTTCTACTCATTTAAAACAACTCATTAATGACCATAACTCTCATCCCACTTATTTCAAAATCATTTATTAATGGTCATAACTCTCTTTCTCTCTTTTTCTCTCGACGGACTCTCTCTCTCTTAGGGACGGACTCAGGGAAGCGGGGGCTATGACTCCCCTAAAATTAAGAAAGTTCTTTGGTAATAAAAATATTTTTTAAATTATTAATATTATACTTTATTTATATTATAATAAAAATATTATAAAATAATTTAAAAATTATATTAGTACTAAATACTACGTAATATTATTCTTGAATATTTATCTTACTCTATTTTATTAAACTTATCTTATGCATTTATTTAACTCATATGTTATATACTTTTTTTGTTGTATATTATTTGTATTTATTATTTATCATGTTAATTTTTATATGTTAATAATTGTCATATTACATAATATTTAATATTTATAGGCACATATAAAATTTTTTAGTTATAACATTTTTAGTTAAAATATATAACATATTAATATTTTTAAGTATCTATATTATACTAATTAACTAAAGTTTTTAACCTAGTTGATATAGCACTCTCATATTCTTTTCCGCAAAAAAAAAATATTAAACAATTTTTAGGAGAAGTCATTAATGCCCATAACCATTATGATTATTTATTCCTTCATCTCCACTCATTTCAAAACAACTCATTAATGGTCGTAACTCTCGCCCCATCTATATTAAAACAACTCATTAATTGTCATAACACTCTCTCTCCCCACTAATTTCAAAATAACTCATTAATGTTCATAACTCTCTCTCTCTCTCTCTCTCTCTCTTATGGACGGACACAGGGGATCGGGTGGTCATGACGCCCCTAAAATTGAGGAACTTCTTTGGTAATAAAATATTATTTTTAAATTTTTTATATTATAATTTACTTATATTATAATAAAAATACCATAAAAATAAATTTTTTTAAGTTATATTCATATAAAATATAAAATGTTATTATTCCTAAATATTTGTCTTATTCTATTTTATTTAACTCATATCTTATATATTTTTTTGTCGTATATTATTTATATTTATTATTTATTATGTTAATTTTTTATGTTAATAATTGCCATATCATATAATATTTAATATTTATAGTCATATATACTATTTTTTTAGTTATACTATTTTTAGTTATAACGGATAAAATATTAATATTTTTAAGTATATTAATATATACGGCAACCCAGCTAGCAAGTAAGACAACTCGAAACCCTAAGTTAGAAGCATATATATATATAACAAAATTTTCTAGTGCCACGTGTCAACCCTAGAATTCTCTGTTTCCCACCTAATTTTTCTCTTTCTCTCCCTTTCCTATTAATGCCGATGTCTCATATTAATGCTCTCTCATTAATTCTCTCTCTCCCTCTCTTTCACATTAATTTTCTTCCTCTCAACATCTCTTTGCCCTTCTCTCTCATTAGTTCTCTCTCCCCTCTCTCTCTCTTATTAATTATTTCTCTCTCTCTCTCTCCCTTCTCTCTACCTAAGTATTATTATTAGAAGAATGATTTAGTGAGTTCGACCTCATGGTAAGGTTGAGTTCCATAGTTAGGGATATTTTTCACTTTGTCCCTTTCACTTTTTACGAAGAGAGGAAAGTAAAAAATGCCCTTGACTGTAGGACAAGACCTCATCGTAAGGTTGAGCTCATTGAATTTTTTTTTTTTCCCCTCTTTGTCCGCTTTCACATTTTTCTCTTTCTATTAATATTTATATCTCATATTTTATCTATCTCCTATTATTATTGTTATTGTTGTTGTTGTAATCTCTTGAGATAATAATAACTAAATTTATTATTATTATTATTATTATTAATATTATGATAATGTTATGAGATATAATAACTAATTTCGATGATATTTATTATTATTATTATTAAAAAATCAATATCAAAATGGTAGTCTCATGGGATAATTATAATTAATTTTGATCTTATTATTATTATTATTATTATCACTTTTTCTCCTCTTTCAGATTTTTCTCTCTCCGTATTAATATATATTAGAAGTCATTAAGTTCTTTTATGAATAATAGTATATTAAAGATGCTTATTAATAGTAATGGTATCATTTATTTTTGATATAATTATATATTAAAGATATACAATATATATCAAATATAATTAAGTTTTTTATACATATGATGATATAGTAAAGAATTTTATTAACTCGGCCATGGCGGGTCCCAAGCTCGGATGAGAAAGGAGGAGAATGTGCATTGGGTTGGGTTGACAGTTGACACTTAATAAGTTTGTCAGAACCCAATTATGAATCTTAAATCAATATTTTATTCTAGTGATATGGCATTTTCTAGAAGCGACGCATTACATCGGCCCTCAGGTGTAATGAGAAGTGAGTACGGGGTTGCTAGGGCGTTCTTCGGAAGCAACTCGTTACATTGGCCCCTGGGTATAATGATAAGTAAGCAAGGGGTTGTTAGGATATTTTCCAGAAGTAACGCGCCGCAATAGTGTCCGGTTGCAGTGACAAATAGACAAGGGCTCTCGTGTATTAGACAAACACGAGTAAATAAGTTAATCCATAAGAATAAGAATAAAATTCATTTAGCTACATGTTGTGAAAACGTCTTTCAGTTAATTAACAAATTAATTAAAAATCAAATTAAAAATCGAAATAAGAATAAAACCCTAAATGGCGTCTTTAGATGCCAACGTCTTTAAGGATAATTTTCATATTCGATTAAAAATATGAATTAAAATTAATTTTATTAATAAACTTAAATGGCGTCTGTCTTGCCCAACATTATTTAGATAATTAATATAGTAAAATAATAAAAATTAATTAATGATTAAATATCAGACTATTTTGAGACATTATTACATAATATGAAATTTACTCAAAATGATTTCAAAATTAGCTTGTCTACAATCTCTTGGTGTATGTTATTTGTAGATGATATTATTCTAATTGATGAGAATATTAAGAATTTGAATGATAAATTAGAACAATGAAGGTCTGCTTTAGAATCTAAAGACTTTAGGATTAGTCACTATCGAATAGAAATGTTGATCAAATAGATTTAATCACTATCGAATGTCAAGTTATTCATAAAAGTAGTAACTTTTGATATTTAAGATATATTATTGAAGATAATAGAGAGGTCCAAGAAGATGTCAATCATAAACTCAAAGTAGGTTAGTTGAAATGGAGAAGTGTATCTGGAGTTTTTTATAATCGACGGGTCCTCTTAAAACTCAAAGATAAGTTTTATAAGATAACTGTGAGACCTATTATATTATGTGGTCCTGAGTGTTAGGTTACGAGAAATGATCATGCTCAATAATTATGTGTTGTTGAGATAGGGATGTTAAGGTGAATGTGTAGTATGACTAGAAAATATAAAATTAAGAATGAATATAAACATAAAGATTTAGGTGTACCTCCTATTGACGTTAAATTTAGGGAGAACATATTGCGATGGTTTGGTCAGGTACATCGTCGTCCAAATTTAGCACCAGTGAAGATGTTTTATAGAATTAGAGTAGAGAAGGATAAAATACATCAAGGAAGATCTGAGATGAGATGGTTAGATGTTGTTAAAAATGACATGACATTGTTACGTATTACCTCAAGTTTGACATTTGATAGATTAAGATGGCGGGACATAATTTATGTAGTCGACCCTAAATAGATAGGATAAAACTTTGATGATGATGATGACGGCGACTAAAGAATTTATTAGTAGTAATAATAAGGGGTGATTGGATTGAATTATGAGAAGTGCGAAGGATAATTGTAGGGTTAAAGGACCGGGATAACTCATTTCACTAAAAGAGTGGTATAACATATCTCTGTATTTTATCCTAAAAATAGGGTTAAATTAAGTTATCTTTGTTCTCCTTAACTTCTCTTATCTCCACCTATTTTTGACATACTAAATAAAGAATAAAAACACAAAGGAAATATCCTCACCTTATCCCGATATCAAAGGAGGGCACCCTTCCACCTCCCTTCCACCGTTGCTTTCCTTGCAAACTACTGTGTTCACGTTTTCCACTCTTGTTCAGCTTCTTCCCTTTTCACCGATTGGAAGTTAAAAAAATGAGTTGGGGACCGCCCATGAGGCTGCTCTTCCCAACCGGCAGCCGTCTCCTCGAGTTTGAACGGAAATATTTAGACTCCTTTGCAGGCGGCCCATGGAAGCCATCTGTTAGGAAGAATCATAGAAAGAGAGAGGACTGGTTTTGACACCAAATATGTCACGAGGTCTATTCTTCTACTTACAAGTTAAGACCTAAAATTAGGTCATTGAGTTGGTCACAACTTTGACATCATATGTACCACGAGGGCAATTGTGCAATCTAAATTTATGTATCCAGAAAGAGACTTGCTACTTAATATTATGTAGTGGTGTTTTTATTTAAAAAAAAAAATGAATTTTTTACGTGAATCCAACTTGTCCTATGTGATCGTACAATTGACCCGATCTTTGATCGGACACTCCTAATATATCTGAAAATTCAAAAATTCAATTCCAAATAATCTGAGATTAGATTATATAATCATGCAGCGCATAATGAAGCCTATTAAAATTATTAGACTATCTAACTCAAACTTAAGGGCATTGAGTAAAGTAGGCACCAAATACTTAAACATTATTTATTTTTGACTTTTTTATTATTATAAAACTATTTTAACACACTCCTCACGTGCAAACCGTTTTTAAGATTTGTTACATGAATCACTAATATCATATTAAATTATAGAGCCATCCAACTGAAAACCTCAAGTATTAAGTGGAGAGTAGGTATTAACAATGTAGTTAAATATTATTTATTTTTGTCCTTTTTCTTAGGTGAGATTATTCCATAGAGTCTACCTAAAAAACTTTATTTATTTTTTAAATGAAAACATCACTAGCCAGTGACACCATGCGCTGCCCTATTTCTGTCGGGAGTGGAACCTATTTTTTAAAAGTGTTGCGGTGCCTTTAGGGTCAAAAATTCACGGAAGAAATTGCGTGGCGAAGGGAACGCAAGAAAAAATAAAATAAAAATATTAATCGTCTGATCATGTCGCGAGACGTGATTGGACGGCGCCAGGTGCCCGCACGCTCACGTGAGGCGCCAGCACGTCTTTGTGTGAAATGTGACAAATGCGTAGGTGGGGGTGCGCGTGCGGTTTCCTCCACGCCGCATGCCCCCGTCTCTTTTTTCAACTTTTTTTTTTTTTAATATTTTTTAACACCGCCTGATCTCTATCTCGTAGATGAGAATAGAATCCGCCGCCAGATAACTTCTCTCTCTCTCTCTATATATATATATATGTATGAACTGGTCATCTGGTCATCGCCTAACTTAACCTAATCCAGATACTTGCAACCAATTTCAATGGATTTGATCGTGTGGTGGACGCCGGTCACCAAATTTTGAACAATGTTGATGGCATGTTGGGTAAGGATGTAAATTGGGCACGTTGAGTTGGACGCCGGTCATATGATAATTTAGCTCTAATTTAAATTTAAAATAGTCTAATTCAATTTTAGTCCAATTCAAATTTAATCTAAGTTTAACTCAAATTCAACTCAAATTCAGTTCTAATTCAATAGTGAGTGGGTTGAGTTGAGTTGATTTTATTTATAAATAATTTTTTAGAGTGTTTTACTTTCTATATAAATTATTGTAAAAGCCAATAGATTAAAATAGGTAACCTGTTTTCAACTCAACCCAACTTAAAATTAACTAATTTTAACTTAAATTTAACCCAATCTAATTTATATAATTTGAGTCAATGCATTTTCTTTTAATATGGGTTGAATCGTAATACTAGACATGCACAAGGATACCTGTTCCCAATGGCATCTGCCGTCAAAAAGTTAAACATTGAAATGAAAAAATAGAAAAAAATGTGAGAATTGTAGATACATGTCTACTCATTCCATAAGTGGCGGACAAGAGATGGAAATTAGAATCACCTTTTCTAAGGTCCGAAAGGCAGGGTAAATGTATTTTTATTAATTTTTTATGTATCAAGCTAACCTCATGTCTCTTTGATAGCCAATGAGTTAGATAAACGTGACAAGCGAGGAACCCTGAGAACACTTTCAGCAAGAAAAAGTGACTCTCTCATTTGACATCTACATTTGATACCAGACACATGACACAAATTTCAAGATGAGTAAATGATAAATGCAAATTTGAATGACAAATACAAAATTTGAAATTAGTGCCATGTGCCTGGTGTCAAATGTGGGTGTCAAATGAGGGAGTCACAAAACCGTTTTCCTTTCAGCAATGGCCTCCTTTAAGCCTTTTTGTCTATCAGAGATGATCACTGGCTGCTGGTCGGAGAGTAAGGCTTTCTTCAGGTTATTTAAAATTGGAAAAATTGTCCTGACCTCTATGTTAGAGAGGGTTATTTATTTTCTCTTTCCCGGCAGAAAATTAAGTATCAGTAGCTTTTTATTTCATGGGAGATATATATATATTTTTTTCTTCCGTGCCATCAAATTTCTTAGAATATCTAGTTTATCTTCTTGTCCTATTCGAGCCATCACAATGAAGGCAACAACCTTTTTTTTGTGTGAAAGAATTATAGTTTTGCCGTTTCACCTTTTAACTTGGGAATATAAGTATTAAAGTGACAAGGTGCTAAGTATTAAATCGTTAAGATATTAAAATCATAATACATTATAAGATATTTAATTTTATATAATTTTATGTCTTAAAATTTAAACTATTTAAGTTATTAAGAGCTAGTATGTAACAATAGAAACCTACAAGTAGGACTGGCAATGAGCCGAGCCGCTCGCGAGCCGTTCGGGCTCGGCTCGATTTCAGCTCGGTTCGGCTCGACTCGAAATGTCAAACGAGTCGAACTCAAGCTTAAGTAGAAGCTCGAATAGCTTAACGAGCCGAGCTCAAGCTTAGGGTAGCTCGGCTCGTAAGCTCGTGAGCCGGCTCGAAATATTTAACATGTTTTTTTTAATTTTTTTAAATTAGGTCAAAGTGGCATTCCATCCGTGTTTCGCGTTTAAATTTTTATATATGTAGTTAGTATGATCACAAAAAGTCTATATTCATGTTTAATTGAGTTCAAAATATGCCCATTAAGGTTCTTGTTCATTTTTTATTATACATTTAATTGTCTTCCTTGGGATTTTAATTGAATTGATTAGTTTTTATTTTATATGTCTTGATAGAGTATTATTACACAAGTTTGAATAAGAATACTAAAAAATCCTCATTCTGCATCAAATGACTAAAATTAAATTGTATATGTCCAAATTTTATTGGTTCGAGCTCGAGCCGAGCCGAGCTCGAGCCTAGCGAAAACGAGTCGAGCCGAACTCGAGCCCAGATTTAGAGCTCGAACTCGAGCTCGAGTTCGAGCTCGAGCCAAGCTCCATTGACTCGAGCCGAGCCCGAGCCATGCAAAGCTCGGCTCGGCTCGGCTCGGCTCATTGCCAGCCCTACCTACAAGTCCCTCTAACAGATATTGCTACTCCTATAATTTGATTCATCTCATAACTAAGTTCGATGGACTTCTTTACATTGTCCAGTAATAATTGCATCTTCCTGCTAACGTGGAATTTTATGAAGCACACACTTGCCGTAACCTCAAATACGAGGGTATTTTTTCGGAAGGAGATGGCAAAGTCGGTCAGCTAGAGGGTACCATCGGATCCATACATGAGAGATGCATAGAGACGTTGGAGAGGAAGGGGCAGTAGAAGGTGGTGGCCCTACCATCGTGCCACTGGAAGGTGGCACCAGAGGAGGGGATGATGTCAAACTAGTTGAGTTAGGGTTTTGGGAGGAAGGGTGGCAGTGGTAAGGAGCTCCGAAATAGCAGTCAAAAGAATGGTGCCCATGTTGTACCTGTCGAGTTGCAGAAGACGTCTAGGGTGTCCAGGTCAGACTTCACGTAGGTGTTGGATTCTAAGTACATATGAGAGATTGACCTAGAACATGGAGGTGCTGTGTATCTATTTTTGCATGCTATTTTATTTTGAAGGCAATTCTAAATATACAATAAGTTAGGATCTTAAGTATTTGATTTTTAACATTAAAAATATTTAAGATTTAAAAATTAAAGATTTAAATAATAAGGATTAAAGTCCTAAACACCTAAATAATATAACACTCGTATAGTACTTTAACTCTTTAATTCTAAGTCTTTAACACTTAAGATCTTAACACTTTAAATGTTAAAATATAACAGTCTTAAAGACTTTAACTTTTAAAATATTATGTGTATCTGTTATTGCACACGACATCTCATCTTGAAGACAACTCCAAATACAAGTTAGTATCGTTAAATCTTTGATTTTTAAGATTAATGATATTCAAAATTTAAAGAATTAAAGAGTTAAATAGTAATAATTAAAGTCCTAAATACCTAAACAACATAACACTCGTATATTGTGTTTACTCTTTAATTCTAAATCTTTAACACTTATGACTTTAATACTTTAATGTCGAAGTTTTAGGTTTTTAAAGAGTTCAACTTTTAAAATATTATAATATAAATGTTTTTAGCTTATGAATATTGGTACTACCTTTTGTAAGGCTACGACGGGCGTGGAGTTGACAATCGAGATATGAGACAAAGCGATGGTTGGAGCCGAAGTGTGCAGGCATCAATAGGAAGATGCATTGCTACTAGACATTGTAAAGATGTCCATCGAATTGTAGGAATATAAATATCTATTAGAGAGAATTGCATGTGTCCATTGCTATGTACTAACGTCATTAAGTCGGAATTCAGGAAAAAAATTGGTCAGAGGAAAACATTTTAAGTTAGCAAAAAAAAATCTAAAAACTTCATAAAAAAATCATCAAAGATATGTTAAATTTTTAACATAAAATATGTTAAGTTTTTAATATATGAAATATAATTTTAACATAATATAAATATATATATATATATAAAGAGCAAGTTCCTTTTAGGAAGATATATTTTTCTTGAAAAATATGTGATTAAATCATAATTAAATTGCAACTTTTTAGATTTATGAAGATCTTAAAGATTCTTTTAGATTTATGATTTAACACTTAACACCTTGTCACTTTAATACTTATATTACCAAGTTAAAAGGTGAAGTAGAAAAATTATAATTCTTTCCAAAAAAGTTGTCAACCTTTTATTGTGACGGGACAAATAGGGCAAAGAGGATAAACTAGGTATTTTAAGAAGTTTGATGACATAGAGGAGGAGAAAAGAATTCTCTTCATAAAGTAGGAAGCTGTTGGTACTTTATTTTCTTATTAGAAGGAGGAAATAAATGACCCTCTTTGACAAGGAGGGCAGGGTAATTTTTCCTTTAGAAATCATTACTAGTTGTGGTAGGCCTCATACTCTTCTACAGCAAACACAAGTGTAAATAGCTTGTTATTTCCATTCAACGCTCTTTTGACATGAATAACTCCTTGTTCCTTCCTCCATGAGGTGGCAGACATCTAGAAACATAATGGCCCGAGTACGACTTGCTACACTGCAAGTGTGCAGCCGTCCAATCTAGTTAGATCAGACAACTGCATAACAAATTTTATTTTTTTTTTAAAAAGTTTTATGGTGCACCCCATCATGCATGACATGTCCATATAACCAAATCTTCGATCCAGTTCATGAGATTCATTTTTTGATTTTTTATAATTTTTTAGGTTGTCAAATCAGAGATCAAGTTATATGGCCGTGTCGAGCATGATGGATAAAAAAATTCAAAAAAAAAGAAGAGAAAAAGGCTGCATCCAATGTGATGTAACAACTTATGCAACTTGCAGGAACATGTAGCGCATCAAGTATTACTTATGATACCCCTGCAACCCACCTTATGACCATGAGCACAAGTATTAAAAAAGAAAGGGAGTAAAATTTGAGCCGACACTGATTGAGAACTTTGGGCCTATTATGTGGCCACAAAGCAAGTTTTTAGGAAAAGTCCAATTTAACTCGTTGTTTGGTAATTCATAAAAGCTTGGTCAACAGAAAACTCCATCTTTTGACTACCCCTAAATCCGGATTTAGGCATCTGTATGGAAGGAATGGATGCGATTTTAGGAAAGGGAATTCCTTTTTTAGGAAAGGGAATTCCTTTTCATCCTCCCACTCCCATCTCTGTGTTTTCATTGTCCACGTTATCTTTAGAAAAATCTTTTCCTTGGAAGTATCTCTTGCAGACAATCAAATGGATCCTATGTTAATAACTACCTCAGACGATCGTACTTCTTTGTCGTACTTTCATAGATTTTTGAACATCCAAGAAGGGCGAAGTAGCATTGATCGGGTAAGGAGTACCTTAAAATATTTTAAACCCAAAGATGATTAATATATTGCTAGTGTTGCTACTTTCTTGTCATATCACTTAATT
Source organism: Zantedeschia hybrid cultivar (assembly GCA_030544215.1). Lineage (NCBI taxonomy): Eukaryota > Viridiplantae > Streptophyta > Magnoliopsida > Alismatales > Araceae > Zantedeschia > Zantedeschia hybrid cultivar. The sequence continues at coordinate 36,880,442 of JARZZO010000013.1, forward strand.
ATACATGATTACTTCGATAATTTATGATTGATATAATCTGATTATTGATAGAACATGAACTATCATGGAATGACTTAATTACCCGATGATAAAATTGAATAAACATGATCAATATTATGAAAAAATCCTAGAATAGGTCCATAGAAAGACTAAGAGACATGTGATAAATATGAATCGACCATTGAATACGATAGATAAATACATAATTAACTGAATGGTTTCATGAGCTATGAATGAGTTCCATGTTGATTATGTACCAGCGATGACTAGCAATGCATGATACAAAATAGAAATGTAAATTTAGAGTTTTAATTTGCTCCTATGAAATGACCTCATAAGATCCATAGGTTGCTTTAATTAATGATTCTTGTGATGAATAGTAGATAGTGGATATTATTTTTTTAATAGTGATCATTAGACCATTGCAATTGTTTAAAATACTTCTTTATCATGTGATATATAGTGGTTTTCCTCAGTAGTGATTTCTGAGGACCTTTATGGATGCATGATCCTTACTAAGTTCTCTTATAGAGATTCAGTCCCTTTATAGGTATAAGTTACTTATGGATCAAAGTACGCGGTGGACGCATAGTAGCTAGTATGATATAATAGTATAATTTAAATTTCAAAATTTTATTTTAGATATGCGTCTTTATCAGACTTATGACTATGTGATCTATTGGTTTATTAAGATCTATTCTTTACTTGAGACTGTGTATGAATGATCCATAAAATTTATTGTTGTTAACATACTTTTTTTATGTAATATCCTTAATTTATCCTAATTAATTACCACTAGATTACTAATCACAACTTAGATTATGAATCGGTAACAGTCCAAGATAAGGACATTAAACTAGGTTCGGTTGTATTGTTGATCTCGGGGTGTTTCATTAGTTGACAAACTCACTATCTTGAAAATACTAAGTTCTAGGACTTAGTCGATTTCTGGAAGTCCATATCATATCAATTAACAAGACTCACTAGAACTTCGATTAAGTTTTCATTGTTAATCGATTAATAGTAAGAGAGTCAGATGCTGTAACGACCCGCCACTCTATAATCGGGGATCCGATTATTAAATGGGTACCGAATCATTAATTTGGAATCAAACCAGGATCTAAGTAAGTCTGGGAAATAAACAATAAACTAAGCTAAACATTCACATCGCATTGAACTGAAAGGAAAATGCAGGAATTAAAAGTTATTATAATGCGACTTGATACAGCAAATAATTACATACTCCAACAGAAAAGAAATAATTAAACGTACATGCCAGAAATAAAGATAACAACTACGTCGGGGCATACCCCGGAACAACAGCTGGTGGCGCGCAACTCACAACAGTACACACCTCGCTAAGTCTGTCTGGAACCCTCACCTGAAAACCGCAGGGGTGAGTCTCAAGGAAAAGACTCAGTAGGGATCCTTCGATCCCCACTGCCCACACACACACCTACAAGTGTAGGATACAGCTGAAGGTACAGTAAACAAGTAAGACAGTAATTACTACACCTAAATCTCGATATGAATCACATGCATTCGAAGTATATTAACATGCATAATTCTAATTTACCAGGGAACCCATAACCAACGTCTCGTCAAAACACGTCAACCACACAACGAAAGTGGAAAACACCGACCCGCTGAGACCAAACAGTAACCCCTCGGATAGCACGCTAGCTACTCCAGCCCAACTGGCTCAGGTGGTTACTCCTTCCCTCAGCACGAGTGACACTTCACAGGTACCACTCCGACATCGGTACAAGCTAACCCCGGGATTCACCAGGTGACCCTCTCTCACTAGGCGTCACCCCGCCACTGCTCCCGTCAGGGCTGTGTCCCAACCTCACCGACACAGGGTGTCAAGCGCTACAACTGTCACTCTAGGTCCACAGTAACACAAAACACGACACGGTGCGATCCGGTCACGTGAGAAGTCCACGGTCACACATAACGCAGTGCCATCCGGTCACGAAGAATCCATCATCATCGAGTATATCTAAAGCATGCATTTAACCAACTATCTAGCAGTGTAAACACATTTTACTGGCATGGATTAGTGTGGTTCTGTCTTGAATCGCGACGCCCAAGGCCGACGCCATTCAAGCATCCTAAACTGGTTTATGAAATCTTGGCCAAAATATGGCCTAAAAGGTGTTGCCACAGATAGCCGCCTTTTAAAACGCGTCGCCATCCCTCGTCACTTAACAGTGACAGAAGTATGGACAGGCCTCGGTTGATTCTCTTAAAACGCGTCGTCCTGGGAAGCCGCCTTTTCAAAAGGCGTCTCTGTCCTCAGACGCCATTCACACCAGAATCCGAAACTTGCAGAATCCTTAATCAGGATGATTTCTGCCTAAATGACGTCGTACTGGCCCGTCGCCATTCTGAATGGCGTTGTCCAGGCACGACGTCATTTAACGCCAGAAATCCAGACTGACAGAACCTCAAACAGGGAGATTTCTGCCTAAATGACGTCGTACGGGCCCGTCGCCATTCTAAATGGTGTCGTCCATGCACGACGTCATTTAGCGCCAGAAATCAGCTTCTGTAACACTACCCGAGGGCTCCCTTTTCAACTGCAAAAGTCCCAAAATCACACAAAAACAGAAGAGGAAGAGGGGCAAACTAAACTATCACCAGGAACCCACAATTCCAAATTCATAGAAACCCCTATTCCCATCAAGAAAAGCCCCTAACATGCTCATTCTACCCAAAAACCATAGATCCGTAGCATGCTTCAAGCAAGAGAACATGGTTTTAAAATGAAACACTACTGTAATCGTTACCCTACCGATTCTTGAACTCCTCCTGGCTCCGCCGCCAAACCGTCGCACTGCAGACCGCCGCCGGTACTCCGAGGACGCCGCCACTCCGCCGGGATGTCGGCTGCCGTCCGGAGAATGGAACGCCGCGAAGAAAGTGGTGGTGGCAGTGGTGAGAGGTGGAGATGTAGTGGAGTGGTGGAAGAAGAAGAAGGGGAAAGGGAAGGGGAAGAGAGGGGAGAGTCGGAGGGTGGAGAGGGTGAGGAGAGAGAGTGTGAGGGTGAGAATGAGGGAAAGGAGGGAAGGCTCGCAGGGTCAAATCTAAACAGGGTAAAACGCGTCGTCCAAGACAGACGCCAATCAGATGACAGGACAGGCCGTACTGACAGAAGCTCTGAAACGCGTCGCCAACTATAGACGCCGTTCAGACGACAAGACCGGCACCGTACACTGACATCGCAGGGTTGTAGTCTGAATGGCGTCGTCCATCACGGACGCTGTTCAGACGACAAGACAGGGGCCGTACACTCGCGACCCGAAACCCGCCCACGTGGCACAATGGTGACAAACCTAAATGGCGTCCACCCAGCAGGACGCCGTTTGAAAGGCGTTGTGCAGGACAGACATCATTTAAAAGAAGTTCTCAAGACTCCTCAAGGTCCAAACCAGGGGATCAGACCCGAATACAGAACCCGAAACCTCAGTCCTTACAACTGCAGTTAAAAGACCTCTACTCGATTCACGCATCAATTAATTTAAGCCTTCTAATTGGTATCGCTATCGATTAAGTCTGCCGCTAAGGCCTATTCGATCGATTAGCTATATGGATTAAATCATTCTTTCTGATTGACTAAGTCTATTAGTTAACGCATGCACTACTTTGACTGCATCGCTCCATCTAATGGATTATGAACTCCTTCAACTATGGTTATCGATTATCTGATTGATCATTAATTAATTAAAGCTCTCTATCTGATCGATTAGAAGGTCTCTTATGCGACTATGCTTTGTTTCTTTTCAGTGATTAAGTCGCTCCATCTAATCAACTATAGCCTCTATGTAATCGAATAGGAGGACATAAGAGATTATGCTTAGTGCTTACCACTTCGATTAATCTTTTGATTCGATTAATTGTTATGTTTGATTAGATTATGGAGCTATGTGCACATCGATTACTAACGTAAGTTGAGTCGATTGAGCTTCCATTAAGAAAATCTATTGAATCGATTTATCGACTATTTCCTTTGATGATAATCGATCTTCTGAATTGATTCTTTTGAACTTAGTCCATTCCTCATGTTTTTATAATTGACTCACTAGCTCGATACTATTTGTCTTTTTCCTGCCGACTTGCAGATTGTCTGTCACTTGTCTGATCTACTTTTGCAGATTTTCTATAGCTCAACTACCCTCTGGTCAGTACACTAGATGAAAACTTTTTTGTTTTAAAATTCTATGGGGTTAGATGAGGACTGTGCAACTGAACTGGAAAAACTAGGAAACAAAGTATAGAAGCTTCAGACTGATTAAGGCAAATATGTGCTCAAGCTCTCTCCAGACAAGACTTATTCTAGTTAACATTAGACTCATGGATTCTTCATAGAGCAAACAAGAAGAATGTTGAGCCTCAACAGAACAATTTGAATTCTTCTATTTATTAGAGGTAACAAATAGAATATCATATTTCTTATGAATTTCAAATTTTAGAATTCTACTTTACATACCAACTCCTTCCAACTCAAGAGAGAATAGAGAGAAGAACTTAGAGAGCCTAGTTCGACTCTAAGCACTACCCCAACTATGTTCATCTTCACTGTGTTCACTGATTGATTAAGACACTACATATTTCATTTTTCTCTTCTCAGTCTTGATTTCTCTTTATGATTATTGTACATATTTCCGCCTACTTAGAGACACTTGTTGTGTAACTCTAATCAGATATAATCTAGTTATTATCTCTTTTTTGAGAGAAAGGGAAGACCTGTTAAGGCAGGGTGTTATTATCTCTTCCTGAAGGAAAGGAAGACTAACTGAGATTGGGTAGTTGTTTTGCTATAGAACATGTAAAGAGTTTGTACCTTATGTGGCTATTGAGCTAGTAGAACTCCTAAGAGTTGTTTATGGACTGGACATAGGTCTAAAGACGGAACTAGTATAAAAATTCTCTGTGCACTTATGTGATTGTTTCTTTTCCCTCTCCCTTTCTTGCTTATTTCTTGTTTGTTGAACTCGGTTACTTTGGATGCTTTAGTTCACATTTTTTATTATCCCTAATAGAAGCCACCGTCGCTGTTGAAGTAGTAACAGTGGGCGGATCCATCAGTAAAATATTATTAGCGACAACTTGAGCCATCACTAGTACTTATATAGCCACAGATTTTATATCCGTCACTACAAAAGCTGGCCGTCACTATTGATATAGTATCGATAGCCAAGATCATCATTAAATAATTAATTTGTCAATAGTCATATCATTAAGTTTATGTTGTATGCTTAAGGAAAAGTCATTCTAAGATGAACGGAGTTTAGTAACTAATGCATAGGCTTGAAATTTCTCATCTATATTCATGTCATACCTCGGAATATCTAAGACAAGGGAATAGATCTCATAGGCCTGCTCAACAATGGAGACATCTTCTTTCTTTCGTTTTGTAATCAAAATAGTGAGTAACCTTGTTTTTATCAAGACCGGTGTCTTCCGACCCATACTTCTTTTCTAATGCAAACCAAAGGTCATGAACATGAAATAAATACGATATATGTCATATAATTTGTGAGATAAACAAGACAAAATACTTTGAATGGAAATATATATTTTTTCTCTTTAAAGCTGTTTAGATCCCATGACCGGGCAGGTTCATTTACTTCTTCATCAGGAGGATTGTTCTTAATGACGCTAAACAGCCCCCCAAAGATATAAGGCAATAGCGCATCTTCTGTTGCCATCTCTTGAAGAATTATCCAGAGAACTTCTCAAGATGGGCAATGTAATCTGATTGAAGATATTTGACGTTAGTAAGAGGTACTTCTATTAGATTAAGAGAAGACTTGCTGCATCGCACATAGATGAATTGGAATAAGTCGTGTCGTCTCACACCGTCATGTGTATAGTCACGTGACTTTGCACGTGACTTCCTCTCCCACATTGATTACGCCTTGATGCTAATTAAAAAAGTTTAAATTATTTTTATGCTTTTGAGAACGTCATGATACTCTCGAGAGCAGTCAGATGCTCAGGATGCTCTCGAGAGCATAGTGTATTTAATGTAAGACGCAAGACAATATGCGATTATGCACATGGCGAAATAGAACTAGACAATCCATTCTAACTCAATTATGTGCAGTGCAGCAAGTCATTGGCTTTAGACCATCATGACTTTTGTAGATTGCAGAAAAATACACAGGAATCTATAAATCTGTAAATCCTCGGAATAAAGATAAGATAGGGCTCGCTACATTTGGGCTGAGAAACTTTTTTTGAACTTTCGACGGGAGATTAAAACCTTACAAAAGACAAAACCACATAAGAGGCAAAGTGGCTTTTTCCTTGCGTTTTTATGGAACAGTCCCCATCAAAGTCCCAAGCCACAATGCCAGACTTTTAAAATTGAGAACTTATAATTCCAACATCTAGTACGTTAATGAAACTAACAGCATATGTACGTTGCACACAGGCACCGCACGTTGGCCCTGCAAACCTATGCCCTGCCTCCTCAAGCAGATGTTTCCATGGCCTTCATAGCCTCGAACCTTGGCTCCTTGGCCTGGAACTTCTGGCCGACGTACAGCTTCATGTAGTCCTCGAACACGAACCTCGGGTAGATCTCGGACTTGTCGGCCGCCGCCTTCTCCACCAGCGCCGGAGCCGGGCAGATGAATGCGTCTCTACCCGGGTTGTAGAACGAGGCGACCGACATCCGGTTGCCGTCCGTCTGGGCCACCACCCGGTGCATCACGCTCTTATATTTTCCGTTCGTTATCACCTGCAACCATGTATATAGGTCAGCCCCACACACACGTCAATTCTATCAATAGTTTCACGTAATTAAACCCCCCTCGCCAAGCACAGGAACTGTTCCATCGTAGACTATTAACCTTTTGGCCTTCTGCTTTTATGCTCTGTCACATCTTAGAAACATATATAATCTGATCATCATATGGGGCGTGACGTGAAAATAAAATATCTTTTGAATTTCTCTGAGGTCGGTTTTACTATGTTCTACATGTTTTTGAACAATTGGACTTCCAATTTGATGATTTAAAATTTTTTAAAAATAAAAAAATCAAACTCTAAAATATTGGACTGAATCCATTAAGAGTGTCTTTTTATTATTCAATTCAGACTTAATTATTAATTTTTAGAAAATTTAAATGGTCGGATCGAGAATAAACTGTACTGACTCGGAACACATGATGGGACAGACTTTAAAAGTTTTTATTTTTTTAATTTTTCATGTTACACTCCGTACGGTTCTTGAAGTATTACTCGTGGTGAGAAGACTCACGTTTTCATGGGGAGTCCGGTTCCTCTCAGTAGGAATTTGGAGGGAACTTCGGCAGTAACCAGTGAGGAAATGTCATGTGTAAAGTTGATCTGCCGTTCGAGATGCATTTTACCCACTTTGACAATTTTTTTCATATTACCGGTTTAGCAGGTTTCAAATACTACGCAGAGCACTTAAATACTACGCAGAATATTTAAATACTACGTAGAGTACTTAAATATTACGCAGAGCATTTAAATACTACTAAGAACACATAATTATCACCATATGTTGAAGTATTTTAAATTATGGTTGTAGTCTTGTGCTCTTTGTAGTATTTAAATATCCTGTGTTGTATCTAAGTGCTCTTAGTAGTATTTAAGTGTTTTGCGAACATTTAAATATTCTGTGTAGTATTTTAATGCTCTGCGTAGTATTTGAAACTTACTGAACCGGTAACAAAAAAAAAAGTTATCAAAGTGGGTGGGATGCATCTCGAAAGACGGATCAACTTTATACATGACGTTTTCTCACTGGTTACTGCTAGAGTTCCCTCCAAATTCCTACTTAGAGGAACCGGACTCTTCCATGGGCTGCAGCATATGTTGCTTAAAGTTTTCCATTGGGGCAGAATATCTATATCGTATGAAATATTAGGAAACTATGTGTGGTGTGGGTGGGCACCTCGAGCTGGTCTCCGATGTTGACGACGATGGCGTGGCGCATGGGTGGCACATCAACCCACTCGCCGTCCTTGAGCAGCTGGAGGCCGGAGACCTTGTTGTCCTGGAAGAGCAGGATGATGCCCCCGGCGTCGGTGTGGGCGCGGAGGCCCTTGATCAGCTCCGGCTTCGGGCACGGCGGGTAGTTGCTCACCTTGGTGCCAAAGGTGGGGAGGCCATTGGTGCCGCAGAAGGCCTTCTTGAGGTAACTCTTCTCCAGCCCAAGGTTCTCGCAGAGGAGCTCCAGGAGTCGCTCCGCCAGCTTCACTAGCTCTTGTTGGAACTCTTTCATCGTGGTACTATTTATATACATATAGAAATTTAGACTTAAAATCTAGATGTGTATATCTATACAATGCATACTGATCATGACAAGAGCTTGTAAACTAATTTTACCTGTAGTCGTCGTCGAGGTCGGGGATTTCCGAATAGTTGGAGACAGGGAGATGGCGGAGGAAGAAGGTACTCTCCCAGTCCATGTTGTTGACGTCCAACGCCTCGGCCCCCTCCAGAGCCTTGCCGGCGAACTCCCTGAAGCGCTGCTCCATGCACTTCTTGTAGTGGTCCTTGGTCATCCTCTCCATCTTGTCCATGAACTCCTCTGAGATCCCGTGGTTCAGAACCTGTACACAGTAGATCGCAGGGAAGAGAACGACGAGAATGAGAATCTGCATGCAGGTACCATTATTTGGGAAGAACAATATATACTAGTAGAAGCAGAATAATGGAGCTAGCTATTTAATATAGAACAATGGGACGACTATGTGATGCGACCTATTTTAATATAGAAAGTTCTTGTCATGCATTCTATCCCAAGGGAAATAGTGAGACAAAAGTGGAAGAAATGGACCCAAGTCGCCCAACATCACTGGACTGGAAACGATTTCTACCTCGAAAAAGCCCCAGTTCTCACAAGCATCCCTTATGATATCCATAGCAGCAGCCCTCTCCCCTCCTTCAAGCTTCTCCATGTTGACGATCGGGAAAGCTGCCATCTCTCTCTCTCTCTCTGTACCACTCTGTGTCTCTGTCGTAATGCCGCTTCTGTGGGGAGTTCAATTTATAGCCTCCAAGAGTGGAGAAGAGGGACGCATAGGGCCTCGGAACGTCTGAGAGAGGAGATCCTATACGCTTCCCGCAAGCACTGTGTTTGCATAATTTAGAGACTTTTCCAACTTTTCTCTCTCTCTCCAATCAACATGCACGTAGTTGCGATGGGGACATTCTTTCCCGAATATATCTGATGCTCCAACGTAGTTGTGAGAGGTCGAATATGAGAATAATTTATCCTTATTTCTTTCGTTTGGTATGTTTGGTATGAGAGGGGATAATAAAAAGGTCAATCCTGTTCTTCATTTGGTAAAAATGTAAATACTACTTGGGATAAATTATGAAAAGATACCCTCTTACTCACCTTATCTCAAGTTAAGAGGGGTATGCTTAAAGATAATTAGGTTCTTTTGTAAATATAATGAAATATTAAAGATACTTATTAGTTAGTGATAATTTTTCCTTGTTTATGAATATAGTTATGTATTAAAGATATATAAATATAATTAAGTTTTTAATAAACATGATGATATATTAAAAAATCTTATTAGTAGCAATGCTATCATTTATTTATGAACATAATAATATATTAAAGATATTAATGTATATTAAAGATCATTAAGTTCTTTTATGAATAATAGTATATAAATATGCTTATTAGTAGTAATGCTATCATTTATTATGGATATAATTATATATCAAATCTATATTAAGTATAATTAATTTTTATATAAATATACTGATATATTAAAGAATCTTATTAGTACTAAAAATAAGGGACAAATGGGTCGAACCGTGGGGAGTGAGAGGGACACAAATAGGATTAGAGGGCAGAGGTAACTCAATCCAGCAAAAACTTATAATGACTTATTCTCATATTTAAATAAAAAATAGGATTAAACTGACTTATCTTTATTCTTCTTAACCCCTCTTATCTTCGTCGATTTTTGACATCTTAAACAAAAAATGGAAACACGATGGGCCGGAATTAGAACGTCATAAAATATGGTGAACAGCCATAAATTTATATATATATATATTATGTTTGAAGTAGTGTAAATGTTTTATGATATTTTTTTTTACATTTGGTGTGTCTTAATAGTCATACTTTAAAATTGGTTGACCCTTAAATCCTCATTTTAGCTGTTTTTGATTTGCAGTCCAAAATCACTGAAAACCAAAATCGATGATTTTAAAGTTAGTGATTTTAATTTTAATTTTTTAATTTTTGTTGGTTTTAAAAACGATGATTTCAAAATTAAAATTTCATGGCATTCTGCCACGCACCAAAGGACACGAAGGTAAAAAAGTTGCCGTGGGGGACCGCCACATGAGGCTGCTATTCCCAACCGCCAACCTCCGGTCTGCGCTCAGTACGCTAACCATGTTTGAAGGGAAATATTTGTAGAGTTATTTGCAGGCCGCACGTGGAAGCCATCCCTTGGGAAGAATAGTAGAAAAAGAGAAGGACTAGTTTAATTTTGACACTATATATGTCACGTGGGCAATTCTTCTACCTAAGAGTTTAAGAGGTAGCATTAGGTCATTGAGTTGGTCACAACTTTGACATCATATGTATCATGTGCAACTTAAATCTATATATCTATAGAGAGAGACTTGCAACACCGGTGTGTTCATTTAAAAAATATTGAATTTTTCTTAGGTGGGCTCTAACCCGCACTATATGACTATACAATTTGATTGTTCTTTAGACAATACTAAAAAATTTAAAGCTTCAAACATCGATGCCAAATGAACAGTAAAAGGTATCATCACTTATTTGGTGTTGGTTTTCAAAAATTTTTAAGACCATCAATCCAAAATTAGATTGTATAGTCACGTGGTGGGATATAATGGAGTCAACCTTAAAAAAGTTTAATTTTTTAGAATGACTTGTTGCCAATTGATATTATGTCGACTGCTGGTGTTTTTAATTATTTTCTTTTTTAAAATTTTTTTGATCGTCCCCAACCCCCCCACATGGTTGTACTATTCAATCTCATATTAGACGATCTCAAAACTAATAAAAAAATAAAAACTGCCCCATTTTTTACTGATAATTTGAGGTCGATTTTTCGTCTTTCTTAGGTCGTCTGATCTGAGATTAGAATGTACAACCATGTAAGACATCATGGGATCGATCAAAAAAATTCAATTTTTTAAAATTAAAAATTTCGGCAGCCGATGTAATGCCAGCTGCCAGTGAAACAAGTTATTCTCTTAATTTTTTTAAACCAAAAACAACGCCAAATGGAGTAGCAAGTCTTTAACCCAGAGTCCATGACCTACAAAGGAGTTGATGGCCTAAATGGACATAGACCTCTCTTTTCTTTCCACTAAACAACTGTGCAACTGTAGCTGGCGAAGGCAAAGGCCAGTCCTTCCTATGCGAATAGTCCTAAATTTTTCCAAGCAAGCCAAGGGAAGGGTTAGGTGGCGTTTGGAAACTTGGATGAAAAAATAGGTTTATATGATGTTGGAATTTTAGGATATGAATAATTAGAATCACCCGCAATTGTTGGGGGGGAAGGATTTTGCATTGACTGGTAAAAAAATGTATTAAATGCACTTGTCCTCCCTAATAATTAAAAGTCACTTGTAATCTTCATTTCCAAATAACACCTTAAATAAAAATAAGATCCTTGACTGTGAAGGGGTTCTCTTTCTGAGACTAGCTACTTTCACATCAAGCGCGTGGTGTGCGAAGTGCTTCGTATGCCAGCAACTGTCTGATCAATTGATTGGACGGTCCTTTTTTAATTATTTCTTTTTGTATTTTTGTTCTTTTTAATTCATTTCTCTTTGTTAGGCCTAATCTTTATGAAGTTTTAGCGTCAAAGGTGCCTAAGCAACCCTAAAAAATAGTGTCTGCTCTCGGTAGACTTAAATAGTGTCTGCACATTGTAACAAGTTCTCCCCCTGTCTCTCTCATATTCAAATACCTCCACTGAGTTGTTTCCCACCACTTTAGATTTAATTTTTATGGTTGGATCGAAAGTAATTATAATTATCTAATCAAATGCGTCATTGTCTGGAAATTAAAACTAAAATCTTAAGAGATGGGGATCAATATTAAGAGTTAATTTGACTAATTTTTTATTTTTTAACTATTTTTTAATATTTTTAAACTTTGATTTTTGATACGTGTTCAATTTGACGGCTTCGGTTGTTCGTCAAGATCGGACAATAAAAATTAAAATTTTAAAAATGAGATCAACTCTGATTAGGGACTTATTTGAATATTTAAAAATTATTAAAAAAATATTATTTTTTAAATATGGGGTAAATGAGTTTTAGGGTGGAGGCCCTGGGGGACATTGAAATAGGAAATTGAACTGGCCATCTGGTCATCGCCTAACCGAACCTACTCCGGACACTTGGAACCAATTACAATGGACTTGATCGTAGCGGTCACCACCAGATTTTGAAAAATAATCTTGTCTGTCAAACTTTTAGTAAGTCTAGCTAGCCAACAATCGTGAATGCTAGTCGATATTGCAGCGGTAACTAACCAACACACAGTGTCTGCCTCCCATAATTCCGGTTCCCAACGTGCTGTCAGCATAGTTTACGGTATCGGATTGATTCGTGTCGACTCCGACGACTCGTATTGTATCACGACGAATTTAAGTCGATACGACGATTAGACCGAGTATGTACGATTTGAAAGAATTTTTTCATGTGAGTTGGTACGAGTCGACCTGACTCATATCATATCATGAGAGATCTGCAGAGTCGTTCCGACTCTTCGAGTCGGTGAACTTTGGCCATCAGAACTGAAGATTATACACCCAAACATCAATCGATAATTAATGGGTGTTTGGTTGCATTATATTGCAATCTTTTTTTATAAATATAAATTTTTGTAGTGAAACTGTATTAAAATGGGTGTTTGGTTGGAATCATCAAAATATATTTTGATAGAATTTCAGTTCACAAAGTATGATAAAAAAAAAAAAAAGGTGGACCCTATTTTTTATTTTGTAACGAAACATACCAAATCAAATTGACCCCACCTCCCACCCTCTGCGTCCTACCCTTCCTCCTCCTCTCCATCTGTCTCCATCTCCACCTCTTTGTCCATGCCCCTGTCCACGGCCATGGTGACCTGTTGGAGATCTTCTCCCTCTAATGCTCCTCCCCCTCCTCCAAGGCTCCAATCCTTCAAGGACACCCTGCCACCGACCTTGCCCGCCACTGATCTTTGCAGGGAGTTCTGTCCCATCTCCAATCTCCCCGGGGCCGACCCTCTTACGGTGATGGTGGCGGCCATGTCCTGAGCATCGCCTTGGCAGCCGATCTCCTGTTCATCCTCTACATCACCTTCAAGATGGCCATCAACAATCGATATGATTCCATCGCCATCGACCTTGCCACTGCTCTCTACTGGTCAACCTCCTCCTTGCCTCCCCTTCCTCCTCGTCCCCCGACTCTTCTTCAGCTTCAGATTTGCTCTTGCCTGCCTGTTTCTTGTCGGTAGTATTTTAATCAGTTGAGGAAGAAGTAGCAAATTAGCCTTAACAATGTTGCATAAAACGTTGGCTTGGTCCAGGTTGGTGAGAAATTTTGTCGAACATTTGGTGAACACGATGTACGATGGCTCTTTGAAAAAGATGCTACAATGTAATATAAAAGCGGTAACATGTGTTTGCCAAACACAATAAACAGGGATGCTATATTTTTAAAAATTGTCATTTTTTTTTATAATCTTTTATCATAAAATTATATTAAAAATTACTTTGTTTGAGCGTGGTAGTACGAAGACGCCACTTTGATTGGAGAATAGGAGAAGAATAAGGCCTCTTATTCTTAGAATACGGTTAATTCTAATTTGATGGGCAGAATGACTTATACCGCGTTAGAATATATTATACTAGAATAAGGAGAATAAACAATTCGACCCTAGACCCAAGAATTGCTTATCCTTCTTATTTCGCCATTGAGTCTCACAAAATTATCAAAGCTAAGCACCCCTTATTCTAGTATACGTTATTTCAGATAAATAATTCTGGATAACTTATTCTGCAAATAGATTGGAGCTGATTTTGCAGTATATTTATCGGCAGAAATCTACCTAGGAGGACGATTATAAGCATGAGGTGGCCAAAAGTTTATTCATCTTTGTTATCAATGGCATCTGCAGTCAAGAAGTACTTAAACAACAAAATGAAGAAATAAAAAATAAATGTGAAAATTGTGGATGCATGTCCACTCCATAATTAGCCATGGACTAGCTACAGATGAAAATTTCAAATCGCCTTGTCTAAGGTCTTGTTTGACTGAAAGACAGGTTTAACCTATTTCTATTAATGTTTTATATAAACGTGACAAACAAGGAGCACGTACAAATTTCTCATGTCAGGACAGAGCATTTCAGCAATGGCCTTCAAGCCTTTTTGTCTATCCGACACACTCACCGTTCACAGGTCGGAGAGGAGGGCGTTCTTCGGGTTATGTAAAAATCATTCTTAATTGGAATCGAGATCTTCTCAGTGCACGGCCTGATCAAATTCGATTAACACACAGAGGGGAGAAGTGAGACTCGTGTAATTTACACTTACACTTGCTGTAGAGGAGAATACGTTTAATTTTATTTTGACACACAGAATGGCTTATACCGTTGCAGAATAACGTATTCGGAGATTAAGAAGAATAAGTCATTCTACCCTAGTATACATTATTTCGTCAACAAATCACAGAATCTTGATTTGTGGTAGCCTCGGACTCCACTAGAGCAAGTGCAAGTGTAAATAGCTCGTTGTTTCCATTCAACGCCCTTTGACAGGATTATGCTGGCTCTACAGTACCGTACCCTATAACCAGGCGCACAAGTATAGTGAAAATAAGTAAGATTTGAACCCACGTGTCATGTGATCTATAACTATAGGCCTCGAAATCTTTATACTCTGACTACCCCTAAATTCTAGGCATCCATCTAGAAGGAACGCACACCATTTTCAGGAGGGCGTCTTCTCTCTCCTTCGTCCTCCTCTCGCTCCTATCCCTGCCTCTTCATTGTCCACGTTATCTCTAGACAAATGGTTTTTTTTTAGAGTAACATTTTGCTATACAGAGGGTGCAATTTGAATCACCCCTCAGTATAATCGATAATTAATCGGTGGACTCCTAGGTGTCGGTACATGTCCATACATGTCGATTTTTGATAAGACGATACAGGAAAGTTTGAAAAATAAAAAATCGAGTCTTAGTGAATAGTAAAACACGAGCTCATTAATGATTTTTGATTTTTAAAATTATTTTTCATCTTTCGATCGAAAATCAATTTGTACAGACATGTAAAATGCCACGGGATCCACCTAAAAAATTTAAAAAAAATATTTTTTTTAGTTATTCACTGCACCGAGGGACGGTATAAATCGCACTCTCAGTGAAGCAAGTGTTACTCTTTACTTGAAAATATGTCTAGCAGCCAACCAAACTATGTTAGCAACTCCTTAATATGAAAAAATGTTTATAAGTAAATAAATAAATAAAATCATTTTTACAAAATGATTTTACTGAAAAACAAATCAATGAAAAGATGCTCGGGAAAATATTTTCAAAAGTACCAAACGATGATTACATTTTCATTTTTCCTGCAAATTGATTTTTTTAGAAAACATTTTCTATTCTATGTATATATATAAAGACAGACACTTGTCTAAAAATTATATAGCTCTATGAATATAACTTTGAAACATGGGTAGGCGTCTTTAAAGATGCCGGTTTATCTGGTTAACAATTTAACAAAATCTCTGAAACAATTAACGTCGACATATACACGTTCCTTAGATTTGATCAAATATAAAAAAAGCATTAATGTTGCTGGAAGAGTGGAGATATGAGGAGAGATAAGAGAAAACTATATAAAAAAAAAGGCCATCCGCTCGAAAGTTCGGTCGGCCACGTTCTGCACGGAATTGCTCCGCGCAAGACGTGGAACCCACGTGCGGTTTTCGTGCGTGGGCTTCGCGGAACAGTTCCACCTCACAGAAATTTTTTTAATTAAAATATTTAGATCTTCATCTAAATATTCAAATTTTTCGTGCGACAGAACCGCACCAACATTTCTCTCTCTCTCTCTATGAATTAAAAAAAGAAATAGATATTCAAATAAATCCTTTAAAAATGATTCTATCTCGAAAATTTTAATTTTTACTGTCTAGTTTTGACGATCAACTAAAACCATCTTATCAAACATATATTAAAACTCAAGGACTAAAAGTAAAAATAAATCAAAAAAAAATATATCAGGTTAACTCTTAAAGTTGATCTTATTCTCAGTAATTTTAATTTTGATCCCCAAATAATGATATATGGACACTTGTCTAAAAATCATATAGATCTAGGTATATAACTTAAACATAGGTAGGTGCTTGTTAAGAATTGGTTTATCTGGTTAACAATTATAAAATCTTCACAACAATTAACGTCCACATATTCTAACGATAGTGAATGGATATTAACTTTAGTGGCATTTTTGATATTATATCGTTATAAAGAGGATATATATGATATTATGTAAATAAGAAGAATATCTATGATATTTTACATGTAAGGAAGATTTATATGAAATTAATCCTTTAAAATATAATTTCCGAGAGTATACTAATTCTATCATAAGCCTTAAAAAATTATAAAAAGAAACTTAAGATAAGTAGAATCAATAAAGCCATTAAGACTGGACGTTGCTATCTTAAGGGGAGAAAAAAACTGCTCACTCTAACTAATAGCATCCTTAAGAGGATGGGAGAAACATATGATCCATGTGCAAGGGGATATGAAATCCCAAGGTTGGGTGAAGGTGAGAGTATGACTTCCCCCGTTCTCTGCATATGTAGAAGGTAGAGTTTCTGTGTACCTTTTCTTGTCTAGGCTCAAGGATACAATATGCTCTGACCACTCTATGTCATGGTTAGCTGCATGTCCACGTATAATTAATTAATTATGTGATGCATAAATTAGTATTGAGAGTAATGTAAAGAAAAAGGAAATAATGTGGTGGTTGAGGTATGACTCCTTGGAGGTGTTGGGCACTATGGTGTGTTAATTATTGCTCACAAGGGAGTATGCTCAAGGATGATGACTCAATCACCATTGCGAATCCAAATATGTGAAAATGGCTCAAATTGGATTAAAAGTACATGCAAAGATATTTGCTTATGAACATATTGTAAATGACTAGGAAACAAGTTAGAATTTAACTTGTGTTATATGACATGATTGGTCAACTACTAAGAAGGCTATTACTAGTAATGATAAGAATAACATTATACTCATGTTTATTCATACAACTATGTCATCCTATGTGTTTTGATGTTTCGATCTTAGTTGCCATACCTACTTAACATTTTCGGGTGAAATTTTCATAGAATAAAGATTACATGAAGTTTGAGTTCATTTATCAACGCCAAAAGTAGAAGGCATAGAAGACATCCATGCAAATTCTATAGACGATGGCTCCAATTATTCTCGTATGATAAAATTATAATTGGACTGTTGTTCTTTCTCCTACTTGATAATGTATATTTTCACTATGATACCTACAAAGTGTTGAAAGAAAATTTAAGTCCACTCTGATTTGGCCATAGTTGAGTTTTGACTAGCGTGGGTTAGGGCACGACAAGCAAGTGATTGTTGTAGAATTGGATTATATGATGGATTGTGAGAAGATACATAGTTATAATGATAATTGACAGCGCTCAATATCACATTTGGGAAAGAAAAAGGTTAGGCATTTCTACGTTTTCCTAGTTTATTCACGTATGCTCCCTAGTCACAAGGGCAATAATTAAAAATAAAAATAAATTAAGGAAAAAAGAGTTAAAGTTGTTATACGTATGCTTAATACTTTTCCTCTCATGAGAAACTAGTATTTTATGATTAATCATTTCTCTTCATAGATGAGGATCACTTAGTTCTAGATGAGCCAACTTTACTTGATAATAACCCAAGTTCAAGTCACGATCACTAAAGTTACAATGAAATCTTTTGGTGCTCAGACGAATGCAGTTTGATGTGAAAACAATTTTTTCAAAAAATTCATCAAGAACTTTACGTTTGTAAGGATCATGGCTCAGTTTTAAAATAGGGGTTGTTTGTTTAGTGTAAAACTTTGTAAATCACCGATTTCAAAATCACTGGTTTAAAACAAGTGAAAATTTCTTATTTTAAGATCATGAAATATTTATTTGGTTGTTTATTAAATAAAATAAGAGGGATGCTTCAATTTTCTTATTTTAGTTTATAGTTGGCCTTTGTTGTAAATTAAAACAAGAGAATTGAGTTGCTAAATGGGCAGACAAGATTCAGGCATAATTTTATTTTACATTATTTTATATCATTCCAAACAATTGAAAATACTGTAAAATAAAATAATTATTTTAAATTACACTATTATACGCTAAAACAAATAACCCACAAGTCTCGTCTATCCAAAATGATGGGGGATTTGAACTCTCTTTGCTCCGTAGCAAGTAGAGTAGGATTCGTGCAACTGATGGTTTGTGAAATAATAAGTATGAACGAAAATAGTATCATCTTATTTAATCGGGATAATTAATTCAGCCCCCCTACTAGTGGGTTGAACTTATTTTTCACCCTTGTCAAGTGTCCTGTGCACAAGCCCCCAGCTTGCTTTATCTTACCTGGAGCCTCCTGGCGTCAACTCTTACATGAACGTCCGTTGCTTAGCTTTACAAAAGAACCCTATGTTTCCTATCTTTACAAAACAATCTTCCCACCTTTCTCTTTTACTTTTTAACACGTTGTATTTATCTTAAATTTTTATTTCTTATTTTAATTAATATTTTTATAAAATTCTAAAGATTTAATTAATATATAATTTGTATTAAAAATATTAAATGATTTTATTAAAAAATAATACATCACGTAAAATTTAACAATATAATATTCTAAGTGTTAAAGTGTTAATGTTACAGAGTGTTGAAGTTTTATAGTGTTAATATATTCTTATTTTCTCATTATACTATAATGCTGTAACAATATAATATTTTAACAATAAGGTGGAGGAGTATTTTGAAAAGTGAAAGAGTAAGGTGGAGGAGTATTTTGTAAACCTAGCAAACGGAGGA
This sequence comes from Zantedeschia hybrid cultivar, assembly GCA_030544215.1. Taxonomy (NCBI): domain Eukaryota; kingdom Viridiplantae; phylum Streptophyta; class Magnoliopsida; order Alismatales; family Araceae; genus Zantedeschia; species Zantedeschia hybrid cultivar. The sequence goes on from JARZZO010000013.1 coordinate 36,899,560, forward strand.
TTTTTCTGAAAAATTGGAGAATTAAAAAATTCATTTTTAATAACTCTTAAGATTTCATAAAAGGCTTCACTTTTGTATATGACTTCAATTTTCTAACCTTGTGAAATCTGAATGCAATGAGAACGGTTTGTAATGATTAAGATCTTTCAGGCATTTCAACAATTGAAATCCTATCAAGAAGAAGATTCCAAATATTGTTTGCTTTTGATCTACAAACAGTCTTATTTTAAAATAAAAAAATAAAAAAATATATTTTGAATTTTTTTAGAAGGCCCTATTATGCTTTACATGACTGTACAATTTCATCTTGGATCGGACGATCCTATAAAATCTGAAAATAAAAAATTAACCTCAAATAATTTTGTATTGTTCATCTGGGACCGATTTTTGATTTTTAGATTTTATAGGATGATTGGATTTTAAATTTTATAGGATCATTGGATCGAAGATCAGATTGTACACTCACATAGGTCAATTTGGGGCTTATCTAAAATTCTATTGTTTGGCCATGCAGCAAGTCTTTCTCTTCAAAATAAATTTTTTAATTTAGTCACCAGATCTTACTCTTTCTTTGATCGGAGAATAATAAAACCTCTTATTCTGAATAAGGTTAATTCTAGTTTGACATACGGAATGACTTATATCCCGTCAGAATTACGTATACCAGAATAAGGAGAATAAACCATTCCACCCTAGACTCAAGAATTGCTTATTCTTTTTATTCCGTTAGTAAGTCCCACAAAGCTATCAAACCGAAACACCCCTTATTCTAATATACACTATTCTGGATAAGTAATTCCGAATAACTCATTTTGCAATCAAAGTGGGACATAGTTTCAATCTTTGGATTTTAGTTAATTTAGAAAAAACTCCGTATAAGCTCTGTACTTAATAAAACCTCTCTGTAATGTTAGTTTAATTTGAAAAAGTTCTTTTTTTCAAGGATTTTTTTAGAACATTTCAAAATATTCGAGGACTCTCTCCAATTTTTTGGGGTGTGTACCCAAATAAATTCTTAAATTAAATAAAATAGAGGGACTTAAAACTAAAAGTCTGATCTTAATTTATCTGAAAATTTCTGAGGATTTTTAAAATAAAAATAAGATAGCTTTTAGTGGGCTCTAAGGGTTTCCTGTAACTTATTAGATCACGTGGACTAGAATATGAAGAAGAATAATGCTTGCTGCATGTTTCCCGTGCAAGAAGGCTAAGCTAGATTGAGCCCCATATCCCTTTTTATCATTTGAAAAGCTCACATGGGTCTTATCCCTCCATCAATGCGCACCAATATCATCAGCGTGTCAGCGGCGCACATGAGGGTCAGAGTAAAAAAGTAGTGAAAAATTTTGCTCGCTAGATTATTTTCCAAAGTATCTTGAAGCTCTTGAAAGTATCCTGAAACTCTAGAGTCTTGAAAGCATGATGCTTTGCTAGAATGCTCTATAGAGCATCTTGCTCTCAAGAGCATGAGGATGCACTCAAAAGCTTCCCGGTGCTCTCAAAAAGTAACTTGGCTAATAATTTTATTTTTTATTTTTTAATCCAGCCTTTCTCATGTGTGCTAACAAGTAGATGACATCAAGATGTATTTATTGAGGGAACATGAGACATTTGAGCTTTCCAGATGACAAAAGAGGATAGGGAGACTCATTAGAGCTCAGCCCTTTTGCACGGGCAATGGTGCATCTAGTATTAGTCTTTTGATTTTGAATAAGAATAATGTTTGCTGCATCATTGTTGGCGTAGGATGCTTGAGTTATAATGAGGCCCACTATCCCCTATTTCCATTTGGGAAGCCCACATGGGCCCTGTCCCCATTAAATTCACCTTGATGTCATTCGTGTATCAATGTACATGAGGCATCAAGCCTAAAAAAATAATAAAAAATTTACCGACCATACTACTTTTGAGAGCATCCTAAAGTTCTCGAAAGCATTCTTGAAAAGTAGTTTGATGGAAAATAAAAAGTATTATTATACTTAGTCCATTAAGAACATTTTGTACTGCTCATTAAGACTCAATTTTATTTTTTAAAATATTTTAAATCGTCCAATTGGAGATCGGTCTATGAAACATATAGAGCATATGAAGCCTTACCTAAAAAAGTTTTCTCGTCCGATCCAAGATCGTACTGTACGGTCAAGTCAGGCACCATGGTGGGTTTCAAAAAAAAATTAATTTATTTTTAAATTTGGCTACACCAGCTCCCGGTGGTGCAGCAAGTTATTCTCTTGGAGCAAATATTATTCTTAGCCTCCTTGGTGCTTCAAAACACGACTTTCCTCATAGAATAATGCCAGTTGCACTGCTGCCGGTGTAGGAGGGCTGAACTGGAATGAGCCCCCCATCCTCCTTTGCCATCTAAAAAGCCTACATGGCATATGTCTCCCTATTAAATGCGCTCCGACATCATATGCACGTCAACACACTTGGAGAGGATCTATGTTTTAATTAAAATTTTTCTTTTTCACTTTTTTTTTATTGGCCCCAATCTGCTCTACATGGTCGTACAGTTCGATCTCGGATTGGACTATTCATAAAAGGATGAAATTATAAAGTCGACCTCAAATGAACAGTAAAAGTTTCATCTTTTTTTAGGTCATTCGATCTGAAATCGGACTGTACAACCATGTAGCACCATGGGTCCATCAAAAAAAATCCAAAAAAAAGTTTTTTTAATTAAAAATACCGACAGCCGACGCAATACCGACTCTTCAAAGATTTTTAAACCATCTGATCAGAGATCAACTTGTATTAGCATTTAAGACCCGATTTTAAAAAAGTTAAGAAAAAAGAACTTTTTTTTTTATATTGGCTGGTCAACGAACCATTACAGCAAGTATTACTGAACTCGGCAATGCGCACTGATAAGCCAACGCGTGCGGGGTGCGCGCTGTTATGCCAGTGCGTTCGGGGCCCGCGCCAGCGCACGTGCGAGTGTGCAGCAAGTGCTGCTCTACTCAACTTCAAACCAATTGACCGTCAACAGTTTCGTGCTTCGTTCCCTCAAAACTGGACACACACAGACACACAAAGAGAAGTAGAGCGAGAGAGAGAGAGAGAGAGAACGTCTATCCGCGATCTGCCAATGGTGGAGGTAAGAAACGAGACCCTCATCTCATTCTTATTGCATTAACAAGCTTTTGCGTTCAAGTCCCATGTGGACTCCCCTGTTCTTGGCATGGGTTGGGCGGGGGATCGTCCTCTTGCAAATCATTGTCTGCTACCGTTAATCTCTTATTTCTGGTTATTTCTACTGGTTTTTTGCGGTTTTTTGCTGTGAAACGCCCAGTCTGAGAAGGCATAATCGTTGGAGAAGGCCTCTTTTGAGAAGGTTGTGATTTAATTGTAGTTAATAAAGAGAGGATAATGTTGGATTTTTACCTAAATTTGTGGTCCACTTGTGCTTACTGGGCTGCACACATACACACCATAAGGCATCCAATTAATAGAATAAAGTTATTGGACTTAACCCATTGAGTGCCCATTAGGATCCTGTAATGGGTGAGATCCATTAATAGTTTGAACGGGACTGGTCCCTCCTCTCTATATAAGAAGCCTGTGACTCCTCTTTAGGTCATATGCATCAAGAGAAATAGAGAGAGGAAACCAGTGGAGAGTGCTACGGTTTACACCGTCTCCTCGTCCGGGGTTCGTGTGGTTTTTTCTGTGGCTCGCTGCGCATGGGGATCAACTCCGGCGTCGTCTTTCTCCTTGTTAAGGATGGCTTCCGCTTCAGGTATTCCTAAAATCCCTAACAAGTGGTATCAGAACCCGTGTCGGTAGTTTTGGGGCTCTGATTTACTGTAATTTTCTTGTTTCCATCTAGTTACGGATGAAAAAATTGCAGCGTTATTTTTTGTTATTTTATTTTTATTTCTTGGGTTGTCGGACGGTGACCAAAGTCACCATGAAAGAACCGGCAAGTTGAAACCCAAAATCCATGAGGGACGGCTGCCAGCAGTGCTGCATGCCCATGAAATATTTTCTCAAGGTTTTCATGCACATGTAGATCGCATGTTCATGGCCAAACGTCTCTGTATATTTGGGCTTCATGACCGTACTAGAATGATTATCTTCATAGCTTTTGCAAAGTGGAAGATTTACGGTTATTGCCATTTACTGCCAGTGTGCCGTATTTGAATGTCACTAATTTCACTGAATGGAAACAAATGATACAGTTTGTTTTGGGTTGCATGGATTTAGATTTGGCTTTACGTGAGGTTAAACCAGCTCCACTTACTTAAGATAGTTCAATGGAACAACAGACTCATCATGAGAAATGGGAAAAGTCCAACCGTCTTTGTCTTCTGTTCCTTCAAGGACATGTTGGACAGAACATCAAGAGATCTATTCCAGATCAAACCACTGCTAGTGGATTTCTGAAGGCAATTGAGTAACAGTTCATTAGTTTTGATAAAGCCAAAGTCAGCACTTTAATGGCAAAATTGTCCTCGATGAAATACACTATTGGCAGTATTCGAGAGTACATAATGGTAATGAGAGATATTTCTACTCAACTGAATGCCACGGAAGTTACCATTTCAGATACTTTCCTGGTCCATTTCATTCTTAACTCTCTGCCTAGTGAATATGAGGCATTCAAGATCTCATACAACACACATCAGGCTAAATGGTTAGTCAATGAATTGATGACCATGTGTGTTCAGGAGGAAGAGACATTGAGATGAGAGAGGAACAATGCTGTTTTGTTTACCTCTCATAAAGTGAAAAATAGATTGGGAAAGAAGAAGGATGTCCAGAAGAAAGGCAAGAAGAAGAACAAGTCAAAAGGTAAAAATGACAAGTATTTCTTCTGCAAATTGCCTGGACATGTTAAGAAAAATTGTCTGAAAAGGAAGGCATGGTTTGAAAAAAAAGATAATATCTCATCTTATGTTTGCTATGAGTCTCATTTAGTCAATGTTCCTAAAGATACATGGTGGATTGACTCAATTTCTACTGTGCATGTTGCCACTTCTATGCAGAGATTCCTTTCTCAAAGGCCTCCGAATGAATGTAAGCGAAGCATCTTTTCAGGGAGTAAGACGCGCTCACAAGTTAAGGCCGTAGAGACTTATAGGATATTTATGGAATCAGGATTTGTTCTGGACCTAAAAGACACTCTTTATGTACTATCTTTTAGTAGAAATTTGGTTTCAGTATCAAAACTTGATTCAAAAGGTTTTCAAGTTAATCTTGGAAACTCTTTAGTTGAATTAATAAAAGATTCTGTTGTTATTGGTACTGGTTCTATATTTGATTGATTATATAAATTGTGTCTTAGCAATGTGAATGAATAATCTCATAATACCCTGCATACTTCAGTTCTTACTGGCAACAAGTGTGGTAGAGTTAATGAAAATTCATCTATGTAGTGGCATAGGAGATTAGGATATATCTCCATTAAGAGGCTTAAGAGGTTAGTGGGAGAAGGAGTATTACATACATTAGATTTCACTGACTTTGAGACATGTGTTGATTGCATTAAAAGAAATCAAATACACACGCCTAATAAGGATGCCACTAGAAGTTCTGGAATTTTAAAAATTATTCACACTGATATCTGTAGTCCATTTTCACCCTGTCTGACTGGTGAGAGGTACTTTGTCACTTTTATAGATAACTATTCTAGATTCATGTATCTCTATTTACTTCTTGAAAAGACAGATGTTTTCACTGTCTTTAAGGATTTCAAGAAAGAAGTAGAGAAACAATCAAGAAAAGTAATCAAGATAGTCAGGTCTGATAGAGGTGACGAGTACTATGGTAGGTATACTGAGATGGACAAAGACCTGGTCCATTAGCTAGATTCCTTAAAGAGGAGGGTATTGTACCTCAGTACACTACTCCTAGCAGCCCATATCAGAATGAGGTTGCAGAAAGAAGGAATCGAACGCTTAAAGAAATGGTTAGGGCAATGTTGAGTCATTCTACCCTTCCTTTATCCTTGAGGGGTGAGGCCGTTAAGATAGCTGCTCACATTATGAATAAGGTTCCTACGAAGGCTGCGCTAAAGACTCCCTATGAGTTATGGTGTGGTAGGAAACTTTCTGTGAGCTATATGCGCACGTAGGGGTGTGCAGCTGAGGCTAGACCATACAATCCACAGGAAAAGGCTTTTGATCTAAGAACAACTAGTGGATTCTTCATTGGTTATCCAGCGAGATCAAAAGGGTATAAATTCTATTGTCCATCTCATGTTCCCATCATTATAGAAACATATAAGGCAAGGTTCCTTGAAGATGACGGAGTTAGTGGGAGTGGACCTTCTCGAGAGATTTCTTTTGAGGAGTTACATGATCAAGTTGAAATACCTGTAACAACTGACAACATTGTTCCCATATTCATTCCTCGGAATGATATCCTGGGGGTGTAGACACGCTAATTTTGACGTCATTTCGAGTAAATTTCATATCATATAATAATGCCTCAGAATGGTCTGATATTTAATCATTGATTAATTTTTATTGATATTTTTGAATGTCGGGTTTAACATACATGTTTAAGTTAATCAATTAAATTGATTTTAGCTCAAATTTCAGTTAAAATATGCAGAAATTCTAAAACGTGTCAACCTGTGTGGACACGATTCAGAATTCTAAAACGTGTCAACCTGTGTGGACGCGATTCAGAATTCTTTCTAAAACGTGTCAACCTGTGTGGACGCGATTCAGAAGTCTAAAACGCGTCAACCTGTGTGGACGCGATTTAGAGTTTATTCATGTTTTAACGTTTAAATTTGAATTTTAATTAATTGATTTATTAGCTAAAAGGCGTCTATGAAGGTCGACGCGTTTTAGGTTTCCTAAGCTGTTTCAACTTCTCTTCCGGATGTTTATCCTTATCTTAATTAGTGTAAAAGACGTCTACACACGTAGACGCGTTTTATCTAATAAAGATAAAGATAAGTTTTCCCGGATATTTATCCTTATCTTAATTAAATCTGAAAGGCGTCAGCCAAGGTAGACGCGTTTTAGATAATTACAGATAAAGATGAATTAATCAGTGTTTATCTGTCGGTTAATATAGATAAATCCTAGATTTTTCTATGTTAATCGCGAACGCAGAAAATGTCTATAAATACCTTGCATCTCAAAGAGTTAAAAAGAAAAGAGAGAGAGAATTAAGTTGAGCCATAGCGTTATAGTGATTTGAAGATCGAAGCAACCACGTCGGAACGCCGGAGCGCTGCCATTTCCAGAAGACGGCGTCCCTCTTCAAGATCTTCATCTTTTCAAGGCTTCATCCAACTGGGCATAAGTGTTTCATTTTTGAATTTCATTTTACATATCCATCAATCTTTCATTCTCATATTCACTTCACGCAACACACACCACAGCATCAATCTTCCAAAACCCATTTGTTTTAAAGGGGTTTCAAAGCCATTTAAACAAGTGAGTTGCTGTTTAAGTATGTTTAAAATCATGGTTAGTTTTGATATTACTTCCATTTGAATTCTCATCAGTGTTTCTTCTTTATTTTTCTTTTTCTGTCTCTGCTGCACTCAACCTCAACAAGAGATCAAAAGGGAGAAATCAAGCACAAAGCCAGAAGGACTTCTGGACGATCCTCAAATTCAACAGCAAGAACAAAAGAACAAAGAAAGGGCTCTCTTTCTTCAGCCGGCTGAGGAAGGGGAACCAAGGACTCATTCTTCCGCGTTCAAACAGGTAGGCGATCAAAACTCTCTTTTGAAGCTTTTTAGTTAAAAGTTTATGGCGATCACTGCACTTTAGTGGCTGTTTTTAATAGGTTAGTTTACACTAAACAACATAGCATTTTCACATTAATCACACGAGCATTTTCAGCACCTACAGCTCTTTTGGCGATCACGGTGGGACTTGGTCTCGCCATCTTTTAGTTTCTTTTTGTTCTTGCTATCATCATATCGGGCACCTACGGTGCACCATTTGTGTCTCTCGACACGTCCTCACCAATTGGTGAGTGTTTAGTTTAATTAATTTCCCTCGTGCACCACGTGCACACCCCAGTGGCAAGATCTTGCCTCCCCTTGATTAGTTCAGAAAAAGCTGTTTTGTGATAAAAATAATGTGTGATTGAGTGATTTCCTAGTTGTTTAGTTAGTAAATCATCATGTTTAAAATCTGAAACTAAAAATCTTTGCATGAGTCGATTGTTTACTGCATTTTACCCTGTTTGAAGAGGATTCGACCCAGAAAATCCTCATGGAAATCTGTTTCTGCGAACTAAAAAGCGTCCAGGAGAGCTGACGCGTTTCCAAACCGCGTCAGCACACCAAGACACCTTTTAGCCTCCAGGCTTTCTCTGCTGTTTGCATATGTTTCTGCGAAATAATTAAGTTCTGTGTTGAATAGCGTCGACCACCATCGACGCTATTCAGACAGTTTCCTAATTATTTTTCAGATCTATTTCTGCGAAAAAATTAAGTTCTGTTTTGAATAGCGTCGACTATACTAGACGCGATTCAGATAATTTCTTAATTATTTCTCAGTTTCCAGATTTCTGTGGTTGAGTGCTAGCTACCCATTATTTTATTAAGCATTAGAGGCCATCCAGGTCGCACGGCATACGCATTGAGGCGAAAACCTTCCTCTTCTTAGGAACACATTACTCGACGTCAGCAACTCTCTCTGATTGGGTTGGTCCCTTGATCAGACTAGAGAAGTTGACGTTGAGACCTCCATAAGTCTCCAAAATCAAGGTATTCCTCCTTGATCATCGGGCTGGTTGTACCAATTGAAGTCCCGGCTAGATTCCGAAAGCGTTGTGAGAGAGAACCCTAGATAATAACGGTGGAAACTGAACTGAAACTAGGATCCTTCCCTGAGCGAAATTGTGGTTTAATCCAATTCAAATAACTCAACAAGGAATCCTAAAATCACGTTAAGCATCCACTTGTTTGATTAATCTCTGTACAACTTGTTTGATTAAATCTTTGAAAAGGGAATCTAATATCATGTTGCTGCGATCAGGTAGGGACTTGAGTATGGCCCAAGACGCCATCATCAACTACGAGGGAGATGCTAATGCCCCTCGCGATTCAGACTTCAACTATGAGAATGGGAGAGATGCTGATGCCTCCCGTAATTCTGCCCCCATTCCTTATCGACAAGATGGGAATGTCCGGACTCCTCTTTTTCATCCACAGGATCGATATCCTGATCTTCCCCCGCATGAATATGCGATCCCTAATCCTGATCTAGAGGGGGACATGAATCAGAATGATCCCTCACCCTCTGATCCTATGGATCTCGTCAATGCTCTGGGAGTTCTTGCCTCTCGACTGGACCCTCAGCAGTTCGAGGCGATCCAGTCTATTTTGAAGGGGAAGGTACCTATGCAGCCTGCTGAGCCGAACCCTATGGCTCCCCCTGTTGTTACTCAACAACCTCCTCCTCCTCCTCCTTATATCCATCAGGCCATGGAGGGCCTTCATATTGCTCCTCGGCCAACTGGGCCACAACTTTCATCATCTAGGCAGCCGGCTAGACCGCAAACGTCTATTTATCAAAATGCCCTCGGGCATGGCGGAAGCTCTGCCGGACCTCCTCCTTATTATCCTCCCTGCCCCACGTACTCTAGGCAGCAGGCCTATCAAGTACTTCCACCTCCTCCTCCTCCCCAGGAAGATCTGACCACGCAAACGTTGCTGGCCAAGATGGAACGCATGGATGAGCAGTTCAACAACCTCCAGAAGATGATGGGGGTTAAAGCTGTGCAAGAAATCAGTTTACCGAACCTGCCAGTATTCCATCTGCCACCCTCTGAAATGCCAGTGTATCGAAAGTATAACGGTACTGGTAACCCCTTCACACATCTGAAGGAGTTCATGTACGAATCCTCGTTCTGGCAGAATGATAAGAGGTCATTGGCCTTCTTGTTCAGGAGATCTCTAGAGGGACCAGCCCTCGAGTGGTTCTTTTCTCTGGAACCCTCTGAAGTAGAGGATTACGGTATCGTTTCACGCAAATTTATCCAACGATACCAGGACAGAGTTGCACCCTCCTTGTCTATCACGGACCTCATTGCAGAAAAGATGAAACCGGATGAGGAGTTTGTCAGTTTTGCTGACAGGTGGCGGGGCCTGGCTGAAAAGGTGAAAGATCACTTGTCTGAATCTGAACAAGTGAAGAAGCTAATTTCTAACGCCACTCCCCAGTTCAAGCTAGTCCTCTCCTTGAACAATTTGACTAATATGGCAGAGCTCTATGAAAGAGCACGGTATTGCCAAAATGCCTTCAAGGACGCTACTTTTTCTAGTGTCTTTGATCCTCACAGACCTAGCAGGCCTCCACCTCGGAAGCCTGCAGTGCCAAATTCTCCTAGCACAGGTCCGACTACTGAGGGCACGCTCTCTCACGAGCAAGTCAGTACCATGAACAATAATTCTCCCCAGTTTGTGAGGAATCAGCAGCAGTACCAGAGGCCACTGCAGTCGAGCCAACAAGGGTATAGGCAGCAGCTGAACCCCCATTACCAACAGCAGTACCAGCGGCCCCAGCAGCCGAATCAGAACCAGCAACAGCTACAGCAACAGCCGCAACGGCACCAACAGTACCAGCAGCCCCCTCAGCACCAGTATCAGCAGCAGCAATAACCACAGTACCAGCCGCGCGCACCGCCGGCATACCACAATGTCCCTCCTCCTGGTGACTACAACCAGCATAGGAGACCTCCAGGCCCGAAGAGGGCAGAATACCCGGCCCTCCCAGAATCCTTGGCAGATATCTTCAGTGATTTAATGGCAGCTAATGCCTTAGTCTTGCCAAGGGAAAAGGCCGTCTGGCCTCAAAATGCCGATACGTCTAGGTATTGCTACTTCCATAGGCAACCTGGGCATACCATTGACACCTGCTTTCAATTCAGAGATTATATCAATGATCTCAATGAGCAGGGCGGCATAGATTGGGAGGAGATGAAAAAGTACATAACAGCCCTGAAGGCGAGGAGACCGCAGCAGCAGCAGCAGGAAGCAAGACCACCGGCACAAGCAGCAGCACCACCCAACATGGGCATAGTGCAGAATCCACTCCCAGAGCACCAGAACCAAAATCAGGTTGCTCCCATCTTGACGAACAGCCAGTCTGAGGCTGGTCGTGGGAAGCAGTGGAGAGTAGATGACTCTTCCTCTCTTTGTTCAACGGGTCACGTTCAAAGTACCGCAGAGCGACCACCACGCCGCACCATCCACATACCCAGGTCACAACCCGTTACCATCACCCCTATACCCACACCCACATATCACTCGCCCGCACCCAATAACCCATTACCGCTACCCGCCTTCCTTAGACCCATTACGCCCCGCACCACTACGCCTCCATCATATAACCCCCCGCAAACCAATAACGCGCCCCTCCTACCATCTAGGCCATTACTACGCATACCATTTCCTACTTCACCCGTTACCACTACCACTTATCCAGATATCCCCTTACCATCTAGACCGCTATTACGCGTACCATTCCCCACTTCGCCAACCACTTACCCATCCACCATCCAACCCTCTAGGCCTCTAATCCGCACCGCGCCATCACCACCTAGCCCTATGCCATCACCTACATACCAACCCCCTACGCCATCCGCACCATCCAACCCTGCGGTACTTAAGGTGTCACCCGGATCCTCCACAGTTGAGGAACACGCGCTCCGGAGTGGCAGGATTTTCAACAAGGTCTTCCCTCAGTCCACAGTCAGAGACGGCCCATCACAGCCGACTGAGGAAGCCCATAATGAAGAGAGTGCACCAGGCACTCAATATGACTTGTTGAAACACCTGGATCGGACACCGGCACGGATCACTATACTAGAATTGATCAAAAGATCCAAGAGTCACCAGGAAGCTTTAATGGAATATCTGCAGAAGGTGATGGTCAATGAGGACGTGCCGGTAGAGAAGATTGCAGCACTACTAGTTCCTCAGGGGGATCAGCCCTCCATAACATTTCATACATCGGAACTAGCACCGCCAGCAGCCAGAAGCATGGCTCTGAGTATCACGGTCAACATCTGTAAGAAGGCCGTGGATGCATGCCTGGTCGACACAGGGGCTTAGATCAATGTTTTACCCCCGAAGACCCTGGAGCTGTGCGGTGTGCCCAAAGAGAAATGGCTGCCCAGCCCCATCTCAGTGACAGCATATGACAATTCTACCCGTTCCCCTCTAGGAATGGTCTATTTAAAGGTGGAGCTGGGCCCTGTAAGTCATGCAGAGGTCGAATTTCACATCCTGGAAATCGACCCTTCCATAAATGTCATTTTAGGTCGTCCTTATATTAAAAATCTTGAGGCGATTCCCTCTACGAATCATCAATGCCTCAAATTCCCTTATAAAGGACGAATAATTAAAGTAACGAGCATGCCGATCCTTGCTGCTGGTCATACCTTGAACATTAAGTCTACTGTTTTACCTGGCCGACGACCTTTTCTGTCGGTATTACAGGTTTACCGTCCAGTGGCTGATCCTCTGAAAGCCGCCACTATTTCTCCATACCCATTAGATGCTATCAAAAGGGGGAAGTGCATGAGTACCCCAGGATGGAGGATTATGATGAAGAATGGCTACGAGCCTGGAAAAGGTCTAGGCACACAATTGCAAGGCAGGACCATGTAGACACGCTAATTTTGACGTCATTTTGAGTAAATTTCATATCATATAATAATGCCTCAGAATGGTCTGATAATTAATCATTAATTAATTTTTATTGATATTTTAAGTGTCGGGTCGAACAGACATGTTTAACTTAATCAATTGAATTGATTTTAGCTCAAATTTCAGTTAAAATATGAAGAATCCTAAAAGGCGTCGACCCATGTGGACGCCATTTAGACTTTATTCCTATTTTAACGTTTGAATTTGAATTTTAAAGGCGTCTGTTAATGTCGACGCGATTTAGGTTTCCTAAGCTGTTTTAACTTCTCTTCCGGATGTTTATCCTTATCTTAATTAGGGTAAAAGACGTCTACCCATGTGGACGCGTTTTAGATAATAAAGATAAAGATAAGTTTTCCCGGATGTTTATCCTTATCTTAATTAAATCTGAAAGACGTCATCTATGGTGGACGCGTTTTAGATAATTACAGATAAAGATGAATTAATCAGTAATTATCTGTCGATTAAGATAGATAAATCCTAGATTTTTCTATGTTAATCGTGAACGCAGAAAAATGTCTATAAATACCTTGCCTATCAAGGAGTTAAAAAAAAAAAAAAAAAAAAAGAGAATTATTGAGCCACAACGTTATAGCGATTTGAAGATCGGAGCAACCACGTCGGAACGCCGGAGCGCTGCGAGTTCCAGAAGTCGGCATCCTTCTTCAAGATCTTCATTCTTCAAAGCTTCAACTGAACTGGACCGGGCATAAGTTTTTTTTTTTTCATATTTGAATTTCATCTTCATTCTTTAGTTTCGTTCTCTCATACTCACTGCATGCAACACACACCACCTCATTAACTTTCCAAAACCATCTGTTCTTAAGGGGTTTTAAAGCTATTTAAAACAAGTGAGTTGCTGTTTTAAGCATGTTTCTAATCATAGTTAACTTTGATATTATTTCTATTTAGATTCTCATCACTATTTCTTCTCTATTTTTCTGTTTCTTTATCTCTGCTGCATCCAACAACAACAACAAGAAACAAAAAGAGGGAAATCAAGCATAAAGCCAGGAGCACTTCTGGACGATCCTCAACATTCAATAGCAAGAACGAAAGAACAAGAAGAGGCTCTCTTTCTTCAGCCGGCTGAAGGAGGGGAACTAAGGATTCATTCTTCCGCGTTTAAACAGGTAAGCGATCAAACTCTTTTGAAGCTTTTTAGTTAAAAGTTTCTGGCGATCACAAACACCTTAGTTGCATTTTTTTTAATAGGTTAATTTACTTTAAACAACCTAGTTTATCACATTAATCACACGAGCAAATTTTCAGCACGTACAGCTCTTTTGGCGATCACGGTGGGACATGGTCTCGCCGTCTTTTAATTTCTTTTGTTCTTGCTGTTATCATACCGGGCACCCACGGTGCACCATTTGTGTCTTTCGACACGTCCTCACCAATTGGTGAGTGTTTAGTTTGTTTAATTTCCCTCGTGCACCACGTGCACACCCCAGTGGCAAGATCTTGCCTCCCCTTTGATTAGTTTAAAAAGCTGTTTTTGGTGATAAAATGCTGTGTGATTGTGTGATTTCTTAGTTGTTTAGATAGTAAACCATCCTGTTTAAAATCTGAAACTAAAAATCTTTGCATGAGTTGATTATTTATCGCATTTTTCCCTTTTTTAAGGAGGATTCGACCCAGAAAATCCTTCTGGAAATCTCTTTCTGCGAACTAAAAAGCGTCCAGGAACAGCGACGCGTTTCAAAACCGCGTCAGCACAACTGGACGCCTTTTAGCCTCCAGATTCTCTCTGTCGTTTACATATGTTTCTGTGAAATAATTAACTTCTGTGTTGAATAGCGTCGACCATAATCGACGCGATTCAGACAGTTTTTAGTTATTTTCCAGATTTTCTCTGCTGTTTGCATCTGTTCTCTGCGAAAGTATTAAGTTCTGTTCTGAATAGCGTCGACTATCCTCGACGCGATTCAGACAGTTTCTTAATTATTTTTCAGTTTCCAGATTTCTGTGTTGAGTGCTAGCTACACATTACTCTATTAAGCATTAAAGGCCATCCAGGTCGCAGGGCATACGCATTGAGGCTAAAACCCTCCTTTTCTTAGGAACACATTACTCGACGTTAGCAACTCTCTCTGATTGGGTTGGTCCCTTGATCAGACTAGAGAAGTTGACGTTGAGACCTCCATAAGTCCCCAAAATCAAGGTATTCCTCCTTGATCATCGGGCTGGTTGTACCAATTGAAGTCCCGGCTAGATTCCGAGAGCGTTGTGAGAGAAAAACCTTAGAGAATAACGGTGGAAATCAAACTGAAACTAGGATCCTTCCCTGAGCGAAATTGTGGTTTAATCCAATTCAAATAACTCAACAAGGAATCCTGAAATCACGTTAAGCATCCACTTGTTTGATTAATCTCTGCACAACTTGTTTGATTAATTTCTTTGAAAAGGAATCTAATATAATGTTGCTGCGATCAGGCAGAGATTTGAGTATGGCCCAAGACGCCATTATCAACTACGAGGGAGATGCTAATGCCCCTCGCAATTCAGATTTCAACTACGAGAACGGGAGAGATGCTGATGCCTCCCATAATTCCGTCCCCATTCCATATCGACAAGATGGGAATGTCCGGACCCCACTCTTTCATCCACAGGATCGATATCCTGATCTTCCTCCGCATGAATATGCGATTCCCAATCCTGACCTTGAGGGGGACATGAATCAGCATGATCCATCACCCTCCGATCCTATGGATCTTGTCAATGCTCTGGGAGTTCTTGCCTCCCGATTGGACCCTCAGCAGTTCGAGGCGATCCAGTCTATCTTGAAGGGGAAGGCACCCATGCAGCCTGCCGAGCCGAACCCTGTGGCTCCCCCCGTTGTTCCTCAACAACCTCTTCCTCCTCCTCCCCATATCCAACAGGCCATGGAAGGCCTTCATCTTACTTCTCGGCCAACTGGGCCACAACTTTCTTCATCCAGGCAACCGGCTAGACCGCAGACGCCCATTTACCAAAATGCCCTCGGGCATGGCGGAAGCTCTGCCGGACCTCATCCTTATTATCCTCCTTGTCCAACGTACTCTAGGCAGCAGGCCTATCAAGTACTTCCTCCTCCTCCTCCTCCCCAGGCAGATCTAACCACGCAGACGTTGCTGGCCAAGATGGAACGCATGGACGAGCAGTTCAACAATCTTCAAAAGATGATGGGGGTTAAAGCTGTGCCAGAAATTAACTTACCGAGCCTGCCAGTATTCCACCTGCCACCCTCTGAAATGCCAGTGTATCGAAAGTATAACGGTACTGGTAACCCCTTCACGCACTTGAAGGAGTTCATGTACGAATCCTCTTTCTGGCAGAATGATAAGAGGTCATTGGCTTTCTTGTTCAGGAGATCCTTAGAGGGACCAGCCCTCGAGTGGTTCTTTTCTCTGGAACCCTCAGAAGTAGAGGATTACGGTATCGTTTCACGTAAATTTATCCAACGATACCAGGACAGAGTTGCACCCTCCTTGTCTATCACGGATCTTATTGCAGAAAAGATGAAACCGGACGAGGAGTTTGTCAGTTTTGCTGACAGGTGGCGGGGCCTGGCTGAAAAAGTGAAAGATCACTTGTCCGAATCCGAACAAGTGAAAATGTTGATTTCTAACGCCACGCCCCAGTTCAAGCTAGTCCTCTCCTTGAACAACTTGACGAACATGGCAGAGCTCTATGAAAGAGCACGGTATTGCCAGAATGCTTTCAAGGACGCTACGTTCTCTAGCGTCTTTGATCCTCACAGACCTAACAGGCCTCCACCTCGGAAGCCTGTAGTGCCAAATTCTCCTAGCTCAGGTCCAACTACTGAGGGTACGCTCTCTCACGAGCAGGTCAGTACTATGAACAATAACTCGCCCCAGTTTGTGAGGAATCAGCAGTACCAGAGGCCACCACAGCCAAGCCAGCAGGGGTACAGGCAGCAACAGAACCCCCATTACCAACAGCAGTACCAGCGGCCCCAGCAGCCGAATCAAAACCAGAACCAGCTACAGCAACAGCCGCAACGGCAACAGCAGTATCAGCAGCCACATCAGCAGCAACAGCAACAGCCACAGTACCAGCCGCGTGCACCGCCGGCGTACCACAATGTCCCTCCTCCTGGTGACTACAACCAACAAAGGAGACCTCCAGGCCCGAAAAGGGCAGAGTACCCGGCCCTCCCAGAATCCTTGGCGGATATTTTTAGTGCTTTAATGGCAGCCAATGCCTTAGCTTTGCCGAGAGAGAAGGCCGTCTGGCCTCAAAATGCCGATACGTCCAGGTATTGCTACTTCCATAGGCAACCTGGGCATACCATTGACACCTGCTTCCAATTCAGAGATTATATCCATGATCTCAACGAGCAGGGCGGCATTGACTGGGAGGAAATGAAGAAGTACATAACAGCCTTGAAGGCAAGGAGACCGCAGCAGCAGCAGCAGCAAGCAAGACTACCGGCACAGGCAGTAGCACCACCTAACATGGGAATAGTGCAGAATCCACTCCCGGAGCATCAGAACCAAAACCAGGTTGCTCCCATTTTGACGAACAGCCAGTCTGAGGCTGGTCGTGGGCAGCAGTGGAGAGTAGAGGACTCTTCCTCTCTTTGTTCAACGGGTCACACCCAAAGTACCGCAGAGCGACCATCACGCCGCACCATCCACATACCAAGGCCACAACCCGTCACCATCACCCCTATACCCACGCCTACATATCACTCACCCACACCCAATAACCCATTACCACTACCCGCCTTCCTTAGACCCATTACGCCCCGCACCACTACGCCTCCATCGTATAACCCCCCGCAAACCAATAACGCACCCCTCCTACCATCTAGGCCACTATTACGCGTACCATTTCCTACTTCACCCGCTACCAACACCACCCACACAGATATCCCCTTACCATCTAGACCGCTATTACGCGTACCATTCCCCACTTCGCCAACCACTTATCCATCCACTATCCAACCCTCTAGGCCTTTAATCCGCAC
Source organism: Zantedeschia hybrid cultivar (assembly GCA_030544215.1). Lineage (NCBI taxonomy): Eukaryota > Viridiplantae > Streptophyta > Magnoliopsida > Alismatales > Araceae > Zantedeschia > Zantedeschia hybrid cultivar. The sequence goes on from JARZZO010000013.1 coordinate 36,917,169, forward strand.
CGCACCATCACCACCTAGCCCTACGCCATCACCTACCTACCAACCCTCCACACCGTCCAACCCTGCGGTACTTAAGGTGTCACCCGGATCCTCCACGGTTGAAGAACACGCGCTCCGGAGTGGCAGGATTTTCAACAAGGTCTTTCCTCAGTCCACAGTCAGAGACGGCCCATCACAGCCGACTGAGGAAGCCCATAATGAAGAGAGTGCACCAGGCACTCAATACGACCTGTTGAAACATCTGGATCGGACACCGGCACGGATCACCATACTAGAACTGATCAAAAGATCCAAAAGTCACCAGGAAGCTTTAATGGAATATTTGCAAAAGGTGATGGTCAATGAAGACGTGCCGGTAGAGAAGATTGCAGCATTACTAGTTCCTCAGGGGGATCAGCCCTCTATAACATTTCATACATCGGAACTAGCACCGCCGGCAGCCAGAAGCATGGCCCTGAGCATCACAGTTAATATCTGTAAGAAGGCCGTGGATGCATGCCTGGTCGACACAGGGGCTTCGATCAATGTTCTACCTCCGAAGACCCTGGAGCTGTGCGGTGTGCCCAAAGAGAAATGGCTGCCCAGCCCCATATCAGTAACAGCATATGACAATTCTACCCGTTCCCCTCTGGGAATGGTCTATTTAAAGGTGGAGCTGGGCCCTGTAAGTCATGCAGAGGTTGAATTTCACATCTTGGAAATCGACCCTTCCATAAATGCCATTTTAGGTCGTCCTTATATTAAAACTCTCGAGGCGATTCCTTCTACGAATCATCAATGCCTCAAATTTCCTTACAAAGGACGAATAATTAAAGTAACGAGCATGCCGATCCTTGCTGCTGCTCATTCCTTGAACATCAAATCTGCTGTTCTACCTGGCCGACAACCTTTTATGTCGGTATTACAGGTCTACCGTTCAGTGGCTGATCCTCTGAAAGCCGCTACTATTTCTCCATATCCGTTAGATACTATCAAAAGGGGGAAGTGCATGAGTACCCCAGGATGGAGGATCATGATGAAAAACGGCTATGAGCCTGGGAAAGGTCTGGGCACACAGCTGCAAGGAAGGACCACTCCTGTCAGAAATCATCGAGCAGCACCTGGAAGTGGTCTGGGCTATAGGCCAATAAAACTGAAGCAAGATCCGGTTCAGAAAGCAGAAATCAAAGAAGGCCCGAAGATCTGGGAGGCAATGTCCACACCGCCCAAAGAAGGCCGAGAACCCTTAACATGGACCCTGTGTACTCACTTCGTGAAAGGGCCCATACTCAGTTACGATAATACGGTGGTCATTACTTCCTGTTTTGACTTCCATGATATTTATGGGAGGGATTTGGCCAGACATTGCTCTAAACTGCTTACGTACCAATCCTTGGAGGCTCTGCGGCCTATGAAAAGGAGGAAATTTGATGATCCCGAATGTGAGTGGTACAGATGGTTCGACCTCAGAGACCTGTATATTGCATTGAACAGACTATTTCTGGATCCTGCAGAACCTAAATGGCCGCCGCAGATTGATGAACTAATTGAAAGCCCTGGTGCTATATTTGACAAGCGGATACTGCTGTCCGAAGAAACCGATGAAGGGGAACCAGATGACCCCTATGAAGCTGGTTATACAACAGATCTGCTCTGGAGGGGGACATATCCTTCACATGTCTTCATGCTCCATACTCTTTTTCGCACACTACTTTTGACCCCGACTTGGTCGCGGGTCATAATTGAAGATATTCCACGGGCTCCGCCCGTCATGATTACTCTGTCCCCTCGGGACATTATACCACAACCTCCTCTCGATCTAGAGAGGTTGTATGATCTGATCTGGGACATATTGCTATATGATCCCCCTAATCCTTTGGCCTTGGTGCCAATTCCTCCGTCTGATTCTCCTCCCATTTTTATTCATTCTTGCTTTATGTTTAATTCTTTCATTTTCCAAAAAAAAACGCCAATTTGGCAACAAATTCTTCCCAAATCCTCGTCGAGGAAACATCTTACTTGTCCGATTGCACCCCACCGCGCGGGTCCTTCGGTCAAGATTCTCTTCTAGATTTACTCTGTCCCTCCCCTCGGGAGGATTCTCTTGTATTTCCACTTGTACCCCAGGATTTTCATCCTGCTTCATCTTCGTTAGGTTATGATAGTGAAGTTAGGCAGTTTAGCCAGGTTAGGAAGTCTAGAAAGCCTAAGGGTAGATAAATTCCAGATAGATACCTCCAGGACTTAGCTGATAAGTGCTCTTCTTGCTCTTTGATCCCTCAGTTTTTAGAAAATCCGATTCAGATGCCAGAAGATTGTATAGATGATGAGTCAGTCAATGATGGGTACGGGGTATATGAATTGGTACATGAAAAGGACCCCATTGAGGAAGATGACGAGGACGCGGCTGAGGCATATGCCAGTGGAGTGAAGAGATTTGATGAACCCTCAGCTGCCGTAGAAGAGCCCACCAAAGAAATTAATTTAGGGACTGAAGACGAACCTAAGGTTGTCCTCGTCAGTAAAAATCTTTCTACAGAGGATGAGAAAGCAATGGTACAAGTACTTAAGGACTATAAGGACACTTTCGCCTGGAGTTATGAAGATATGCCGGGGTTAGACTCGTCTTTAGTTGAACACAGATTGACATTAAAGGACGGAGTTAGCCCTGTCAAACAGAGATTAAGGCGATTCCACCCACAAATGGCTTTAAAGATGAAGGAAGAGGTCGATAAGTTGCATAAAGCCAAATTTATTAGAGTTGTCCTTTATCCACAATGGGTGGCCAACATAGTCCCGGTTATGAAGAAGGACGGGAAGGTCAGGATTTGCATTGACTTCCGTGATTTGAACCGGGCATGTCCTAAAGATGATTTTCCATTGCCTCATATTGATGTACTCATCGATAATACTGCTGGCTATGAGACTTTATCATTTATGGATGGATTTTCAGGATATAATCAGATTAAGCTGGCAGAAGAGGATCAAGAGAAAACATCATTCACTACACCTTGGGGAACATATTGTTATGTTGTCATGCCATTTGTATTGAAGAATGCTGGAGCCACTTATCAGAGGGCCATGATGGCAATATTTCATGACATGATGCACATAGATTTGGAAGTGTACGTGGACGATTTATTAGTTAAATCTAAAACAAAGGCTGAGCACGCCAAAGTTTTGGCAAGAGTATTAGAGAGATCGAGAGAATATCAGTTAAAGATGAACCCCAAGAAATGTGTATTCGGGGTATCTTCAGGAAAATTGCTTGGATTTATCGTCAGCAAACGGGGAATTGAGATCGATCCTAACAAGGTGAAGGCTATTAGAGAAATGCCACCTCCTAAAAACTTGAAAGAGTTGAGAGGATTAATCGGGAGGTTGCAATTTATTCGCCGTTTTGTCTCCCAGCACTCACAAAGGTGTAAGCCGTTTTACGAGCTTACCAAGCCGGGAGTCAAATTCGATTGGGACGATAAGTGTCAGGAGGCATTCGATGGATTGAAGAATTACTTAGCAAGTCCTCCTGTTTTGAGACCACCATCTCCAGGCAAACCATTGATACTTTACATTTCAGTCCTGGATGATGCAGTGGGGGCTGTCTTAGCACAAGAAGATGAAGAAGGAAAAGAGAGGGCAGCCTACTATCTCTCTAAACTTCTCAACCCTGCTGAACAGAGATATACAGCGATGGAGAAAACTTGTGCAGCATTGGTCTGGGTCGTGCAGAAATTGAAACATTATTTTCTCGCTCATGAAGTCCATCTCATCGCTAGGATGAATCCGATCAAATTTCTTCTGGAGAAATCTGTTCTTACTGATAGATTAGCGCGATGGCAAAGCTTTCTATCTCAATTCGATATCACTTATATTCAGCAGAAAGCGATCAAAGGCTATGCCATAGCAGAACATCTTGCTCATCATCCCCTTCCTCGATTTGATCCAGTCCGATCAGAGTTTCCGGATGAGGAAATGATGTCCGTAAATCGAATCAGAGATGATATGTGGACTCTGCATTTTGACGGAGCTCTGAATTCTCATGGAAAAGGGATCGGTATCGTTCTGTTATCACCTGAAGGTATCACCATTCCACAAGCCTTTCAGCTTGATTTTCCAGTCACTAATAATATAGCTGAATACGAGGCACTTCTTGCTGGTCTCGAGGCTGCTCATTTCCATGGTGCTACCAAACTCAGAATCATGGGTGATAGCCAACTGATTCTTCGCCAAGTGCTGACCAAGTATCGAACTCTCGATCCCAAGCTCAAGCCTTATCAAGAACTTACTTCTGCTTACTCAAAGCTTTTCACGAAATTGATCTTTGTCCATGTCCCTAGGAATCAGAACATCTTAGCTGACGCTCTAGCTTCACTTGCATCTTCTCTCGATTTTCCAATCAGCAAACAATCCGAATCAATCATAGTTCATAGGCGTCTTTCACCCGCCGTGAAAGATCCTTCATTCCTTAGAACTAAGGAGAAGTTGCTGAAGAAAGTCAGAGACGGAGATATCATTGAAAAGAGAGAAATCATGCTGATGGAGCTGTTAGAAGAGATGGATGATGAACAGAAGCCATGGTATTATGAAATTGCTAAATATTGTGAAGATCAATCGTATCCTGAGGAAGCTACAACTGAGGAGAAGAGAGCTATCAGGAGAATCGCTCAACGATACACCCTAGTTGGGGGAGCATTATATAAGAGAGGTTTTGATGGAGTTCTTCTGAGATGTCTAGACGAAGATGAGCTTTGGAAGGTTATGGAAGGAGCTCACAGTGGAGTTTGTGGTGGCCATGTCAATGGACAGATGCTAGCAAAGAAGATCCTTAGACAAGGATTTTATTGGCCAACCATGGAAGAAGACTGTGTAGGATTTGTCCGTAGGTGTGCTAAGTGTCAACTTCACGCCGACAAAATTCATTCTCCTGCATCTTCACTCCATCCTGTTTCTTCCCCATGGCCTTTCTCCATGTGGGCTTTCGACATTATTGGACCTCTTGGCAATCCAGATTCCGGCATCAAGCAAAAATCTTTCATTCTCACGGCAACGGAATACTTCACCAAGTGGGCAGAAGCTGAAGCATACGTGGAGATCAAAGCATCAACCGTCTGCAAGTTCATCATGAAGAACATCATCACCAGATTTGGAATTCCAAGCACCATCGTCACCGACAATGGACCGCAGTTCGTGTCACAAGAACTGAAGGACCTCTGTAACAGGTATAAAATTGCATTGCATCATTCATCTCCTTATTACCCGCAAGGCAATGGCCAAGCAGAGGCAACAAATAAGACTTTGATAAAAATCATCAAAAAGACGTGTAAATCTAACAAGTTCTCAGATTGGCCAGAAAAATTAGTTGAGGCTCTATGGGCCTACCGAACTTCAATCCGCACACCTACCGGGCAAACTCCTTATTCCTTAACATTTGGAATGGAGGCAGTAGTTCCATATGAGATCCTCATACCGTCCTTAAGAGTACAATTGAACAAGGAATTTTCCATTGATGAACATCGTTCAGCACTCCTTGCTCAATTGGAACTTTTAGACGAGAAAAGATGGTCAGCTGCTAATTATGCAAAAGTTTATCAAAATAGACTAGCACGTTTTTATCAAAAGAAAGTCATTGAACGTAAGTTCAAAGTCGGTGAAATGGTTGTCAAAAGAATTTTTATAAAACCTGGTGGTCCGCGTTCTAAGCTCCAACCCAACTGGGAAGGACCTTATGTTGTATCGCACGCTTTTCCTGGTAATGCTTATCGTCTTGTTAATGCAGAAGGAGAAGAGTTAAAACATCCCTGGAATGGTTTACATCTTAAGAAATACTACCCTTAGGTTAAAGAGTCGATCAGTATGGTACAAAGACCAGTGGAATCAGAAAATTTATAAACTCAAATTTCCTTATCAGTCTGGATAATTTAACTTCAAGCCCATTACTGCACACACTGACACGTTTGATTCGTGAGTAACAAGAGATGACAAGTCCTAAAGAATATTGAAAGCTTGACCGAAAGTGCAAAGTACAAATCATTCTTCTTAAACAAAAAATTCTGTTTTAAACTCGGCCCATGATGTCGGAACGAGGCTTAGAATAGACTACCAAGAATACCCGCCATCTTAGTAGGAGGCCGTCATAAAAAAATGGGGGAGACCCGTCCCAAAGCGAAAAAAAGAAGCAAAAGCAAGGCAAAAGCCAAATGTCAAATCAAAAGGCCATTACATTACAAACGTTACATTGAGGCCATGAAATGAAATAAAAGGGAACGCAAGGTCGATAAATACCCCGGAAAGAAATGACCGAACCCCAACGGATATTAGGGTAGAAAAGGGACATCTTTTTAAGTCTCCGGAACCTTCTCATGGGCTTTCTAAACTTATTCTTCTTTTCTTTCTAAAGAGATGTACTCCAAACTTAAGGAATGGTTTAGATTGACTGAGGGTCAAATCATCAAATGGGATCACGAATGGAAACACAAATTCAAACACGATGGGTTTAAGTTGAGTTGTTAAGAATAATTTGGAAATGAAGTTAATAAATGAATATGATCTTTTGATCTAAGTACCATGCTGATCTCTTAGTCAAAAACCCAAAAAAAATTTACATAAGTCAAAAATCAAAAAAAAAATCCATAAGTCAAAAATCAAAAAAAAAAATACATGTTTTCAAAAATCAACAAAATCAAAAAAAAATCCATAAGTCAAAAATCCAAAAAAAATACATATTTCGAAATTCAAAAAAAATATATATATCAAAACGCAAAAAAATTACATATGTTTCAAAAAAATGCATAAAAAAAAAAAAAAAAAATACATGTCAAAAAAAAAAACAAAAAAAAGTACATATATCAAAATTCAAAAAAAAAGATATATTTCAAAACCACAAGCAAAAATGAATATTTCAAAACAACAAAAATATTTCAATTAACATCTGCTTGTTGCACTTAGTATGTTTCATTTCTTTTATTTTCAGTGAGCATATGTTTGCTTGTATGTTGCATCTTTACTTAAGTTTGAATATTCTTACTACCTTTGTTAATAAAGGCCATGCCTCTTGACCATTTATTGAAGAAAAGATTGATTGACCATTTATTTGGTCAGGCAAGGGGCTAAGCCTAAACAGATACTTAACCTGTTTGTTAAGTGTGTACATGATGCAAGATAAACACAGGAACACAAGATTGGAGCCAAAAGTTTCACGTATATTATCAAAAGGTGTTTTTGTACATAAAGATACATGAGCCCTCAAGGCTGGCTCTCCCCTCCACCCTCGTCCAACTGGCTCTGGGCCTCGTCAGGTGCATCCGGTGCTGGCTCTCGACTAGGAGGTGGAGGTGGTCCCATCGCGCTCGGCCCTGCCTGGCCGGAAGACACAGCAGCACTAACCGTAAAAGCACTGGTCAAACCACGCTCATGGGCGCGCTGTCGAGCTCGCTGGTACCTCTCCTCCACCATTTTGCGCTCATGCTCTGCAACTGACAACCGGCCCAGAAGACCCTCCAGTCGAAGGCGCTCGCGCTCTTGCTCTTCGGTGATGAACCCCAGTCGAGACTGGAGGTGTGCAACCTCTCGCGCAAGATCTCCTGTCGAGAGTCGAGCCACCTGCTCCTCCAGAGCCCGGATCCGCTCTGCATCAGCCTCAGCACGAGCCGCTGCAGCACGGGCATGCTCTATGTCCGCTTCAGCCCTCTGAAGGGCTTCCTGAAGCTCAGCAACCTGAAAGGAAGATTTCGTTAGTCCAAGGCAATCAAGCAAGTAATCAATTTCAGAATTCAAAAAAAAATTGAAGAAATTACCTGAGCAGCACGGTCCTCCTCAGCGAGAGAAGCCCGATGGATGGCGGAGGCGAGCTGACTCTGGAGGTCAGCCATAGCAGCATCATGAGTGGACGAGGAAGATGAAGCTCCATGAGTAGGAGGAGCCGCCTGGGTGTAGACGGCTCGCTGCACCAGAAAGACAACTGTCAGTGGTTAATCGCCAAAAACAATTAATTAGTTAAAACATGCATTCATATCCATGCATACATACCAAGTCATACAGTTCTTTCTGAACTTGTTCTAGCTGGGCCTCCGCATCATGTAGGCGGGCCCGGAGGTCGACGATGACCGCATCACGCGCGTCCTGCATGTCATACATACATTCATTCACAAATATAAATCAAGATAATAATAAAATTAAAGAAGCATGAATGCATACTTACATCGGGTGGTCGGAGGAGCCGAAGCTGATCGGCGTAGTGGGCCCGGTACTGCTGGAGGTAGGCCTCGCTACTCACCGCCCGTGACTCCACTCGTACGCCCCGACGGTGCCAATCCTCGTACTGCTCCGGGAATTTGGCACGCCAGTCGGTAAGGGCTTGCTTGCCCCTCATACTCCTTCCGACGCCCTCCGGAACCTCCTCGTCAATCCATTCCTGGTGGAGGCCCAGGGTCCTCATCACGAGCCGGAGGCGGAGGAGCTCGATCTCATTGAGGCAATGCACCCACATTTGCCTCCCGAACCGCCTCCTGCCAGCCGTCACCCACGGCTGACCCTCCTCATTCATGCCCAAGTATGGGCGCCATATCACCTGCATATAGGTTAGATGCATTCATAAATAACTTGCATTTAATTGCACAAAAAAAGATTTAATAAAATTAAACAAGTTAAAAGTTTACCAGGAGTTCTGGATAATCAAGAAACTGACGGCGGAGGGCCGTCAACTGGTGGTGCTGTGGAGCCGTATCCACGACCGGCTGCCAACGGCAGGCGAAAGGGACGGCGTTCGGACGGATGATCCTCGCTCTGCCGAGCGGAAAGTAATAGTAGCTCCACACCTGCATTCATGAACATATAGGTTAGAAAAAAAGCATCATATCATATTGCATTGCATATAACAAATAATTGAACACTTTAATACCTGAAGAAATGGTGAGAAGCCACTGATAGTAGTCTCGCGGTCCGGCGTGACCGCGGATAGATCAGCAAAGAGGTGAGCCAGAAGGGCTGCACCCCAGGCATACTCTCCTAGGCTAGCTAAATCATCTAACAAATAAAGAAATCTACAATGGATATGGTCGCCCTTCGTACCGAAGAGCAACCTACCGAAAAAGAAAACTAAGAAGACTCTAAGCTGTCTATCTGTCTCCTCTACCTGATCAGGATCACTACAATAGACTGAGGAGGACGACTCAGCTAACCTATCCCTGAACTCCTCCCGAGTCTCGTCAGACCGACGCCGGGGCTCATCTAGACCTAGGGCTGCCTCTACTTCTACCCTAGGAACCATCCTAGACTCTCTACCTATGCTGGATACCTCTATCCCTAGCAATGCTTCAGCCAATCCCTGGTAGTTAGGGTAGGTCACCCCACTCACAGGTCGGCCCTCTACCCGAAGGCCGGTAATCCTGGTCACATCCTCTAGGGATGGGACCATATGCCCCCATGGCATTAGGAATGCCCGACTCTCTACGTGCCAACGCTCCCTGAGCGCCTGCAGCAGGACTAGATCAAGCCAAAATGGCTCGATGTCCAGCACCTCGCCGAATCCCATCTGGCGCAGGCGCGCCTTCTGGAAATCCGGGAGCCCTCTGTAAGCCCCAACTACTAGGTCCCATGAAATCCTAGCCCTCATCACTCCCTGCAAATAAAAAACATAAAAATAGGGTCAGTAATTAATAAAAACAGGGAAATTCACTTTCTGTCTTGAAAGGCGTCGGCACGCACAGACGTGTTTCAAAACACGTCCACGTGTCTTGACGCAATTCAACAATTTTATTCCTATTTAAAATCTGGAATTTACCTTGAAAGACGTCGACCCTAGGCGACGCCTTTTGAATGGCGTCACCTGGTCTGGACGCCTTTCAAGCCCAGATTTCGGGTTCTTTGAAGAACCCCGTTTTCTCCTCTCTTTTCTCATCCAATCACACCCACAGGGAGCTTACCGTGTGGAGGTCGCCCTCCTCTTCTTCTTCCACCGCCATGGGTACCGGTGGAGGGATTTCTTCCTCCAAAAACGCCGCCGCCTCCGCAAGAGCCGCCGGAACCTCCTCGGGAGCTTGTTCTTCTTGCCTACGCCTTCTCTTGGCTATGACCTTCGTCTTCCCAGAGCCTTCACCGCGCTCCATGGCTTGAGAAGAGGGAGATTCGAGGGAGAGATCGCCGGAGTTCGAATCGCCGCCAGTGAGGGAAGAGAGAGATTTTGGAAAAGTGAGGAAGAAAGGGGGCCTTCGCGGGTCTGTTAACGAAGGGATGAAAGGCGTCGACTCAGGATGACGCGTTTTAGGGCGCAAAAGTTGAGGCGGCACTGACAGAGGTTTGAATTTGAATGAAAGGCGTCCACCTAAGTAGACGCGTTTCAATATTTTTGTCAGAACCGTACATAGGAAAATCATGAAAGGCGTCTTACTATGTTGACGCGTTTCATAGTATTGATCATGAATTAATGACAGAATCCTGGAGAAAAAGTAGGAGAGAGAGTTGAAACGCGTCATGAGGTATAGACGCGGTTTAAAATTTAAATCGGGTTTTTGAGGATTAAATTGAATTTCTGGGAAAGAATTATGGTTGAAAGGCGTCAGGTGATGAAGACGCGGTTTAACTTTTTCATTGGTTGAAAGGCGTCTTTCTGACTGGACGCGTTTTACATTAAACAGAACCCGAACTGTTGAATTTTCAGGAAAAATCAAGTTTTCTCTAAAGGAAAAATCATGTGCACTTCACATAAAGTTGAGGAAAGGTTTCGAGGCATGAAAAAAAAAAAAAAAAAAACTTCTTTATTCAATAAAATTCTTTATTACATCATGAATAAAAGAAAAGAGGACCTTCAAGGAAGGATTTCATGAAGACCTTTAAGATAAGGAGCTTTCAATCCTTTATCTCTATCTTTAGAGGATCTTACACGGTAACTGAAGCCAAGGTTCCATAAGGTGGTAATGATTTGTACGGCTTCATAATCTTCGTCAGATTCTAAGTCGCGCTTCTTGATCGGAAGTGTGGGAGAGAACTCGGGGAATTCACGACGGCCCAAGCTGAGTTGAGTAAGGCACCGATGTGGATTGTACAGCACGAACTCGGTGGCTCCGATCAACTTAAGGTCTGCTCCTGCTGCACGACGCACCCACACATGTTTTCCAACCAAAGCAAGTGGAGACGAGTCGAATATGTCGGATGTCATGAGCTTTAAATATTCTCTCCAATCGGCTCGGGTCTTGAGTTTTGGAACTTTGTTAACCATGTACTCATCGAACTTTACAACATTAGCTATGCAATGAATTGGGCTATTCAAGTAGATTTGAGATGGATTCAGAGGCCTTTTCTTGCTATGCTCGAACTTAAAGTGAAGTTCAACCCATAAGGAGAAGAGAAGCATACATCCATAAGGAGGACGGCCTACAGACGCTGCAGAAAGCCCACTATAAAGATATGCTAAGAGTGCAGTGCTAATGGATTTACCTTCGAAGATTGCACATATAGCACTAACTTGGTCATCTTCTAAGATATTATCCTGCGCAGAAAAGAATAAGGCACCGGCTAGGCATGTAACTAAGGCTTTTGTTACATCCTCCGCTTCATCCTCTCTTAGATCATCAATTTCATACAGCGTCCACTCGGCTAGCTTGGTGAGATTGATCCCCTTTTTAGTGAGACATCCTTTGGCTTCTGAAGGATCTTTCATGATCGATGTCAACAATTGTTGACCGGTGATTCTCTCCTTCATCAAAGCTATCTTCTCTTTATTCTCTTTGGTCTTTGGGAGACCCAAAAGAAGCTCCGCCTCCTCTAGAAGAATCGTGCACTCGAAATCTTGAAAGAAGAACGTGTGAGTTTGGGGATGCCACCACTCGATCAAGGCACCCATAGCCGCCCAATCCGCGTTCGTGCTCTTGTAATGTTTGGCAAGCACTATGAGACCTTGGAGATTCCACTTGGATATGAATACTTGCATGGAAAGCTTGATACTTTTTGCAAGTTTACGGATCCAAGGTAAGGAGGTGAATTTCCTTGGGCCAGGAAACATGGGATAGTTCTGAAAATCAAAAGAAAAGACGAAGAACATGGTGAAGAACATGAAGAACATAATGAAGAACATGAAGAGAATTGACAAAGAAATTGATTGAACTTACTTGGAGATTGGGATTTCTTCCATTGAGGTGATTCTCCACTTCAGAAAAGCTCTCCAAGGACATCTTCATCTTCTTGCTTGAACTCATACTCCCTTTTTCGGAGTTCCTCCTCTTTGAAGCTAGAGAACCTTGAAAACCTTGGAACCTTGGAGAAACCTTGAAGAAAACTCTACTTTTGATCTTTGGATTGTAGTGGGATTGCTTGGGAACGACCTAAGGGTGTTTATATAGACCACATTGCGATCCTAGGAAGACTTTTCCGGATTGGAAAAGGGGTGTGCATTGATAGAGTTGGAATTCGAATAGAGAACAGCTAGAAACCTGTTTCTGTGAGTAAAAGGCGTCTAGGATAAGCGACGCGTTTCAAATTTAAAAGGCGTCTGCACGACACGACGCGTTTCAAACCTTTATATGATTTATCCGAAATTCCATGTTTCGATGTTTAAATTGAATATTTGTTTGGAATTACTAATGATTTTGATTTCAGAAATTCAAGAAAATTTAAGTAAAGCTGGAAATGTCAAGAAGATCCCACTGTGGGAGTCAAGAAGTCCTGACCGTGGCTAAAAAGACGGTTATTTCTACCCTTGTACTCTATTCATGTAATTATTGTGCATTCGCATTACTATATGTTAAATATTTATTAGAGTATATCAAGGACCTTGTGTTTTTGATGAAACTGGAATTTGAGTTCCCCTTCAACAAAAACAGTGATAATTCCAGAGAATTCTTAATCGCACGGATAGGCCGTTGGATTGTTAATTAGTGAGGACGATGGTTCTACTTTTGTGAAACAGTGCGTGGATAAACGAGCTTCGGCTTAGCACTGGATTACAAGAATTGGTATCTTGACTCATTAATGACAATTTAACAATATTATCCTTGATTAATTTATATTTTATTTGACTTTATATTTTTCTTTTAGCCCAGCATGCATCATGTAGGACTTTGAAATCATTGTGATAAGGATTAATTATTGATTAAGTTTCAGACCATTAAATCAAATAATCAAAACATGATATGAAATATTCCATTCTGAATTGAATATCTTGATTATCTTTGAGGTTCGCTTGAAGATATCCTTGGAATTCTATCCTTGATTGGATTCTTTATCCAATATTCTTGTTTTCTTTTAAGATCCATCATGGCTGCAGCACGTTCACATTGGCTGGCAAACGCTCCCTATGATGAAACCTACAGTGTCTTTGACCTGGGGTACTTCCCACTCCGAGGAGGTTGATCGACTTTATTTTATTTCCTTGTCTACCTCATCCAGACAGGATTGATTCCATTGATCTCATTGAGCTATCTTCATTGATGATTTTGAGAAAAAATTCCAATCATGTGATGTTAAGAGCGTGTTAAGAGCGTGTCTCATTATTGAGCCACAACGTTATAGCGATTTGAAGATCGGAGCAACCACGTCGGAACGCCGGAGCGCTGCGAGTTCCAGAAGTCGGCATCCTTCTTCAAGATCTTCATTCTTCAAAGCTTCAACTGAACTGGACCGGGCATAAGTTTTTTTTTTTCTCATATTTGAATTTCATCTTCATTCTTTAGTTTCGTTCTCTCATACTCACTGCATGCAACACACACCACCTCATTAACTTTCCAAAACCATCTGTTCTTAAGGGGTTTTAAAGCTATTTAAAACAAGTGAGTTGCTGTTTTAAGCATGTTTCTAATCATAGTTAACTTTGATATTATTTCTATTTAGATTCTCATCACTATTTCTTCTCTATTTTTCTGTTTCTTTATCTCTGCTGCATCCAACAACAACAACAAGAAACAAAAAGAGGGAAATCAAGCATAAAGCCAGGAGCACTTCTGGACGATCCTCAACATTCAATAGCAAGAACGAAAGAACAAGAAGAGGCTCTCTTTCTTCAGCCGGCTGAAGGAGGGGAACTAAGGATTCATTCTTCCGCGTTTAAACAGGTAAGCGATCAAACTCTTTTGAAGCTTTTTAGTTAAAAGTTTCTGGCGATCACAAACACCTTAGTTGCATTTTTTTTAATAGGTTAATTTACTCTAAACAACCTAGTTTATCACATTAATCACACGAGCAAATTTTCAGCACGTACAGACCACTCCTGTTAGAAATCATCGAGCAGCACCTGGAAGTGGTCTGGGCTATAGGCCAATAAAACTGAAACAAGCAGAGATCGAAGAAGGCCCGAAAATCTGGGAGGCAATGTCTTCACCACCTAAAGAAGGCCGAGATCCCCTAACATGGACCCTGTGTACGCACTTTGTGAAAGGGCCCATACTTAGCTATGACAACACGGTGGTCATTACTTCCTGTTTTGACTTCCATGATATATATGGGAGGGACTTGGCCAGACATTGCTCTGAACTACTTACGTACCAATCCTTGGAGGCTCTGCGGCCTATGAAAAGGAGGAAATTTCATGATCCTGAATGTGAATGGTACAGGTGGTTTGATCTGAGGGACCTCTATATTGCATTGAACAGACTATTTCTGGATCCTGCAGAACCTAAATGGCCGCCGCAGATTGATGAACTAATTGAAAGCCTTGGTGCTATATTTGACAAGCGGATACTGCTGTCCGAAGAAACCGATGAAGGGGAACCAGATGACCCCTATGAAGCTGGTTATACAACAGATCTGCTCTGGAGGGGGACATATCCTTCACATGTCTTCATGCTCCATACTCTTTTTCGCACACTACTTTTGACCCCGACTTGGTCGCGGGTCATAATTGAAGATATTCCACGGGCTCCGTCCGTCATGATTACTCTGTCCCATCGGGACATTATACCACAACCTCCTCTCGATCTAGAGAGGTTGTATAATTTGATTTGGGACATATTATTATATGATCCCCCTAATCCTCTGGCCTTGGTGCCACTTCCTCTGTCTGATTCTCCTCCCATTTATATTCATTCCTGCTTTATGTTCAATTCTTTCATTGTCAAAAAAAAAACGCCAATTTGGCAACAAATTCTTCCCAAATCCTCATTGAGGAAACATCTTACTTGTCCGATTGCACCTCGCCGCACGGGTCCTTCGGTCAAGATTCTCTCCTAGATCTACTCTGCCCCTCCCCTCGGGAGGATTCTCTTGTATTTCCACTTGTATCCCAGGATTTTCATCCTGCTTCATCTTCGTTAGGTTATGATAGTGAAGTTAGGCAGTCTAGTCAGGTTAGGAAGTCTAGGAAACCTAAGGGTAGGCAGATTCCAGATAGATACCTCCAGGACTTAGCTGATAAGTGCTCTTCTTGTTCTTTGATCCCTCAGCTTTTAGAAAATCCAATTTAGATGCCAGAAGATTGCATGGACGATGAGTCAGTCAATGATGGGTACGGGGTATATGAATTAGTGCATGAAAAGGACCCCATTGTTGAAAATGAGGAAGATGACGAGGACGCGGCTGAGGCATATGCCAGTGGAGTGAAGAGATTCGATGAACCCTCAGCTGCCGTAGAA
This sequence comes from Zantedeschia hybrid cultivar, assembly GCA_030544215.1. Lineage (NCBI taxonomy): Eukaryota > Viridiplantae > Streptophyta > Magnoliopsida > Alismatales > Araceae > Zantedeschia > Zantedeschia hybrid cultivar. The sequence goes on from JARZZO010000013.1 coordinate 36,932,702, forward strand.
GAGCCCACCAAAGAAATTAATTTAGGGAATGAAGACGAACCTAAGGTTGTCCTCGTCAGCAAAAATCTTTCTACAGAGGATGAGAAGGCAATGGTACGAGTGGTAAAGGACTATAAGGACACTTTCGCCTGGAGTTATGAGGATATGCCGGGGTTAGACTCATCTTTAGTTGAACACAGATTGATGTTAAAAGAAGGAGTTAGCCCGGTCAAACAAAAATTAAGGCGATTCCACCCACAAATGGCTTTAAAGATGAAGGAAGAGGTCGATAAATTGCACAAAGCCAAATTTATTAGAGTTGTCCTCTATCCACAGTGGGTGGCCAATATAGTCCCGGTTATGAAAAAGGACGGAAAGGTTAGAATTTGCATCGACTTCCGCGATCTGAACCGGGCGTGTCCTAAAGATGATTTTCCATTGCCTCATATTGATGTACTCATCGATAACACTGCTGGCTATGAGACTTTATCATTTATGGATGGATTTTCAGGATATAATCAGATTAAGCTGGCAGAAGAGGATCAAGAAAAAACATCATTCACTACACCTTGGGGAACATATTGTTATGTTGTCATGCCATTTGGATTAAAGAATGCTGGAGCCACTTATCAGAGGGCCATGATGGCAATATTCCATGACATGATGCATATAGATCTAGAAGTGTATGTGGATGACTTATTGGTTAAATCTAAAACAAAGGCTGAGCACGCCAAAGTTTTGGCAAGGGTATTAGAAAGATCGAGAGAATATCAGTTAAAGATGAACCCCAAGAAATGTGTATTCGGAGTATCTTCAGGAAAATTGCTTGGATTTATTGTCAGTAAACGGGAAATTGAGATCGATCCTAACAAGGCGAAGGCTATTAGAGAAATGCCACCTCCTAAAAACTTGAAAGAGTTAAGAGGATTAATCGGGAGGTTACAATTTATTCGTCGTTTTGTCTCCCAGCATTCACAAAGGTGTAAGCCGTTTTACGAGCTTACCAAACTGGGAGTCAAATTCGATTGGGACGATAAGTGTCAGGAGGCATTTGATGGATTGAAGAACTATTTAGCAAGTCCTCCTGTTTTGAGACCACCATCTCCAGGCAAACCATTGATACTTTATATTTCAGTCCTGGACGATGCAGTGGGGGCTGTCCTAGCACAAGAAGATGAAGAAGGAAAAGAGAGGGCAGCCTATTATCTCTCTAAACTTCTCAACCCCGCTGAACAGAGGTATACAGCGATGGAGAAAACATGTGCAGCATTGGTTTGGGTCGTTCAGAAATTGAAGCATTATTTTCTGGCCCATGAAGTCCATCTCATCGCTAGGATGAATCCGATCAAATTCCTTCTGGAGAAATCTGTTCTTACTGATAGGTTAGCACGATGGCAAAGCTTTCTATCTCAATTCGACATCACTTACATTCAGCAGAAAGCGATCAAGGGCTATGCCATAGCAGAACATCTCGCTCATCATCCCCTTCCTAGATTTGATCCAGTGCGATCAGAGTTTCCGGATGAGGAACTGATGTCCGTAAATCAAATCAGAGATGATATGTGGACTCTGCATTTTGACGGAGCTCTGAATTCTCATGGAAAAGGGATCGGTATTGTTCTGTTATCACCTGAAGGTGTCACCATTCCACAAGCCTTTCAGCTTGATTTTCCAGTTACAAACAATATAGCTGAATACGAGGCACTCCTTGCTGGCCTCGAGGCTGCTCATTTCCATGGTGCCACCAAACTCAGGATTGTGGGTGATAGCCAACTGATTCTTCGCCAAGTGCTGACCAAGTATCGAACTCTTGATCCCAAGCTCAAGCCTTATCAAGAACTTACTTCTGCTTACTCAAAGCTTTTCACAAAATTGATCTTTGTCCATGTCCCTAGGAATCAAAACATCTTAGCTGACGCTCTAGCTTCACTAGTATCTTCTCTTGATTTTCCAATCAGCAAATAATCTGAATCAATCATAGTTCATAGGCGTCTTTCACCCGCCGTGAAAGACCCTTCATTCCTTAGAATTAAGGAGAAGTTGCTGAAGAAAGTCAGGGACGGAGATATCATTGAGAAAAGAGAAATCATGTTAATGGAGCTGTTAGAAGAGATGGATGATGAACAGAAGCCATGGTATTTTGAAATTGCTAAATATTGTGAAGATCAATCGTATCCTGAGGAAGCTACAACTGAGGAGAAGAGAGCTATCAGGAGAGTTGCTCAACGATACACCCTAGTTGGAGGAGCACTATATAAGAGAGGTTTTGATGGAGTTCTTCTGAGATGTCTAGACGAAGATGAGCTTTGGAAGGTTATGGAAGGAGCTCATAGTGGAGTTTGTGGTGGCCATGTCAATGGACAGATGCTTGCAAAGAAGATCCTTAGACAAGGATTTTATTGGCCAACCATGGAAGAAGACTGTGTAGGATATGTTCGTAGGTGTACTAAGTGTCAACTTTACGCCGATAAAATTCATTCTCCTGCATCTTTACTCCATCCTGTTTCCTCCCCATGGCCTTTCTCCATGTGGGTTTTCGACATTATTGGACCTCTTGGTAACCCAGATTCCGGCATCAAGCAAAAATCTTTCATTCTCACGGCAACGGAATACTTCACCAAGTGGGCAGAAGCTGAAGCATACGTGGAGATCAAAGCATCAACCGTCTGCAAGTTCATCATGAAGAACATCATCACACAATTTGGAATTCCAAGCACCATCGTCACCGACAACGGACCGCAGTTCGTGTCACAGGAACTGAAGGACCTCTGTAACAGGTATAAAATTGCATTGCATCATTCATCTCCTTATTATCCGCAAGGCAATGGCCAAGCAGAGGCAACAAATAAGACTTTGATAAAAATCATCAAAAAGGCGTGTAAATCTAACAAGTTCGCAGATTGGCCGGAAAAATTGGTTGAGGCTCTATGGGCCTACCGAACTTCAATCCGCACGCCCACTGGGCAAACTCCTTATTCCTTAACATTTGGAATGGAGGCGGTAGTTCCATATGAGATCCTCATACCGTCATTAAGAGTACAATTGAATAAGGAATTCTCCATTGATGAACATCGTTCAGCACTCCTTGCTCAATTGGAACTTTTAGACGAGAAAAGATGGTCAGCTGCTAATAATGCAAAAGTTTATCAAAATAGACTAGCACGTTTTTATCAAAAGAAAGTCATTGAACGTAAGTTCAAAGTCGGTGAAATGGTCGTCAAAAGAATTTTTGTAAAACCTGGTGGTCCGCGTTCTAAGCTTCAACCCAACTGGGAAGGACCTTATGTTGTATCGCACGCTTTTCCTAGTAATGCTTATCGTCTTATTAATGCAGAAGGAGAAGAGCTAAAACATCTCTGGAATGGTTTGCATCTTAAGAAATACTACCCTTAGGTTAAAGAGTCGATCAGTATGGTACAAAGACCAGTGGAATCAGAAAATTTATAAACTTAAAATTTCCTTATCAGTCTGGATAATTTAACTTTAAGCCCATTACTGCACACACTGACACGTTTGATTCGTGAGTAACAAGAGATGACAAGTCCTAAAGAATTTCGAAAGCTTGACCGAAAGTGTAAAGTACAAATCATTCATTTTTGAAGCAAAAATTCTGTTTTAAAACTCGGCCCATGATGTCGGAACGAGGCTTAGAATAGACCACCAAGAATACCCGCCATCTTAGTAGGAGGCCGTCATAAAAAAATGGGGGAGATCCGTCCCAAAGAAAAGAAAAGAAAAAGCAAAAAAAGGCAAAAGCCAAATGTCAAATCAAAAGGCCATTAGATTACAAACGTTACATCAAGGCCATGAAATGAAACAAAAGGGAACGCAAGGTCGATAAATACCCCGGAAAGAAATGACCGAACCCCAACGGATATCAGGGTAGGAAAGGAACATCTTTTTTAAGTCTCCGGAACCTTCTCATGGGCTTTCTAAACTTATTCATCTTTTCTTTCTAGAGAAATGTACTCCAAACTTAAGGAATGGCTTAGATTGACTGAAGGTCAAATCATCAAATGGGATCACGAATGGAAACACAAGTTCAAACACGATGGGTTTAACTTAAGTTGTTGAAGAACGATTTGGAAATTAAGTTAATAAATGAATATGATCTTTTGATCCAAGTACCATGCTGATCTTTTAGTCAAAAATTCAAAACAAATATACATGTCAAAAGAAATCCAAAAAAAAATACATAGTCAAAAATCCAAAAAAATACATGTCAAAAGAAATCCAAAAAAATACATATATCAAAAATTCAAAAAAATACATATGTCAAAATTCAAAAAAAGTATATATTTCAAAACCCAAAAAAAAAATGAATATTTTCAAAACAACAAAAATATTTCAATTAGCATATGCTTGTTGCATTTAGTATGTTTCATTCCTTTTATTTTAAGTGAGCATCTGTTTGCTTGCATGTTGCATCTTGCTTAAGTTTGTTTATAATTCTCATTACCTTTGTTAATAAAGGCTATGCCCCTTGACCCTTCTATCAAGAATATGATCAAGTAGTCGGTTACTTAACCAGGCAAGGGGCTAAGCCTAAACAGATACTTAACATGTTTGTTCAAGTTGTATACATGACACAAGGCATTGATAGAGTTGGAATTCGAGTAGAAAACAAGCAGAAACCTGTTTCTAAAATTCAAGAAAACTCAGTAAAGCTGGAAAATATCAAGAAGATCCCACTGTGGAATTCAAGAAGTCTCGACCGTGGCTAAAAAGACGGTTATTTCTACCTTTGTACTCTATTTCATGTAATTATTTTGCATTCGCATTACTATATCATAAATATTTATTAGAGCATATCAAGGACCTTGTGTTTTTGATGAAACTGGAATTTGAGTTCCCCTACAACAAAAACAGTGATAATTCCAGAGGATTCTTAATCTCACGGATAGGCCGTTGGGTTGTTAATTAGTGAGGACGATGGTTCCACTTTTGTGAAAGGTGCGTGGATAAACGAGCTTCGGCTTAGCACTGGATTACAAGAATTTGTATCTTGACTCATTAATGACAGTTTAACAATATTATCCTTGATTAATTTATATTTTATTTGACTTTATATTTTTCTTTTAGCCCAGCATGCATCATGTAGGATTTTGAAATTATTGTAGTAAGAATTAATTACTGATTAAGTTTCAGACCATTAATCAAATAATCTCAACATGATATGAAATATTCTATTCTGAATTGAGTATCTTGATTATCTTTGAGGTTCGCTTGAATATATCATTGGAATTCTATCATTTCTTGGATTCTTTATCCAATATTCTTGTTTTCTTTTAAAGATCCATCATGGCTGCAGCACGTCCACATTGGCTGGCAAACGCTCCCCATGATGAAACCTACAGTGTCTATGACCTGGGGTACTTCCCACTCCGAGGAGGTTGATCGACCTTATTTTATTTCCTTGTCTACCTCATCCAGACATGATTGATTCCATTGATCTCTTTGAACTATCTTCATTGATGATTTTGAGAAAAATTCCAATCATGTGATGTTAAGAGCGTGTCTCATCACACCTTGACATCACCTTTTCAGTACATTTCATTTCATTTCACTCCATTGCAAAGACGATGCCAAGGTGAGGCAGCTGTAGACACGCTAATTTTGACGTCATTTCGAGTAAATTTCATATCATATAATAATGCCTCAGAATGGTCTGATATTTAATCATTGATTAATTTTTATTGATATTTTTGAATGTCGGGTTTAACATACATGTTTAAGTTAATCAATTAAATTGATTTTAACTCAAATTTCAGTTAAAATATGCAGAAATTCTAAAACGTGTCAACCTGTGTGGACACGATTCAGAATTCTAAAACGTGTCAACCTGTGTGGACGCGATTCAGAATTCTTTTTAAAACGTGTCAACCTGCGTGGACGCGAGTCAGAAGTCTAAAACGCGTCAACCTGTGTGGACGTGATTTAGAGTTTATTCCTGTTTTAACGTTTAAATTTGAATTTTAATTAATTGATTTATTAGCTAAAAGGCGTCTATGAAGGTCGACGCGTTTTAGGTTTCCTAAGCTGTTTCAACTTCTCTTCCGGATGTTTATCCTTATCTTAATTAGTATAAAAGACGTCTACACACGTAGACGCGTTTTATCTAATAAAGATAAAGATAAGTTTTCCCGGATATTTATCCTTATCTTAATTAAATCTGAAAGGCGTCAGCCAAGGTGGACGCGTTTTAGATAATTACAGATAAAGATGAATTAATCAGTGTTTATCTGTCGGTTAATATAGATAAATTCTAGATTTTTCTATGTTAATCGCGAACGCAGAAAATGCCTATAAATACCTTGCATCTCAAAGAGTTAAAAAGAAAAGAGAGAGAGAATTAAGTTGAGCCATAGCGTTATAGTGATTTGAAGATCGAAGCAACCACGTCGGAACGCCGGAGCGCTGCCATTTCCAGAAGACGGCGTCCCTCTTCAAGATCTTCATCTTTTCAAGGCTTCATCCAACTGGGCATAAGTGTTTCATTTTTGAATTTCATTTTACATATCCATCAATCTTTCATTCTCATATTCACTTCACGCAACACACACCACAGCATCAATCTTCCAAAACCCATTTGTTTTAAAGGGGTTTCAAAGCCATTTAAACAAGTGAGTTGCTGTTTAAGTATGTTTAAAATCATGGTTAGTTTTGATATTACTTCCATTTGAATTCTCATCAGTGTTTCTTCTTTATTTTTCTTTTTCTGTCTCTGCTGCACTCAACCTCAACAAGAGATCAAAAGGGAGAAATCAAGCACAAAGCCAGAAGGACTTCTGGACGATCCTCAAATTCAACAGCAAGAACAAAAGAACAAAGAAAGGGCTCTCTTTCTTCAGCCGGCTGAGGAAGGGGAACCAAGGACTCATTCTTCCGCGTTCAAACAGGTAGGCGATCAAAACTCTCTTTTGAAGCTTTTTAGTTAAAAGTTTATGGCGATCACTGCACTTTAGTGACTGTTTTTAATAGGTTAGTTTACACTAAACAACATAGCATTTTCACATTAATCACACGAGCATTTTCAGCACCTACAGGGGGAACAAGTAGTTGCAGTTGGTCCACCTCAAGTTGCTCCAGAGCCAGAAGATGTCGTAGTTGTTGACCAACCACTTCTTCAGGTGGATCATGGGCCAACATTGCGTCGTTCTGAGAGAGTCAGAAGCCCTGCTATATCTGATGAGTTCATAGTATACCTAAAGGAGGACGGTGTAGACATGAGTGATATTGATGATCCAGTGACGTTTTCACAAGCTATGAAGAGTGATAAATCCACCTATTGGTTTGAAGCCATGAAGGAAGAGTTTGACTCAATGGCTAAAAACCAAATATGGGATCTCGTTGACTTTCCAAAATGGTCCAAACTTGTTGGATGTAAATGGATATTCAAAACTAAAGTGGACTCTAGAGGCAAAGTTGAACGATATAAGACTAGATTGGTGGCTAAAGGATTCACTCAAAGGGAAGGCATTGACTATAATGAAACTTTCTCTCCAGTTTCTAAAAAGCTCTCATTCAGAATAGACATGGCCTTGGTAGCTCATTTTGACTTGGAGTTACACCAGATAGATGTGAAAATGACTTTCCTCAATGGGGACCTAAATAAAGAAGTATATATAGAGCAACTTCAAGGGTTTCGTATTTAAGGGAAAGAACACTTAGTATGCAAATTAAAGATATCTATTTACGGACTTAAGCAAGCCTCCCGCCAATGATTTATAAAGTTTAATGAAATCATATTGTCCTTTGGGTTTAAGGAAAACATTATTGATGAATGTTTGTACCTAAATATCAGTAGGAGTAATTTCATTGTCTTGTTTTTGTATGTAGATGACATTTTACTTGCTAGTACTGATCTTGGTTTATTGCACGAAGCTAAAGCTTTCCTTTCTAAGAACTTCGAGATGAAAGATATGGGTGATGCCTACTATGTTTTGGGTATTGAAATAACTAGAGATAGACTCTCAGGCACTCTTGGTCTCTCTCAGAAAACTTACATCTCAAAGGTCTTAAAAATGTTCAACATGTAGTTCTGCGCACCCGATAAAGTACCCATTGTAAAAGGTGATAAATTCAGTGAATTACAGTGTCCTAGGAATGACTTGGAAAAGAAGCAGATGGAGCCTATCTCATATGCTTCAGCCGTTGGGAGCTTGATGTACCTTCAGACTTGTGCACGTCCAGATATTGTTTTTGCCGTGGGTATACTCAACAGGTACCAGAGCAACTCAGGCATGGATCATTGGAAAGCTGCCAAGAAAGTCATGCGGTATCTTAAAGGCACAATAGATTTCATGCTCACATACAGAAGATCAGATCAGTTAGAGGTCATTGCGTATTCTGATGCTGATTTTGACGGCTGTCTTGATTCGAGGAAGTCCACTACTGGCTACATCTTCCTCTTAGTAGGAGGAGCTATCACATGGTGCAGTGAGAAGCAAAGTATTACACTGGCTTCCACGATGGCAGCTGAGTTCATTGCTTGTTTTGAGGCTAGTGCACATGCCATCCAGTTGCGGAATTTGCTCACAGGTCTATCATTTATTGATTTCGTCTCCAGACCTATCAAGATATATTGTGACAATTCCGCTGCGGTCTTTTTCTCTAAGAACAATAAGGCGTCCAAAGATGGTAGAGTCTTGGACATTAAGTATTTTGCTCTTAGAGACAGAGTGAAGAATCATGAGGTGTCTATAGACATATTAGGACGGATCTTATAGTTGTTGACCCACTTACGAAGGGACTACCTGCTAGCACGTTTTGTAGTCATGTGATTCGGATGGGTCTTGTCAGTTTTCTCAATATGTTGTGACTTTTTCAGTCTGACACATTCAGTTGTTTGTGATCATATTTATATCATGATTCTTCTATTGCTTTCTGCCTTTCTATTTATTTTGTACACATGTTGGTTGTGGATTATGGCTGACATATTGTATGTTTAAATGGTGACTAATGGATAAACATTATGTTTGAGTTTATCTACAGTTTCATATTTGATATTCAATTATAGTAAGTTGGTGGCATTGTGGTACATGGAATGAGGTGTGTAATTGAATGCATTTGCCGCCATGATTCATATCATTTTATTTACTATTCTTGAATCTTTAAGATTCTGTTAATTAGAATGGTGTGTAGTTTTTGTTTTATCGTGCGCGCGCATACCGTGGTTTTCTCTTCAGGTGTATGCCCATGATGTCAAATCTTCAAGAGTCTTTTGAAACTATATATATGTTTATACTATAAGTATGTTTTCAAAGGAAGATTTGATGTGCTTAAGACAAGTTGGACCAAGTGGGAGAATGTTTGGTTTTTTACCTAAATTAGTGGTCCACTTGTGCTTACTGGACTGCACACATACACACCATAAGGCATCCAATTAATAGAATAAAGTTATTGGGCTTAACCCATTGAGTGCTCATTAGAATCCTGTAATGGGTGGGATCAATTAATAGTTTGAACGGGACTGGTCCCTCCTCTCTATATAAGAAGCCTGTGAGTCCCCATTAGGTCATATGCATCAAGAGAAATAGAGAGAGGAAACCAGTGGAGAGAGTGCTAAAGTTTACACCGTCTCCTTGTCCGGAGTTCGTGCGATTCTTTCCGTGGCTCGCTGCGCGTGGGGATCAACTCCGGCGTCGTCTTCCTCCTCGTGAGGGATGACTTCCGCTTCAGATATTCCTAAAATCCCTAACAGATAAAGCAATGAAATAGTTGTAGTGGGATTTGAAAATTGATCACACATCTCTTGCCATGATTGATCCTCGAACTGCCCAGATGCCGTAAACATGAAAGCTTTGAACTTTCTATGGATTTTGTTTAGGGGGGTAAATTGGCGCCATTAGAAACTTGTTTTGATATGAACGGGTCCGTGGAACATCATTGGGCTTTGTGTTGTCACCACCTTATTGGAATTTGGGAACTGCGGGCAGAAAATAGAGCTTCCCTGTGTAGCTTTGTTCAATGTAGTGTGATCCTCGCTAACCTATCTGGTGTTCATTGATCTACTGAAGTCTCAGTGATAGAGGAACAGCCCTGGCTGGTTTCAGTTCTATGGTCGGTTTTAGCCACTAACTCCCCGAATGGAACTGGATGCTTTTGGCGGGTTTTGATCTGGTTCGGCTGGTTCCCATCTGGTCTGACTGGTTTTTAGTACCATGGTTGCTATGTTTGTGATCTTCTTGATTATATTTCACTTAAGTGTTCATTGAATATTATCTTTCATGCAATATGCCAAGTAATATAATATAGTTGCATAAGTTTTGTCTTAGTAATCACTTATTTATAACGTTTACCTTCATTTTTAACTATACGACCCTCTGTCATTTTTTAAATTTGTTCCTTCATTTATTTTGTTTTCCAGAATAAAATTTTGAGTGGATCTCCTTTGGTGGCTAATCATCCTTGTTCGTGTCAAGCCTCTTATGCACCTGTTTGTTCACCAGATTGAGTTAAAAACTGAACCAGCTAATTTTCGCTTCCCTGCGGCAAATCAAACAGGACATTGCTTCACATACTACATTGAATATCCTAAATACAAATTTCTTCGTTATTATCTATTTGATGTGCTATTGGCTATTTTATATTTAACTCAATTATTAACTGTCAACTAGGTGGTTAACAGTAAAAGGGGAAGAATCCGGAGAGCGAAAAATTTGCTAGATATTATAGATCCCTTTTCTCCGGGAAACGGGTGAGTCCGACACCCACAGTTTACCTCTTTTTTTACTTGCATTCTACTTTCTATGTTGCCTTCTTAGTGAGCAATGGGCTTCTATTTATTTCCGCCTTTCTTCATGTTTGACCTTGTTCATCTAGATGGGATGTCCTCTTATGAAAGTGAAACCAAAATTCTTATTCAAGATTCAGATACTTTGTTAAACGTTTTTAGTTTTTCGATTATCTTCTATATAGTGCTTGTTTCACTTACTAGTATAGAAGATTTCATATTATAATTAACATGCAACCTATATTTGAGGTTCATGTAAGTTTGCTCATTTAGCTAGTTAACTTGGAAAGTTATGGCCTATCCCAGACAGTTTCCAGGTAATTCTAGGTCATCTGTTGATTTTTTTGTTTGTTTTTTATTTATAGTTTAATCATTTTCATCTAGTTGAAGTTATGTAGCATTTTACAATATCTACATCAGAGATTCTGTTTGTGCAGTTAACATGATAAGTGGTCACTTATTTATAGAAACTAAACTATTTAACTTCTCAATTTCTTAATGTACGATCCATAGAAGTCAGGGAAATTTCAAATGTTATCACAAAGTTGTTTGTCATTTTGGCTTCTGGGAAAAAAAATCCACAAGGATGGTGCACATGCAATAAAACAAGAAGATGAAATAAATGCCACAGCTATTGCTAAATGTTTCTTTAAACTTTTAAGAACTTCTGACGGGCTACTTGATAGGGGAGGTGGGGAAGGGAGAGAAGATTATTCCGGATAAATCCAGTTGCTTGTTGGATGATCCCTATGAAGGGAAGAAGACATAATAATTCCTTTTTGCCAATTCACATTGTTTGCTCACAGTGTCTTTATACAGCTTCTGGAAGGGTGCACATATTTTGAAAAGAACTGACCATCCAAAGGCAGACTTGGAACATGAAGAAGTCAATTGAGTCATCTTTTTGACGGAAGAGCATAAGACTTCTATATTGGGCAATGAGGTTTTTACTTCTTGTCCAAAAATTTTGGTAGGGAGAAAGCTGATGATATCCAGACATGGCAGCTTTTGACTGTAGATTCCAAGATATGGCGATGCTTTGAAAATTAAGATTACACCAAATCTGCAGACTTAAGAGGCTCTCTTAAGTCACTCTGCGATATATTTCTCGTCACTTCTCACTCTAGAATCAACAGAAGAATCGACAGTTGAATTCCTTACTAGGAAGGGAGTGGAACAGTGTTCGAGTGGCTGTGGTTGGGGACATGGAAGGGCAATATGCAGAAGAGAAAATGGGACTACCTTGTTGCAGTTACTAACAGGGTAAGAATGAAAAAGGAAGGTAGATGATTAGGATCTACCTTGGTCCCGTTCTGGTAAATGTCGAGGAATGCTGATATTGCCTGTCAGCTTTTCTGATTGCAATTGAAGGTTTTGCATTTCCCTCTTTGTTATTATTAATGCCAGTCTCTGAGCTTCTGTATGTACCGGTGCATAGACAAGTGGAGAAAACTGTTATAATACTGTTGAACTGATTTTGTCAACAAACATGGCAACCTCCGTAGGAAGATCGGGACACTAGATCCATGTCAAGTGCAGTTCTTTCTGCCCCAATGATGTGGGAGGCAGGATGGGGAGTTCATGAGCTACGATATCTATGAAGCAGCCAAGTAGTCTTACGTGAGATTTCTTTTTTGAAAAATCTTTTAGATTTTGAAAAAAAAAAATTTTTGTCGGATTTGAAAATCTTTAGGAAAATCTTAGTTTGAAAAGAGAATTTTAAGTTTTGAAAACATGTTCTCTTTTCTTTTAGGTAGACTTTTAAGATTAATCCTTAAAATCTAAATGACTTCTGGATCGATTATGGATCTGTGTTCTTGACCTCTCTCCACTGACCTCGGTCAGTGTTAATTACATTAATCAATGATTGGTAACTCTTGATTAATCATCCGGAGAAGGCTTGAAATAAAAAGAAAACAAGTAGAAATTAAATGCAGCATACAAGTCATTTTTTTGTTCTTTTTTTTTTAGTAAAGAGGAGTCCATGAGTATCTTTTAAAAGATACTTAAAGGATCTTGAAATTCTCACAAAATAGTGAGTATCTTTGAGGAAGATTATGAACATTATCCTTTAAGTATCCTTTAAAAAGATAGAAGATTATTTGAATTATTTTAGGTCATTTAACTAATATAAATGAACATGAACTTAATGATTAATCCACTAGTTAGAAATAACTACTTTAATTAATGATTACCTTATTGATATAAATGAACAAAAAATCATTCTTATCAGTCTATCTATCAATAGGATAATCACGACTTTGTAGCTTAGCCTTCAGTTAGGACAAAACCATAGAAGGTACTGATTATAGCTATTGATAAGGATGAATCAATAATCATATCTTTTGGTCACTCTACCAATAAGAATGAACTATTGATCAAGTAGTCACTCCGCCAATAGGATAGAACTACTAAGTTTAAGCCATTCCACCAGTATGAATGAATCTGAATTTTTGTTGTTGTTATCTGAAAAGATAGATCTAGTTAATCAATCGGTATGGAAGGTCCAAGTTGATTTAATTAGTTGAATTATTTGTTGATTTGATTTATTGACTGATTAATCAAGAATTTTAAATTGATTAATTAAATTAATTAATTGATTTGATTTAATTGATTGATTGATTGGATTTAATTAACTTAATTGATTTAATTAGTTGATTGATTTTAACACTTTAATTGAATTAATTGAATTGATTGGGTAATTAATTAACATACTTTTGTTAACTTAATTTAATTGGTTGTGTAACAATTTTTGGTTGAACTCAATTGATTAATTGATTAACAAATTTTGTTAATTTACTTGATTAATTAAGTATCAATTTGATTTAATTAGTTAAAATTTTGTTGATTTAGTTGATTAAATGATTGATTATGTACCAATTTGACTTAATTGGTTAAAATTTTGTTAGTTTAATTGATTGACTGATTGATTAAGTACTAATTGGTTAAAATTTTGTTGATTTAAGTGATTAACATATTTTTTATAACTTAATTGATTAATTAATAACTTAATTTGACCAGTTGACTGGTTGGTTAACAAATTTGTTACATTAGTTGACTGATTTGTAATTTAATAAATTAGTTTGACTGATTAAATTGACTGATTAATTAACCAATTTTGTTGACTTAATTGGTTGAATGCTTAATGAATTAACTTAATATGTTAAGTTGATTATTTAATTAATATATTTGTTGATTTGATTGAATGATTAATAACTTAATTTGGCCAATTGACTCGTTGGTTAACAAAATTGTTATATTAGTTAATTGGGTAACAATTTAACTTAATTAGTTAAATTAACTGATTGATTAACAAATTTTGTTGACTTAATTGATTAATTGCTTAACGAATCAACTTAATTGGTTAAATTGATTGGTTAATTTAATTAATTTGTTAACATATTAATTTAATTGACTGATTAGTCAATTTTCACTCTACCAAATATTATGGGAGGACTATTTTTAAGTATTTTATTTTTTTATTCAAGTTGTATTTTTTTATTTTTTTGTTGCCAACCAACTAATATGGAGGAACCGCTTTAATTTTAATTTTCTGATTTCTATTTTATATTTTATTTTATTTATTTTATTTTATGTTGTTATATTATTTAAGATTCATTAATTTCTTGTTTTATCATTTTTAAATTTACTTTATTGAATGGCCTACCAACAAATATGATAGAACCATTTTATCAATTATCTTGTTTTTTTATTTTTTTATTTTATTTGATATTTATTAATTTTACTACCTTTTTATTTTATGTTTTATTTTACATCATTTAAGATTAATTTTTATCATTCCTTTTTTTGTGTCCTGTTTCTTTGTTTTATTCAAGAATCTTTATTATCCCCTTTATATTTTCTGTTTTATATATATTTTTTTTATTTAGGGGTCATTATCTTTATCATTTTTTGTTTTATTTAGGAATTATTAACCTTTTTATTTTTATTTTCTGTTTAAAAAGACTTATCAAATTTTTTTATTTTCTATTTTTTTTATTTAATACTTATTAATCTTATTATCTTTTTATTTAAAACTTATTAATTTTGTTTATTTTCTGACTTACTAGTTTCATTTTTTTTATTTCCTTTTATTTTGTGATTATTAATTTTATTTTCTGTTTTCTTTTGATCATTTTTATTTTCTATTTTATTCATTTTTCTGTATTTTATTTTTTGGTTTATTTAAGACTTATTAGTTTCATTTTGTTATTTTTTTATTTAATACTCATTAGTTTTGTCATATTTTTATTTTTTATTTAATTTATTTTTTATTTAATGGCCAAACCAAATAATATGACTAAATCATTTTAAAATTTTATTTATTTTCATTATTTTATATTTTTTTTAAAAAAAATTTAATGGCCGACCAACCGATATGGCTGAACCAATGTTTAAATTTTATTTATTTTTATCATTTTATGAATTTTAATTTAACGGCCGGCCAATCGATATGGCAGAATCAAGATTTTAATTTTATGTATTTTTATCATTTTCTGATTTTTAATTTAATTCGATGGCCGGTCAACCAATATGAGAGAACGATTATTATTAATTTTTGAATTTTTGATTTTTATTTTTTTATTTAAGTTGATGGCCGACCAACGGATATGGCAGAACCATCTATTTTAATAATTTTTTTTACTTGATTGCCGGCCAACTGATATGGCAGAACCATCGTTTATTTTATTTTTTATTTTTTTATTTGATGTTTTTTATTTGATGACCGGGCAACCGATATGACAGAATCATCTTTATTATTTATTTTTTTTAATTTTTTTTATTTGATGGCCGGCCAACCGATATGGCAGAACCGTCTAAAAAAAAACATAGAGATTGATCTTCATAATTAAACATGAACTTTATTTCTCTAAGATAAAAGTACAAGCCTAAACAAAACTATGCTATCTTTTCTCCTTTCTTTCTTGCTCTTGTGCAGGTTGGGGTTTGGAGGATCCTGACGCAGGGAGCTTGGAAGGCTGGAGCAGGAGGCCGATCTTGGGAATTTTGTACGCCGGAATCAAAGGGCAGCCTTGGGGCTCTTGAATGCTGGAACCGAAGAGGCAGGAGGCAGCCTTGGGGCTTTTTAATCCTTGCCACCCGGGTCTCTTTGCTGCAAATTAGGGGCCTTTTATAGGCGTTGGGGATGGCCAGCCGGTAGGGGGCCTTTGGAGGCCCGGTAGCATCCCCTACCGGTGCCAGCTAGGCACCGGTAGGGGCCCAGCATGCATGCGAGTGAGAGAGGAGGCAATAAAGATGGAAGGGAGATAAAGATGGAAGGTGGGGCCTAGTGGGGATGAGGACAGAAAGATAGAGAGACGGGCAGAGATAAGGATGGAAGGTGGGGATCCGGAGGGTCCATTTGTCCATTTTTGCATTTATTCTTTGCCCCTCTTTATTTTCTTTTTTTGCATTTATTCTCTCCCCCTCCTTTATTTCTTTGCCTTCTTCCTCTCTTTCCTTAGAAAGGACCAGCGTGGGAGCCCATTAGGGCCGGCCGTATGCTGCCAGACCCGCAGCTTCTTCCTCCTTGGCCTGCGGTTGTCTTGCTATGTTGTTGGAGGCCGGCTGCTGCTGCTAGGGCTGTCAACGGATCCGGATAATATCCGACTCCGATCGTATCCATATCCGATAAGTCGAATATTTATCCGATTAACACATCCGGCGGACATATCCGAATATCCGTTTAATAATCCGATTAACATTCGAAGCGGAAACGGAAAATAGATATCCACTCCAATTATTATCCGACCGATTATATATTTTAATAAATTATTTTAAGTTTAATAATATTTATATGTTTAAATAAATAGTAATTCAATATTTGAAGTATGCTTAAGACATGTTGAATGATAATAATGAAGTTTCTTGTGATTTTTTTTTAATTTTTAGTGGTTTTACTAATTTAGATAAATTATTTAAGTATTTGTTATTATCTAAGGTATATTTAATGAAGCATTCAAATTATTTAAATTTATCTAGATATTTATAACTTGAATATAATTAATTTAAATCTATGATATTCATGGACTATGCAAAAAATAAAATTTACAAGTCATTAAATTACAAGACAAAGTTAAAATATTTAAATATTCAAATTATTATCCGAATTCGGATACTATCCGGCGGAGTCGAATACGGATAAAAAAATTTGTTATCCATCGGATAGTATCCGGAGTCAGATATTCGGATAATATTAAACGGAGCGGAGTCGGATACTGTGATATCCGCTCCGTATTCGCTCCGTTGGCAGATTCGTTGGAGGGTTGCTGTAGTTGAAGCTTTGTTGCTGCATTAAGGTATGTTGTCATCCCCTTTTCTTTGTTTCTTTGTTGATTTTTGTTCTTACATGTATCAAAAAAATCTGTATACATCCCTTCTTTCTCTCTTTTTTTTTTTGCATACACGTACATATTTCCATGTGTTTACATGCATCTCACATAAGTATATGCATGTATATATATATTTTTTGCAAGAATTAGAACTAGATCTATATGCCTAGATACACATGGGCTCATAAAAAACCTAGTGTATATTCTTAAAAAAATATGGTTCAACATCCTCAAATCAAGCATTATAGCCTTAGTCTAACAGCACATAGCAGGTTGACTTGCAAAGTTGACAGCTATTAGTTAGGTGAGTGGCATCAACGATTGGTCAAGTATCCCATTTTTGAATGGTCACACATCCTATTTTGCCAGATGGATAGAAAAAAGAGCATGGGCTTGATAATGAATGTTTTAATACCCAAACTTAAGGGGAGTGATAGTTCATCTATTACCTCAACTTCTTGTCTTGGTATAATTGGTGCTATGCCATGCCTTTCTACCTAAAACAAGTTTTATAGGGGTGAGTTTAAAGGGCTAATCCAGGTGCCTACATGATTACTAACTTAAGTCTCGTTATAGTGCTACTAGAATTAGTACCTGCTACCAGAATTAGTACCTATAAAATTTCCTATATGTGTTATTTAATGAGGGGAACCTTGGTGCAATCGGAAGGTTGTTCTATTGTGACTTGGAGGTCATGGGTTCAAAATTAGAATCAACTTCTCTTTAAAAGCAAGGATAAGCTAGGTACAATCATAGTTGTGAATCGTGGCCCCGTCCCTGTCCCATTTTTCTATAGGTATGGGACGTCCTGATGTCCTGGAAAATTCTAGTGTCTCGTCCTGGAAAATTTTTCATACATATAGCAAAAAATACAAAACATATATATACAACAAATAAAATGACAATAAATATATAAACATAGAAATAACATGAAATTAATGCAATACAACCATTTAGGATGGGTTTATGGGTCCATAGAAGTGTATATTCATCAAATGAACCACCCAAAATTAGTTTGCAAAGAGCTTAAGGAGTTTGGAAAATCAAGCAGGGATAGACCGGGATGGCCAGGACCATCCCATTTTCTCATTGAGACAGGATGTCTCAGCAAATTTTGGCCAAGCCGGGACTAGATTGACTACTATGGGGACAAGTGACCCTCCCAAACCCTGCGTTGGCTGGGCCCATGGAAGTGGGTTGCCCCTTATTCATCTAAGAATGTGTCCCTGAGGTAGGAACCCTTGTGTTGTACGGAAGTTGACCTCAAGAATACTGCAACCTGCATGTCAGACCTTTGACTTTACTTCACGAGGCAGCTTTGTGGCCCAATTCCCTTCTAGGTAGCAGTTTATTCTTCATATTATCACTTCAAATGTCAATTATGATAGAGTACTTAGAATCGCAATTTTTAGTAACTAGGCATTGAACTGAGAGGGCATATAGTTTACAGCTAAACACGGAGAATAAAAAATTGCTCAATGCCTATCATTTTACTGGCTTCTTTTTCTCTGCAGGGGTATTTTGCGTCCCTTCCATGCAGGGCAAAAAGGAAAAAAAGGTTTCTGTGAAATTACTCGAAACAACAATGAAAACAGAGCTATTAAATGTTATATAGAACAAGGATATATAAAAGAAATCTTTTAAATAAAGACTTCAATGCAATTGAATATAAACATTTTCATTTGAAAGGTGTTGAAAGTTCTTCAGGTGCAGCACATTGTATCCTGATAGGAGGATATTAGTCAGTTGACAAACTTGTTGGATGCTCTTCAGGAGTAGCACATTGTATCTAGTTGGAAGGATACATGGAGATGGAGATGGGACAAGAGTGAGTACTCCTCTGTGAGTTTGGCTTACTCTCTTATCCATGATGGGGAAACTCAATTCCCATTGGCAGAGCAGGTTTGGAGACCAAAGACCCCCTTAGGGTGAGGATGCTAGTGTGGAGAATTACCCAAGGGAGTTACCTACTTGTGACTGGCTTTTCCACTTCATGGCGGGCATTAATGTGACTTGCTGCCTCTGTGGGATGAAGGAGGAACCCCCGACCATCCATTTTCTATGTGCTTCTTCTCTTAGGTGTGGTAGAGCATTTTTGACAAGCTGCGTTGTGTATGTTGGGCACCAACATACTGTGGGGAAGCTTTTGTAGGGCTGGGACAGGAGGGGGGCACTCAAAGGGGACTGGAAATTTTGGTGGCTGATCTTTCATGCTACTCTTTGGGCAATATGGAGAGAAAAAAAATGCAAGGTTTTGTAGGTGAGAGACCAAGTCCTCTGACAAGATTGCCTATTGCATTTGTTGCAGGCTGAGGGCATGGGGTAAGCTTATTGGAAACATAAATGAGAGTCGCTCTCCCTTTTTTTTTTTTTTTTTAATTTGGGAGGATAGGGCAGGTCGCACCTTCTTGGGGTGCTTTTATATGAAGAGATTTTGAGACCTTACACATTCGATACTTGTATATTCCCTACCTTTTTCTTTTAATAAAATTGTGGTACAATCCACATCCCAAAAGAGAAAAATCAACGAGGATATAGATGTATCTGCACTCCGATTCCAGTGGGCATCTGAACCTACATAATCTATTGGAAGCATGATATCTGGGGAGCAAAAAATCCCTCAGGACCACAACTGACGCGTAATTCAATGCATCACATTCAGTTCCTAAGGTCCTCACAATTGATTGACACTGATTTCCTTGCTGAAGAATTCATCCTCATTCCTGGACCTTGGGGCCTTCTTTTGATCAATTCCTTGCCCCTGATATCTTCCAATTGTACCTGTTTTGCTTGTTCTTTTGTTGTGTGCATGCACATTTGTACAACTGTGTTCTTCATCTCCTCACAAAAAGCCACAATTCCACATTATTCAAATTTGTTTCATCTAAGCTTCAATATAAACTTCCAAGTATTGAACCTCTTATCTATCTCTTGTTGAAAAACAATATTTACTGCTTTGTGCTCATATCTTCAAATTGCCTCTGAACAAATCCTCCAAGGAAGATCCCATGTCCCATTGATGTCACTTGATACAGAGCAGAAGCACAAAAAATTAAAAGCAGAAACACAAGACTAGTATCTTGTGTTGTGGTTGTTTACCCCGAAGCTTAGTCCATATTTCAAGTCTTTTCTTGAGTCCTGAATCATGGAGTGTATCCAGTGAATTTGATATAAAGTGGCACTGGTACCATTTAAGAATGTTACCTAAGTAGACATCATAAGAATGTTAATGGTGCGTTCTAGGTGGAATAGAGTGACTGGACAGCATGTGTCTTCATACACCGGTCCTTAAATTCCTCCCTGTTTGACAATGATCAAATGTTTCTATGCAATTACCATGTGCTTGATCTCAAGTTTTGTTTGTTCATCAATTCAGTTTTAATCGACACAACTCGTGTTTACCTTGTATGATAACATGATTGTCCAGTGAAATATTCATGGGCCATTGTATCTTCTCAATATTTGGCTTTGATTTTCATGATACTATATGCGTTGTCATTCTGTCAGCTAATTCTTTAGAGCAGTGAAAACATCCAACTTCAGAAAGTGTCCTCCCTTTGGGGAGCTAGAATTCACCTCCTAGATGATTTGCAAACATTTTTGGTGGAGCATGCCTCTACAAAGAAGGCCAAAAAGATCATAACTCATTTGTTGCCAATAAATTTTTTTTGATCTCTTGGAATCACTTGAAGTTCATTTAGATGTCAAAGACTCCTTAGGTTAATCCCATGTCAAACACTACTCTCCTTGGCTTGATGTCCACCAAAGCCTTTGGTTGGGCTAGCAAATGCTGCTGAGGTGTCTTCCCAAGCCAAACACTGCTCACCTTGTGTTAATGTCCATGAGCCATAGTTGCCTGGATTCATGCAGCAATCATGACAAGAACAAGTACCTATTGGAGCTGCCATTTTCCTGCTCTTTTTCCACCAACTGAAATTAGAGCTACAAAGAGATAAGATGTATCCAAAACAAAACATGAATGCATGGAACGATGGTAGCTCCTTTGATTTGCAAGCAAGATGTCACCCTCTTTCAAATACATTGTCTTATTCTCAATACAGCTTGTCGATACAAAGAACTTTCAGTGGCATCCTCATCTGTGGAAACACTCGGGAACAAGGTTCACTATGGGTCGCTTGACTTGAGGGTTGTTTGTTTTAGCGTAAAATATCGTAATTTGAAACAATTGTTTCATTTTACAATGTTTTTAGTTGTTTGGAATAATATAAAACAATGTAAAGTGAAATCCTGTCTGAGCCTTGTCTGCCCACTTGACAGCTCAATTTCCTTATTTTGGTTTACAGCAAAGGCCCACTGTAAACCAAAACAAGAAGATTGAAGCATCCCTCTTGTTTTATTTTACAAACAACCAAACAAATATTTTCTGATTCTAAAATAAGAAAATTTCACTTGTTTTAAAACCAGTGATTTTAAAACCTATGAATTACAAAGTTTTACACTAAAACAAACAACCCCTTGATGTAAAATATGGTAAAAACATTGGATTTTGAAATCATCGATTTTAAAACCACCAAAACTACAATTCCTGACTCAATCATCAGTTCTCAACCAAATATAAAAAAGATACTGTACAACAATTTAGACCACTCCAAGCACAAGATAAGTACTACTATAAGGTTTTATGGTATCATGCAGCATTTTATGACGCACCCAATGACTCCTATATTGGTGTCAGTTACCTAATGAGAGCTTTAAAAGATCAAAACGTGTTGGCTTGACTTGGGACCGACTCATAAAACAAAGACCAATTTGTAAGGATCCAAATAATTTTCTTCTTTCGGACTTTTTGTATATATATCCTTGTAAATGGCCACACTTGTATGTGGATCCTGACTTCTACACATTATTATAAATACTCTAGTCACCTTAAAGAAGGTTGTTGCAGTTGTTTTTCTGTCAAAATGCCGTGAATTCCAATCGAATATGCTAGAAAGATTCTCTCAATTTTGATGAAGTAAGGTGAATATACACCAAACTTTGATCAACTTAGGAATATATATGCAAAAACATTTGAATCTGTTTGATATATTCGTAGTATTTCTACAGAAGAAGTGTGACCACATTTTATTTAAAAATGTCAGAGATATTTATAACAGTATGTGAGAATCAGAAGTTGGTCATGTTCTTTGTGCCGACTTGAGGCTCGAAAAATCTCGAAATTGACGTCTCATATGAGTTGGGCCAAATCAGTCTGAGTCGGGCAGCCATGGCTGAGAAGCCCTCTCCATTTTTGTTGAAAACTAGTACAGGTGGTGGATACTGGCTATGCTCCATTGGTTTCTATTAGTCTACCTTGGTAAAATTTAAAATCTAATCTTTTCATTCTAATGCACTTTCATGGAAATGCAAGGAAAGGAAGCTTACCTAACACTTGTCCTCAACCGTGGTGAGATGTCACGGGAGGCGTTTCTGTCCGTCGGGGTATCATCTTCTCCATTAGGGAAGGCCAAAGAGGTGGGCCAAAAGGATAGGTTCTTATGAGCTGCCATTCTAGTAAGGACAGGGACGTGTGTGTGGTGATGAGGTGGGCCTGGTTAGTGTGCTTGAAAGTTTTTCTCTTTCGAGTAATACTTGCTGCGGAGTTCGTACTGTCGTAATCGGATTGCATCATCTTTGCCAAGAAATGACTTCTTTGGGACCCTCATTCACTTGAGGACAAATATAAAATAAGACATTTATTACGAAAAATTTTAAACTTACTAAATGCATTATATCTTTGTACGAGTGAGAAAATACAAAGATTCAGAAAAAGAGGTTTCACAGATCCATGGGCATGATCCACTCCACACAATCCGCACGTTGTTCTCACGTCAAGTCTTCTCACCTTCAAATTAAGGCATGAGCGATTAGAAGATATTTTTTGAGGATAAGGATAAGAAGTCTATCGTTGTCCATATGTTTTGAAATATGGATAAGGATACTTATGCTTGGAATCCACCTATCCGATTGGCTGATGTTAACTGACGTCACTTTGCCATAGCTTCAAATAATCTCATTTTCAATAAGTTTAAACGATAATAATACACAATATTCCTTTTTTGTTCAATTATAAAAAGAAGGATAAGGTCACTATTTTGTGTGATAAATATCGGTTGATGCCCCCCTCATGAAGGCTGATGCTAGCTGACGTCAGTCTGCCGTAGCTTCACATAATCCTGACCAACGATGGGGTTTTGGATGGGGCAGCTCTCAGGGCCATCTAATTTACCACATCTAAATGGACGTGAATCAAGGTCAATGATCTTAAGCTACAGCATAATAACAATTTGGGGAGTAACACTTGCTGGTTCCGTCTTGACGTGATCCAATAGTTAGAATCATGTCAGACAGTGTGTTTTTTGGTTTTCTAACATCTGACTTTTGACTCAAGAGTTTAAACTTGACAATTTTTTTTTTCAAACTTAAAATTTAAGTCATTTGAGCATTAAGCCAACTGACTGTTTAAAAAAAAAAAAAAAAAAACTTTCTTTCACATAGGGCTCGTTTGGCGCGTCTCAAAATATTATAAAATCTCTATTTTGAAATTATTAATTTTGAAACCAATGAAAAGAAAATTATTTAACTTTAAAGTCATTGTTTTTAGAATCACCAATTCTGATTCACGGTGATTATGGACCGCAAATCAAAATCAGCCAAAAGGAGGGTTGAAGGGTCAATCGATTTTGATATATGACATTTTATAGAAAAATAATTTACGACATTACAAACACAAGATAAGTACTGTTTTATGGCTATTTACGATGTTTTACGGTATTTTAAGACACCATAGTCTGAGCCACTAAAATCATGTCAGAGGAGCAAGATCAGATGGTTGTGCCTATGTGCCAGCAAGTATTGCTTTTATCTAGGGTTGTAAAGTGGGTGAATTGGGTTAGGTTATGTGATAATTTGGGTTTGACCCAAATTTAAAATACTTCAGTCTAATTTTAACCCTGCTCAAATTCAACCTAAATTTAATTCAAATTTAGTTCAAATTCAGCCCAATTCAATAGTGAGTGGGTATAGATGATTTGTTAGCAGTATTTTTTTTTTTTATGAGTTGTAAATATCAATAGATTAAACTGGACCAGTCGTTTTCAGTCCAACTTAATTCAGATTTAATTCATGTCAACCTAAATTTAATTCAACCTAATTTATATAATTTAGGTCAACCGAATTTCTTTTAATATGAGTTGAGTTGGACTAGATCACGAGTTGATTAGACCGATTGACACCCTTACTTTTATCATTCATGTTGATGGTTTATAGACTCGTGATCCTGATCGTGACCGTGTCAACAAAACTATTGTCGGGGACCAGCCACGACATGGGTGTGCTCAATATGATCATCTTTGTCAAGCACTCTCCTATCATCATGGAATTTCTAGAGCAGGCATTGATGTCAAAGTTTAGGTGTGAGAGTTGCAATCATAGTTAATGAAATATATTATATTATATCATATTATTATTAATATCAGATTTAAAATTTTGGTGTTTTTTTTTTTAAAATTTACACTCTTTCTTTCCTATCTTCCCCTACAATAAAAAAGCCTAAATTTTCTAGACTCATTTAGAATTTTATGTCAAGTAAATTAGCAGTAAATCCAAATTTGATTTACTTATTCATTTACTCGAGAATTTTTATTGAATCTATTAAAACTAATAAAAATATTCATCCTAGATCGGAGTCCAAGTAAGTATATGGGTCTGTTTTGACAGCTATGAAGAAGTTCCTAGGCAATTGGGTTATTAATATTTAAAAATGTTTATGGTCCATGAACACAACTAGTTTCGTATAAAGGATGTAATATAAAATAACACAAGTATACGGGGTTGTTTGAAGTTGATGGTACCTTAGATTCTGACCGTCTGATTCCGCGTGCAGAAGGCCACGGAAGAAGACCATATGTACCTTCTCCAAATCTCCATCCACTGCACTCTTGAAAGAGTGATTCTGGCTACAGTGTCTTCTGTCTTTTTAGTATTATAGTAAAATCAATATATACATAAAATATAACAAATTTAATTTTTTTATAACTCAAATTATTCAATTGATTATTAAGTTACAAGTTTGTTAATAAACAATCTTTTTGAAATGATAGCATGGTAAATAAAGGTCACAAATCTACCTTGGATCCATTAAGCCATTTTGCATCCTTACTTCTAAACTCTTCCAAAGGATTACATATAATTCTTATTACATTTTATATATCAATGTTTTTGGTATTTTATTTGTTTACAACATATAATCACAATCCTGTTTAGGATGATTGCAGACTTTAATAATACTTGTTTGGTTATTAAAAAGAGTATGACTATTGTAACTACAGTCCATACTTGTGATACAATCCAACAGGACTTCATAAATAGTCCTGTTTTTTTCCCCATCAAGACATTTGCCATATTCTGAGTACAGCTCGTTGGCATAAAGACCTTTCTGCAGCATCCCCACCACCTGTCCAGGCATTTGGAAACAGGGTTTACTGTATTGATGTGAGATGCCTTATCCATGTATCATACTAGGACCCACTCCTGTAGCAATTCAGACCACATAAGGAGTCAGTAGCTTTTCCCCTTTTCTTTAGGATTGTTTGTTTTGATATAAAATATTGAAATTTGTTGGGTGAGAGATTCGTCTGATCTAGATCGGGTAGTTGAAACTCCTCCAAACCATAGAAGTCTTTCCACTGCTCCTGCAAGATAAATACTAAGTCAGAGAAGACCTCGGTTCCGATCCGAGAGAATTTCCTCCGATGCCTAAGTTAGCACACAGAAGATAGCAAAGGCACGAGTAGTATAATATGGAGCTTAGAACGTACTTTCTGAAGTTACTGGATGTCTCTTTTATAGTGAAAGTTGAAGGTAATTGGAGAGTCCACAGGAAAGACATATAGGGTAAGTCCGATCCCATCTCCTGGCGGGACGGGATTCTGGCTTCCCTATTTGATACTAGTTTCCCTTATCAGCAGACCGAAAAAGGATTCGGAAAAGACTTTCTTCGGTGGGAAGTCACCTTATGCCCGTAGTGCAACGGGTCTGCTTCGGATTCAAAAGGTCTCTAGTGGGAACCTAATTATATAGGCCAGAAGGACCCTGCTGGGCCTAGATAGGAGATCTGAGTGCTCCTTAACGGGCCGTCCCACTCAGTATATGGGCTAGACTTAATCGGGCCCTTTACAAATTAAAAATAATTATTTCATTTTATAGTACTACAAATATTTGGTATGATATGAAATAGAATAAAACAAAGTTCTGTTTAACCTATGTCCGTCTGCATGGCGGTCCATTTCTTTGTTTTGATCTGTATAGAACGACTATCATGCACCAAAACCAATGCATTATTTTGTTTTCATGTATTTTGTAAGTATTCAAATAAAGTGATCTCTATTTAGGAAATTATAAAGGTCACTGATTTTGAAACCGATGATTTTTAAAACAAGAGAAATATGAAATTTTACGGCGAATAAACAACCCCCTTAATAAGGTGCTAAATATATTTTTATCATAATTTTCCTCCGAACAAACAACCCCCTAACAAGGTGCTAAATAGATTGGTATCATAATTTTCCACCGACTTGATGTTAACAAAATCTAAAAATTAATGCCTCATATGGATTGGACCTATTGTAATAATCTCACATTAATTAAAGGCCGAAACCAAATATTTTGAAAACAATGGTCACTATTTCTGCCTTCGAAAATCTGAATTACTCGCCTGCTACCAAGAACTTCCTGTATAAAACTGCACTGAGATGCCATGGAGTGGAGGACTGTGTTTATTTGGGACGTAGCCATTTCTCCAAAATTTCCGGTTTGTGACGAAAAAAAATTAACACATTTTACATCAATATCTAAGCGGGCAAAAAGGATAATAATACTAATTGTGAAATACTCGATGTATTATAATCAGATAAAATATATTTTTTACGTTTTTAAATATGTTAATAAAATATATTAAGAAATTGTCACTATTATTTTCTCTTCTCCAAGGACAAGGAACGTGGGGGAAGGATAAAGACTCTGACTAAGGAGTCACTCTCCACAAAGCATAAGAGACAGAGACCTTAGAGGTGTGAATCATGTGCCCGATATAGTCTATGAGGACTCAAGAGGCCTTTCTCCCCTATGTACTACAAATTAGTAATTTTTCTTTCTTTTGTAGAAACAATATAAGTATTTTATTTTTGGTCAGAAATATTTATAGAACCTCCTTAATAGAAAGAGCGACGAAAATAGAAGATGGATAGGTGACCTCATAGTTGCTCCTTCACACTCCATCTCTCTTTTAGCAAGATCAAAGATAGGTTATATCCGAGCACCATAGTAGCCGATAAATTAATGTTTATATATTCTTTTCAATAGTCTTAAAGAGTAAAAACTAATGATACATGAGGATAGAAATATAAAGATAAGAAGAGGCACTACCCTGTCTGATAGGTATCTATCCTTGATCATGTGCCTGACACTAGCTAGTCATAACTTCATGAGATATGAGTTAAGAGTAGATTTGATTTTTCATCTATTTTATTTTGATCAAAGGATTAATTATTTTTGACTCTTATGAGTAGAAATATATTAAGATAAAAAAAAATATTTTTATTTTTCAGTCCATGTAATCTTTCAATATTTCTTATAAGTTCCTACAATCTTTATATTCCTCATTAATCCTTATAATTACTTAAAACATCCCTAAAAAAGTCCCTTAACCGTTTTAAAAAAGCCCCCTTGGAGGGACTTTTTAAGGATGCTACAAAGATTGTGGGAAGTTTTAAAGAAATACGAAGATTGCTTGGAATAATAAAGAATATTAAAAAATTATAGGAATTGAAAAGTAAAAATCCTTAAAAAAATGTATGCTAATTCCATGTGATCCCGATTGATGAAAGACCAGGGCAGCTATCAAGGTCATCTAATTCAACACTTAGAACAGACAGAATTGTGGTCCACGATCAGGAGGTCCACCATAACATGTTATAGGGTTTGGATGAAGCAATCTGAATCAGCTTTGATTGGGGCAACCAGATGTGTAAGCTGTGAATCTGTGATTGTTACATGTTGATCGCTGTGGTTATAAAGCAATCTGAATTAATGTTAAATTTAGGGTGTGAGAGTTCCAATCAAAGCCATAGTTTGTTATGCATGTTATATACTATGCACGATTCAAAGACAGTATTCTCCATACATTAAGTTCTTCTAACACTGATAATTCCTATATTTGCGTAGTGTTGCGTTACCAAAAGAATATTATTCATCGTATTGTTTAATGACTTGAAAATTAATAGATTTTTATGAAAATATATATTTTTATATTTGCAAAAATTTTGGTCTCCTTTTCATATTATTCTCAATAATGTCTTTAAATTGAAATAGTGCCAAAAACCTCCCTGTATTGACTTCCATCTAATATGTGATGAATATTCCATCCTCAACCATCAAATTTAATATTTAGATAAAAATGTTCCTAGAGAGAGAAAGAGATTCTAGGAGACGCTTTTGATTCACAGATTTCATCCAAATCTGATTTTGTAACTCTTGTGAGTAAAGTGGAGACTCCATAGTAAAAACCCAATATTACAAATCTCATTTGGATGATTTAACAAGGAGAAATAAGTTTTAAATTTAATTTACCATATTGCTACTTTTTTAGACCTCTTTGAAGATGGCCATGGTTATTTTGATACATTCATACCAAAAGTTACCTTTTCTAATCTTTGAAAAATCTGCTTCTTTCAAGGGATCATGATAAAGTGTTAAATTGATCATTTAAAGGCAATCAAAAGCATCATACTCATGTTTTTATCTGTAAAATAACATGAAATGATAGATAATTGTGTACCAAGTCCAACGGTACCAATTTCGTCAAATTCTGATTTAAAAATATCGTCATTTCATGTAATTAATGGAGTATAGCACATTTGCGGTTTTTCGACAAAACCGAGACGAATTAAATAAATATAATGATATTTTTATGATAATGTGCTAATTTATATTTATTTTATGTGAACATGATATGTCGATGATACAGTGCAACTGGTAGAGTTTCCGGAAATTTGGGAGAGGTTTAGGGTTCGAATTTCGATAAATTCGACGTTATTTTGTCCAAAAGATTAAAGCATGGGTAAAAAACGTCATTTGAGGCCCTAGGGTTGCCCTAATTCCACGGCCAAGAAGAACCCAAGAAGGGTCAGCCACCTTCCTAAAGTCTATTTTCTTTTTAAAAAGACCCTCTGATTCCTTCTTTCTCTGGAGTTTCCCAAAATCCTCTATTTCCTTCTTTCTTTCCAATTTCCCAACTGCAGCCCTACTTCTTCTCCAGTTTCCTTCCCACGCCTCTCTTCCTCTCTATATTAACCTTTCTTCCCGCAGCCCTCTCCTTCTCGAACTCCCTCCGCAGCCTCTCTCCTCTTTCTCTCCAGTTCTCTCTTCCTCTTCTCAGCCTCTCACTCTCTAATTCTCCCTCTCTCTCTCGGATTCTCTCTCTCCGTCTCCAATCTTCCTTCCCGCAATCTTCTCTTCCTCCTCTCAAACCCCGCAGTCTTCTCTTTCAATTTCCTTCCCAGCAGCCGTACTCTCTCCTCCTCTCTTCCTCTCCCTCCGCAGTTCTCCCTCTCGTTCCAGCAGCCTCTCCTCTCCAGCCGGCTCCTCCTCCTCTCTCTTTCTCCCACGCACAGTCCTCCCTCTCTTCTCTTCCTTCTTTCTCTCGGTCTCTCTTTCTCTCCCTCTATTCTCTCTCTCTCGGTCTCTCTTGCTCCCTTTCTCTTCTTCTTCTCAACGTGTCCCAGCATCTCTCTCTCTTCTTAGCCTCCCCCACACGTTTATCTCTCTCTCGGTCTCTTTTTCTTCTCTCTTCCACGCCTCCCTCGGTTTCTCTCAGCCCAGCCAGCGGCTCTAGCAGCTCCACGTCCAAGCAGCAGTCGGCCTCCACGCATGCAGCCAGCAGCTCCACGTCCAAACCAGCAACATGAAGCTCCCATGCGGCAGCGAAGCAGCGCACCTGCGGTGAAGCCCAGCCAGCTCCAACTCCTCTAGCGCTCATCACGCGTGCATGCATGCGCGCGTGCACGTTGACAACATCCTCCAAGCGCTGCGATCAAGCCCCTT
This sequence comes from Zantedeschia hybrid cultivar, assembly GCA_030544215.1. Taxonomy (NCBI): domain Eukaryota; kingdom Viridiplantae; phylum Streptophyta; class Magnoliopsida; order Alismatales; family Araceae; genus Zantedeschia; species Zantedeschia hybrid cultivar. The sequence goes on from JARZZO010000013.1 coordinate 36,962,849, forward strand.
CAGTAGCTCCTCCACCAGCTCCCACGCGTTGCCCTGCATGCCGGCAAGGCCTCCAGTAGCAACTTCATCCGACGCACCTGCAAGCCTCCACGTCAAGCTGCTGCAATCCTTCACACGCCCAGCTGCATCCCAACGTAGCCAGCAGCTTCTTTCCAGCAACACCACCACCTGCAAGCCCCCACGCTGCAAGCCATCAGCCAAGCTCCATCCACGTGTTGCATCAGCACCTGCATGCACTCCAGGGCACCAGCCGGCAACCCTACAAAGAGTCCACACAGCTGCTGCTCTGTTCTTTCTCTCCCCCACTAGTATAGTAGTCGTTTATTTAATTAGGATTAGTTAGTTGTTATTTAATATTTTGTTTATTTCGTTTAAGGATATTAGACTATAAAGTGTGTAATTTGTTTCATAATTTTTAGATAATTAATGTTTTACACATAGTTAAGTTACGGTGTTTTTGTTACATTTTTTTTAGTTGTGCTTGTTTTCCATATATGTTTGTGTTTAATTTTTAAAAAAGAAAGAAAAAAGGGGAAATTTGTTTAATTTACGTAATTATATTTTTTAGATAACATTAGTTAATTGAGTTTTAGTTTAAATAAGTAATTAGTTCACTCAAATTCTCACCTAATTTTTAGATAATTAAGAATCACAAGATTTTCAAAGTTAGAAATTTAACTCCCTGTGGATCGACTCGGACTCACCATTATCAATTTTCAAAATCTAATTTGAATGAGCCGAATAAATTTAAATTGAATGTTTTCATGAGTATTTAATGACGCACAATTTGAAACGATCAGATCACCATATCCAATTTTTAACAAAAAATTATCTTAATGCAACACGTTGTAAATCCACATAAGTAGACCACTGAAAAAGTGTCATCTGAGCTACTGGGATTAAAATTTTCATTTTTTTTTGTGCCATTCATATGATCAAGTTGATTAGAAAGTCTTTTATTATAAGTGAAAATCACTTACACAGCTTTATCATTTTTTTTTCCGGTTGTATGGTCCAAGTATGAAGATAACCTTACTCACCCGTTCATCCTATTGTTCATTTCTCGATCATGTAAATTAGGTTATGTTTGTATCCAATTTAGACTTTCGATTTTGAAGTTCTCAAGAATTTGAAGGCAATTAGGGGAAGAAGAAACTCAAAAAAAAAAAAAAAAAGGTACATCAAAATATTTGATTTTCTTGAAAGCATGTTTGAGAAGTTTTAGGTGTCAAATCCCATATTCATTCCCCACCATTTCTTTTGATTCCGAAAGAATTGAAAAAAAAATTCTAAAACATTAAGAACTTTTAGCCTCTAATAACTTGATATATTAGCTACGTAAGACAGACCATATTATAAATAAATACAACATAAATACATACATATGCAAAATAGATGTCTTACTTTATGGTATCTCTCTCTCTTTATTAAAACTTTTTTTGGGGTTATCCCATCATTCAACCAGGAGGACGCAATTGAACGTAACTACTGAGATTATCAAATCGGGCTTAGCACCAATGGGTGCATGGTAAAAGAAGGAAACTTTCATAGTACCTTATCTTCTGGTGTAATGCACACATGAGAGGATCCGGAAGAGAAAGAAAGCAGTTCCTACGTCTCTCGCCAAGTGGGAGACTAGCTTAGTTGGTTTTATCATCCACTCTTTAAGATCAGATGACTGACGTTGATCATATATTTTTTTTAAATAGATTTACTATGATTGAGATCCACCTAGACTCAACATCTGTAATGCCCGATCTTTAAGGAGACGGTTGTTTAAAAAAAAGAAAATTAAAGAAGGAGAAGGGAAACTCACTACTTTCTTTCTCTCTTTGTTTAGGGCCGGAATAAGGCTGGAACAATTAGTATAAAAGTTTTATGTTCATTTGATTGCGGAGATGCCTAATTCTCCTAATTTTCCAAACTCTCCAAACTTTACTTAGAATGCCTAATTCTCTCTTCTTTCAATTTCACTTTTTATTTCACTCCTTATTCTACTTATTCCTACTAAATCACTTGGAATAGTGTAGTATAATTTTTTTTATTCTAGATAGAATACCAACAACTTATGAAATCAAAATACCTCTTATTCTGATTTAAAAACTTTTCAAAACTTTATTCGAGACTAAAGTCAAAGTCTATCGAACACAAGTGGCATCCGAGAATAAGAGACCATTTGAGTTTTCTCATCTCACCGGTTGAAGTGATCCATACCAACCAACTGATGTGAAGACAGTAGGAAGGAGTTATCAAACGGTCCAAGTCTACCTCTTCTACACGCGGAGACGCAACCTCGCTTTGACTTATGAACTCCCCCAAAGAACGTGAACAAAGGAAATTATGACCAACAGACCAAGTGCCTGCGGAAACCCAACCAAATGAACCTTCTCTCCCCATAAATCGAGTATGGCTTAATGAGCTGCACCCCAAAGTGCAACAACAACTCGGTATATAGATGGAGTTGAAGTGGGTCTTCAGTGCAACCCTAAAATTTTTAGATATTACAATAATTTCTCCTTTTTTGTAAAGTAAATTGAAACTTTACTGATGAACTAAACAAAGAGTGGCCAAAGACCTACAGAGGAGCAACAGGCAAGGAGTCTTACAGTACCCAAAAAGAGAGAAAATTAATGACCTAGGTATCTAGACGTTAAAAAATAAAATCAGGTGATTCAGGATCACTAATAGATCCATACAGGTACCTCTTCTTAATCTTCATCATTTTTCTTCTCAAATGACGAGTGGGAATGAAGCTCTCTTAATCCTCGTTGTCTGCAATCTCAGATGGATAAAGGGTAGCCCGTAATTGATTCTCTAATTCAACAAATAATTCTTCATAATCTGATTATTTACAAAAAAACTGTTGTAATCTTAACTTTCTTACAAAAAAATTATTTTGGTCACCTTTAACAATAATTTTAACTATAATTTTTGTGACACTTAAGAGCGTTGCACTAATTCACAAAAAATTGTGAGGATGCATTCATAAATAATTATACTACAAAAATATTTTTATAAATACATTACATTTTCAAAAGTTAAAATTTAATTTATATTATTTTTTAAACTGCCATGCTTCCATTCCATTGGCAATACTAGAAGCCACTTCTTTGACAGTACAACAAGCATTACTTCCTAAAATCTACCCATATTCTACAATTCTTACTATTTCTTTATGGTGTTTTTATTACGATTTGGTTACAATCCGTAAACATAACTCTGTTTGCGCACGACCCTCGTAGGAATAGGTCATCTTATACAATCTCATCATTGGATGACACCGCGTAGTACTTGTAATGAAATAATGTTAGAGTATCTGTGATATTTTATTCATTTTTCTTGATCTCGCATTCACTTCTCTTTCAAACTATCATTATTAAAGAGCAGAGTCAGATTCAACACAGAGTAGCATCTTTCCAACTAAATTAGAGTTAGAATAAGATTTCAAACGCATGCTCTACTTTTAAGTATTCTTATTCTAGTTTATCTAGTGTCCTTATTATACTAAACCAAGACTAGAAGACCCACATACTTTTATTTTATTGAGGGTCCATTTTCCGTCAATTACATCTACTATGGCTCGGCTAAAACGTTCTTCCTGATCGTGTGATCCGTCAATAGGGTGTAAATGGGTCGGATTCGACATGGATTTAAGGCACAGAAAAGTGATATAATTAATTTGGTGAAGAGTTCTCGATTCACTAACAGTGGACAATAACTAGAGCAGCTCGCTGAAAATTGGCAGTAACCTTTTTTTAATTTAAAAAGATCAAAAACAGAAAAATTACCTACGGGTGATAGAAAAATCACATGATTTGTCATACCGGATTGACTCGTATCGATTCGGACGATTCTTACCGTATCATGGCGAGTTCGAGTCGGTGCGACTCGACCAAGTCTATATGTTTTGAAAGAACTTTTCCATGCGACTCATGCGAGTAGGCACAAGTCAACCCGACTCATTCTGAATTATAGGAGACGGAATCTGTCCGACTCATCGAGTCGCTGAACCTCATACCTACAAGGTGAGGCATTTCGCATTTCATGCGGGTTTGATGTGATTGCTTCCTTGAACTTTTTCTTTTCCTACGCTCCTGTGAACTTTTGATATCGTCCGAGATAAGTCATTTAGAATTAGTTTTCCTCGTTCCCGGCGCTCCGCTCCTGGGTTACGGCAGTGGCGGATGCAGCCCATTTCAGTGGGGTCCCAGGACCCCACTGAAATTTTAAAATTTTAGTAGAAGAGGCTTAATTTAATAAGGTAAATTTTAAATTTAAGTATAAGGGGACCCCACTGAATTTTTTAGATGACCCATAGGACCCTAGTCTCACTAGAAACTCAGTTCCACTGAATTTTTTACATAGTATTATGATTTATATTTATGATTTAATAAAGAATTCGTTGAGTTTATTTGGAAGAAAAAAATCTTCATAACGAAGTGTATCATTTTTATTAAGTATTCATTTTTATAATGATTAAAATATTTTTATTTTTATTTTTTATTTTAATATTTTTAATATAACAAAAATAAAATATCTATATATTTAATAATAATCCGAGTGACCCCACTGGATAAAGTTTCTGGATCCGCCACTGGGTTACGGTTTCCTCGTTCCCAGCACTCCGCTCCTGGGTTACGGCTCCAGGCGCCCCGCGTTCAGGATAGTCATTGTCATCCTCCTTGGGGGTTACCCCCTCGCTTCTTGGGGGGTTAGCCCCGGTTAGTGTTTTTGAAGCTCCATTCTTCTCCTGGTTCTATCCTTCTAGATCCCCCCCCCCCCCCCCCCACAAGCCTCGGCCTCCTAGTTTTTGTCCCTACAACATCCTTCCAACCCACCTTTTACTCTCCACATTTAACCACTCTCTCATCCCCCCCCCCCCCGGCCTGGTTCCAGCATCCTTCATCCGTTTGTCCCACCCTATCCACCTAGGTGGATGGCACTGTCCACAGAAGACGAAGAGCTGCTGATGGCTGAGTTCTCCGCGGCTGTGCTCGGTGGTTCTGTACCGGAGGAGGTTACGCCCCTCACGTTAGAAGAGCTGGAAGAGAAAGAAGATTGGCGACGCACTTTGGCCCTCAAAGTGGTGTCTGACAGACCACTGAGGGTATTCAGTCTCTGAGAATGGGCTCGCAAGGTGTGGCACCTCACTGAACCATGGTCAATCCAACACTTCCATAATGAAGCCTTACTACTGAAGCCGTGGCTTTATGAAGGGGATTTAGTTCTGCTAGAAAGATGTGATCCATTCACCCTGCCGGAGGATTATAAATTTAACAATGTGGAACTCTGGATGCATATTAATGGGCTACCGCTTGTGAGTGTTCAAATTGGGTGTGTGATTATCATGAAAATTATGTTGTTTATGTGACAAATAAATCTATTAAAACTAAGTGTATGTGATCGCCAGAAATTTTTAACTAAAAAGTTCCAAAAGAAAATATTGATCGCCTACCTGTTTTGGAATTGGGAGATTTTTGAGTTCTTGATTCCCCTCCTTTAGCCGGCTGAAGAAAGAGAACCCATTTGACTTTGTTCTTGCTTTGGTTGTTTATCAGACTTTGAGGATCATCCAGATTCCTTGTCTTTTGTTGATTATCTCATCTTTATCTCCTTTTGTACCTTACAACAAAATGGAAAGAAAGAGAGAGAGAACAATAAGAACTCAAATAGACGTAGTATCTATTTCAGTAGAAATTCTAATCATGTAACTTGAACAAAGAACTCACTTTTTTTATGGTCTTTTAAACCCCTTAAAATATGGATTGGAAAATAATGTTAGTGAGTGTGTGTTGCATGGAGTGATGTGATGAAAATATGATGCCAATATGATGAAAATATGAGAAAGATGCAAAAATTAATTAAGAATTAAGTTGGATGGCTCCTGGAAAGCTTTGGTTCTTGAAAGGATCTTGAATGGACGAAGAAACGATGAAGAAGGGATGCAACTTGCTTCAAAACTCCTAGAAGTAGCAGCAGCTCGATCCTTCAGTGCCTGGACGTCGTCGCCAAGATTCTTTACTCAAATTTCACTCAATTATCGCTATCATCACTTTAATCACTATTATTACTTTAATCACTTATTATCACTAACTTTTTAATGACCCAGGGGTTGGATATTTATAGGCTTTAAGTTCACGCATCCGCGGTTATTAATGGATTAACATGAAAGAATTTGAAGTTTATCTAGCTAATAAACAGATAAACACAGATTAATTCATCATTATCTATATTTATCTAAAACGCGTCGCCCATGGGAGACGTCTTTTAGGCTAATTAAGATAAGGATAAACATCCGGGAAAAGAGACAGAAATAGATTAAGAAACCTAAATGGCGTCGTTCCTGGCAGACGTCTTTTAACTAATTAATCAATTAATTAAAATTCAAACTTTAAAAATCAAAATGGGAATAAACTCTAAATGGCATCTACACATGTCGACGTCTTTTAGACTTTTTCATATTTGATTAAAATTTGAGTTAAAATCAATTTAATTAATTAACTTAAATTATGTCTGTCTGACCCGATACTATTTAGATAATTAATCCAGAAAAATAAAATAAAAATTAACTAATTATTAAATAGCAGCCCATTCTGAGGCATTATTATATGATATGAAATTTACTCAAAATGATGTCAAAATTAACGTGTCTACAGCTGCCTCACCTTGGCATCGTCTTTACAAGGGAGTGAAATGAAATGGAATGTACTGAAAATGTGATGCCAAGGTGTGATGAGACACGCTCTTAACATCACATGATTGGAATTTTTCTCAAAATCATCAATGAAGATAACTCAAGAAGATCAATGGAATCAATCCTGTCTGGATGAGGTAGACAAGAAAATAAAATAAGGTCGATCAACCTCTACGGATTGGGAAGTACCCCAGGTCATAGACACTACAGGTTTCATCATGGAGAGCGATTGTCAGCCAACGTGGACGTGCTGCAGCCATGATGGATCTTAAAAGAAAACAAGAAATATTGGATAAAGAGTCCAAGAAAGGATAGAATTCCAATGATATCTTTAAGCGAACCTCAAAGATAATTAAAATACTCAATTCAGAATGGAATACTTCATATCATGTTGGGAATTATTTGATCAATGGTCTGAAACTTAATCAGTAATTAATTTTTATCACAGTGATTTCAAAGTCCTACATGATGCATGCTGGACTAAAAGAAAAATATAAAATCAAATAAAATATAAATTAATCAAGGATAATATTATTAAATTGTCATTAATGAGTCAAGATACCAATTCTTGTAATTCAGTGCTAAGCCAAAGCTCGTTTATCCACGCACTGTTTTACAAAAGCGGAACCATCATCCTTACTAATTAACAATCCAACGGCCTATCCGTGCGATTAAGAATTCTTTAGAATTATCACTGTTTTTTGTTGTAGGGGAACTCAAATTCCAGTTTCATCAAAACCACAAGTTCCTTGATATAATCTAATAAATATTTAACATATAGTAATGATGATGCAAATTAATTAGATGAAATAGTACAAGAGATAGAGATAACCGTCTTTTTAACCACGGTCGGGACTCATAAACTCCCACAGTGGGATCTTCTTGATATTTTCAGCTTCATTTGTATTTTCTTGAATTTCCTACACTAAAAAATTCATCAGACAAGTGTTTAATTAAACATCAAAATATGGATACACATAGAATTTCGGGTAAATAACAGAAAACCCTTAAACGCGTCGTGTCGCGCATGCGCCATTAATCCAACTAAAACGTGTCGCTGTTCAACGACGCCTTTTCAGTCGTAGGAACAGGTTCTGGCTAACTTCTACTCGGATTCCAACTCTTCCCATGCTTATCCCTTCTCCAATCCGGAAAAGTCTTTCTGGAATCGCAATTCTCTCTATATAAACTTCATTAACCAGTGTCAAGACAATCCTAACACAATCTAGAGATTGAAGCAAGGGATTTTCTTCAAAGTTCAAAGTTTTTCAAGGTTTTCAAGGCTTCAACAAGGAAAAGCTTAAGAACAAGATGGATTCTTCAAGCAAGAGGATGAAGAAGACGCTAGAGAGGCTCTCCGACGTGGAAAATCATCTAAGTGGAAGAGATCCTAACCTCCAAGTAAGTTAAATCCTCTTTTTCTTTTAATCCTTTTTTTTTTCTTCTTCAATTCCTTTTTTCCTCCATGTTCTTCATGTTTCTACAAGTAATTCTCCCTTCTATTTTCTAGGCATATCCTTTGTTTCCCGGCCCAAGAAAATTAACATCTCTTCCTTAGATTCGAAAGCTTACTAAAAGTACCATAATCTCTATGCAATCTTTTGTTTCAAAGTGGAACATCCAAAGTCTAGTAGTCCATGCAAAACATTACAAGAGTTCATTCAAAGCCTCAATCAGCGACTTTCAACCACATTCACACAAGATTTACACAACCGACACTTTACTTAAGCGCCGCCAGTTGAGATCCCAGAGCAACCCATACTCCAAGGAGATGCACTGGAGCAAGCAACCTAACCCAAACCTTAAAACCATTGGAACATGGGTGGTCGACGTTGGGCGACTGCCCGAGCTGCAATGAAACTTCTAGCCTGGATGTTAGAATTGGGTGGCCTCAAAGCCAATCATTGTACATTCTAGTTCAGATTAATAATAAAGGCAATTATTTCTTCATTTATAATTCTTGCAAATTAACTATCGTAATGAAGGTCCATAGACAAATGTATGGGATATTGAATCATGATGAGATCATGATAGTGAGATCAATATCCTCAGTCAATTGTCTTAAATAGTTCTCGATCATAAGATATTTGAGATGGACATTAAATATCCGATAAGATCGACACAAGTTATGTCTGCTCATATGATGAGGGTGAATGATCTCACATTCACTCGTGTGGTGACACTAAGACAAACAAGTTGGTGCTCATTAGAGAATGAGTTCACTGAACAGACCCAAATAAGAATTCCTGGATGGTAATTATACCTATTAGTCAACCAGGAAATTCAATCGTTGTAGTAGCACAGTTGGTCCTTTGACCTGAGTCACCAATGATACCTTGTTTGTGGACCATTGTATCTTGATTCTCTGACTCGTGGACTTTAACCATTAAGTCCACCATAATCGGTCTTTCGGATACAGTGTAAAGCTTGCGAAGGTAATTGAGTGAACAACAAGGGATCACTCACTCTTGGTATAAAACTGGAGGGAGAATGTCCTATGGATGTGTACACAGAAATCCCTGGCCAGGGTCAAATGAAAGAGATGTCTTTCTAGATATTAACTGTGTACTGGAATCCATCTGGATAATGCGATAGAGGGTTTGACTATAAAACCATACCCTTGCGTTATTGGGATATTGCATGAGTGAAGGATTATATCTGTGCGGTATCTGCAAACGGAAATGTTCAATTGAAGGGAACATTATCCCTTATATCTTATGGGATCATGAGGTAGTGTTTGGTGCTGTTCATGATCAGAAGGCCAAGTGATTTGATCATCAGATGATAATTCACTTGTTTATTAAATTAATCATTTAACGTATGATGTTTAAATGTTAATTAATAAATATTAAACTCAAGAAACAGTTCTAAGTTTAATGGGCCTGCAACCGGACTGATATATGGGCCTAGAGGGTAACACACATAAGAGTTCTCGTCATACGGTGAGAGACGTTAAATTTCATGTTTATCTGGGTTTTTATGAAAAGCCGCAGGATAAATATGAAGATTTAATGGAGAATTATCCAAGGCCAAACTCTTGGATAATCATGAGGATTAATCCTTGTACTTATCCTTATTTCTATATAAGGAGGTCCAAGGGGAAGGGGTAAAAAGTTAGTTGGACGATTTTTCACCCCAGATTCTCTATCTCCTCTCTCTCTCTCCTTCTCTCTCTCTTGGAGTGGATCTGTCTCTCTCCGCGCATGGTGGATTTGACATCTGGTCGGAGCACTCAAGTCGAGGAGGAAATCGCGTCTGCTGCGGGAACTCGTGTGGATACTTCTAGAGATCGTGCGCGTGCGCGATCACCAAGTCGGCATCATCCACGGGAGATTTGAAACCCCGCAAAGGTGAAGAACCGTTCTTCCCGCGTTTATTTTTAATGTCCGTTTTACGACCCCAGCAACCGATACAATGGAATCGATTTTAATTTCCGCTGCGTTCTTGACGATTCATAACAGTGGTATCAGAGCCAGGTTGCTGGTTCGGTCGTAAAACGGATTCGTTTTGTGTGTTTTTCTTGTTATGCGTGAAGAACCCGTATTGTACGTGTTCTTGTGTTTAATCTGATTAAAAAAGACTGAATCGTGTTCATATGATGAACACAAATAATTTGATTATTTTTCTGTAATTTTTCGGATTTTATTTGGGTTTTTCGGAGTTCTTCGTGGGACGACGAACGGGGTACTTTAGCGGCTTCGTACACGATTCCCAAGTGTTGGGATGGTGGCCCGGATGTCTAGATCAATTGGTGATAGTCACCACTACACATTCGACACATTTGCCGGCGCCGGAGTGCCCTTGGAGGTGCCAAAAATCGAGCCCAAACTCAGGTTTTAAAACCTGGAAAATCGGATTTTAGAGGAAGTTTGGGGCTCGATCCATGGGCCATTTGGCCACCGCCGGCTGCCCCACCGGTGCCGGGAGGATCGCCGGCGGTGGGGGCGTTGCCGGCGGTGCCCAGCGGCGCTGGCGCCGGTGCCTGGCGGCGCTGCCATGGCTTCTTCCCGGCGGCCTGCTTATTAGGGTTTGCAGGAAAGAATAGGAGGGCTCGGTCGAGAGGTGGAAGAAGGGGCCGGACCGGGCGAGGGCCGGGCCGGCGCCCTGGCCGAGCTAGGGTTCGACCCTGGCCGAGCCAGGGCTCGGGTCTGGCTGGGCCAGACCCCTTGGCCGAGCCAGGGCTCGACCCTGGACAAGCTAGGACCCTGGGTCCGGGCCATTGGGCCCTAATGGGCTGGGCCCATTTTTAGATTTATTAAAAAAAATTGTTTTTAATACCTGTTAAACCCCATTAAACCCATTATTAAGCCCATTCAAGCCCATTTTAAAATTGTTTTAAAACAGTAAAATTATAGGAATAATTAATAATTGTTATTAATTACTTTTATGATTATTAACAGTTTATTAAAGTGTTTAATAACTGTTATTCAATTAAAGGGATTTGTTATTAATAGGGTGTTAGTTAATTATTTAAAATTGTTTTAGATAATTAATTACCCTATTAAATTAATTAGTTTAAAATTGTTTTAAACTAATTTCATGCATAACTTGATTACATTTTTCTATTCAAATTGTTTGAATTAGTATTTAGCTTAACTGAATGGTTTAATTATTTTAATTGTTAATAATGTTTTGAATATTATTGATAATGGTGAAATAAATGTTATTTCGAAAACTAATTGGCATTATAATTTTATATTTATAAAATTTAATAGCAAACTGCAATTATGTGATGATTGTAATGCATGTGATGTGTTTTATAGTGGGATGATCATGGACTTAGTATTTTCATGTGATGAATGATGTGGATGGATGTGATGCTTATTTCATTTGGTATTTTAAATAGGACATGCGTGTCCTCCTCTCTCTTAATCCAGATGTACTCTCTACCTTCCTATAAGATTGTACTCCCCTTGATAAGATCAAAGTTTCTAATTGTTTAAATGTACATTTGTGGACCTGCGAGTCCTAAATTTTATATTTAAATATTTCGGATTAAGTTTAGAGGACGTGATCTTCTGAAGACACCTCTGGAGGAAGGACTCGCATCAAATGGAACCAGTGTTGCTGTTTTCACATTAGGATCCTATTATGGATCATCGTTTGGCTCCGATGATTCCATAGTAGCTTAAGCAGTCCATGATCATCCCTATTCAATGTTTCTGCATATATGTGATATTTGTGGACTATGCTATCATATATATATATTTCTATTAAGTATAATGATACTTCAAATTGAAATACTATTGATAGCATGATTTTTACAAATCAAATAAAAAACCCTCTTTTAAAATTTAAGTTGTAAACGTGAGATATTCAGAATAATCCACGTAACCCACTATCATTATAGATCTTAAGATAATTCTTATCTCAAACGGATTTGTTGTGCTACCGCAAGGTCCATTTGATTTAGAAATTAAACTAGGTCTACGACATGTGATGTCATTAAGATGAATGGATAAATAGTGTAGTTTTGTTGTGCTACCACAATGATTGCACTATGAATTCATGTCATCTAAGTAATGATGGATAAACTTAACTGAATCATTTGATTTGTTGTGCTACCACAAGGTCATTCTGATTCAGGGGTTAAATCGATCGGATATTGCAAATGTTGCAACTGTCAAGAGTTGACTGCCTAAGGGACTTGATGTGATTTGTTGTGCTACCACAAGGTCACATGCATGTTGCCCGAAGGATTCTGATCCCTACTAGGAGATCACCGGAATCTCCCGTTATGTATATTAGAGGGTCATACAGATCGCCGAAAAATAGTGAGAGCCTAAATCAAGATTAAAAGTCCTAAATATGATTTTAAGAACTATCTGCTCATTTTTATATTTCCATGTAGGTCGCTATGTTGTCACCTAACCCCCTCCGTTGCATACTTGATGCTAACAAACTCACGGGACCAAATTACATTGACTGGTTACGCAACTTGAAGATTGTCCTCAGGTGTGAAAAGCTAGCCTATGTCCTGGATCAACCAGATCCAGTGCAACCCGGTGATAATGCTAACGAAGATGAATTAATGATGTTTGAAAATTGGAAGAAGAAAGTTGTCAAGGTCCAGTGTTATATGCTCGGTTCAATGAACAATGAACTGCAGCGACAGCATGATAACATGGAACCTAAGACCATTCTGAATCACCTACAAGAGTTGTTTGGTGAACAATCAAGAACAGAAAGATATAAGATATCTAAGAAATTGTTCATGACCAGAATGAGCGAGGGCACATCTGTGCAAACTCATGTGCTCAAGATGATAGAATGGATTGAGAGGCTTGTTGTGCTTGTCTTTGTTATGAACAGTGACCTAAGCATCGACTTAATCCTACAGTCCCTTCCAGATTCATTTTCACAATTCATTATCAATTTCAATATGAACAAAATTGAAGTTTCACTAGCTGAGCTGCTCAACATGTTGAAGACAGCAGAAGGCACTATCCAGAAAGATAAGTCAAATGTAATGCTTGTTGGTAAGACCAACAAGAAAAGAAAATCTGGACAGACCTTTAAGAAAGGTAAGCCTAAGAAGCTAGTGAAAAGCAAACCGGCGGTTCAAAAGGACAAAGCTAAAGTCAATGATAAAGGTCAATGTTTCCACTGCCATAAAGAAGGTCATTGGAAGAGAAACTGCAAGATTTATCTTGCAGAAAAAGCAAAGGAGAAGCTTGGTGAAGCTTCAGGTATTCTCATGATCGATCTTAACTTGTCTTATAGAGAATCAACATCCTGGGTATTAGATACTGGATGTGTTTCTCATATCTACAATAACTTGCAGGTGTTAACAAGTAAAAGAAGATTGAACCGTGGAGACGTGGATCTGAGGCTCGGGAATGGAGCAAAAGTTGTTGCGTTAGCTATGGGGGCAGCAAGACTTCAGATGCCGTCAGAAGACTCATTGGAACTAATAGATTGTTATTATGTTCCGACCATTATTAGGAATATCATATATATTTCATGTTTAGATAGACAAGGATATTCTATGAAACTAGAGAATAAAGGTTGTTCAATTTATCAAGGAAACAAATTGTTTGCTTTCGGATATTTATTGAATGGATTATATTTACTTGATATTTCAAATGATGTTTGTCTGGTAAATAAATCTCTTGAACGTTTAGATAAGGATGTGAATAAATCGTACCTATGGCATTGTAGGCTAGGTCATATAAATGAGAACATGATCATAAGGTTGCAAAAGAATGGATATCTTGATCCATTTGATTATAAATCATTTGCAACCTGTGAACCTTGTCTTATGGGAAAAATGACCAAAGCTCCATTCTTAGGACATGGAGAAAGAGTTAAAGACTTATTGGAACTAATACATAGTGATGTATGTGGTCCAATGTCCACTCATGCTATGGGTGGTTACTCATACTTTGTTTCAGTTACAGATGATTTCTCAAGATATGGCTACATATATTTAATGAAATATAAGTCAGAAGTCTTTGAGAAATTTAAAGAGGTTAAAAACGAAGTTGAGAACCAGACTGGAAAGAGTATCAAAACTCTTCGATCAAATCGAGGGGGTGAATACTTAAGTAAATAATTCACAGAATATCTAAAGAATAATGGTATTTTGTCTCAGTGGACTCCTCCCTATACACCACAATTAAATGGTATATCGGAAAGGAGAAATCGTACTCTATTAGATATGATACGATCAATGATGAGTTATGCCAAACTTCCAATCTCTTTATGGGGATATGCACTATTGACTGTTGCATATCTGTTGAACAAAGTTCCCAGTAAGTCAGTACCTTCCACTCCATATGAGATATGGAAATGAAAGAAACCAGACTTTAAGCATGTTAGAGTCTGGGGTTGTCCTGCACATGTCAAAAGACATGATCAAGACAAACTGGATTTCAGGACAGAGAAATGTAGATTTGTGGGATATCCAAGAGAGACTTTTGGATATTACTTCTATCAGCCCAACGATCAAAGGGTGTTTGTCGCAAAAAGAGCTATCTTCTTAGAGAAAGAATATCTTTCAAAAGAAGACAGTGAGAGCAAGATAGAATTGGAAGAAATTCTAGACTCACAAATCAACACTAGTTCATCTACTGAACCATTGACTCAAGAACTTGTTCAAGATGATACACAAAAGGTTCGCAGATCAGGTAGAGTGCCTAAGCAGCCTGAAAGATATGTTGGACATATCGATGATGGCAAGCCAAAAGTGCACTTAAATGAGGATGATGATCCTCAAACCTACCAAGAAGCCATAAATAGTCAAGAATCAGAAAAATGGCAAGAGACAATGAATTCTGAAATTCAGTCCATGTATGTCAACCAAGTTTGGAACTTGATTGAGCTGCCAAAAGGTATACTATCTATTGGCAGTAAATGGATCTTTAAAAGAAAGATCGGGGCAGATGGACAGATTGACACATACAAGGCAAGGCTGGTAGCAAAAGGATATCGTCAAAGGCAAGGCGTTGACTATGACGAAACCTTTTCTCCAGTTGCCATGATTAAGTCAATCAGAATACTTCTTGCTATCACCGCATTCTATGATTATGAAATATGGCAAATGGATGTGAAAACAACATTCCTTAACGGGAACCTTCAAGAAGAGGTGTATATGATACAACCTGAAGGATTCACTTCCAAAGAGCATTCAAGCAAGGTATGCAAGCTGCAAAGATCCATCTATGGATTAAAGCAGGCATCCCGAACTTGGAACTTAAGATTTGATGAAGCAATCAAATCTTATGACTTCATTAAGAATGAAGATGAACCTTGTGTATACAAAAAGGCTAGTGGGAGCGCAGTTACCTTTTTAGTACTTTACGTTGATGACATTCTACTCATTGGGAATGATGTAGGAATGTTGTCATCAGTAAAGACTTGGTTATCCAAAAACTTCTCCATGAAAGATTTGGGAAAAACATCATATATTCTGGGAATAAGGATCTATAGAGATAGGTCCAAAAGGATGCTTAGATTATCCCAATCTATGTACATAGATACCATAGTCAAAAGGTTTGGCATGGAAAATTCCAAGAGAGGCCTCGTTCCAATGAGACATGGAATTTATCTCTCTAAAGAAATGTCTCCCAAGATACCTGAAGAGAGAGCATACATGGATAGAGTTCCTTATGCATCGGCGATAGGATCTATCATGTATGTAATGCTATGTACTAGGCTTGATGTGGCACACCCATTAAGTGTCACCAGTAGATATCAGGCTGATCCAGGTGAGGAACACTGGAAGGCGGTGAAATGTATCCTTAGATACTTGAGAAGGACTAAGGATCTATTTCTCGTTTATGGAGGAAACGACTTGGAACTTCGAGGATTTACTGACTCGAGTTTCCAGTCGGATATGGATGACAACAAATCTATGTCTGGATTTGTGTTCATGTTAAATGGAGGTGCAGTAAGTTGAAAGAGTTCCAAACATGAAACAACTGCAGATTCGACGACCGAAGCAGAATACATTGCTGCAGCTGAAGCGGCCAAGGAGGCGGTTTGGATGAAGAAGTTCATCTCGGTGCTTGGAGTAGTTCCAAGCATTTCAGATCATGTTCCATTATTGTGTGACAACAATGGGGCAATAGCTCAAGCGAAGGAGCCAAGATCACATTAGAAGTCAAAGCACATTCTGAGACGATTTCATCTGATTCGTGAGATCATCGTCCGAGGAGATATAGTAGTTGAGAAAGTCTCATATGAAGATAATGTAGCAGATCCCTTGACTAAGCCATTGTCTCAAAACAATTTAGAACGTCATCTTAAGTCTATAGGACTTAGACACATGGGTGATTGGCTATAGTCCAAGTGGGAGAATGTTAGAATTGGGTGGCCTCAAAGCCAATCATTGTACATTCTAGTTCAGATTAATAATAAAGGCAATTATTTCTTCATTTATAGTTCTTGCAAATTAACTATCGTAATGAAGGTCCATAGACAAATGTATGGGATATTGAATAGTGAGATCAATATCCTCAGTCAATTGTCTTAAATAGTTCTCGATCATAGGATATTTGAGATGGACATTAAATATCCGATAAGATCGACACAAGTTATGTCTGCTCATATGATGAGGGTGAATGATCTCACATTCACTCGTGTGGTGACACTAAGACAAACAAGTGGGTGCTCATTAGAGAATGAGTTCACTGAACAGACTCAAATAAGAATTCCTGGATGGTAATTATACCTATTAGTCAACTAGGGAATTTAATCGTTGCAGTAGCACAGTTGGTCCTTTGACCTGAGTCACCAATGATACTTTGTTTGTGGACCATTGTATCTTGATTCTCTGACTCGTGGACTTTAACCATTAAGTCCACCATAATCGGTCTTTCAGATACAGTGGAAAGCTTGCGAAGGTAATTGAGTGAACAACAAGGGATCACTCACTCTTGGTATAAGACTGGAGAGAGAATGTCCTATGGATGTGTACACAAAAATCCCTGGCCAGGGTCAAATGAGAGAGATGTCTTTCTAGATATTAACTGTGTACTGGAATCCATCTGGATAATGCGATAGAGGGTTTGACTATAAAACCATACCCTTGCGTTATTGGGACATTGCATGAGTGAAGGATTATATCTGTGCGGTATCTGCATACGGAAAGGTTCAATTGAAGGGAACAGTATCCCTTATATCTTATGGGATCATGAGGTAGTGTTTGGTGTTGTTCATGATCAGAAGGCCAAGTGATTTGATCATCATATGATAATTCACTTGTTTATTAAATTAATCATTTAACATATGATGTTTAAATGTTAATTAATAAATATTAAACTCAAGAAACAGTTCTAAGTTTAATGGGCCTGCAACCGGACTGATATATGGGCCTAGAGGGTCACACACATAAGAGTTCTCGTCAGACGGTGAGAGACGTTAAATTTCATGTTTATCTGGGTTTTTATAAAAAGCCGCAGGATAAACATGAAGATTTAATAGAGAATTATCCAAGGCCAAATTCTTGGGTAATCATGAGGATTAATCCTTGTGCTTATCCTTATTTCTATATAAGGAGGGCCAAGGGAAAGGGGTAAAAAGTTAGTTGGACGATTTTTCACCCCAGATTCTCTATCTCCTCTCTCTCTCCCCTTCTCTCTCTCTTGGAGTGGATCTGTCTCTCTCCGCGCATGGTGGATTTGACATCTGGTCGGAGCACTCAAGTCGAGGAGGAAATCGCGTCTGCTGTGGGAACTCGTGTGGATACCTCTAGAGATCGTGCGCGTGCGCGATTGCCGAGTCGGCATCATCCACGGGAGATTCGAAACCCCGCAAAGGTGAAGAACCGTTCTTCCCGCGTTTATTTTTAATGTCCGTTTTACGACCCCAGCAACCGATACAATATAATCGATTTTAATTTCCGCTCTGTTCTTGACGATTCCTAACACTGGAACTGTAGGGGCTTGGGAGGGCTCGCAACAGTTCCTTACCTCCTCACCTCCACCACCCCTAATGTTTTGTTCCTTTCTGAAACTAAAACCTCTAGCTTGAAAACCACCTCCATTCTCTCCAAACTCGCTTTGCTGAACAACTTCTTGGTTGAGCCGGTTGGCCTGGCTGGGGGCCTCTGCCTGGCCTGGGACAACTCAGTTCAGATCGAGATTGTAAGGACTGCGGTTTCGGGTTCAGTATTCGGGTCGGGTTTGGGCCGGATCCCCTGGTCTGGACCCTGAGGGGGGGGTCTTGAGAGTTTTGATTGAATGACGTCTGCACTGCTCGACGCCTTTTAAAAGGCGTCAGGTTGTGTGGACGCCATTTAAGTCTACTTGCTGTTGTGCCACGTGGGCGCCACGTGGGCAGGTTTCGGGCCGCGAGAGTACGGCTCCTGTCTCGTCGTCTAAACGGCGTCCATGATGGACGACGCGATTCAGACTGCGACCCTGCGGTGTCTGTGTACGGTGCTTGACATGTCAGATGAACGGCGTCCGTGGTGGTCGACGCGTTTCAGAGCGCTGTCAGTACGGCCCGTCCTGTCATCTGATAGGCGTCCTTCTCGCTCGACGTGTTTTAGCCAGTTTCTGATTGACCCCGCGAGCCTCCCCTTCTTTCCCTCATTTTCGCCTCCACTCTCTCTCTCTCTTCGTCCTCTCCGCCCTCTCCGACCCTCTGTTCCCCTTTCCTTTCCTCTTCTTCCTCTTCCATCACTCTAACACCTCCCTACCTCTCACCTCTACCTCCACTACTTCCTTCGCGGCGTTCCATTCTCCGGACGGCGGCCGACGTCCCGGCAGAGTGGCGACGTCCTCGGGGGTACCGACGACGGTCTGCGGTGCGGCGGGTCGGCGGCACGGAGTTTGGAGGAGTTCAAGAACCGGTAGGGGGACAAACCTTGCATGGACTGTGGTTGTCTTGCTCGTGATTTCCTTGGCGTGGCATGATGTGTTTTGGGTTAGAATGAGCATATTTAGGGGGTTTTCTTGTGAGGTTGGCCGTGTTCGAGATCATGGAATTGTAGCATGCTTGTGGTAGTTTGATTTTCCTTTTCTCCCCCTTCTGTTTTGGGCGTTTTGGGATGTTTGGGGTCAAGAGGAGGAACCCTCGGTTCGAACCAGAGAACCAGGTTTCTGGCGCTAAACGGCGTCGTGCCTGGTCGACGCCTTTTAGAAGGACGTCAGGGCAGTACGACGCCTTTTAGGGAAGAAACCTCCATGTTCGAGATTTCGTTGTACGGGGTTCTGGCGCTAAAAGACGTCATGTATGGACGACGCCTTTCAGAAGGACGTCGGACCATCATGACGCCTTTTAGGCAGGAAATCATCCCGACTGAGGCTCCTGCAAATCTGAAATTCTGGGGTGAATGGCGTCTGTGGGTTCTGACGCGTTTTAAAAGGGCGGCTTCCCAAGTGGACGTGTTTTAAGGCATGAGCTGTTTTAAATGAACCTGTTTGAGGGGCTTGAATGGTGTCGACCTCGGTCGACGCGATTCAAGACAGAACTGCTTAAATCCTGTTATTTAACACATGTTTCACGATTGGATGGTTCAAATGCATGCTTTAAGTTGTACGCTGAGACGAAGGTTTACCGTGCGAATGAAATCATGTTATATGTGTGTGTGTGCTTATGTGAATATGGAATCGGAATAACTGTGGTTTACGTTTGTCACCTTGGGCCGATGGGGAAGGGCCATGGTGTCTGTGAGGCATTGTGCCATACCGGTGGGAGGAGGGGTACATGTTGTGTTTTACCTTTGGCTGAGGGAAGCAGAACCACCTTGAGCCCGTCGGGCTGGAGTAGCCGGTGCGCTATCCGAGGGGTTGTTGTTTGGTCTCAGCGGGTCGGGGTTTCCCTGTTTGTCGTGGAAGCTTCCGGCGCGTTTCTTGCTGTGGAGCTGGTTGTAGTACTGTTGGAGTTGTTTTACCCCTGTAGCCACTAGGCCTGATGTGACCTTTGATCAAGGTTACGAGTGGTACCCTTCGCCCTTTGGCCTGATGCAGCCCGGGAGGTTAGGGTTGTGGGTAGTTCCTGTAGCTTCGGCTTGACGGGGGTTCGCCAGTCCCCAGGGCCCTCCTGAAGCGCCGAGGCCTGGCGTGGAGGCAATCCGGTCGGTAGGACAGTAATCTAGACTGCTTGTGTGCACACGTAGCTGGGCAGTGGTGGTACACTGGTCCCAGTTAGTCCTAGTTTGACTCACTGCCTCACCCTACAGTGCCCCGGAACACTGTAGGGGCGGACAGGCGTGAGTAGTGGTGGTAGTGTTGTGAGGCGACGTTTGACTTCGGTCGACAGTGTGGTTCAGTCGCTTTGTGGACTTTGACTGTGAGACGTGACTTTGTGTTGGGTTCTTCGGGTTACTTAGAACTGTTCCTGCTACACTGCTTATGCGTATGTTTCATATCAGATTTGGGTGCTATGTTTACTGCTTTACTTAATTGCCATATATCCGTATTGTTGCACTTGTGGGTGTGTGAGTGGGAGGCAGGGGATCGGATGATCCCTACTGAGCCCAATTCTGGTGTGGCTCACTCCCTGCGGTTTCAGGTGTGGACCTCGTGGCGTGTGGCGGCGTGTGGCGTCTTCTTGGTGTGCGGACCAGCAGTTGTCTCAGTTCCGGGGTATGCCCCGATGTTGTTGTACTTTACTTCTGCCTGTACTTATGTAATTTGTTGGACCATGTAATTATTGTTGGACTGTATACGGACATTGTTATCTTCCTTCCTGCGCACTTGTAATATCTTTGTAGTCCGTGTGATTGCTATATTTAGCCTTGTTTAACGCTTACTCCTCCAGATGTGTTGTGTGAGATCCGGGTGTGAACCCGCAGTTAATGGGCCGACATCCATTTAGTGATCGGGTCTCCGGTCATAGGATGGCGGGTCGTTACAGATGGTATCAGAGCTCAGTCTAGTCGAGTATGTGGTAAACTAGGTTAGATATTATAGTCCAACAATAAGTACGAGTCTGTACAAGCGATGGCTGCTGGTGTAGATTGGTAGGTTTTGACGTGTTTTGGTTTGATTTTCGTGTTTGTGGGGTAGTGATGGCACCGAAGAGGAGAGTTCCGTTGGCTCGTTGTTCGAGAGCAGACGATGGCAGTCCGAGGGCAGAAGGACATAATGTGGATCATTTCATGGAAGCTATGATTGGGGCTATGTCTAGATACCAACAGGGAGATGGGAGTGAGGGGTCCAATTCCCGAGGTGGCAAGTCTATGGTGATGGAGCGGTTCTTGAAGTTGAAGCCCCCTTCTTTCACGGGTCAACCAGTTCCAGATGCAGCAGCTCATTGGATTAAGGAGGTAGAGAAGGCATTTGATGTTCTTGAATGTGCTGAGAATGACAAGATCTTGTTGGCAACCTACTTGCTGAAGGACGATGCTTATGATTGGTGGGTTACCATCAAGGGGATGATGTTTCCAGATAGGTCCTTGAGAGAGATTCCTTGGGAAGGCTTTGTGAGAGAGTTTAGTGGACAGTACTTTCTGAGGCACATTCGGAGGGCCAAGGAAAGGGAGTTTATGGAATTGGTGCATGATGGTATGTCAGTTCTAGAATATCAGATGAAATTTGTAGCTCTCGGGAGATTTGCTCCACACATATCTGAGCATGAGGATCTTAGGACAGAGAAATTTGTGGATGGACTTCGGCATGATCTGAGGAAATTCGTGGCAGCCCATTGTTGTAAGGATCTGGCGTCAGCAGTTCGGTGCGCGGCAGCGGTGGAGATTCAATTTCAACAAATGACGAAGGAGTCAGAGCGATCAGCGCAAGGGAAGCAGCAAGACAAGGATAGATCAGCAGTCTTTTCATCAGGCGGTTCAAGTTCCTTTGAGCTCGAGTTCCAAGAGGTACCTTGTGACGAGGATGGGGATGGTTCGGTTCAGCAGATGCAGACGGAGGTCAGCTGGCAACAGGAAGCGAGGCGGGACGCTGCAGATCGTTGTCCCCGTTGTGGCAGGTATCATGGCAATCGGATATGCCCATTGATCACTGGTAGCTGTTTTGGCTGTGGTAGGAAGGGACATCTCGCGAGGAACTGTCCCCAGAAGAATAAGACAGGTCAGGAGCCGAGTGGTCAGTAGGAGCCCGGGGCGTTGAGTGGTGTTGCATCTCTTGGTGGAGGTTCGAGATATCAAGCTAGAGGAGCGCTTTTGTCTTGTCTTATTCGAAGGTGATTGTGAACTCTTGTGGCACTTTTATGTACTTGGGTTTGGTGGAGAATCAGTTTTGTAATATGTGCCTTGCTAATGTATGGTTATTTTGATCTATCAGCTTTTTGTCAAAGTCGAGAATCTTGGTTAGCTTGGTGTGAATTTCTTTGGCTAGTTACGTGTGAGCGGTGAGAATGATCGTTGTGAATTGTGTTGCCGGTATGTGATGGTTAGCCGAGATTATCGTGAGCGGTTGCAAATTTCGAGGACGAAATTCTTTTAAGGGGGGAGAATGTAAGGACTGAGGTTTCGGGTTCAGTATTCGGGTCGGGTTCGGGCCGGATCCCCTGGTCTGGACCCTGAGGGGGGGGTCTTGAGAGTTTTGACTGAATGACGTCTGCACTGCTCGACGCCTTTCAAAAGGCGTCAGGTTGTGTGGACGCCATTTAAGTCTGCTTGATGTTGTGCCACGTGGGCGGGTTTCGGGCCGCGAGAGTACGGCCCCTGTCTCGTCATCTGAACGGCGTCCATGATGGACAACGCGATTCAGACTGCGACCCTGCGGTGTCAGTGTACGGTGCCTGACATGTCAGATGAACGGCGTCCGTGGTGGTCGACGCGTTTCAGAGCGCTGTCAGTACGGCCCGTCCTGTCATCTGATAGGCGTCCTTCTCGCTCGACGCGTTTTAGCCAGTTTCTGATTGACCCTGCGAGCCTCCCCTTCTTTCCCTCATTTTCGCCTCCACTCTCTCTCTTCGTCCTCTCCGCCCTCTCCGACCCTCTTTTCCCCTTTCCTTTCCTCTTCTTCCTCTTCCATCACTCCAACACCTCCCTACCTCTCACCTCTACCTCCACCACTTCCTTCGCGGCGTTCCATTGTTCGGACGGCGGCCGACGTCCCGGCGGAGTGGCGACGTCCTCGGGGGTACCGGCGGCGGTCTGCGGTGCGGCGGGTCGGCGGCACGGAGTTTGGAGGAGTTCAAGAACTGGTAGGGGGACAAACCTTGCATGGACTGTGGTTGTCTTGCTCGTGATTTCCTTGGCGTGGCATGATGTGTTTTGGGTTAGAATGAGCATGTTTAAGGGGTTTTCTTGTGGGGTTGGCCGTGTTCGAGATCATGGAATTGTAGCATGCTTGTGGTAGTTTGATTTCCCTTTTCTCCCCTTCTGTTTTGGGCGTTTTGGGGTGTTTGGGGTCAAAAGGAGGAACCCTCGGTTCGAACCAGAGAACCAGGTTTCTGGCGCTAAACGGCGTCGTGCCTGGTCGACGCCTTTTAGAAGGACGTCAGGGCAGTACGACGCCTTTTAGGGCAGAAACTTCCCTGTTCGAGGTTTCGTTGTACGGGGTTCTGGCGCTAAAAGACGTCATGTATGGACGACGCCTTTCAGAAGGACGTCGGACCATCATGACGCCTTTTAGGCAGGAAATCACCCCGACTGAGGCTTCTGCAAATCTGAAATTCTGGGGTGAATGGCGTCTGTGGGTTTTGACGCGTTTTAAAAGGGCGGCTTCCCAGGTGGACGTGTTTTAAGGCATGAGCTGTTTTAAATGAACCTGTTTGAGGGGCTTGAATGGCGTCGACCTCGGTCGACGCGATTCAAGACAGAACTGCTTAAATCCTGTTATTTAACACATGTTTCACGATTGGATGGTTCAAATGCATGCTTTAAGTTGTACGCTGAGACGAAGGTTTACCGTGCGAATGGAATCATGTTATATGTGTGTGTGTGCTTATGTGAATATGGAATCGGAATAACTGTGGTTTACGTTTGTCACCTTGGGCTGATGGGGAAGGGCCATGGTGTCTGTGAGGCATTGTGCCATACCGGTGGGAGGAGGGGTACATGTTGTGTTTTACCTTTGGCTGAGGGAAGCAGAACCACCTTGAGCCCGTCGGGCCGGAGTAGCCGGTGCGCTATCCGAGGGGTTGTTGTTTGGTCTCAGCGGGTCGGGGTTTCCCTGTTTGTCGTGGAAGCTTCCAGCGCGTTTCTTGCTGTGGAGATGGTTGTAGTACTGTTGGAGTTGTTTTACCCCTGTAGCCACTGGGCCTGATGTGACCTTTGATCAAGGTTACGAGTGGTACCCTTCGCCCTTTGGCCTGACGCAGCCCGGGAGGTTAGGGTTGTGGGTAGTTCCTGTAGCTTCGGCTTGACGGGGGTTCGCCGGTCCCCAGGGCCCTCCTGAAGCGCCGAGGCCTGGCGTGGAGGCAATCCGGTCGGTAGGACAGTAGTCTAGACTGCTTGTGTGCACACGTAGCTGGGTAATGGTGGTACACTGGTCCCAGTTAGTCCTAGTTTGACTCACTGCCTCACCCTACAGTGCCCTGGAACACTGTAGGGGCGGACAGGCGTGAGTAGTGGTGGTAGTGTTGTGAGGCGACGTTTGACTTCGGTCGGCAGTGTGGTTCAGTCGCTTTGTAGACTTTGACTGTGAGACGTGACTTTGTGTTGGGTTCTTCGGGTTACTTAGAACTGTTCCTGCTACACTGCTTATGCGTATGTTTCATATCAGATTTGGGTGCTATGTTTACTGCTTTACTTAATTGCCATATATCCGTATTGTTGCACTTGTGGGTGTGTGAGTGGGAGGCGGGGGATCGGATGATCCCTACTGAACCCAATTCTGGTGTGGCTCACTCCCTGCGGTTTCAGGTGTGGACCTCGTGGCGTGTGGCGGCATGTGGCGGCGTGTGGCGTCTTCTTGGTGTGCGGACCAGCAGCTGTCTCAGTTCCGGGGTATGCCCCGATGTTGTTGTACTTTACTTCTGCCTGTACTTATTTAATTTGTTGGACCATGTAATTATTGTTGGACTGTATACGGACATTGTTATCTTCCTTCCTGCGCACTTGTAATATCTTTGTAGTCCGTGTGATTTCTATATTTAGCCTTGTTTAACGCTTACTCCTCCAGATGTGTTGTGTGAGATCCGGGTGTGAACCCGCAGTTAATGGGCCGACATCCATTCAGTGATCGGGTCTCCGGTCATAGGATGGCGGGTCGTTACAGAGATTCTAGAAGCCTCCCAGAGCTTGATTGTGGCCAATGTCTCAGGTGCCCCTCCTAATAGGACCTGGATATTGGTGGCAGTTTACGCTCCTTGCAACAACAATGAGCGCAAGAGGCTTTGGGATCACATTGTGCATTTGACCCTTACTGTGACATCACCAGTACTTCTGGCAGGGGACGTTAATGATGTGTCCCATCGGCAGACAAGTCAGGAGGAAAAAATAGAACACAGGCTCGGCTGAGAGAGTTCAGGGATTTCATACTTAACAGCGGTCTCATTGAGTTAGATTTTGTTGGCTCATCTTTCACATGGTCCAACAAGCGGAAAGACCATCAGCTTGTTTAGGAGAGGATCGATATGGCTATGGCCTCTCCCTTGTGGCTGGAGCTATTTTCCACTACAGCCACTTTCCACCTGCCCATGATCGCTAGTGACCATAGGCCAATTTTAGTTAAGCCACAAGCCAACTGGAAAAAACAGAAGCGATTCCAATACGAAACCATGTAGATAGCCCATCCGGATTTCAGGGCATTGTTCAACAACAGTTGGAAGGCCAAAATTGGCATTGAGGGAGATATGTTTCCACTAATTACCAAGGTTAACCACACAAAAAAAGTATTAGCCAGATGACACACTCTGGAATTTGGATGGCAAAAATAGAAGATTGAGGCTTTGAAGCATGAAATATGCAACCTTTCTACAGAGCCTATGGAAAGGAGCAAGCTCAGGAGAGTGGAAGAGGCATCCAGGTAGCTGGAGGAACTCCTTATTAGAGAGGAACTACATTGGCACCAAAGAGCCAAAACTCATTGGCTCGAAGCTGGGGACAGGAATATGCAATTCTTCTACATCACCACTTCTCGCAGGAAGTCCTACAACCGGATTAATTGGGTTACGCTTCCTAATGGCAAGGTCACTTGCGACCAGAAACTCATTGTCAAATCTTTTATCCGGTACTATAAGCAACTTTTCTATTCAGCTAAACCTAGCAACATTCCTAGCCATATTCTCAACTGCAAACGCCCCATCAATGACATTGAAAACTTAGCCATTTGCTCCATTCCTTCCCACAAGGAGATCAAAGAGGTTATCTTCAACTTTAACCCCACCAAATCTGCTGGTCCAAATGGCCTCCCGTCAGCCTTCTACAGGAACCATTGGTCTAGTATCCAAGAGGATGTGGTGGACTACATCCAAAAATTCTTTAAAGACCAAACCCACCACTCTCAGCTCTTCCATGCACACATGTTCCTCTTGCCTAAACACAAACCTGCATCCAGGCCTGAGGATTTTAGACCCATAGGCCTTTGTAACCTACTGTATAAAACTATCACTAGGATTCTAGTGAATAGAATTAGACGCCACCTCAACAAGTTAATCTCTGAAAACCAAGGAGCCTTTGTTCCTAATCGACAACCAGTTGACAACATCCTTGTCGTCCAAGAGATGTTGCATAGCATGAAACACCACCAAGGTATGAAAGGGTGGTTTTGCTTGAAACTTGATATGAGTAAGGCATATGACAGATTGTAATGGTCCTTCATTGAGAAATTTCTGCCTTCATGTGGTTTTTCCAACAAATCCACGAATCTCATTATGACTTGCATCAGATCTGCCACTTTGTCAATTCTAATCAATGGCAACCCAGAAGGTAATATCAATCCAACCAGAGGAATCAGGCAGGGATGCCCTTTGTCACCCTACATTTACATCAATTGTGCGGAGGCCCTCAACAGACTCATTGAAGAGCAACAGGATAAAGGGAGAATCAAAGGTATCAAAATCAACAGCAGAGCCCCAGCTATCACTCACCTAGCCTTTGCGGATGACCTAATCATTTTTGGAGAGACTACAGAGATAGAGATCAACGCCTTCACTGAATGTCTCCATATGTTTTGCAAGTGCACTGGCCAAGAGATAAACTTTGCTAAATCGGACATCCATTTCAACAAGAATGTGGACCACCAGACTCAAGAAAGAATCAGGATCAAATGGGGAGTTAGGCTTATGAACAAGACATATTCTTATCTAGGTATCCCTTTTGTTTTATGAAAAATCCTTACAGATTTCTCTCCAACACATCAAAGATAAATTCATACAAAAACTAGAAGGGTGGAAAGCCAAAGCATTGTCGGTGGCAGGTAGAACAGTTTTGATCAAATCAGTTTTAAGTGCTATCCCAACATATATGATGGCTACTATAAAGTTCACTAAGAGTTTGTGCAGGGAACTCAATAACATTCAAAGGGATTTGTAGTGGGGGTACTCGGAAGGCAGAAGACATTGGTATGGCACAGCTTGGAAGGAAATGCAGAAACCTAAACATTTGGGAGGACTAGGTCTCAAAGACTTAGAAAAAGTTAACCAATCTCTCCTCATGAAACTTTGTTGGAGGATAATACAAAACCCAAACAGCTGGTGGGTTAGACTACTCCGCAGTAAATATTTCTATAACAAGGAGTTTTGGGAGTGCAAATCGAAGAACTATCAGTCCAAGATCTGGGGCAGTATTCTGAGTGTTAGAAAGAAAGTTTTACAAGGCACCCACTGGATAGTGGGGGATGGGAGGCAAATTAGGATTTGGGAAGACAAACTGGCTAGCAGATGAGAGATTACAGGACACAGGGCAAGGAGGCTGCAATCGGTTGGGCATAGTACATGAGTTGTTGAAGGGTTCTGGCAGAGAATGGGATGATCAGAAGGTTAGATCTTTATTTCCTGAGCACATCAGTAAGCACATACTGGTCATTCCGCTATGCACGAAGGAACCAATCATAAAGGATACCATGGTATGGAAACCAGCCACCGATGGTATTTTCACATCCAGATCAGCTTATAGATATCTTGAAGAGGATGACGGGGACCCATCCTCGTCTAGCCCCAACCCAATTTGGAAGGTAATATGGAGTAGAAACCTGCGGAATCAACTTCCTCCTAAGGTAATCTATTTTCTCTTGCTCATTATCGCAAACAACCTTCCACTCAACGCCAGGAGGGCTAAACACAACCATCACATTGATCCATCCTGCCCTTTGTGCGCTAGCGCAGAGGAAATACCTGAGCATCTGTTCATCCAATGCAACTATGCTAGAGCGGTATGGTTCTCTTCTGCTTGGACTCTGACCACTGCCAACAACAACTCAACAATCGTGGATTGGATTCAATGGTGGGCTGATCTAGAAAAGAACTAGAACAAGCAGGATCCTATTCCCTTAGGTAAATGTGTGGCAATCTTGTGGGTTATATGGAAGGTTAGGTGTGACAAAATTTTCAGAAATTCTACTCCTCATCCTAGAACATCTATAAACAGAGCAGATAAAGTGTTTAGGACCGGTCCTGTTCTGAACAGATACTTAACCTGTTTGTTCAAGTCATATACAGGAGACAAAGCATGAAGAGTTGGAATCCGAATAGAAAACAAGCAGAAACCTGTTTCTAAAATTCAAGAAAGCCTGAGTAAAGCTGGAAATATCAAGAAGATCTCACTGTGGGAGTCAAGAAGTCCTGACCGTGACTAAAAAGACGGTTATTTCTACCCTTGTATTATTTTATGTAATTATTTTGCATTCGCATTACTATATGTTAAATATTTATTAGAGTATATCAAGGACCTTGTGGTTTTGATGAAACTGGAATTTGAGTTCCCCTTCAACAAAAACAGTGATAATTCCAGAGGATTCTTAATCACATGGATAGGCCGTTTGATTGTTAATTAGTGGGGACGATGGTTCCACTTTTGTGAAACGGTGCGTGGATAAACGAGCTTCGGCTTGGCATTGGATTACAAGAACTGGTGTCTTGACTCATTAATGACAATTTAACAATATTATCCTTGATTAATTTATATTTTATTTGACTTTATATTTTTCTTTTAGCCCAGCATGCATCATATAGGACTTTGAAATCACTGTGATAAGGATTAATTATTGATTAAGTTTCAGACCATTAATCAAATAATCAAACATGATATGAAATATTCCATTCCGAATTGAGTATCTTGATTATCTTTGACGTTCGCTTGAAGATATCATTGGAATTCTATCCTTGATTGGATTCTTTATCCAATATTCTTGTTTTCTTTTTAAGATCCATTATGGCTGCAGCACGTCCACATTGGCTGGCAAACGCTCCCCATGATGAAACCTACAGTGTCTATGACCTGGGGTACTTCCCACTCCGAGGAGGTTGATCGATCTTATTTTATTTCCTTGTCTATCTCATCCAGACAGGATTGATTCTATTGATTTCATTGAGCTATCTTCATTGATGATTTTGAGAAAAATTCCAATCATGTGATGTTAAGAGCGTGTCTCATCACACCTTGGCATCACCTTTTCAGTACATTCCATTTTATTTCACTCCCTTGCAAAGACGATGCCAAGGTGAGGCAGCTGTAGACACGCTAATTTTGACGTCATTTCGAGTAAATTTCATATCATATAATAATGCCTCATAATGGTCTGATAATTAATCATTAATTAATTTTTATTGATCTTTTTAAATGTCGGATTTAACAGACATGTTTTAAGTTAATCAATTGAATTGATTTTAGCTCAAATTTTAGTTAAAATATGAAGAATCCTAAAAGGCGTCGACCTGTGTGGACGCTATTTAGAGTTTATTCATATTTTAACGTTTAAATTTGAATTTTAATTAATTGATTTATTAGCTAAAAGGCGTCTGGTAAGGTCGACGCGTTTTAGGTCTCCTAAGTTGTTTTAACTTCTCTTCCGGATGTTTATCCTTATCTTAATATTTGTAAAAGACGTCTATACACGTGGACGCGTTTTAAGATCCATTATGGCTGCAGCACGTCCACATTGGCTGGCAAACGCTCCCCATGATGAAACCTACAGTGTCTATGACCTGGGGTACTTCCCACTCCGAAGAGGTTGATCGATCTTATTTTATTTCCTTGTCTATCTCATCCAGACATGATTGATTCCATTGATTTCATTGAGCTATCTTTATTGATGATTTTGAGAAAAATTCCAATCATGTGATGTTAAGAGCGTGTCTCATCACACCTTGGCATCACCTTTTCAGTACATTCCATTTTATTTCACTCCCTTGCAAAGACGATGCCAAGGTGAGGCAGCTGTAGACACGCTAATTTTGACGTCATTTCGAGTAAATTTCATATCATATAATAATGCCTCATAATGGTCTGATAATTAATCATTAATTAATTTTTATTGATCTTTTTAAGTGTCGGGTTTAACAGACATGTTTTAAGTTAATCAATTGAATTGATTTTAGCTCAAATTTTAGTTAAAATATGAAGAATCCTAAAAGGCGTCGACCTGTGTGGACGCTATTTAGAGTTTATTCCTATTTTAACGTTTAAATTTGAATTTTAATTAATTGATTTATTAGCTAAAAGGCGTCTGGTAAGGTCGACGCGTTTTAGGTCTCCTAAGCTGTTTTAACTTCTCTTCCGGATGTTTATCCTTATCTTAATTAATGTAAAAGACGTCTATACACGTGGACGCGTTTTAACTAATAAAGATAAAGATAAGTTTTCCCGGATATTTATCCTTATCTTAATTAAATCTGAAAGGCGTCAGCCAAGGTGGACGCTTTTTAGATAATTACAGATAAAGATGAATTAATCAGTAATTATCTGTCGGTTAAAGTAGATAAATCCTAGATTTTTCTATGTTAATCACGAACGCAGAAAATGCTTATAAATACCTTGCATATCAAAGAGTTAAAAAAAGAGAGAGAGAGAATTAAGTTGAGCCATAGCGTTATAGCGATTTGAAGATCGAAGCAACCACGTCGGAACGCCGGAGCGCTGCCATTTCCAGAAGACGGCGTCCCTCTTCAAGATCTTCATCCTTCAAGGCTCCAACTGGGCATAAGTGTTTCATTTTTGAATTTCATTTTACATATTCATTAGTTTCATTCTCATATTCACTTCATGCAACACACACCACAACATTAATTTCCCAAAACCCATTTGATTTAAGGGGTTTTCAAAGCCAATTAAACAGGTGAGTTGCTGTTTAAGTATGTTTAACATCATGATCAGTTTTGATATTATTTCTACTTAAATTCTCATCATTGTTTCTTTTTTATTTTTCTTTCTCTGTCTCTACTGCACTCAACAACAACAAGAGATCAAAAGGGGGAAATCAAGCACAAAGCCAGAAGAACTTCTGGACGATCCTCAACCTCAACAGCAAGAACAAAAAGAACAAAGAAAGGGCTCTCTTTCTTCAGCCGGCTGAGGAAGGGGAACCAAGGACTCATTCTTCCGCGTTCAAACGGGTAGGCGATCATATCTCTTTTGAAACTTTTTAGTTAAAAGTTTCTGGCGATCACTGCACTTTAGTTGCTATTTTTAATAGGTTAGTTTACACTAAACAACATAGTTTTTTTCACATTAATCACACGAGCATTTTCAGCACCTACAACTGTGACATCACCAGTACTTCTGGCAAGGGACGTTAATGATGTGTCCCGTTGGCAGACAAGTCAGGAGGAAAAAATAGAACACAGGCTCGGCTGAGAGATTTCAGGGATTTCATACTTAACATCGGTCTCATTGAGTTAGATTTTGTTGGCTCAGCTTTCACATGGTCTAACAAGCGGAAAGACCATCAGCTTGTTCAGGAGAGGATCGATATGGCTATGGCCTCTCCCTTGTGGCTGGAGCTATTTCCCACTACATCCACTTTCCACCTGCCCATGATCGCTAGCGACCATAGGCCAATTTTAGTTAAGCCACAAGCCAACTGGAAAAAACATAAGCGATTCCAATACGAAACCATGTGGACAGCCCATCCAGATTTCAGGGCATTGTTCAACAACAGCTGGAAGGCCAAAATTGGCATTGAGGGAGATATATTTCCACTAATTACCAAGGTTAACCACACAAAAAAAGTATTAGCTAGATGACACACTCTGGAATTTGGATGGCAAAAATAGAAGATTGAGGCTTTAAAGCAGGAAATAGGCAACCTTTCTACAGAGCCTATGGAAAGGAGCAAGCTCAGGAGAGTGGAAGAGGCATCCAGGCAGCTGGAGGAACTCCTTATTAGAGAGGAACTACATTGGCACCAAAGAGCCAATACTCATTGGCTCGAAGCTGGGGACAGGAATATGCAATTCTTCTACATCACCACTTCTCGCAGGAAGTCCTACAACCGGATTAATTGGGTTACGCTTCCTAATGGCAAGGTCACTTGCGACCAGAAACTCATTGTCAAATCTTTTATCCGGTACTATAAGCAACTTTTCTATTCAGCTAAACCTAGCAACATTCCTAGCCATATTCTCAACTGCAAACGCCCCATCAATGACATTGAAAACTTAGCCATTTGCTCCATTCCTTCCCACAAGGAGATCAAAGAGGTTATCTTCAACTTTAACCCCACCAAATCTGCTGGTCCAGATGGCCTCCCGTCAGCCTTCTATAGGAACCATTGGTCTAGTATCCAAGAGGATGTGGTGGACTCCATCCAAAAATTCTTTAAAGACCAAACCCACCACTCTCAGCTCTTCCATGCACACATGTTCCTCTTGCCTAAACACAAACCTGCATCCAGGCCTGAGGATTTTAGACCCATAGGCCTTTGTAACCTACTGTATAAAACTATCACTAGGATTCTAGTGAATAGAATTAGACGCCACCTCAACAAGTTAATCTCTGAAAACCAAGGAGCCTTTGTTCCTAATCGACAACCAGTTGACAACATCCTTGTCGTCCAAGAGATGTTGCATAGCATGAAACACCACCAAGGTATGAAGGGGTGGTTTTGCTTGAAACTTGATATGAGTAAGGCATATGACAGATTGTAATGGTCCTTCATTGAGAAATTTCTGCCTTCATGTGGTTTTTCCAACAAATCCACGAATCTCATTATGACTTGCATCAGATCTGCCACTTTGTCAATTCTAATCAATGGCAACCCAGAAGGTAATATCAATCCAACCAGAGGAATCAGGCAGGGATGCCCTTTGTCACCCTACATTTACATCAATTGTGCGGAGGCCCTCAACAGACTCATTGAAGAGCAACAGGATAAAGGGAGAATCAAAGGTATCAAAATCAACAGCAGAGCCCCAGCTATCACTCACCTAGCCTTTGCGGATGACCTAATCATTTTTGGAGAGACTACAGAGATAGAGATCAACGCCTTCATTGAATGTCTCCATATGTTTTGCAAGTGCACTGGCCAAGAGATAAACTTTGCTAAATCGGACATCCATTTCAACAAGAATGTGGACCACCAGACTCAAGAAAGAATCAGGATCAAATGGGGAGTTAGGCTTATGAACAAGACAGATTCTTATCTAGGTATCCCTTTTGTTTTATGAAAAATCCTTACAGATTTCTCTCCAACACATCAAAGATAAATTCATACACAAACTACAAGGGTGGAAAGCCAAAGCATTGTCGGTGGCAGGTAGAACAGTTCTGATCAAATCAGTTTTAAGTGCTATCCCAACATATATGATGGCTACTATAAAGTTCACTAAGAGTTTGTGCAGGGAACTCAATAACATTCAAAGGGATTTCTAGTGGGGGTACTCGGAAGGCAGAAGACATTGGTATGTGGCTTGGAAGGAAATGCAGAAACCTAAACATTTGGGAGGACTAGGTCTCAAAGACTTGGAAAAAGTTAACCAATCTCTCCTCATGAAACTTTGTTGGAGGATAATACAAAACCCAAACAGCTGGTGGGTTAGACTACTCCGCAGTAAATATTTCTATAACAAGGAGTTTTGGGAGTGCAAATCGAAGAACTATCAGTCCAAGATCTGGGGCAGTATTCTGAGTGTTAGAAAGAAAGTTTTACAAGGCTCCCACTGGATAGTGGGGGATGGGAGGCAAATTAGGATTTGGGAAGACAACTGTCTAGCAGATGAGAGATTACAGGACACAGGGCAAGGAAGCTGCAATCGGTTGGGCAGAGTACATGAGTTGTTGAAGGGATCTGGCAGAGAATGGGATGATCAGAAGGTTAGATCTTTATTTCCTGAGCACATCAGTAAGCACATATTGGTCATTCCGCTATGCACGAAGGAACCAATCATAAAGGATACCATGGTATGGAAACCAGCCACCGATGGTATTTTCACATCCAGATCAACTTATAGATATCTTGAAGAGGATGACGGGGACCCATCCTTGTCTAGCCCCAACCCAATTTGGAAGGTAATATGGAGTAGAAACCTGCGGAATCAACTTCCTCCTAAGGTTATCTATTTTCTCTGGCTCATTATCGCGAACAACCTTCCACTCAACGCCAGGAGGGCTAAACACAACCATCACATTGATCCATCCTGCCCTTTGTGCGCTAGCGCAGAGGAAATACTTGAGCATCTGTTCATCCAATGCAACTATGCTAGAGCGGTATGGTTCTCTTCTGCTTTGACTCTGACCACTGCCAACAACAACTCAACAATCGTGATTGGATTCAATGGTGGGCTGATCTAGAAAAGAACCAGAACAAGTAGGATCTTATTCCCTTATTAGGTAAATGTGTGACAATCTTGTGGGTTATATGGAAGGTTAGGTGTGACAAAATTTTCAGAAATTCTACTCCTCATCCCATAACATCTATAAACAGAGCAAATAAAGTGTTTAGGACCGGTCATGATCTGAACATTACCAAGCGAAATCTGGAGGAAAAGACTAAGCACAGCAGTACGAAATGGCAACCACCCACTGAAGGAAAACTCAAGATCAATGTCGATGTTGGGTTTCATCAAGGCAGTGGGGCAGTGAGCGCTGTCTGTAGAGACCACCTTGGTAGTGTGGTTTTATGTGCAGCCAACAAGATTTGCTCTAGCAAACCCATTGAGGGGGAAGCGTTAGCCTTCCAAACTGGCCTGAGAATGACTTGTCAAACCCCAACATAGGTTACCGTGGAAGGAGATGCTCAAGTGGTGGTGCGTCTAATCCAGGAGGAGGCAGCAGAACGTCCATGGATCATCAGAAATATTATTGCCAATTGCAGGGCAATCATCAAGAAGCACAGACGTATCTCAATTTCTTATGTCCTCAGGAAGGCAAATGCAGCTGCTCACAATCTGACAGATTTTGTAAAGAAATCCAATCAGGTTCCTAGATAGAAAGTTAGGCAATGTCCTCAATGTAATCAATTAACTGTTATTGAGGACAATTTGCAGTGTACCAATCAAACTGATCTCGAGGAATGTTATGAATGAATTGAGCGGGAAGCTCAAATTTCAAAAAAAAAAAAATCGTGCGAGATAAAAAAAGATGTCACATAAGTAACATGACCCTTGAGATGGGTATGCAATATTGTAATCTTAAACCCTTATGTACATCAGTTTAGAAACATTGTATCCTAACTATTTTATAAGCAGGTATAATAAGTGGTCAAGTAACTTGCTTATCAGATACCATATGCATTACTTTAAGGAGAAAAAATTATATCTTCCATCTTAAAAAAAAAATTTGTTAATTGACTTATAAATTAGTAATTATTTTTATTTTTCTATCAATAAGGGTGTTAATTGGGCGGGCCAACCTTAGGCCTAGTCCAATCCAACCCATATTAAATGAAATTGAATTGGTCCAAATTATATAAATTGAGTTGGGTTAAATTTAGATTGACATTAGTTAAATCTGGATTGAGTTGGACTGAAAACGGATTACCTCAATTTAATCTATTGATTTTTATATTTCTGACAAATCATTTATAAATAAGACCAATCTAATCCAATATAATCCAACTCATTCACTTTTGAATTAGGATTGAACTTGAGTTGAATTTGAATTAAATTTAAACTAAATTTAGACTGGACTAAAATTGAATTAAATTATTTAAAAGTTAAATTAGGCCTAAATTATTACATAATCAACTCAACCCGCCCAATTTACATTCCTCCCTATCAATGACTCACAGTTTGGTTTCCGGGGCGGTGCTATCCGGTGAAACTGAAGGCAGTTGAAAAGGCGTAATCGTGCCCGCTCCACACGCGGACACGTAGCCGCCGTGGCGTGTCCAAGAGTCCGTTATGGGCTACCGACGCGTCTAAAACACTGGAAACCGAGAGCCCGCCAAAACCCAACACCGCGTGCCAAGGCCCAGGAACGCCACTCGAACCTTCCGTTCTATTTCTCACTGCTTTCTCACCAAAAAATCTCTCCTACTATATAAGGTTCCTATTCTTTTTTACATATGTAGATATTTTTAGTATTTTGTTTAGTTACAATCCATAAACATAATTCTGATTATGGCGGCTACAAATTTTAATAACTATTGTTAAAAGTGCGATTATTGGTAAACACAATCATAATTGTGATAAACCCCCCAAAAGATTCATAAAGCCAGATATCACTGACGAACTCAGGAAATGGTAGAAGAAAATTAGGCATAAATGTCAATTTAATAGTGGAATAAGGTCGAAAAAAGACGTCTTATTTTGTTTACTCTTTTCATTCTGTTTTAGTTGTGCGAATTAGGTATACTAGATCGATTTAAAATTACTTATTCCCTTAAGATTAAGCCTTCCTACTCAAATAATTTATGGAGGAAGAAAGATAAAATAAGTATAAAACTGCCTTTTTGCAAAAATCTCCATTATTAAAAACCATATTCCCAAAAATATCTCTAGCGCCTATATAGTAGCTCCCTCTGCTCTGTTCTCTGCCTCATCCGCTTTGTCTTCTCTTCTTCTCCACCTCTCTGCAACTCCAAACACGAAGAGGAAGAGGAAGAGGAAGAGGCAGAAGCAGTAGCAGCAGCAGGAGAAGAAGAAGAGGTTGGGAAGATGGTGAAGCTAAGCAACAGCCTGCTGGGCATCCTCAACTTCATCACCTTCCTGCTGTCCATCCCCATCCTGGGGGCGGGCATATGGCTGAGCAGGCGCGCCGACACCGTCTGTGAGCACTTTTTGGAGAGGCCCGTCATCGCGCTGGGGGTCTTCCTCATGGTGGTCTCCCTCGCTGGCCTGGTGGGCGCCTGCTGCGGGGTCACCTGGCTGCTCTGGTTCTACCTCCTCGTCATGTTCCTCCTCATCGTCCTCGTCTTCTGCTTCACCGTCTTCGCCTTCGTCGTCACCAACAAGGGCGCCGGGGAGGTCGTCTCCGGCCGGGGCTTCAAGGAGTACAGGCTCGGGGACTACTCCAACTGGCTGCAGAAGAGGGTTACCAACACCAAGAACTGGGACAAGATCAGGAGCTGCATCCAGGACAGCAAGGTGTGCAGGAGCATGGAGCAGTCGAACGAGACGTACACCGAGTTCTTCCGGGATAACCTCTCCCCCCTCCAGGTATGTAATGATATGGGATTGTTTTGGTGGTTTTGTTGGATAAATTGTGCTATTTGTGCATGACCTTTGTGGACTTGAGGGATTTCGTGTTGTTCCTCTCTGATCCGGTGGGGGGAAAAATTAGAAATTTTGACAAATTTTGTGGGTTTTCTTCTGTGGTGTCTTGTGTTGTATTGCGTGGTTTTTTTAGGGATCTCGTTCGACTGTGCATGATTCTTGTGTTGCATGATTTCTGGGGAATCTGGGGGATTTGGAGTCCTTCATCTGTGATTTGTCGGCGGAAAATTTTGAAATTTTACCGAATCATGCGGGTTTTCTTCTGTGAATCCTTGCGTTTCATGGTTTCTTAGGGGTCTCGCTCGATAGCCTGTTCTGTCTGAGCGTGATCTCTGTGAAATCTGGGGAATTTGGTGTCCTTTGTGATTTGTTGGCGGAAAAAATTTAAAACTTTACCGAATTCTGTGGGTTTTCTTCTGTGATTCCTTGTGCTGCATGGCTTTTTAGCGGTTGGTTCGACACATTGTTCCATCTGTGTGCATGATTCCTGTGGAATCTGGGGAATTTGGTGTCCTTCCTCTGTGATTTGTTGCAATTATTTTAGTGGTTTCGTTCAACAAGTTGTTCCATTTCTGTATGCTTTCTGTGGATTTGGGGAATGTGGTGCCACTGCTCTTTGATTCGTTTGCAAAAAAGTTCGAAAATTTAATCGAATTGTGCAGGTGGTCTGGGTTACTTTATTTGGTCTGTTGTTTCTTTGGGTAATTCCTTTTTTTCTTTTCTTTTGTTTTTTTTTCTGGAGGAGATTTTCTTTGGCATCTGGTCCCCAGAGCACTGTGAATCTGCAACAGTTATGGACCATGGAGAACTGCCGTTTTCTTTTCCTTCTTTCCCCCTGGGCATATTTGAACCTTTCAGAAAGTTTTTTTTTTTTTTTCCTTTTTTATGCTGTGCATGCTTATTTGTTTCCTTTTTATGAGTACTTCTCATCCGCCATATATTTTACTTGGGAGTTTAGAATGGTTATTTTATTTTTTTAAAGCAGATGGATTCTGAACATGTTTTAAAATTGAGGGAATAAAATTCCTGATTGCTCCTCTGGAAGGGAAGGGGCCTGTTCTGTACTGGAATTCAACTGGTGCCATTTCACCTGTGGTTGGAACAGAATTTCTTTGGTTTCTGTTTCTTTGATTAGTTGGTCTTTTAACTCCTCCTGTTTGTTATTATGATTGTCTTTTCTGATTTGCTCTAGTAGAAGAGTTCTTATGTCAGATATTTACCGAGATGTCTACAATTCTGTCAAGCATGGTATGGTTTTCCATCTATGGTCTGCTTTTGCCCATCTTGCTCGAGTTTCAAATAGTGGGTATTGCGCGATTTTGTTCACATCTAGACGGAGATCGCAGAGCTTTTAGATCTGTGTGTTCAATCTCATTTCCCTATTCTTGAATCCACAACAAGAATTTTGGTTTATGTTAGTTGGTTTTACTATCTTCCCAGCTTTTCTTTTGCTTGGTTTATGTTAGTTGATTTTACTATCTTCCTGGCTTTTCTTTTGCTTTGTTAGTCTGCTGTACTTTTCACTCTATCACATCTTTACTCCACTTCTATGGGTTGACAGACTATCCATTAATACTGATCTGAGTTAGTGTTTGGAGCTGCTTATCTAGGTGTCTTATTAGGATTTTTGTTTTTCTTTTCCCACCTTGTTAATGATCAAGGCTTTGGTTTTGAAGACAACTGAAGGAATTTCTCCACACTAGAACTAGGTTCCGGGTTATTCACTCAGCATGTTCTCCACCATTTAAGGGAGCAGAGAGAAACGTTCATCATGTCCTAACCGTTCTTGGTTTCCACATTTGATACCTGTACCTGACTGCCTCTTCTTCAATTTTGTGAAAGCAATTGTAGTGGCTGTTTTTTTTCCTGAAATATTTTTGAGGATTTTTAAGAGATTCATTGATCCTAGAAGATTTCTTGAATTCCTTGTAGATATATGTACTCTGCCTTTTTTCCCAACAGCAAACAGACCCCCCCTTAATTCTTGCCATGCAACAGATCCTCAATTATCTCATCTTCAGTTTTATGAAAAATTAATAGCTGTTCTTTTGACATTCTTTAGCTACTTTTTGGTTGGGTGTTGTCGTACAACCCTTTGTCAGGGGAGATGGCCTTATAGTCTGTGATTTTGGAAAGCAACTTAAAATCACTGAGAGTGACATAAATTTTGTTCCATGTAGGATGCTTAGTGACCTCAGATAGTTATCCATTTGATTCTAAAATCTTCTCCTTATGCAATAGGACATGCCCTTGCTGTCATCCATTGAACTTCCACTTTGAATACTTGTACTATCGCTCTTCAGTTAAATGTGTTAGTCGATAGGTTGAGACAATAGCTACTATAATGTCAAAGATGCACTCTATCCAAATCCATCAAGTGTTGAACAATTTCCTGCCCAGGAGACATTTGTGGATCTATCTCTCCTTCAGGATGACCATGTGGACCATCTGTGATTAATATGATTCTGGTTTCACGCATTGGCTTATCTGACATTTATATGTTCCATCCTGTTCTAGTAAAAAAATTTAACCCAAAGATGACTTGTTACAGACCTGCATGTCCTAATACATATCTTGTGGCTGTTCTTTTTGTGTAGTCTGGCTGCTGCAAGCCTCCGATTGATTGTGGCCTCACCTACGAGAGCCCAACCAGGTGGGCTGGAACCTCCAACTCCACCAACCCCGACTGCACTACCTGGAACAGCGATTCAAATGTGCGTTGCTACAGATGCCAATCTTGCAAAGCTGGGGTCCTTGCCAACATCAAGAGAGACTGGAAGAAGGTCGCGGTCGTCAACATCATCTTCCTCGTCTTCCTTGTCATCGTCTACTCGGTCGGATGTTGCGCCTTCAGGAACAACAGGACGGACAACAGCTACCCGAGATGGAAGCCCTAGACGGGGCTCTCTGCACATACCGGTGCTAGAATCCATGGAACCCTCCTGATTCCTTTTGCCTTTGTACATTGTTAGTGTTA
Source organism: Zantedeschia hybrid cultivar (assembly GCA_030544215.1). Lineage (NCBI taxonomy): Eukaryota > Viridiplantae > Streptophyta > Magnoliopsida > Alismatales > Araceae > Zantedeschia > Zantedeschia hybrid cultivar. Next base: position 37,003,411 of record JARZZO010000013.1, read on the forward strand.
TTGTGCTTGTGGTGGATTCGGCTTCTTCGTATATGTTCTTTACTTGGTGCTTCGCCATTGGGCATACTTTGATGTAGATCTGCTTTCAATAATGCAACACCAGAGAGGGTTATGTGCCATTCCAGTTTCTTGTATCTGTCTAGCAGTTTCTTGTTCTTTGGCATGGATGCCATTAGGTTTTGATGAGCATATAATCTTCTCTTCATCTTCCTCAACCCCCATCCCCATGACTTGCTGCAAATTCTCAGCACATTGCAATCCACCGTGGATTACTATTTGCCGCCACTACCGTATGATATCTTAGATTGGACGGCAACCGAACCATCGGATTGCGGGGGGCACATTTTTTTATTATTATTATTATCATTTCGACTGTCCGATCAAACAAAACTAGGCTAGGAAAGTCTTTGAGCTCGGCAATTTTTTTTTTGGGAAAACTTTTTCCTTATCATGGGCTTTTTTTTGAACCGGTACGTATATTTACAGGCAACCAGGGCAAAGTCGGAGGGATCTTTTAGAGTTAGAGATAATTGTGAACTGGTTGATAATTTTACCTAAGTAGGCGAGAAATCTAAGTTCACCTAATCATTCGAGGAAATAATCTTACTGACTGGGAATAAGTTCTAATCAGTAATGAAATTTTAGACCTCCCAATTGAGAGGCAAGAGGTGAACCAACTGTACCAGACAGTTGGTTCCCTTGCTGCCAAGTGCAATTTATTTTTTATTTTTTTGGATCTTTTTAAAGTTTTTCCACATGTTCTATGTATTTGTATAGATCCATCTCTGATCGAATGATCTAAAAAATTCTAAAAAATAAAAAATCAAGGTCAAACGGACAGTAAAAAAAAATTGCTTAACGAGCTAAGCCTAGTAACATTTTTTGATTCTTTAAAAAAAAATTCGTTATCCAATCAGAGATCGGTCTATACGTATATATAGAATATGTGGAATCCAACCTGAAAATATTTTAAATTTTCTTTTTACTTGCTGCAATATCCCACTCTAGAGTACTGGGGACACTACAACAAGTATTACTAGAAAAAGAGAGATCCACCAATCTTCTCTTCATCTTCCACAACCACCACTGCATGCGCTCTCAGGGACAGGGTTTGTTTCCAAATCGAGGCTCCATGGCCCATGAATCCAGTAAGAAGTGTTCGGGCGGGTTGAGTCGGGCCTGTACTTGTTCCAATGCTGCACCAAGGGTAAGTGCAGTGAGGAAAAAAGAAAAATTTATTTATGATTTTTTTAAGTGGGTTCCGAGATGTCTTACATGTTTGTACAGGCCAATCTCTAATCGGATGACCCAAAAAAAATCTAAAAAGTCAAAAATCAAGTCCCATCGAACAGTAAAAAATGATTTTAATGGGCCAAGCCCAATAACAGTTTTTGATTATTTTCTTCCAAATGTTTTTAAGTCATCCGATCGAAGATTAACATGTACGGACATGTAGGGCACTTTGAGCCTACTTGAAAAATTTTAAAAATAAATTTTTATTTTTATCCAATACTGACTCTCAGTACAGCACTGAGGTCAGTACAACAAGTGTTACTCGAACCACGTATAAGGGTGTAAACGAACTAGTGTCCCTGGGAAGTAAGTGAGGCAGAATAGAAGCAGGGTTTGAATCTTTTAGTTGAACAGCCATATCAAGTTTGACAAAACTTTTGGCTCATTTATATGTATAAACATGTTTAAGTATATTTGTTTAATAAGTTATTTATGTTGACTTAATAATAGGGGTGTCAAAAGGCAGGGCTGACCGGAACGCCCCGGTTGGCCCGGTCGGGCTTGGGCCGACAAAAACGGCACGGTCTTCAAATGTGGCCTGCTCGGCAGAAGAAAAGGGCCAGGGTTGGGCCTCTTTTTGCCGGCCTATCATACACGGGAGAACCTTTTCATTGAATAAGAAAAGGGCCAGGGATGAGCCCGACTTGCTGTAGACCCTTGATGCTGCACTAAGGGTTAGTAGGTTAAAAAAAGTTTTATTTTTTAAAAATTGTAAGGTGGACTCTAAAGTGTCTTATATGTCCGAACATGCCGATCTTTAATCGGATTACTCAAAAAAATATGAAGAATAAAAAAATATTATTAGGCTTAGCCCATTAAATGCATTTTCAACTATTCATTAAAATTCAGATCGACCTATATAAACGTATAGGACACCTCAGGGTGAAATATTGGTTCGTGGTGTTTAGTTTTCATTCCAGATGTACTAGTTCTGTACTGCACGCTTACTAGGAGGCGAATTTTGGGCCAGGCTGGACTTCCACAGGCCTGGTCTAAGTTCATCCCATTGACATCCCTACTTGAAAACTTGTTTGAAATTCGCGTATATATCACAAATTTGACTAATATGTAAATATGTGGGATAAATATATCTTTGAAATAGGTCAAATAAATTTGAAAATAGTAAACCGGCCAACTTAGTTGCTACTCTAGGAGCTTGAATTGGACGTGAATCAACCTTGATTATAAACAAGTCAAACTTGAGGAGGAAAAGCACGACTAGTTTAATATTCAAATAACCATAGCTCAATAAGAATTAGATTTGATGAATGAACTAACTAAAAAAGAGTGAAGCTCGACTCAACTTAACTCATTTCCTGTTCTAACAAGATCTACTCAAATTGTGAGTCGAGGTTGGGACTGGATTAAGGAAACAAGATCTGCTATGATTTTCCCCAATTAAATTAAGGATACTAATTAAACATGTTAAATGAATCAAAAAGTTGTAAAATTCTATCATTTCACCTATTTAAATACACCAAGGTGCTTAACTGGATGGAGAAGAGTACAGCTTAAAAAACTATTATCTATGTTTCGTACATTATACATATGGGTTTAATTGAACCAATATATGATATTCTTGTAATATCTTTGGGATCTGCTCCTATATTAGAGGGCTAGGAATAGTCCTACTTGCCAATCCAATTTATTAGACCTCTACTTGCAACGAATCGTACTCATATAACCAGCTGTCTAGACATCCATCAGCATTCCAAAAATTTGAAAGGAAGTTTTGCCGATATACATACCCATTGAATGGAAGAATTGATCAGCGTCTTTGTTAAAAAAGAAGGGATCTTTTTCTTATACAGTAGCCTTCATGGGATTTTCTTTTTCTTTTGACAAGGTTATAAGCTGTAGTGCAATCCTGATTTTTGGAAAATCTCTTCATTTTTCCTATTTTTTGTCTGAGTTGCCGAGCTGTCTCCACATGAGAACCTTCTGCCACACGTTTTCTACGGCATTAGTGCTTTGAGAACCATCCGATGGCACCTATTGAAGTCATCCTTATCATATATATTTGCTAGTAACATAAAAAATTGATAAAAATAGACTTTGTGTATAGACAATTTCAAATCTTTCATATTTATGATTATATTCCTCAAGTCATCGTAGTCATTCTTGTAGCCTTAAGCGTACCATATATTCACTTCCTTTATTTGCTTAACCTAATTCACATCTTAACTGTTAATTGGATTATGAAAAGTTTACTCTCTCTCTCTCTCTTAGTTTGATCCCTTGGACATAGGTCGAAAGCGACCATATTTTCTTATGTGCATCTTTGCGTAATTTATCTATGGCAGTTTATTGTTCTTTCATGGAGTTTGGGGTGCTGCAACTCTCTCTCTTTCTCTCTCTCTCTCTACGCCATTTGGCTTGGGGGGGGGCTCCCCCGGGCATTGGTGTGCTCCCTTCTCTCCCTTAGTTTGGCCAAGAGTTGAATTCCTTTAAGTACAAGTGAGGATGGAATTAAGTAAGTGCAAAAGGGAAGATGAAGTTTTTCAAGAAAAACCTTTGTGGAAATGAGAAAAATTGCACTTGAGGGGTTGTTTTAAAAATCTCCCCACTCTGTACTTACTGAATCTCATCATCACCTGTACCTAGAGGATCCTTATTCTCTAGCCAATGGCCCTCCTCTCTTTTTCCCCGTCATTAGAAAATATTTTTTCTTATAATTTTCCAAAGATTAACAAGTAAATACATTTAAAATGAGATTATAGAATATACACATAACATCTCTTTCCTGAGAAGATAGTTAACAGACTGAGGGCATGATTGTAGCATACGGGTCTTTAGCTGATTTCCGGGTAAAAGTATGAAGTATGAACACAAATATAAAAAGTTTAGGGTATATATAAAAACCTCTAAAATGTTTTGAAAACAAACATAGTGTACCTAGGTAAACCAGGTGATGCATTGGTTGCTGTCTCTAGCTTTTGCTTCATGAACAATCTTGTGATAACCTAATACTACTACCTAGTACTTTCTACAGCTAGCTGCAATCCCCAACAGGTCAAAGCAATCTCGTCTTGGGTGTCTTGCACTTGATGACTTCAAAGGACTTAAACTTTGGGTGCCCAGCGCATTCCCCCGTTGGAGTTTTCTGCTTTCTTGGTGGCCATGCCAGCATGTGTTTGCCTCTGCGATGCCGTCCGCCATATCTTTGACTAGCTACCTTCGTCCTGTAGTAATGGCAGTGCTGTTTGCCTAGATGCTGGGAAGTCGAAGCATGTAGCTGTCGTTGCCTTGTCGTGCAGGGAATGGTGTGCCTGTGGCGCTGATGATACGTTTGCCTGCACAATTGCTGTTCATCCTGTTGCTGAAGAGAAGCCACATTGTTCCCCTCTCTCTCTCTCTCTCTCTCTCTCTCTCTCTCTCTCTCTCTCTCTCTCTCTATTATTGTGAAGAGAAGATACTTGGCTACATATTATTTATGTACTTCTAAACTTCTAAGTGTTAGCTCTAAACTCTAACCTTTCTATAGATTGGAGGAAATGAGGTCACTATACAAAAAGGTGGACATGCTTAGAGTGAAAAGTGAAAGTTAATTTCAACTAAAAATTCTACCAAATTAAACTTACCTTTAAGAGTTGTTTGTTTTAGTGTAAAACTCTGTATATCACCGATTTCAAAATCGTCGGTTTCAAAACGAGTGAAATTTTATTATTTTAGAATCAAGAAATATTTGTTTGGTTATTTGTAAAACAAAACAAGATGAATATTTTAATTTTCTTGTTTTAATTTACAGTAGGTCTATACTATAAACGAAAATAAGGAAATAAGGCTGTCAAGTAGACAGACAAGATCTAGACAGAATTTTGCTTACATTATTTTACATCATCCAAAACAACTGAGAATACTGTAAAATACAATAATTATTTTAAATTACATTGTTTTACGCCAAAACAAATAGCCCGTTAGTATCTCTTGTCCATGGTCTAACCTAGCTATTTCAGTTCAAGTTCAATCGGGTATTGGAAAAAAATTGATCCCGTTGGATTAGATTATAGCTGACAGGTCCGGATGTAAGGGATTGGATTGGCTAGAAACTTAGGTGTGTGCAAGAATGAATCTAATAATAATTACTCTTCTGCCGTAGTTAAGCCATATTTGATGCCGTAGTCGTATCCGATGTAACTAATGATATAGGGAGAGATATATTCTTACAAAAACCCAAAATACTTTGTTTGTCAATCACATTTACCTTAATTCGTCATTCCACTCTTTTTATCAACTATGGCTTAATTGGATTTTAATTATCATTTTACTCTTTGTATCAGTTTTATGGGCTGAGTTATATATATACACCAAGCTCCACATTGATTGGAGAATAAGAGAAGAATAAGAGGAGAATAAGTTTAATTTTACTTTGACATGCGGAATGACTTATACCGTACAGAATAGTGTATCTGAGGAAGAAGAATAAGTCATTCCACCTTAAACTTAGCTAAGAATTGCTTATTCTTTTTATTCCATCAGTGGACCTTACAAAACTATCAAATTGAAACATCTCTTATTCTAGTATACGTTATTCCGTTAGTAGACCCCACAAAATAACTTATTCTATAAATAAAGTGGGGCTTGAGAATAGTTTGTATGAAATACTTGCATTTTAATCTAATAACATATCCAATGAACGTACGGATTCAAAAATATTATACGGAATTGGTGAAGAATTAGATTTGAAATCTATATCCAAGTAGAGATCAAAAAGCTAATACTCAAGTTAATGATTATGTTATTAGTATATAACTCTCTACATATATTCCTACCCAACCTATAATGATTTCACCATATAAGATAATCTATGAACTTAAAGTTTATATTTTTATTTTACACCTTATTATCATTCTTGATTTTAGTATCCTATATTGAAAACAAAACACAATTTACTTAACTTAAAATCATATTATGATTCTTGATTTAGTATCTTTTAATGAAAACACAACGCAATTTGCTTAACTAAAATCATATTATGATTCTCGATTTTAATATCTTTCAATAAATTAAACATAACGCAATTTGGTTAACTTAAAATCATATTATGATTCTCAATTTTAATATCGTTTAATAAAACATAACACAATTTACTTAAAATTATATTTCCTAATGTAAACCTTATTAATAATTCCTAATTTTAATATCTTATAATAACAAAATATCACAAGTTAGAGATCGATCGTCTAGTTTCGGTGAAAACAACTGACGTAGGACTAAATCTCATTTCCACCTCATTTTTACAGACACCTTGTTAAAGTATTATCACCATAGTGGAGCTGAGATTTATTTATTTTTTAATGAGAAAAAGACCCTCAATAGAGAAACGGAGATGGACCTGTCTGATAAGCACACAACCATTGTTATTGACGATTGATGTTGGAATAAATTCAAATAAATAATGAAATAACAATTGGTGTTGAAATAAATTCAAATATAATAATGTAAAATGGCAATGGCCTGCCAAAATTACATGGGCTACGATTGGATTGAGCCCGAGTTATACAAAACTTGAGTTGTTCTTGGGCATAGTCCAACTTGGTTCGACCCAACCGGCAATGGTGCGCTGTCTTGTACAGATCAGGGGCTATTCGATCACACGGTCTACAGTGGTGGACCCATTCCGACCTGGATACTAATCAAACCGTACGTGATCCCATCCTTCGACGTATGGCATGTGGTCGGCCGCAGGGTCGAAACAAAAAGAAGGGAGCACCCCGTGTGGCCTGTTAAGGGATGCAAATGGTAACGATTATTGGACAGGTCACTAATTTATAGGTCAGTTAACAAATAATTCTTTTAAATCGGCATGCATGGGGATGTCATTTTTTTTTGACCGAATACATATTATATATTATGATTGAATTATTTGACCGATTATTAATTTATAAGATAATTAATAAATAATATTTTTAAATCGATAATTTAACATAGAGAATCATGGATCTGTGGACCGGGTCGGACCGGCATGGATCCTTAGCCCTGATCTCTCACTGTCGGCAAGCATCACGGTCGTCCCAGGCCCATCAAATGGACGGTTGAGCCGTGCGGGACAATTGCAATCAAGAACTTCAATCAAGCGCGTCCTTGTTAGCAGACCGGTAGACGTGATTGCGGGCGGTGGAGGCGTACTTGCAATGTGATTGTGATTTGCCAACTGCGGGTCCAAACATACAAAATAGCTTTTAGACACCATTTAAATAGTTATATTGATAATAAGTATCTAAAGTATCTTTCCTAACCTGAACTTATATCTAAAATTTTACTTATAATGTATATCTTTTATGCTGTGTATAAATTTATTAGTATCGTAGGTGGGTGTTTATCCACAACTAAAGCTTAGAGATTAGAGAACAAGCATAGATAGATTGTCTGATTTGTGTCACAAGGTTCCTTGTTGTAAGTTTGAAACACTTTTTGAGCATCAATCATAAGTACAATATTACTTAAAATATTATAGATTATGTGACCAAAATAGATAACCATTTCGATGGCAGAAAACTTCTATTAACCCTAATTCAAAAAAAAAAAAAAAAGAATCTTACTGTCGCGTGACATCAAAAGAAATGTAACCTTGGCTTGAGTTCCATGCAACTGAGCCTAGGACTTGGTGCCATCCAGGAATGTAGATAGGTTGGATTTAGTACAAACTAGAAACTCACCATTGTGTGTCTGATGTTTTATTTGGTAAATATCATTGTTATCCATAATTTGTTCCATATGTATTAGATACATGTCTCTGTCCAAGAAGATATATGTGTCCTGTGCAACTTAAATATTTATTGGCAAGTAATATTCCAAATAAATAATAAAAGTCATAAGTGATGTCAACTATAGAATTAAGCTTCACATATCAATGTTGAATATATAGAACACATGCAAGCGGTAGGTTAGATGAGCTTGTACCCATCTGCTTGTAGGTTAAGTGAGCTTGTACATACTGCATGGTTAATGGACTTCTAATACGACACGGCTATTAGATGGCCAGTGAACCTAATTGGTGATCCCCGATTTAAAGGAGATCACTTATATGGTGAGATCTTTGATGGAAGGTCAGGATTTAATCTTCATTTAAGAGAGAGCTATTGGAGGAGAGAAATGAGGAGACATCCGTTCGTTTTCTATAAGAAGAAAGTTTTTCTCACATGCAGACGTTCTTTCCATTCTCTTCTCTGTTGAGCTTCTCTTTTCCTCCTAGTTTCTTTCTTAGATTCTCTCCTATTCAGTGTTATTACTATAGAAGGAGAGGAGAAGCAGCAGTTTTACTGGCAGTCAAGGAGGACTGTGTGTAGTGGCAGACGCAGAAACTTTGTCCCGTGGAGTCACTCGGATCATTATTAAATTTATTGATATTTTATTTTTTATTATATTAAAAATATTAAAATTAAAATAAAAAATATTTTAATTATTATAAAAATAATATACTTCAATGAAAATGATATACTTTGTTACAAAGAATTTTTTCTTCTAGATGCACTCAACATTTTTTTATCAAATCATAAATGTAAACCATAATAGTATGTAAAAAAATTATTGAAACTGAGCTCCGAGTGAGACTGGGTCCTGTGGGTCATCTAAAAAAATTCAGTGGGATCACTTTATACTTAAATTTGAAACTTGCCTTATTAAATTAAGACGCTTATAATACAATTTTAAAATTTCAGTGGGGTCCCAGGACCCTACAAAAATAAGCTGCATTCGCCACTGACTGTGTGGGGGAATTTACGTGATCTCCATAACATCATTTTTCCTCTTTCATTGTTATTTATTATCATAGGAGGGAATCCTTAACAGGGAAGAAGTCTCCGTTGTTATTCTCATATTTACAGCAAAGAAGAATATTACATAAGTTGAAGCTGGTACCAAGACCAAGTTGGGCGTGGAAATTACAGGTTCTCCTCTTTGTGCATTTATTGCACTTGTCACATTAACTTTTATACTTCTACATTTATGTTCACGCCCTTCTAGGGTATTCCACCTATATCTTTATCAAATAAGGGTGAAATAATTGTATCTATCACAGCCAATAATTTTCTTAGTTAATAGATGATGATCTAATATAACGAACAGTGGTGCCAGAGCATAGGTTATTGTGCACTTGGATTATGAAATTATAATTTTATCTTTAATTGAAGGTCATAGATTTTAGGGGTTTGTTGTTTAAAATTAATTGTGTTATTCTATCGTCATATTAAATTGACATGTGAATTATTTTCTGAATGTTATATTTGTTGGATATATCAATTTTTATTGATTGAATTGGGAGATTACATGTGAAGTGTCAATTTTACCCTTATATGGCTAGTTGACTTAAGGTTATATTTAACTCCCAATAAAAATTGATAATCTAGTAATGTTTGCATTCATTCAAGTTTATTCAAGTGAGTTGTGTCAATTTATTTTTTTTTCTAGAATTTTCAGAAGTCTGAAATTTCATATATATGAAAAGATGATTTTGCCCCTAAGTCAAAAACTGCAAAGTTTCTTATATATTTTAAGTGTATGATTATTGATACTATTTTCAACAATAAATAAATTTTGTGAAAGTGTGCATTTTTTTGTTTAATTTAAGTAAATTAGTTTATCCAAAAATCTAAGTGCACTTGTTTTATTTATTTTTGCAGTTGTGCATTTGTGTATTCATTTTGTTCATTGAGTTAGTATATGATATGACCTCTAAAGTTGCTACTGCTGACTTGAGCAGAAAGGAGAAACTCAATGTGAATAATTTCCAAACTTGCAAGGGGCGCATTCACCACATCTTTTTACAAGATGGTATACATCATGTGTTAAATCGAGTGGTGGCTAGTCTCATTGAGGGTACCGATGCTGCTGCTAAGGTAGCATATGAAAAATTCTTATTAGAAGATAAAGAGGGCTGGATCAATAATGCTAACTTTCATGGCACCGGATGTTAAAATCTTATTCGAGGATCAACCTACTACCTATGCCATGTGTCAAGCAGTTAGAATAACTTATGGAGAGACGTCACAGGCTTATATAAGAATGCTTATTGCAGAATACCATGACATGAAAATGGAATTATATAAGAATGCTTATTGCAGAATACCATGACATGAAAATGGAAGATAATGACAACATTGTTGATCATATCAATGCTATGTGTGATTGCTAAGGAGTTGCCAAGTTTAGGTCGCCTTATTCCTGATGAACTTCAAGTAGAAATTGTGATCAATAGCTTGCCTCCTTCTTGGGATTTGGCCATTGTATCGTTCAACATGTCAAACACTGTGCTTACCATACTAGGACTTACTTCCAAATTGACTATTGAGGCATAGAGGAGAAAGAAAAAGATTGTGACTGACTCTATGGTGGCTAATGTTGCCAGTGGGGAAGGCTCCTCTGTTTTCAGATTGAATTATGTTCTTCATCGGAAGAAATTTTCAAGAAAAATGGAAAGAAGCCTTAGAGTAAGGGATATATTTCTGGTAGGAAGATTGGACCTTACTTCAAATGTGGCAGAATGGGACATGTCAAGGTTACATGCACAAATAATGGCAAGGGTGCGGGCAAGTTCTCAAATAAGGATGGTCGTAATAGCAAAGACATCATCTGTGTTGTTTCTGAAGTTCCCTTGACTGATGCTAATGATAAGACTTGGTAGTCAGACTCTGTCGCATCTACACATGTAGCTAAGTCAAGAGAGATTTTCACTAATTTTAAGGAACTGAAAATCGATGAACACATGATTTATATATATGGGTAACAACTCATACTGTGATGTGCTTGGCACGGGGATAGTTTGTTTGAGGCTGTCAGGTGGTAATTACTTAATATTGACTGATGTGATCTTTGCTCCAACCATGAGGAAGAACTTACTCTCAATTTCTCTACTTGATAAGAAGGGATTTAAAACTCGTTTAAAGGCTGGAAAGGTCACTATTGGCCGCATGAATAATCTTGTATTTTCTGGTACTTTGGTTAACGACATGTACAAACTTAATGTGCACTCTGTTACTATTAATAATATGATTGTTCTGAGTATCTTGCCTGTGTATCTTGTGATGATTCATTGATATGGCATCTTCATTTGGTCATGTGAACATTAATAAGATGCACCATATGGTTAATAGTAGTTTGTTGCCAAAACTTGATAATGAGTTAAATGTATGTAAAAATTGTTTATATAGTAAAATGACAAGATTATCCTTTGGTAAAAGAAAAAGGATAGAGAATCTTTTAAATATGGTGGTTAGGACTAAAGAATGGCTTAAGACTCAATTTGATATGAAAGATATAGGTGAATCATCTTTTATCCTAGGTATAAAGATAGAACGAGATAGAAAGGCTAAAAGGCTATTTCTATCTCTAGAAACATATCTAGAAAGTATGTTAAAATACTTTGGAGTAGTTGGATGGAAAACCATTGATTCCCCAATATATAAAGGGACTTATTTATCAAAGAAAATGGCACCATCATGCGAAGAGGAAAGACTTGAGATGCAGTCCAAGCCTTATGCCCAAGTAGTGGGTAGTTTGATGTATGCCATGTTGTGTACCCGTCATTTAGGCTTTGCAGTAACCATTGTGAGTAGATACCAAAGTAACCCAGGTATACATCATTGGCAAACTGTTAAAAAAAGATACTTTGACATTTGTTGGGTACTAAAGATCTAAAACTCACATATCAAGCCGATGAGTTGATTCCTATTGGTTATACATACTCAGATTATGTGGGTGATCCTGATGGTAGGAAATCAACATCGAAGTTTGTATTCATGTTTGATGGTGTAGCAATCTCATGGGCTTGTAAGAAGCAAAAATGTGTTTCTAGATTCACAATGGAGGCCCAATTTGTGGCTTACAGTTTGGAAACTACTGAAGCTGTGTGGATTAAAGGTTTTCTAGCTAATTAAAAGTTAGGAGTGTGGACTGATGATCCTATTTTGCCGCATTGTGTTAATTAAGCAGTAGTGACAATATTGAAAAATAGACAAATCAGTTCCAAAGGTAAACGCATTGAGATTCAATACCATTATGTTTTTGATATTCTACAAAAGAGGAAAGTGGCCGTGAGCCACATTCAACTTCTGAGATGTTAGCAGATCCGCTAAGAAAGAAAAGCATTAACTATGGATTCTTTTGTGGGGCATGTCTATAATATGGGACTAAGAAGAGACTAGTATGTATCTCAGTTAGCGTCATGGTACGTCGTCCAAATGGACGATGTAGGTTAAATGGGCTTGTACCCACTGGCCTGATTAATGGACTTCTAATAGAGCACGACTATTAGATCGCCTAGTGGACCTAATCGGGGATCCACAATTTAAAGGAGATCAATTATATGATGGGATCTTTGATGGAAGGCTAGGATTCAATTCTCATCTAAGAGATAGTTATTGGAGAAGAGAAAGGAGGAGACGTTCGTTCGTTTTCTATAAGAAGACAGAGTTAACCGCATGGTGGTCTCTCTTAGCAAAATTTTCTCTCACGGACGGATGCTCTTTCCATTCTCTTCTCTGTCGCACTTCTCTTCTCCTCTTAGTTTCTCTCCTATTTACTGTAATTACTATGAAAGGAGAGAAGAAGAAGCACTTTTCCTGGCAGTCAAAGAAGAAGGTGTGGGAGGAATTTGCTTGATCTTCTTAACATCATTTTCTCTCTTTTATTGTTATTTTATTATCACAGGATGGAATCCTTAACAGGGAAGAAGTCTAGGCTGTTATTCTCATATTCACAGCAAAGAAGAATATTACGTACCTAGAAGTGGGGAAGAAGAGCACGTTGGGAATCTGAGTATTCTAATCGGGTAATACTACAGACGGGAAACTTTCTCCAGTTGTTTTTACCTGCCTTACGTGGGTGTACTTGATTGGTTTAGATTTGAAAAATGAAAGTAACTGCAACAGTAAATTTATAAAAAAGTCTTCACCTTAGACTTCTCCTTTTAGCAGTAAAAAAAACTAGGAAAACTTACCCGTCCTATTAGCATTGCTCATTCCAATCGGCCCATTGCCGCGTGCATTTAATGCACTTGTCACATTACTTTTCGTACTTCTACATTTATGTTCATGTCTTTCTAGAGTATTCCATCTACATCTTTATAGTGAAATAATTGACACAAGCATGCATAATCTAAACAATTATTATAGGATGCATGCATTTAGATTATCAGATGACACTCAATATTGGGTTGGTTTAAGTATGCTATAGAACTAGTTCTGTTAATTATGTCAGTCTAATTCTAGTCCAATATTCCCTAATCACTCCGGGTTAGCTGTCCATATTAAATCGAACGTAACTCACGTCATGAGGTTGAAATAATTGGCACATGGAAAGATCTCCACGTGTCCTGGTGAAAGAGAGTCCTGAAAAATTTTATTCAACCATTGAAGTCTTAACTAAAAGCTTTGAATTTCTTATTTAGTTCATATGACTATAGTCTTCCTCCCATCTCAATGTCTTAAAATTTCCTTTTAGTACATGAATCATAACAAGCTCCGTCTTTAGAAGATAGGTCTATGTAAATTTGAAGTTAGAATTTGACAATTTTTTAATGTTTTCTTTGCAAATACACATTCTAAAAATCTGCCACACGTGAGCAATTTCTATATACACTTTTTAGGGATCACATTGACCACTCTTGAATGTTAAATTTCCAAAATGCATACTTATTTACATATTATCTTACCTCCACCCCAATATCTATAATGTTTCAAAATTGCCACTTCCATGGCACATTTGACATATTATACATGCTGTTGAAATGATGACATATTTGATAGATATGTTATCTTATAAAGGTATTAGGATAATATAAAAATAAGTATGGTATTTTTGAAATTCAACATATAAGAGTGATTAGTATAAAATCATCCTACTTTTTATATGTTAAAGGTAGATGGAAAATCAAAATACATTCCGTCACCTCCTATTCTTAGCCAGATCAAATGAGCCACTAGGCTCATCTAACTTACATGAGACTGCTCGAAATCCTCTACTTCCTATGTTAAAAAAATTTAACGAAATTCATCAAAGGTTTTTAAATATTAAATTAAGCCCCGCCCTTACGGTTGTTCTCATCTTTTAAGACTTTTATTTTTGTTGTCCGATTGTAAAAGTCAATGGTAGCCATCTGATTAAGTGCGCATAAAAAGATTGTTAAAAAATATTAAAGTTAAAAAGTAAGAAATTATTCAATTTAGCTCTTGGGGTTGATCCTATCCTTTGGAGTTTTTGTTTTCATCTTTAATCAAGGACATACTTGATTGGACGGCTATAGTTGAGTTTTTCGATTGGACGATAAAAATTAAATCTCATGAGTGGGAACCAGCTTAAGGGAAGATAATTGAATATTTTAATTTTTTGATAATTTTTATTTATTTTTTTAACATAAAGAGAAATGATTATTAAAGGGGGGTGCGTCTAGTTAGATGTGTCCCCCTATAAACCCGTCCTCCCATATAAAAAATAATAAAAAAAAACTTTAGTAATTTTTAAATATTCAAATAGGTCTCTTGGAGTTGTTCACATCCTCAAAACTTTAATTTTCACTATTGAATCTTGAAATCAATCGAAACCATCCGATTGAGTGCAGATCAAAAAATAATATTTAAAAAAGTTCAAAAAAAGAATATTTGTCATATTAAAAAATTGAGTTGATCGCATTTCACGGGATTATAACTATGATCTCGAACAAAGGATACACTTTATAGCTAACATTGAGTTTTTCCATCTGACAATGAAAAATTAACCCAAGACATAGAAACCAACTTAAAGAGGAATATTTGAATATTTTAATTTTTTTTATATTTTTTACTTTTTTAACATTGGGATAGTTGTTTTTTGTTGTGGGGGAGGGAGGAGGGGTTAGATGTGCCCAACAACATGTTATAACCGACCCCACATATTTATAGAAAGGATCAAACGCATCCCAGGACGCATTTAACCTAAATGTGTCCCTACTCTCCCCTCCCTCCAACCAAATCTTCCCTTCTGATATTCAAAATAAAATAAAAATTATTAAAAAATGGAAATATTCAAATACCTTCTTTTAAGATTGTTCTCATCCTCAAATTTTAATTTTCATTGTCTAATTGTGAAAATCAATTATAAACCATCTGATCGAGCGAGCGCTAAAAGATATTTCTTAAAAATATTAAAAATGGTTAAAGAAATAAGAAATTAGTCAGATTAATTCTTAGGACTAATCCTTTCTCTTAGTATTTTAGTTTTGACTTTCAAATAATTGTGCACTTGATTGGACAGTTACAATTGAATTTTTCGACCGGACGGTAAAAATTAAACCTCAAAGGATCCGTGGAAACCAACATAAGGGAGATATTTTTAAATTTTTTGATATATATATATATATATAAAAGAGATTTTACCGTAAAAGTAGAAATCTTTCATATAAAATGGCTTTGCTAACTTTGCCTCCCTGCTACGTGGTTATTACTCTACTGGTTCATGGGGACTCATCAGCTAAAATTTACAAACCCAATTAGCATTCAGAAGGTACAAAAACTAGTAGTGGAATCCGCGTGTTGAAAAAGCCAAGCCGAGTGCACGACGTGGTGTGTTCCTCGTTGGAATTTTGTGGGTTCTCATGGCAAATGCATGTGCCCTTCACCACGGAATCACAAGCGGGGTTTGCTGCAGCAGATGAGATCGAGGGGAAAAGGTCACTCCCCACCCCCATCTTCTCTGTCTCCCTAACTGTGCAAATTCTAACATATGTAATAACATATTATTTAATGCAAAGTAGCTAGATATAATACAAATTGGATGTGCACACGCTCCATCGCTTCTGCTAACAGCTGCAGGGTGCCCTACATTTCACAGTAAACACCTTCTTCTTCGTTCCCCTCAAAACTCGGCAGAAAAGGCAACCAGCGTACGGCCTCCGCCCAGACTGACCACCATCTCAATCGAACACTTGGAACAAATTAAAATAAAAGAAAAAAGAGGAGGAGAAACTCAGAATAAAGTGGTGCTTTCTTACTTCCATGTTGCACTGGGAAGAGACCTACTCATAAGGATGGTGGCGATGGATGTTACAGAAACTGTTCGATTGTGTCTGTCTACGACAGCAAGAGAGCGGAGGGAAGCGAGCTAGGGATATATCTCTTCATTTGTCTTCTCCATTGCCGTTGCATGATCCTGTTCTTGGGGATTGGCCGCCGGGGGAGAGCCAGTACTGCATTTGGATGCAATCCAAAGATGAGTAGAAGAAGAATCAGAACGCATGTTTCTACATATTAAGAGGCAAAAATTATTGCATAAAACACAAGAACAGTAAACCAGCAACCCTTTGATAGCCAAAAAGCTATCAAGGATCTAACTTTGGAAGCTTAAGGAAGTGGGTGTTGTTGTATCATGCATAATGCCTAGATTAGAGAGAGAGAGAGAGAGAGAGAGAGAAAGAAGGGGGGGTGACGGCTCACACGCTCCATTACCTGCGGTGGGCGAGGCCGAGAGCTCCTGTTAAACGCCGCATAAGCTCAACCTGGGCTCGGAGGGAGACGACATAGTCCAGAGTCTCCTCCAACAGGGAGAAGCCGTGCAGGGCCTCGCCCCCGGGCACGAGCCGCCGCAGGACCTGGGCCCTCTTCTTCACCATCCTCCTGGCGAGCAGGCTGGCCGAGGCGGCGCGGCGCGGTGGGGGCGGGCGCTTCCAGGCCCCCCTGTGCGCCCGGAAGCTCCTCCTCAGGATCTTCTTGCTGCCGGCGGCTCCACGCGCCAGGCCCTGCAGCCTCTCGGGCCCGCCCTTGTTCTTGGAGAGGTCGGCGAGGAGGGCTCGGCTCCACCTGGCGCCCCCGCCCCTGGCGGCGGCCATGGCCATGTCAGCCGCGCGCTTGATGGCGGCCTTCCTCTCCAGGATGCCCATGCTCCTGGAAGACACCCCGCGGAGCCCCGCCAGCATGTGTCTGAGCAGCGCGAGCTTGAACGCTGCTGTGGCCTGCATGGCTGGAGAAATGGCAGGAGAACAATGCAGGGAGCTAGGCTTGTTCTTGACACTTGCAGGGTAAGGAAGCCCTCTGCAAATATAATCTTGGTCAGGGGGAGCAGGGAGCTAGGCTTGTTCTTGACACTTGTAGGGTAAGTAATTCCCTCTGCAAATATAATCCTGGTCAAGGGGAGAAGGCTATCCAAAGGTGCATGCTTTAGCTCTGGTGTTGTTCAAAATTTTGGGACTTTCAACGGATCAGGGCAGCTTTCTTGTACCATGTTACCAGGCTTGCAGAGGAGAGAAGAAAGCCATGAAACATGGGTAAAGGGAGTTTGGCTTGGAACTTGTGATTTCTTCTGGTATTCTAGGATCTCATGGGCAAGGTGCATGCAATCTGAGTCATGTGATGGCTTGGTGTCTCTTTCCCTAGCTGGCCAACTATATCATTCTATTAACAAGAGATGCAGTTGAAGAGGTGTGTGGAGTATCCATAAATGCATCAGAAGGGTTGGACACCAAGAAGAAAGGGAAGACAGAAAGGATTTGGAATGAGGAGTTTTTCTTTTGAGTGAGAGATCAGAGAGAGTTGTGGGGGAAAGAATGCACTAGAGAAAGAGAGAGAGAGAGTTATGGGGAAAGAATGCACTAGAATCAAATCCCACTAAGCTGAAGCTCAAATGAGGATGGAGGGGAAGGGGTGACCTGTGTGCGGGGGTGTGGGGTGGGGGGCATTGAGGAAGAGACACACCACATGCCTGCACATGCAGACTGAGGCCCACCTCACAATCCTCACGAATACACTTTATTATCTAATCATAGAAATACTCAAGTGCCTGGCCTCCAACACTTGTTATATGATGATTGCGCACACATGCAACACTCCAAATTAGTCCAAGGCCGAGCTGAGAATGAGAAAATTAATGCTAGTGATGTTCTATCATCATGTACATCTATATATATATATATATATATATATATATATGTCCATTTCCAAGTGTTTAGGTAAAAGTCGGAAATTAAAACTATGTAACCTTCTCAAAGATATCTGTGTTGAGATCATTCGTGCACAGGTAACCTTTTCCTTGTTCTTTCAGATTGCCCAAGAACCTACAGCACTGCTCTAGTATTAGTGTGTGCTGGGGTTCAAACTTTTCCTAATACTTTTCATGTTAATTGGGGTGCTGGGGAAAGGTGGATTGGCAGGATCCGTAAACCATGACGATTGATGTGGGGGAGCAGAACTCGTATATATCTTTCTTTGCCCTCTCACTGTTCCCTCCACCTCTCCATCCCTCACTTTGGCTGGTTTTGGCTCTGAGGAAAAAGATCTGTCTCACATGGCCTCCACATGGGGTTTCTAATCTTTTGACTTTGTTTGTGGAATAAGCCCTGAATATAATGTTTTATTCTCTTAAAACTTTTTAATCCACTTTGGTGGAGGAGAGTGTTTAACCCAGGGTGCTATGGGTTATACCAAGAGTTAAGCGGAATAACATGGGTATTTTGAACTCTTTATTCCACTCTTTATTCTCTTCTTTATTCTACTTATTCCTACCAAATCACTTGGAATAGCGCAGTGCAATTCTACTTATTCTGGGTGGAATACCAACAATTTACCAAATCAAAATATCTCTTATTCTGGGTTAAGAAATCCCTAGAACCTTATTCTGGTTTAAGTTATTCTGCAAACAAAGTGAGTTGGAGTTCCCACAGACTCCAGGCTACAACACACCCTCTCCCCCTCCTCCTCCCCTTCATCATGGCCTCAAGTACACATACCATTTGACTTATCACCCTTTCATTATTCTTTCCCATTTGTTTCCTCTTTTATTTCTTACCTATCTTTTTTCTTTTTATTTTAAGCTTGGCCTACAGTTACAATGTACAAGGAGTGAAAATAAATGATGGAATTGGGGGAATTGGAAGAATTGGGTAATCCAGGTGGAATTTGGGGAGTTGGAGAAATTAGGAGAATTTGGTATCCCCGCAATCAAATCAGATTAGGACCGTTATACCGATTATTCCGGTCCTATTCCGTAAACAAAGTGAACCTTAAGTCAAAGAGATCTTGTTATTATGGCAACTAAAAGTCTCAGTTGGGTTCTAGGAAAGGGGACAAAAACAATGGCCGGCTTAGATGGAAGAGCATAATTTTGTTAGTGGAGAATACTCGTACTGTATTACATTTTTTATCTATTTTTTGTCATGTTTGGACGATCTGATTATGTGATTACACACTACGTAAACTCTCTCTCATCCAATCCTATTTGAATGTGAAAATATATCGAACTAACTAATACACACATCCGGTCACATGGATCAAACAAATAGGGAGTGCGAGACCTAAATAATTACAATTTAGTTCGAACGTCATATTGAAATAATTAGACAGTCTGACTCAAAACCTTGAAGAACACTGCTAAGTGGTGGAGAAGTTAAACCATATTATCTTAAATACATTTGAGATGTGAACCTATCATAATTATTACTCAAGTAATTACCAAACAATTTAATTTATGTATTTGTCCCTCTATAAATATTATGCCTTCCACCCGTCTCCTCTCCCCCACCCGAACGTCAATAGGTACGGGCTCCCCCGGCCCTTCTCCCCCGTGGAGACCGGGTGCAACCCCAACTTGCTCCGAGGACCACCGCCCACGGCGGCCGGCCTCCGAGGGGACCAGGTGGGGGCTGGGCAATATTGCATGCGACGTCCAGTTGTGGCGAACCAAGGACCACAGAGATGACGTGGGGCTGGGGAGGGGATACGTGTACTGTTTGTACCGTCGTGGAGGGTACACCCATCACATGTGGCGCAGTGGGAGGGTATGGAATTGGTATACGTACGTACGCCAGGGTGGGGGGTGTGGAGGGGAAAGGGACCTGATGAGATGGGGGGAGAGAGCCCTGGAATCACGCGAACACATGCACACACATGGATGGGCTCCCTTCTTGTCCCAACAAAGGCACACAGCCCTCCGGGCTTGAATCATAAGGGGGGCCTTGAAAGGGACCCATCCCTCCTCCAATCCCCTTTCCCTTTAACATTCCCTTGAAAGGGAAGAGCATTTGGAGAATATGTGATTGCAAACCTACATACCCATCTATACTAGAAAGTATGTTATTATCTAGCTGCATGCTCTTGAGGACTGTACACATCAATTTGGATGACTCTTATAGACATTTAGTGCCTCTTCAAATTAACTCTGAGATGTCAGTTACATGCCCGGATTTGACATCCTTATTGTTAATGATAGTTTAGCGCGTTAATTTGGAGATGAGATCTTTTCGACTTCATCATTCATGTCTCAATATGTCGGGTTTTATAAGGGATTAGTGAATCAGTCATTTGATCAGATAAAATAGATGAAACACCAATTCTTTGTGTGCATGAGAGTGAGAGTGGGTTAAAAGACAAAAGTTGTGGTTTAAATAATCTTGTTTTGCTAATTCGGAGGACAGCACACAGAGTTGTCCAAATTGACCCTAGGTCTTTGACATTCTTCTTGACTAAGTTACGCTTGACCAAATTAGTCTTGGGGACTACAAATTAAGATTGTATGATTATATTATGTGAATATAATATAAGACTATTCTACAGGGTTTGTGCTCACCCGAAAACAAGGGGGAGGAAGATTGGCAGCTTGCCCTTTCTTGACGAGGTTAATAGCAATAACTCTGGTGTCTCCTTGTTTCAAGAAAGGGGGATTTGTTCGGTAGTGTTTGTTTAATACGCATATTAAAGTGATCCCCACAGGAGGCTAAGGCTTAGTTATCTGTTGCTAATAGAATTCTCTTTTTAATCAAGATAGCACAAGATTAGTCTTAGTCTGAGGTTACATGAACATGACATGATCCCAGAATATCTACTATAGAAACTGCTTGGGCATTGTTTTTTGCTTTACTTTTATCTTACTTTTCGAATAAAGCTTACTTTGAATTTCGAACTTCATGATTAAGCAACGCTTAATCACATCATGCATGATTAGTGGAGATTATGAAATAGTTATTTTCTAGCCCTCGAAGCTAGGGAACATATGCACAACTCTTGATGTGGCACGAGGTTATAGCTTTGAGCTCATCTTGATGCATACGCTGATCAAGATGACAGGCTAGCAGAGTTAATCTCTAGAGAAGAGATTTATCTCATGAATTCATATAGGTAGAAAAAATCTTCTACTTGGGATGAAACGTAATTAAAATATCGAATTGAATACTCTCTAATTAAAATATTGAATTGAATACTCTCTCCAATATAAAGGTTTTGTACTTTTGACTAAAAAAAAAAACATAGCTCATGTAACATTAGAATCTCTCGAGTCTAATGGTCGACCGAAGGATAGAAGAAAAGGGAATTTTTTTAAATAAAATTATATGTTTTAGTGAGATAGGGATAACCCTCGACGTGATTATTATATTCCATATTATATAGCCTTGATTTAAAATGGTTGTTCAAAGCAAGAGGGGCTAGAGTTACAACGATCGTAATGTATTATTCTCAACTTCAAAATTTTTAATTTCTTCATTAATTCTAAATTTGAAAATATATTTTTAATTTTGTAATATAGTAATAATGTGATTTCATAAATTTAGAATAGGAATTAAATTGTGTTTGTTTACGTTTTCACCAATTCCAACTAGCAATGTTAGTTTGATGCTCCGTTCTTCCCATGGGGAGACATGATGGTTAAAATGATCATTTAACCTACAGTTAGATAATTTAGCTCACTTACAAAAACAAAGTTACATTTATCTCATAAGTTAAGCACTCAAGAAGCTCGAACCTTGCAAATGGTGCCCAATACAAACGATACTGCACCAGAGTTTAAAAAGTAATTTTGATGTGACCTCTTGCCGATCAAGGCCCTCAGTAAATACATACTGATTTACTCGATTAATTATTTTACTGGAGAAAACGAGTTAGAAAAAATATATATACTTCGGGGAAACATCTTTTGCTTCTTGAGAGGGTCCAGTATTGCCGGCCCATTAGTTAGGTGGGACGGCTTACGAAGGAACGCCCTAGCCTCCTTTCAGGAACTGATGGGTCTTTCAATCGATGGGCCTATGCATCTAATTCGAAGCGGACCCCGACACCTAGAGAGTGTCGGGAGACTTCCTACCGAATGAACCCTTCTCCTAATCAAATCCAGAGTCTCAAATAACGGAAGCCAGAGTCCCATCCTGCCTGGGGATTAGACTGAGCTTCCTCTGTACGTTCCTTGATCGGACTCGATTACTACCTCAAACTTGTCCTTATAAAAGGGATCCTCCGGTATCCTCCGAAGGTACGCCTAACACCCAAGTCTCTACCTTCTTTTCGTTCCTATACACTCTGACTTAAGCATCGAAGGGACTCTCCCAGATGGTAACCAGAGTCTCCTCTGGCCTGATATCTATTTTATAAAAGCGCGGAGAGTATTATGTGATCCAAGGAGTCTCGGCCGTCCGATACAGAGCGGATGAATTTCCGACCCAACACTTCTATATATCCATAACTTCATCACGACATGAAGTAGGAGCAAGGATAACACATTCATTAATGCTCTGTTTGGTTCATCGCGTGAAGAAACGGAATGCTGAAATATTGATGTTAGATGAAGCGGCTTTGCTAGAATTAAATTTATCATACTTTTGTTTATGCTCAGGACTAACCAAATGTTGGATCATGAGTCAAAACAGTTGAATTGGGAAAAAGGATATTTCGATATGTGAAGGAACTAAAGATGGAAGCATTATTTGGAGCTGGTTCAAGAAAGAGGAGACCTCTTCTAAAAAAGGAAAAAGATCAAAGGTGTTAATGATAGAATAGTCTCATATTATAAAAGAAGAAACCAATGGAATGTGATACAGTGGGCTACCCTATTTGAATCAGCGGATCTTAAATTTCGAAAATGTTGTGGTGCCTTCGGCACCTAAAAATTCGTGAGGGTATTGTAAGAGGTAGAGAAAAGGATTTCATAAATAAAAAATAAATTAAAAAATGGACCATCCGATCACACTTCACCTATAGGGGTGACCTGCATGCCCGCACATAACATAGGTGCGTGAGGCGCCCTATGCGCCTCTACATTTCACGTGAAGGCAAGGGCACGCAGATGGTTTCTGTAATGATCGGGTGGGGATAATGAACAATGCAATGAAAACAGACAATTAAAATTTCTTATCCCGCCGTTCTGATCTATTTTGACTAAATTAACTAGAATATGGTGATCGATCATCACCTTGCACAGACTCGGATCCATGTTCGTTTTGTTCCGACAGAATCTTACTACTAATTGCACAGATACCCGGCCTCCAACGGTATCTACATGATCCTCCTATTAATGGTTCGTCCTCGCTCCCTCATACGGATCGGTGCGTTCGTTGATGTTTCTACGCCGCAATGATGCCCGTGGTATGCGAGCGGTGGATTCTTAAAGACCGGGAGTCGGAGATGGCAAAGCGGAAGAGAGTCGAGGCGCTCGCTTTTGGTGCATAGGAGAGGAAGAGAGAGAGGGGGTAGCCTGCTCAGGGGGAACACCTGGAGCTTGGCCTAGAATTCTTGCACGGTGCATATTTATATTAAAACGAACAATTTTTCACAAAAGTCTTCAAATTAATATAACCTACTAAAATACTACCGACTGAAAATCTTTTTGTCTGTGACCCTTTAGGTCTAAATACCAGTTTGATTTTCGGTACGTTAAGCCTAATAACACCTTATTAGTTTAAAGTAATTCATTAATGTCACATATTTAATTAATTATTCAACTGAATTATTAACTCATAATGAACGACTGGTTTTCTGATCAAGTTAAATGCCAAACAACACCGCATGATCTCAGAAGTTAACGGGGCT
Organism: Zantedeschia hybrid cultivar; assembly: GCA_030544215.1. Classification (NCBI taxonomy): domain Eukaryota; kingdom Viridiplantae; phylum Streptophyta; class Magnoliopsida; order Alismatales; family Araceae; genus Zantedeschia; species Zantedeschia hybrid cultivar. The sequence goes on from JARZZO010000013.1 coordinate 37,027,455, forward strand.
CAACAATTCGCTCAAGAAAATCTTTCCATCAAAAGTTACTACGTAGATATAATCTTTCACTCGTACCTTACTCTTGAGTCAACTTAGAGTATGGTCAACTGTCAAATCCTAACCGATTGACTCACTTAGATTAGATGCCACTATACGATATCAGAAGAATCTTTTTTCTGATAATGTGTCTAGTCTAGATAGGAACTTCCGCGCATCTTACTTAGAACATTCTCTCTCTAATTATTAAGAGCGAATGATCCTTTATTAAATACGTAATCACCTTCGAAGGTCTTCCACTGAATATGATCACTTGACTGATCATGACCTCATAGTTAGGAATATATTAATCAAGGTCAAAACCTAAAAGTCCAATGACAAGGTGTCTTTGGTGTATCAAGTCTAAAGACCATCCACGCTACTATGACATTGAATCAAGTTAGTTGACAGTTAGGTATATTACTATCTAGTGATCCAAGTCGGATCAGCTTAGTGAACTTATTCACCAATGAGTCCCACTGGTTTACCATAGTTTCTCCACATAAGTGACTATTGAGACAAGTCACCCTCATCACATGAGTTGGAACAACCTATACTAGTCTTACTGGATGTTTGATATTCTTCTCAAATATCTTTCAACTAATAACAGTTAAGAATGTGTATTTTTGAGTTGTCAGTCTCGTTATTATGATCTCATCATAAATTGATAACTATTTTACATATTCATGGACTTCACTATGCTACCAATAATGATAATAATAATAATAATAATAAAATAAATAAATAAAATTTAATTTGCATATATGAATATGTCGCCATTATATAAATAACTGAACAAGATTGTATCTATCCCGTACACCCCTAGGGTCCCTTTTTTTGACTTGTTTTTTTTCTTTTTACTCGTGAGATATGAATCTTAGAGTTACAAGTATAGTCCATTGCAAGTGGACCAAAGCAAGGAAGTGGACTATACCACTTTCTTATAACTTTCTTATATATATATATATATATATATATATAGAGAGAGAGAGAGAGAAAGAGAGAGAAATGCTAGAATGTGAACTATTATAGTATGTGCGATTAAACTGCACACACTATTTTGAACTTCATTCTCATATCTAAAAAAATAATTTTTTTATAAAATTTTAAGTATTTAATACCCTCCCCTTAGATTGTTTCCATCCCATGGGGCCTTATTTTGACCGTCCAATCATAGTTCAATCTTGAAACTCGATTTTAGTCATCCATCGAATACAAATAAATCTCAATTGTAAAAAAATATGAAAATATAGTAAAAAAATTAAAAAAATCGTCAGATTAACCCCTAAGGTCATTTTCATTTCTTGGGGTTTTAGTATTGATCACCAATTTACGAATGTAAAATCGGACAGCTTACGTTGAAAGCCTCACAATCCAACGATAAAACTTAAGGCAAAAGAGATGAAATTTATTTTGGGGGAAGAGTTGAATATTTAAAAATTTATCATAATTTTTATTATTTTTTTAAACATAGGAAAAGGGTTGAAACAGTGCGTACACTAAAACAAACGCATCATAGCACTCCTCTCTCTCTCTATATATATACATATAATGAGGCATAGTATAATGACCCACTACTTTAGATCCAAGAGCTGGCGCAGCTTGAGTGATGGATCATTACCTTACATTCATACTCGGGTCTTAAATGCGCACATCCAGTGAAGTAAGTGAAAATTTAAGCTAAATATTTAGTTGTATCGGACTAAATAAAAAAAATGGATTATAAAAATGTACAACATGATAGTCCAAATATATTCTAGTAATAAATACATTGTTTGCAAAAATAAAATAACATGTAGACAAGAATAAAAGGTATAACTATGTTAGGCCAGAATAGAAGTAGCTGTTAGTGTGCACATCGAGAAGAACATTGTACTTTCATGCCCGTCGAACTCCACACCTAAAAAATTAGGGAGTGAGCCTCACCAAAATTAGGCTCAGAAGAGATCCTGTGATCCCTACCTCTCGAATGCTACTAACAAGAAATGCATGACTAATGGAAAGTTATAACAAAAGTAGTAAAAAAAAGCAGTAAGGCTATGACTAGAACTTAAGTGGCTGTACAAAGAAAATCATGTGTTGTACAAATAAACCCCAAACTTGCTAGAACCGTCATGACCTCTTGGTGGTTACACCGCACTAGCTCTCCTGGCCACAGGTGGTCCTATCTCCTAGCCTCAGAGTGGCAAAGTCATACTACCCACTAGCACTAGTCATGTCGAGCGCACAGTAATGGCATCTTACAACTTAGCTAACGCTCACGCATGTCCACCCCTACAAGTTCTGGAATTGTAAGCGAGACAATGTACAAAATTAGGACTAACACGGACCGGTGAGTCTACCCAAGAGCCTCACCTCCTAGTCACATGTGCACACAAGCAATAGTAGCTACTGTCCCATCGATCGGACTTCCCTCTACGCCTGGACAAGGCAACATAATAAGGGCCCTGGGGATCGGCAAACCCTAATCAAGCTGAAGCTAAAGGAATAACCCATAACCCATACCTCTAGGGTCACATGATACCTAAAGGCTAATGGGTTGACCCATAACTCTTACCTCTAGAGTTACATCAAGCCAAAGGGCTACTAGGGTGACCTGTATCTCTTACCACTTAGGTTACATCTAGCCCGAAGTCTAATGGGTCGACCTATAACCCTAACTGCTTGGGTGACATCATGCCCAAAGGCTAATCAGTACACTACTAGTAAAAGAGTCACTCTCGGGTTCAAACCATGCAACACAGTGAAAGCCACTCCCATATGTATGGCTCAAACATGTAATCATGTAGGGACGTATGTAACACATATACTAGAATCAACACAAATTTATAATGATGAAATCATAAAAATATTATACACTCAATGTATGTGGTTAACATGTAGTGTTTGATAACTACTATAGATTGTGTCGCACCCAGCAGACGCCTTTCAAATTGCGTCTTGGGGACCCGACGCCTTTCAATATTGTTAATTGATCATTAGTAGAATTGGTTAAATCTGAATCACGTCGCCCTAGATTGATGCCTTTCAGACTAAATGATCATTTCAAATAATTGATTAACATAAATGGTCAGGGTTAGATCGCCTAAATCGTGTCACCCTAAAGTGATGTGAATCAAATCGTGTCACCTGGTTCAGACATGATTCAGCGTCCCGAGCTAGAGTCTTGCCAGCTTCACTGGCAGCCACCCAAACACAAAAAAGAATACAAGAACATGCTTCCCCCACGAAAACCAGGTATGTCATCCCCACAGGAATTCCACAAAAACCTCCAAATCCCACAACACATCACATGCATAGAGAAATTACAAGAAGAGGTAAGATCCTAACATGCTTCTACAATGAAAATCAACGTGGGATCATCACCCTACCTCAACTGATAGGGTACCATGCAGAAACACTCTAGATGGGCCTGTTATGTTCTTATTATGAGAGAACTTTCTAAAAAATCCTGTATTTGTTATAGCTTTATTCAAAGATGGGCATGTTATGTTTTCTTCTAACTTTTATTCTTATCTTGCTCTTATGGGTCCTCGTTTGACAGAGAAATAAGTTAGTAGAATAAGAGGTTATCTGATCTAAAGTGCCAAAATAAGCATCCTTATACTGAAAATGTTGTTTCATCATCTTTTGTCAAATAAAAAATTAATAAATGACAGAATACTCATTTTTTGTCAAATAAAAAATTAATACATGACAGAATAATCTGTTCATGATAAAATATTCTTCTCATATTTATTTCATTAGCAAACAGGGGTTAAGTTTCCCTCCCTCTGTGATCTCATGCAACTAGGCCGCTTGCGTCAAAATTTCAGCTCCAAGCCAGTTAAATCCCAGGACATACGCAAGAAACATGTGCACATAATTAAACACAAGAAAAATGTATCCATGGTGCAGTTTGGTTTTCTTAGAATCCTCGAAACAGAAAGTTCCATAAACATGGAGTTTTCTTCTCACAGTGAGCATGAGATGGTGCAAAATTTCAAGCAAATCATTATACTGACTATAGAAAATATTGTCTTGTCCATTTCAACAATTTAGCGGCACTTCTTCTGTCCTAACAAGTCCAAAACTTATCTCATTGCTCAAATAATAAATATAGCAAGCGATCTTGTAGCATCTATTAGGTCACAGCAACGTTACCCATTGAAAATTATGAAGAGCCTTTAGAATCCTAAACAAGTGTCAATGACGAAAGACTCATCAAAGACTAGTTTATTGCTACCATGTTGACCAAGCCATCTGACACTAACACACAGCCAAGTGAATCCTAAAACTCCCTTTGACATGTCATGACAACTTGCAATTCCCCAAGGGTATGCAACATAGCTAATATATATATATATATATATATATATATATATATATATATATATATATATATATATATATATATATATATATATATATATATATAGATATATAAGTAGAGGGGAAGGAAAAGGAAATCATAGTTTGCCAAGTGATGAGAGTTCTACCTGATGTGTTTCGTTGTTAAAGTGCCTCTCCAACATAAGCTAGCTCCCTCTTTGCCAGGTCTTATTTATAACGAGAATACAAAAGAAGGTTTCACTCCTTAAAAGTGATTTGATTTCATTATGCATAAGAGAAAAGAGTTCAACACACATGCAAGAAGAAGTCTCTCTCTCTCACACACACACACATACACACACCCACACATGCACGGGCGCACGCGCACAGTCACACACGTAAAATTACATTCAGATCTGAAGAAAGCAGACTTTAGATATCTCTTGATAGACTAAAAGCTCACGGTTATACACCGTAGAGATCTGCGAGTCCCTTCAAAACACTCACTTGTAGCTCCAGGAAGGAGATGTAGTCGGCAGTCTTCAGAAGCACAGACTTCACATCCGAGTTATGGCAACCCGGCACGATCCCCTTAAGCTCCTTCAGCTTTCTGAACACCAAACACCGGGCAGTCTTACTTCTTCCAGGGCACATCATCATTCTTCTCCTCCCTCTTCTTATCATTGACATCAATGACATCTGTGGCCCTTCTCTCCAAGACACGATTGCTCATGACATGATGGGACGAATGCCAAAGATATAAATAGGCAGCACTCCCCTAAATGATTAAAAAAGATACCAAATTATATGAGTCGGGTTCTTCTCAGTAAAAAAGTAGATTGTAAAGATAACACATGAAAAGTAGACTCATAGATGTGTCATGTAGCAACTTCTAACCTTTTTTTTTATTACTGATTCTCCTAGTTTTCGATACAACGCAAAGTATTCAAATATAACTAAGAGCAAAATACTACAACCATAATTTAAAATACATCCTAAGTCCATATTACACAAATACACATTATTGTATCTAAATGCTCTTTAGAATATCTTAAATTACGATTGTAGTATTTTACTCTTGGTTGTATTTAAATATTTTGCATTGTATTAAAATATTAGAAGAATCAGTAACAAAGAAAAAATTGTAAGTTATGACGTGACACATCTCGTTTGACAAATCTACTTTTCATGTCATCTTTACATTTACATTAGTTACTGTTGGAATTCAATCCACCTTTATACTGAAAAGAACCAGACAAAAATTATATATATGATGTTTAAAGTCAGATTGATGAACCGTCATGTCAAGTGATGATAATTAGATATATGATGATGTAAAAAAATTATAAGCTACAAAATAGAATTCAGATTCAATCTTGTGAAAAAGAATCTTCTACCGTTCCAGACATCAATCAAATCGATCTGCAGGATGGAGCAGTCGGACTCGATCAGAGCTCGCAGGGTACTGAACAGGAAAGCCTCCTAGGCCACAAGTCCTTTCACTGCTCATGCATGGGTGTAGTGCAGCCAGCCATGTGGTGGGGCGGCTTCACCTCCCACACTTGCTCACGAACAGTCGAACCCACGCCCACGGATGGCCATAATTCGTCCCTATCTTCTGAGGACGTAGCTAGGATCAGAGTCATCTTGCTTCGCACGCTACCCACATACAGATCCCCCGGACATCCATGTGTCTATCCGTAATAGCTTCTGCCGGTGAAGTTGTAACATGCACGACAAAGAACAGCCAAGTTGGAGAGGAGATCCTCTTGATACACTTTGAAATCGAAGTCTAACAGTACTGAGAGGGGGCGAGAGCCAAACATTACAAAAGACACTTTCATATGAATCCAAGAATTGGCAAATATCAGACTCTGGTCCAAACGAGTACAGAGAAGATCTCTTCTCGCCAAATTGAGACCATGTACTATATTGCGGTGGGTAATATATTAGTTACTATTTGCCCACTCCACTTGCCTGTCTAAAATATCTATCTATTGTTTGAACCAAGTTGCTTAAGTTAACTTGAAACTAGCACCATCCTCACCATTCATAGATGATACTCAGTTCCATGTTGTAACGCCCCTGGCCCCGGCGCTAGATCTGGTTCATGAACATCACCAGACCATCTGTTGCATGTTTGGAGATAACGATAAATATATAAGTTGCTTAAGATTGGAGGAGCACCTAGGAGAATATCTAATGGGAGAGCACAAGTTGCATCCTCCTTAACATCATATCTACGAGGAACCCTGTTGGAGGTAGACATCGGCCTGCATAATGAAGGTAGTTGTCAGTGCCATTTTCCATGACATAAGATCTACGATATGCAACCTGTTCAAGGTAGACACCAGGCGGCCCCGGACATTGAAGGCATGCCAGTGTTGTCCTGTCGAGCCACAGTAAGTATGAAGGTGTTGAGTACTAGAGAACTCCATCCCCAGGGAGGTAGAAATTTTGTCCAATGGAATTACTCGGATCATTACTAAATTTATTGGTATTTTATTTTATTATATTAAAATAAAAAATAAAAATAAATATATTTTAATTATTATAAAATGATATACTTTAATAAAATTGATACACTTTGTTACGAGAATTTTTTTCTTCTAGATGCACTCAACAATTTTTTTATTAAATCATTAATATAAATCATAATAGTATGTGAAAAATATAATGGAACTGAGCTCCAAGTGAGACTGGAGACCTGTGGATCATTTAAACAATTTAATGGGTCACTTTATACTTAAATTTAAAATTTATCTTATTAAATTAAGACTCTTATAATAAAATTTTAAACTTTCAGTGGAGTTCTAGGACCCCACTGAAACATGCTAGATCCGCCACTGCCATCCCCCACACCAGATACACGAGAAGCGATTCTCTTAGTCTAATTTAGTTTTTCTCCTCTTCCAGTATTGGTGGATTTTAGTCTAAACGTCCATTAAGAGGATCTCTTCTCTGGACACACGTACATGCACATGTACTTGGAGAGAGAGAGAGAGAGAGAGAGAGAGAGAGGGCGGTTTGTCATGTAAAGGCTTGCATGTGAGAGAGAGAGAGAGAGAGAGGCTTGCATGTGAACGTCTCCATCTCTAGTGGGTTGGCATTTAATTTCATGCACGTGGACGCCCGCTGCCGCGGCCCGCGAGCCCTTCCAAAAGGCAAAACATGTGGAAGAAGATAAATACACGCTCCTCCTCCCCAATGCCCGTGGCAGATTTCCTTCGTTTCAGAAATAATCACTGTTCTAAAGCTCGCTATTTCAGCAGAGAGTTGTTCAATCTAGATTGAGTCATCAATGTGGGTGCAACGAGTAGAGCTGAGTCGAATGCACAGTTATGTATTTGAATTCGGGAAGACTAATTTCAATAGAGCTTGAATTTGGCTGTTCAACGTAAAGTTCGTAGACTCGAAGAGTCGGATCGACTCGGATCTCTTATGATTCGGTACGAATCAAGTTGATTTGTCCCGACTCGCACAAGTCATATGGAAAAGTTTTTTTAAAATCGTATAGACACGATCGAGTCGCACCGACTCGTATTCGTCCTAATATGGTACGAGTCGTCCAAGTCAACATGAGTCAATCCAATACCACAAAATATGATCAACTGGAATTCTATCTCCAGCCATAGATATCAATGGCCTCGTTCTTCTGTTTCACTCCGGAGGGGGGAAAGGCTCTATGGCACGTGTGGGAAACTTCACACATGGGACTGTGCTGACTGGCTGTTGCAGGAGAGAATAGTACTATTGGATGTGAAGGGAGCTCAGTACAGGTGGGAAGGAAAGGTGGGGTGAGAGAGCTACATGTAAAGGGTTGCAGAAGGTGGACAAGGAAATGACAACAGAAGATTCTCAGTAGGGAGGAGATCTGAATGACTATAAGCATGTAGCAGTGCTTTGTTGTCTTCTTCTTCCCTCTCTTACCTTATCTCACTTAGACTCACTACAAGGAAGATAGGTTTTGTCAGCGAGTATATGTCGACGGCTAGACACACTTGTCGACAAAGAGTATATTAGTCGACGGTCAAGAGAAAATCGTTGGCAATAGACTTATATGTCAACGGCTCAGCTAGCCGTTTATACATACGTAATATATGTCAACGGCTAAACTATAGCCGTTGACATATGTAGCATATATGTTAACGGCTTAGACAGATCCGTCGATTTAAGTAATAAAAAGAAAAAATAAATTTGATTAAAATGATATGTCCACGGCTATAAGTTTAGCCGTCGACATATCTGTTATATGTCAACGGCTAAGTTTTTAGCCGTGGACAAAAACCATAACCCTAAATCATAGCCTTCGTTCACAGGGCACCCCAAACCCACGCTCTTTTCCCCCTCAAACCCTCGCCCCCTTCATTCACAGAGACACCGGCGATCGCCGCCTCCAACCCATCGCTGCCTTCGGCCGCAAGCGACCCCATCACCTCCTCCAGCTATCGGCGACCCATCGCTGCCTCCAGCCGCCAGCGACCCCATTGACGCCTCGACTACCCGACCCCATCGCCGATGGGGTACGTGGTATACCGGTGGGGCTTGACGGGCCGATGCTGCTCAACAGGGAGCTCTACCACGTGCCCATGGCGACCACGGAAGTGCCTGGTGGCGAGCACCAACCGGGGGTTGAAGGCCATTAGGGACTCTGGCGGCGTGAAGAGCGTGCTCCTCCGGGACGGTATGATCAGGACGCCCGTAGTGAGGTTTGGATCGGCGAAGCGGGCGCAACTCAGGATGTTCCTGGAGGACGCTGCCAACTTCGACACCCTCTCCGTGGTGTTCAACAAGTGCGTTCCAGTTCCAATTTCTCTCTCTCTCTCTCTCTCACCCTGTTCCTGTCTTCTTCCCCAATCTGTTTCTAGGGAAAGATGAAGTACTAATCCGCTTAGTTCTGCATTTCATACTTTTCTCGACATTTAATTCTTATTTTGGTGTTTGATCGGTATTTCCTTCCATTTTTCTGATTGTAGATGAGTTTGTGAGATCTCATGTGGGTCGCACCTTACATGTTTGTTGTTATGCCTGTAAGAAATGTTCATTTGTCTTTTCCCCCCCATGGATTCATACGGGATCTTCTAGAATAACGAAGTGCATTGATACTATACTTTTATAGGGCGGTTGAGTGTTCTTGCTGTAACTTTTTTATGAAATACAAAAATCGTTTTATTTTTCTGGATGTGCTTGTTCAGGTCGAGTAGGTTTGCGAGGCTGTAGGGGATCCACTGCGCGATGGCGGGGAAGAACCTATACATGAGGTTCAACTGCAGCATCGATGACGCCATGGGCATGAACATGGTCTCCAAGGGCATGCAGAACGTCTTGGATTTCCTGCAGAACGACCTCCCCGACATGGAGGTCATCAACATCTCTGGTGGGGTGCTCTCTCTCTTCCCAATACTCTTTTAATCACACAATCCAAAAATTTTCGTTATAATAGCATATCAGATGCAATCTTCTCAGAGTTCTTGGATGCCCATTTCTAGTTTACGTCAAACAACACCACCTTCAAACTCTGCAGTCTGAGACGGTTCTCCCTTTATTAGGATATTAACAGATGCTAATATATCCCTTATTGTCGTAATTCCATGCATGATGTATCCCCTCGGATAATGCACTTTGAGTAGTTATTAGGAAAACTAGCTTCGCGCCTCAGGTACATAACAGTATACCAGTGGAGAAGAGCAGTTTTGAATTGAGTGCTAGCTTCGCGCCTTTTTGGGGGTTTATTGAGTCGTGATGAAGGTCATGGACTCTTGAGGCCATTTGGATCTTTAGTAGATTCTAACCTAATGGGAGACTATCCATCCTTTTCTCAAAAATTGTGAGAAAAAGTACAAGCTACCGTGAAATTTAGTCTGTACGGAATACAGAAGAAATAAGAAACAATTATGTATGCTATTAGTTGCCAACCTGGGTACAGTGCACATGATCTGCTCTGCTTGCTTTTGAGGTTGACATGCTTGCAGACAACAGAGGATTCATTTTCTTGTTGCACAAAGAAGAAGTAATGGACCAAAGAGTGGAGCAAAATACTTACCCGAGAAAAAGAAAGGGACTGGGACATGAAGGTCGTCTACACAAATGTACTTGGTCACCACTGTTTTAAAAGTTAGAAGCTTTTACCTAGGCAGCCAACATAGATGCCTCAGACAGGTCAACCGCCTCAAAGTTTACCGCTTTAGACATTTTCAATGGCTTTTTTATAGTCATTATCTGTTTTCTTCTGAATTTGTTTTTAATCTTTTCTTCTTCATCAGCTTCTAATTTATCTTCTTGTCTCATCACAGTGACATGGAAGGTTATATGTGTATACCATCGGTCTCTGTCATGGAGGACTTCTTGGCATGTATGTGTATCTCTCTCTTATCCTTTTATAATGGCACAATTGTTAGCAACTTTTACACATGGGTGTCAGAGTAATATCGACTTCTCCTAGTTATTGGATTAAGTGTATGACCTTGCAATGGAACAAAATCTGAGGCTTATTGGAGCTCCATGAAGCTGGGATGTTGTTTGTCGATGAGTCATCTCATAGAGATAATTTTTTTAATTGGTCTATTTAGAATAAAATTAATTCCCAACTTTTGGATGTTTAATTGTAACTCCTACATGTTCTTACTTTGGTGTTTCCACAAATCTGATCCCGAGACGCTTGGTGCAGGATCAGCCTTCACGTAAGGTTCATGTTGCCCATGGTGTTGGATTCTTGCAGCACTCCCAATTTGGTAGGGGAAGTTGATGCTTCTCTTCCCTTTGAATATTTCCACCATGGAATGGTAAGTATATGTATAAGAATTTTGGAAGGTATTGCTTATGTTGATATATTGCTCTTCTTGATGGACATTGCTTATGTAATGTACTGCTCTTCTTGCCGGGGATTGCTTTGTTGTCTCTTTAGTTGACCAACTGCCACCTTTGATCAGTACATGCAAACATTTATTATGAGTAGCTTCTTCTGAGGTCTGAATTGTCACGTATACATCCAAAATCCAATGGCTAGTTAGATTTTGTGCAAATCACACAAACTTTTGGTTTATGATGAAGTCTACTAGTTTTGCGAATGACTTGCAGCAACAGTTTCTTGGTGAACAATATCCTATGTAACATTGTATTCTAGAATTGCCCACATGATAAACTGCTTCGAATTTTATGTCTCTTCTCATAGCTGCAAGAATCATAAGAATTTCGTAAAACATCAAAAAAGGATACAATGAACATCAATGAATGGGAAAATATGCAATTTTTTGGTCTATAATGAAGTTCTACTATTTTAAATAATTTAGAGCAGTTTCTATGCCGACAATATACTATATAACACTATATTATAGAATTGCACACAAGCCGAACTGTTCAGAATTTCAAGTCTCCTTTTCCTTAAATAGCTGCAAGAATCATCAAATTTTCAGAGATATATCCAAGATTCTATCGCCTGTTAGATTTGGTTAACATAAACATATGGGGCTTACATCCTAAACATAAAGGCCTGGCACCTTTTTCCTTTCCCTAGGAATCTATTTGTGAATCAAAAAGTGAAAACTCTTCCCTGGCATGCAGCTATGCTGCTTGGCATTTGGTTGGGAGTGCGGGGAGGGTCTTCTTAGTATAGGAATGCTTTAACTGACAGGAAGAAAATTCTTACACCAAGCTGATAAAAGTTTCAAGTTGTCTTTTCCAAAAAAAAAAATTCTCACAAACCTTTCAAATGCTTATTCTTAGTTCAACTGGATTATGCTTGGTGTTTACATAAGTTTAATCCTAAAACACTTTTGTGGCACAGGATCAGCCTTCAAGCAATATGCACTCAGCTTTTGGTGTTTGATCTTCACCATGCTACCTGCTTGGTGGAGGCAGTTGGTGCTTCTTTACACTAGTGGATATTCCTGTGTTGAGTGGTAAGAACGTCTAGAAGAATTATGTAATATGTTGCTCGTCTTAGTGTATTAGCCTTCTTGATGTGGAATGGTTTTGTCAATGTATTTGCTTTTGGTATTGGACAAAATTAACTGGTGACCTTTCATGTGTAAGAGAGTGAGGATTTGGTATTGGGATTATGGATGACTCCCAATTAAGCACCATATTTCATCCAATATTTCGTCATATTACATGTATGGCTAGTAGAAATATGAAGGAAAAAAAGGTGTTTGCAGGAGTGAAACAAACATCTATTGGTAGCCTGTTAGTGATTATTCTCACCACTGTAATTTGCATATCGTTTACCTATGGAAAGGAAGATCATGAGTACTACTATCTTATATTGAAATTTCTGAGCCATGTCTGGAGAATTGTGATGATTGCTGCTTTTTTTTTGGATGTGCTTGTATGGATGTACTTATTAGTTAAGTTCATACTGTGTATGGATGTGTTTGTATGGATGTGTGTATTTGTTTATATATAGGTTTGTATATCTACATATTTTTATGTATTGTTTAATATTTTTTAAATTTTTTTTTTAATTAATAACTGTTTGTCAGCGGCTGAAACCGCTGACAAAAACTTATGTTACTATATGTCAGCGGCTAAGAAACCATAGACATATCATATTTGTCAGCGGCTGCTATGCATGGCCGTGGACAAATGTACCATTTGTCAGCGGCTACAACTGTTAACATTAACAGCATATGTCAACGGCTTACAGCCGTGGACAAAAGCATTATTTGTCAGCGGCTTATAACCGTTGACAAATACCCTATTTGTCCACAGCTAGAAGCCGTTGACATATGCCTTATTTGTCCACGGTTTTTAGCCGTAGACATATAGGATATTTGTCAACGGTTTCTCATTAGCCGTTGACAAATATTTGCCAACGGGACTTTTGTCCACGGCTTTGTCAGCGACCGGCTAGCCGTTGACACATCGTTTTGTCAGCGGGTCTGTGCGATTTGTCAGCGGCTCTTAGCCGCTGACAAATCCTCTTCTCCTTGTAGTGACTTCCCCTTCGTTCTCATCTCCATCCAATATTGTCACTTTTAAGTTGCTAGCTTCTAAGAATGCAAAGCTACATTTGTTTGTGGTGCAAGATCAGAAGGCTAACTCATGCCTCAAGTAACTCTATTTTGGCGTTACTACGTTGGATCATGATGAAAAACCAAGAAAGGAAAAGAAAGGAGCCACTTGAGGTTTCTAAGTTATGATGTAGAAGGGTTTCCCTTCTAAGTCATTAAAAACCAAAAGGGAAAAGAGACGCCTGAGTTAAACCACAACAGGGAAATTGTTGTATGATTAATACAGCCAAGAAATCCCAAGTTCAATCATACAATATGCTCCATGCTTTGAGAAAAATCAATACAACTGGATTAGATAAAAGTATGTGGTTTCTATTGGGTTTTATAGCTAATATTTAATGGTCTACTTGTGTTATTGGGCCACACACATTTTGACACACTATTCAGTCCAGTATATGAAATATTTTGTTGGGCTTAGCCCATTAAATAACCCTGTTATGAGTGGGCTCTTAGTTTGTGTACGATTATGACTAGTCCCTCCTCTCTGTAAAAGTAAATGCAACTCTCCACATGGTGTTATGTAATTAAGAGACTATAGACAGAGGAAATCAGAGAGGAATCTCGTGTGGGGTTATGCACATCTCTGCCTTGGTGTTCGTGCGTTCGCGGGGATCTTCCTCTTTGTTTTTCTCCTCTGTCAGCACAAACGAGGGATGACTTCCGTTTCAAGAATTTTGATCCTCAACAGTTTCTGAATTTGAACCCAGTACATCATTGTGCTAGAGGTTTTATGTAGCCTCTCCAAGTGGGTGGGGGCAATCCAACAAAGGGAAAAAGGAATCCTCAGGCTTGTGACTTCGTTTAGAGTAAGCCAAATCTCCATGACAATGCCATCCTGTAATGGTCTTTAAAGTACATCTACATCGACTACTGCTTAACTTATGTATAGTGATTGTTACACATCAACAGCCACAATACCACAGTGCCAAAAAATGAAACGAATCCTTTGTCGACATCGGAAGACCAATGGACTCCCAGCAGCATCCGTACCATTATTGCAAAATAAGTAGGTTTTTTTCTTCCCATGCACAAATCAGTATGATCATACGTGTGATAATCACCTTCCCAAATATCAACATCGATTGTTGAACTGAACTATAGAACTTTGCAAGTCGGCAACATCTCCATACGTTTCTCCTTCATAACCACTGCCGTACTTGATGCTTGCCACAGTGCACAAACTTGAGATGAGTCCAGTCCAGGACACTATAGAACAGCTATCAGCAGTACCACTTTTATTTCCAAACGGAGAAACCGACACGTGTTCACCATATCCCTTTTATTTTATTTTTGTTACAAAAAAGCTAACTCAACAGGTTAGCTAATACAGGGGAGAATCAGATCTCTGATACTTAAGGTCCACTTATTTTTGTGTAAAAATAGGCCACATGCAAAGTCTTTTCTGAAAGGTACATCACTATCCATTTATTTGGTAATTCGTAAGGTAGTGAACAAAACATTTAATTCGTTGACTTCTTTTTTCCCCTGATTTTGGCATCTATAGGATAAGATTGAATATTTTTTTCAAAACAAGTGAAAATATTTTCATTAGGATCAAATGATGAATTTTGTTTCTATTTTTTTTGTAAATGTATTTCTTTGAAAAAGAAAATCTTTTTCATCCAAATATGTTTTACGTATAACAAAGCAAGCGGACTCTTAAGTTGAAGACTTCTCCCGAAAGGTCAGCAGACCAGTTGGTTGAGAGTCTAGTTTGCCAAGCCTTGATTGCGAGCCAGTTTGTAACCTGGTTAACTTGTCGCTCTGGCCCAAGATCATAAGTACTAGTCACAACTGAAATTAATCGATGTAGGACTATTATATAGACGCTCTAATACTCCCCCTCACGGCTAAGATGGCCCGTGAAAATTAGATAAGAAGCGATGGCACAAATTAGATGATAAATTTAGGAAAATAAAGTTGGTTCAGGCTCCCCGCTGATACCATCTTACAAACCACAAAATTCGGATATTATAATTTATAAGAAAGACATTAGAGTTTTTGTGGCATAGAGGTCTTTTTCCTTTATTGGACATTTTGTCCTGTGTAATAAACAGCCGCAGAGAGTTCCCTTTTAACTTTTTCCCCTTTGGGAGGAGGGGCCATGGCTGTTTATTTATCCAAAGAGATTGCCTATATTTCAAGTATTGTAAGCCAACCTAATGCAGCCCAAAGAGTGTAAACATCTTGGGGACTGTCTGAAAAATTACATATATGGATGTTTATTTCATTTTTTCTACACACTGTTTGCATATATGATATTAGAATGCAGATGTTTAGTGGTTTTGGTGATGCCATTGAACATTGGTAAAAGTGGACATAGGAATATATAAGGGCCATGGCTGCTTATTGCAATATATATCTATAATATTTCAATAACTGTGGATTCTAAAAATTATTTCTTCAGCCTATTAGTTGTACAGATTCTTAATTTGATACGATTCCCTACTTGGATGTGAAGTTTTACCATATAATTAGATCTGAATATAAATCCTGGGTGTGAGGATCACCTCAGCGCATAGAGGAAGAGAACTCCGGCCGGCAATCTCTGAACCCCCAATGCCGTAATTTTTTTATTTTCAAGTCAGCAATTTTAAAATCTATGAATTCTTTTGATTTTAGAACTGAAAGTGATTTATTTGGACGACTGTACGTAAATCATTCACATAACAATTAAAATTCTTGAATTTCGGGTTCTGATAGTTTTGACTTAGAAATTAAATCAAGAAAAAAAACACGCCACAGGAAATTGAAATCCAACAATTTACAGTACCTCAAACATAATATAATACACTGAATCCCCTCTCCCCCTAATTAATGACCGAGTTGGGAGGATTTCTGCAGCTTGGAAAACGCTACATGAACCGGCCCCTTAGGGGA
Source organism: Zantedeschia hybrid cultivar (assembly GCA_030544215.1). Classification (NCBI taxonomy): domain Eukaryota; kingdom Viridiplantae; phylum Streptophyta; class Magnoliopsida; order Alismatales; family Araceae; genus Zantedeschia; species Zantedeschia hybrid cultivar. The sequence continues at coordinate 37,043,681 of JARZZO010000013.1, forward strand.
GTTGGTTCACCACCTGCCTCCCATTCGGGAGGTGGCAGGTCCGAGTCTAGTTGGAGTTTAATATTTTCCTAGTCATATAGCCTTAGGTGCTGTTGGGATATTTATCCCATAGAATTACTTTTTTGAAAAATCAGTTCGACTTGGAATCCTCGCCTAATTAGGCGGAACTTTCGACCATTTCGGAATTAGCTCCAAATTATTTGGAGGATATCTCGGGTGGTTCCACTTGGTTGGAGCTCTAGTCTCTTGTAGATACTTGAACTTGTCGCCTCCGAGCCACCCTTCAAAAAAAGGAAAACGCTGCATGCAAAATATATGACAGATCCATTAATTTACAATAAAATTGATCATGATTAGATTGTGTAAAATCCCGTTTTGATTTACTTCTCTCTCTCTATCGGTGTATTTTTTTCATCTTATCTTAATGTAACAGTTGGTGCAGCACGGATCACATCTCAAAAAGGGCGGTAGGATTTTATCTGACAGCTGAGAGATTTAAAGAAGAGATGAGATTCTTTGAATCAATATGTGTCTCCATTTACATGGCATAAGAGTGAATGTAAGTGTGGGTTGAATTGAGATGAGATTCTCTGAATTAGAGAGCGTGTCTAGCTTCATTGATATGGAACATGAACAAATCAGTCGTGTCATAAAAAAGGTAAGTGTGGGATCTAAATTTATCCTTGTCGTTTCAGCTAACTCGGTCTCGACCACTCATTGGCAATCAACAGGTGAGCTGTTCCACATCCCAACGACTGTTGAAACTGTTGAGTGAGCTAAGATGCAACAACAACCGACAGTATTGCTTCAGAACCCAGAACTGAACGGATGGACGGGAGAATGGGATTGGGAGGAAAAGGCTGTCCGATTCTCTCCCTTTCATGTCATCAATCAACATGATGTGGCAGGTGCGTCGGCAACTTACATGTCATCAACTCTCGACTGTGAACAACGAGATAACTAATGAAAGAGAGAGTAAATATTTTGTCCATTCAAGTTACTCAGACGTTAAGTCATAAATATGATTTGATCAGTGAGATTTCGAATTAGACTACTTTAAATTGAGTCAATAAATTTGATAGAATCTAATGAGATCTCAAGACCCCACAAAATTAACATTGAATCTACCACTTAGATTACTCGATCAGGCCATCAGGGGACCTTCAGAGAGCTATTAGTTATGGATGTCATGAGATTTCAACTGAAGAGGACCGCCGACTTCTGAAGGATTATGGAACTGGGGAGTTGATGGTGAGACCTGGGCGCCAAGGACGATAACCGTGAAAATTAACTGTGTGAAGACTGTCTCGTACTCCATTTTTAGGGTCAGGGTCAAGTGGATGAGAACAGTATTGAGTAATATTTACTGTAGTGTCCCAATTATGTTGCAGCTGCCATCTGATCGTGTTAGTGATTTTAATTTAATCTATTAATAAAGGCTTATTAACCTATTTAAGTTAATTAGAATAGTCTACTAATTTAGTTAAAAGATTGGATTTGGATGCATAGAATCCTGTTCTGATGATTTAATGATATCTCTTTGTAGAAAACTCCAATTTATACAAACTTATATGCGTTGAAAAGAGGACTAAAAAATCTAAAACTTTGTTGAAAATCACTTTTACTAATTGAAACCATTTAGGGGACTGTTTTCTAGATTTTTAGAGAGTTGTGATCTATGATGGCAAGTAAGCAGGAGGTAGCAATGAATGGATAAGATGTTGACACCTGATGTAGACTGGATCTATCACGACCGGATCCCGCGGACGGAATCCGGAAAAGAGGATCCGGAGCCGGTCCGGATCGAACGATGGAAGGGGACCCGACGGGGATCCGCAACGAGGCGAAGACGGGGCTTCTCGGGATGAACTGGATCCGCCCGCGGAGGGCGCGATCTGCCGCCGGAGCTGCTCTTGGATAGTGAGCCGCTGCTCCTTCGGCGGACGGAGGCGCGGCGCGAGCAGGAGCTTCTCTCGGCCGAGCGGTCGGCGAGCGTCGGAGCAGAAGCCGGAAAGTCCGAGATCGGACGGGGGGACGGCTCGCTCTCCGACCAGGGAGTCCGAAGGCACCTTCAGCGCGAGGCCGAGCCTCCTGGTGTGGGGCAGCCGGCGGGCTTGCCCTCGGACAGCGAGCCCGAAGGCTCCTTCAGCGCGAGACCGAGTCTCCTGGCTTGGGGCAGCCGGCGTTCGGCGTCGAGACCAAGGAGGGGAATCCGAGGTCGGCGGCCGAGACCGACTCGGGGAGGTCGGCGACGATTCGAACCGAACCCCTGCAGGAAGGATAGAAGAAGAAGAACCAGTCAGCAGGAGTCCCGGGCGTCAGCCCTGGGGAACCCCCTCCGACGGTCAAGTTAGCTCCTGAAGAATATTCGATTCAGAAAGCAAGAAAGAGTAGCTATAATGCTATTCGGACCGAAGTCCTTTAAGGGGTTTCGGAAGCTTGTATAGGCATCCGTTTTTCCCACCACCCTCTTGGCCACAAACAGCGGGATATTTATAGCAGAGGATAGCGGATGGTTAACGGTGGCAGCCGATATATGACTAATTGTAGGTTTACTGATAAACCGCCATAGCGCCCGATCCGCCACCGGAGTGGGCCGGAATCGGCTGCCGGGCCGAAGGGGGTTGGGCCGCTGATGGGCCGAAGGCCTGTTGGGCCCTGGGCTGCCGCGCTGCTCCCGGGCCGTAGGCTGGTGGGCCGCTGACAGGCTGAAGCCTGTTGGGCCGGGAGCGACAGTGCCGCTTATGGGCCGTAGGCTGCTGGGCCGCTGACGGGCCGAAGGCCACCGGAGGGCCTGGTACTGCTGCTGTTGGGTTGAATGGGATTTGAGCCTGCTTCAATGGGCTGAATCAGATTCTGCCTCATCAACACCTAAGTGATGTGGTGTCATTATTTGGCAAACCCTTATCCTTTACTATTGAGGAAGATAAGAGAATTCTTAAAACTTGACACTTGTACAACTATTTGTCAACATTTAATGATATTTATCTCTTAGTAATGAGTTGTTAAGAGAAAGCTTGACACTTGTACTTCCTTGTGTCATTGTTTGGAAGGAAGTGCCCTTAAACTTTGACAGTTACGTGGCAGCTTATAACCCAAGTTTATCCTAGGAATGAGAGGTGGCACCTATTTAACTAACATGTATCCTAATGTTGACACCTACAAGAATAGATGGCCACCAACTAGGTAATAAGGTCCTAGAATTCCACACCTATATGTTTAGGTGGCAGGATTTAAATTAATAAATTAATATTCTCCCTTATCCCTTTCTCCCCCTTCTTCACCTATAAATAGGAGGGCATCCCCACCTTAAGCTTAACATCTCCAAAAAGAACAAATATAGACATAGAGAGAAAGAGGAAGAAGAAGGTGTGCAGCTTATTGATTTGATTAGCTTTAATTTTGATACCTAAATATACAAAAATCGTAAGATACATTTATTATGATTTCTAGAACTATTTTCATTTGATACATGCTTCCTAATCATAATTCACGTTGAAAATAACACCTTTTATAACTCTAAGGTTATTAAATCTATTTGACCATAAGATTTTACTGTAATTATATACTTGATCTTTGTAAGAAATGTATAATCTGTAAGCAAAATATATGAACGGAGAATGCCATCACAAGGAGAGTTTTGGGCCGACCTTGTAGACATTCGTAAAGTAGGTCAGAACCTGTGGGCACCAAGTATACAGATGGGATACCTACAGTTTTGTGCAGTAATTAAGACCTTAGCACTCTATTGCCTAAGTACTTTGGTATTTATGTAGATGCTCTTTATATTATAGTTTGAATGGTATGTTTGGTATGTGCAAGTGAAAATAAGATATTAAACATAATTTATGATATAATTCTGATTCAATAAGTCATGTTCTTATTTTAATAAGTCCTCCATAATATCGTTTGATTATCCTTGTGATATATCATTAACATGCTGCTAGCCATGTGAGAAAGTAATACATGCCATGTGAACCTCCTGAGAAAGTTATATATGCCATGAGAACCTCCTTATGATTGAAGGTTATTTGTTCAGTAGATGTACTAGCTAGAGACTATGTTTATGAATTATAAAATATAATATATGAATATAATAATATGACCAAATAATCTTTACCTCTCAGATTTGATCATTTAAGAATATGCTTCATTTAATAAGATTTGATATATATGACTCTATTGTAGATAAAGTCTTATACTACATGATCTGATCATCATGCCTAGATTATATATATATATATAATTTGACTTTTAAAGTTTATTATATGATATGTCTTATCTCTCATACTAGTTTGTGGGATGAATTTATCCCACTGCTATGCACCCGAGTCCGATGTGAGTCAATGTGTTGGATCGGATTGAGAGCGTAACACTTCTATAGAGTGGGATTCACGTTGTCCAATTCCACAATACGACAGCGCTTCATGCACCGTTTGATTCAGTCGTTGCAGTAACAACAGCAGTTCATATATCGTTCAATTCGACAACAGTGATTGCAGGTGCAATATCTGGAGACGGTGTAATAAGCATTACTCATATTTAACTATTTTCAGGTATAGGCCAATTATAGACCAAGAGAAAATAACATAGGCACGTAATCATTCGCAGCTTGTCGACTGAGGAAGAGAAACGGATGCATAACTAACGGAGGGAGAATTATTCCCCGAGCCTTTGATTTGACTTGAGGAAATTATATAGTTAGCTTTATGTCTCCCGTTGTGCCTTGTGATGTGGGATACAATTTATTAAAGTCTCTAGGCAAGAGGTAACTTTAAAGAGTCCATCTAAGATTTTTGATCAGATGATTAAAAAACTCAAAACAAAAACCATGCTCCTGTGCGATCCAATGCCTGCCCGAGGGGCGGTGCAGCAGTCAGTGCAGTAGGTATCACTTTAAACCCAATAACTTCACACTAGGGCAGTTCATTTTTCGGTCTAGACCGAAATCCAAGTTAAGAATTCAATTTTTTAGATCTGATCCAAATGGAACACACTATTTCCATCTGGTTCGGTTCTTCTTTTACAGAAACTGAAAAACCCAATTCTTCTCTTCGAGTCCATTCGTACGGTGATTTTTGGTCAGATGATTTAAAAAATTCAAAAGAAAAGTCATACTCCCATGCGATCCAATGCCTGTCCGAGGGGCAGTGCAGCAGTCAGTGCAGTAGTGTTACTTTAAATCCAATAACCCCACGCGGTGCCGGTGATTGCTTACGGCCAAAGAGAACACCGTAAAAGCACGACCGGGCGGGGACGGAAAATGGTAACCTATAATTCGGTGACAACCTGATTATTATCTATGTTTCAGTCGGTTGTTAATGATGGCAGTCGAAACCGAAATCCAAATGGATGCCGTCACGGATGGCATAATTGAATTGCTAGAATAACATTTAGGGTTTCTAAAAAATTATAAGTTCCTGAATTATCTAATATTCTATTCGATACCAATAACATTCTCGAACGAGGACACTAATGGAAACCTCAATCCCATCGGATCGTTTATCAGAATCAGACTCAGAAATACTCCATATTCATACCAAATCTGACCCCTACAAGTAGACACAATCACATGCCTTTAGATACAAAGCCAACACCTCCTCAGGCATGGAACAGTTTAGGGACAACCCAAACGATTTCGAGGATGTATAGCGGTCAAGTGTGGACAAATTCTGTCCGGCTAAGACCACCTAGAGAATGTTTAACATAGATGGCCGAAATCGTCCTACATTGCATACAGAAGATAATAATCAGACCTAAGCTTGCGTGATTGGCACGAGGTGAGGTTAATGACCTGAAGCTGATGAAAAGGTTATGTATAAAACAGAATCATGTCTTAATAAGATTATAATACTTGGGAAGTGGAAATCCCTGGACAGATCCTTTTCTCTGATCGTGGTTAAGAAAACGTCTAACCTTCGATTATGTGCACCCCAAAAGGGTCCCAACCTCATGACCTAGTAGGGGTGATTATATGAATACTGTCTAAAAGTCTAGCAGGCAACTAAGCTAGAGCTTGATTATGATCATTGCTTTCAGATGAGAGGGCTATCATGCTAATTCATTGTCTGTATATTCTTATCCCACCGTCACTAAGCCCTAACATCTAGAGAGAAAATCTTGGGAATCTGCAAACATCATGCGAAAGTTAGAGGGGAAATTTTACATGGGCATGGAAGATGTTGGCAGGATAACAATTGCAAAATGTTCAAAAATAAAAAAGAAACATTATTTGCAGGTTCAAGGAAATAAGAATATGTAGCCGCTAGGATACAATGGCATAGACTTTAAGGAGTAGCTTTCCATTCATCTTCTTATAAAATTCAAACACATTTTCTTTCTAATAGATTACTTTTTGGAGAGTTTTTTCCCCTTTCCAAACGAATATTTCTCATGATTCTTCGTTTCTTTGAGAAACCTGAGAATGCAGCCCTCCTTCCTCCACGAATGGGGCTCTGGGTTGCTGAAGTAGGCACCCACCAGCCTGCATCTTCGGCTTCCATCTTTGTCTGGATGCCTAGGTGGCACCCACTGGCCCACCTTAACAATGCAACTTTTAACAATGATGATTCTCCGTTTGATTAAAGAAACGGCTCCTCTAACTGTGACAATTTTATTACATCTAGCTATGCATTGTATTTCTCTCTCTTCAGTTTTTTCTCTCTTTATTGCCTACATACTTTTTTTATGCTACAAGGCAAGGATATAGAGGAACAATCATACAGTTAAATCTTAGGCATGTAATATTGGTTCAACGCATTCGAGTATTAGAAGTATTCCCAACATTGACGAACCATGCATACCTACCTCATCCTTTTTTTCGTTTTCTGTTCATTTCAACAAAGTAACACATTCATATAATACTTGGGGAAACTTAACGAAAGTTCTGGAAACAACCCCAAGCAGTAAGTGTCAATTAAAACATATGTTAACAGAGGATGTCAAAACAAAAGTGAAAAATTGCAACTTGTTAATAGTCACAAGCCATAACTTGCAAAGAAATAAACAAAGTAGAAATCATATACACAAATCTTATTTATAGGATTGGATACAAAGATACACACAAGTTTAGATACAATGGAGTAAGAAGCTCCAGCAATAAAAAATTCATTTCTGTAACCCCGCAAATCTGTGTGGAATTGGGGCAAATTGAATGAAATTTATTTACCTTATAAATCATTTGCTTGTGTTAGATCAGTCCAAAGAAGGAGTCGTCTAGGTCGACCAAGAAACCTGGCTTGCCAAGCAGGCTCTTCATCTTCAGATATGAAACCAGTTTTCTCATATAGCTTCTTTGCCGGTTCATTGTCCACAGCAACATGAACATACAAATCAGTTATACCTGCAGAAAATCACTAGAGAATTAAAATGTAAGAGAACAACACAACACAAATGATATGCAAAACTGTTATGGGCTTGAATCACATGACACTCTCAGGGTAGAACAAGACAGCAACACTTTTCCTGGTACTATAGCTATATTCAGAGAATAATCATACATTATCCGTCTCATGAAACAGTCGTGGCAAGTATGCAAACAACTTTCTGCTAGGCATCAGAACATAACATTATTTGGGTTTTTTCCATGACCTGACGATGTATAAATTTAACGAGTATTTAACAGAGAGGAATAGACAATTAGAAGCTGGTTACCAAATTGCTTGTAGACTTGCAACACTTCAGCCTATGACCAGATGAATCCAGGTGATGACACCCAAAAACTCATATAGATGGAAAGTAAGAATTCATTATCGCTGTGAGCAAGAGAATGACTCAACAGATGCTAATCAATGAAGCAAAGAAGCAAGAGATATCATGATCAATGTGCATCGAGGATGGATGGCTCTACTATCATGATCATAGTCATTAGAGTTGACACGAGTCATTGGTGGGGGTGAAGTTACTGGTACTGGGTTGACAAGCATACAAATTGTTTCTACATTTTTATGATATATGATCAGCTAGTCTTAGGCAATCACAGAAGCACATATAAGGTCCATGAAACACATAAGGTACATGATGGCTTGAAACAGGGCACAGCATTAAATTTGATTTTTGACATGATGATCAGAAAGACATTGATGTGGAGTCGGTAAACTGATTATGGGACTTCTGAAAAAGAGTTAGCAAGGGATAGACAAAAGAACATAAAAGAGAAATTCATATTTTACCCTAGTTTGGAAAAGAATACATTCTACTTATGTTAACATACATCCATCAACATTACTGTTAGATTAGCATGCACCAACCATGCTAGTCAATCCATGTCATTCTGGTTACAGCTATGTAAACAGAGAATTAAACTGGTTTCTGGTAGGTATTCATAAAAGAGTCTTAGCAACATTGAAAATCTGGTGTTTCAACTAAGGATATCACTGTTTTGATTAAAAAAGTACCTCTGTAGTTTCTGTTAAACAGAAGATAGCTTGATCACCATGCAGACTCCAGTTCACACATGGAGAATGCATGTTTGAACCCACTCAATAACATCACGTCTTGGAGAAATGACTCAAATTCTCAGACTTCACAGCGCCCTGCTCTGGCATGCAACAAGGGGTTTACAGAGCTCACCCCTGTGCAGCTGAACACCACTGGCACTGACGACTCAACAAGGAGCTTTAGGAGCTTGCCTCTGAGCAGCTGAACCCCATTGACATCATCAACTCATGAAGTATCCCAGGTGTCCTTTGTAAGAAAAAATAGTGGCATGTTTTTTTTATGAATCAGCATGTCTATGGTGCAGTAGAAATACAATTTAACAGCCCTAGGTGGTACCACGTTATTCTCTTAGTATGGTGGGTGTCCTAACCCTCTAGACCAGTTGTTAGCCTTCATATGATCAACATTCTCAAGGTAGCGCCAACTAGGTTTACTATTCCAAACACACCACCCCCAACCAAATAAATAAATAATAACTTGATCATATGAATAACTTGGAAACCAATATATCAGCCAAGGTTCGCCAACTCACGGATCCGGATTGGATCGGGTTTTGCCAGATATGAGTCAAATCTGATCCGACTCAGTCCGACTTGCACGAGTCAAGCCAATGAGTTTGTTCAAAGTAATGAGTTTAAGTCTTATTTTAGAGAAATGTACCCTATTAATTGATATAAAAAGTATAATTTTACTTATCAAATGAGAAAAACTCAATTTAAAACAACCCATTATTTACTTATGAGTCGGCACAATCCGGTCCAACTCGGTGCATATCAGCGGATTGGACTCGCCCAGATACCAGACGACTCATACGAGTCGGCACGATCTGGTACGATACGGCAAACCATGATACCAACATAGAAGTCAAATCACCATCAAGTCATAGTGCGGATGTAAAAACCACTGTAGTGTGACAATCACCATCAAGTCATAGTGCAGATGTAAAAACCCATATGGGTTAGATGCATCTATGTCATCAACAGAATGCATCAATAATGCATTATGCCAAAGCTATTTATGAAAAGCACTTCCACATTAGACAGACTCCAATATAAATATTCTCAGTTCTACTGCTAAGGCCATCACATGTGTAACTCAAAGAAGTTTATTTATCAAATTTGAACTAAAATCCTCAACAACTTTCTTCATCAAGTCATTTGAACAGAAAGGAATTTGCTGATTTGCAACCACTGTTTTTCTGCATATAAAGATGTCCCTGGGAGTGATGTTAGAACTATGTGACCAATCTCAAAACACCAAAAGAATGTATGCATATTGTAACTGTACCAGTAGTACAACAATGAACAAAGATGATAGCAGTGGTGATGATGAATACAGGTGCAAGGAAACAGACAAGATACCCCAGTTTTTAGCAACTTTCTTTGACCTCATAATGATTGCATGCCCAAGACCATTTCTGTGCAGCTCCTTAGCAACACACACATTGCTGAGGTATGCCCGTGTGGTATCTTTTTCAGTGCCCTGTGATAAACATTTCGCTTAGAGATGAAGTTTAAGAAAGCCAATGTTTTAAAAACATGAACAATCATGATTATCAATTTGGAGTTAAAAAGAATGCCACTAGAAGATAAAATTAACTGTAAAACTACTTGCAGTTTCTATTGCTAGCAATCAAAAAATGAGCAAATCAGATTGAAGCAAGATTCCGGTCTCTAGATTTAGTAAGGTCATATTATTTCTGTTAAAGGTGGAGAAATGAAGTTGCCATCAATATTCAAAAATTGGTTCAGATATGAGCCATGTGATGCAACCAAACCGAAATTTTCAGCTAGGGACACAAATAAAATGCTTTATTGCAAGCACGGTTTGCAGGATCAACCAATCAGCTGATCTGCCTGCCTTTGGGATGAAATATTAGACCAGGCTGGAATCAGCCTGAGGACATCCAGATCGGCCTTGGATTGGCTGGCTCTTTTGTGAATAAGCCATTCTAGCCTGAGTTGACTCAGTCCCGCCTGACTCAGTCCAGTTCCTGTTCATGAAGAAGGTGTTTAAATCCCTTTCACCCCCCTTCCCCATTACGAAAGGAGGGATCCAACAGCAACAGCTGACACCACCATCACTCACCGTTGCTGTCAGCCTGCCTCTTGCTCCTCTTCTCTTATTTTTAATTTCTGGCAGCTGCAAAATGGGAACAGTAAGGGCTAAGGAAGATCAAGGTTGTAAGGGGTTGACATTTTATAAAAACCCATATATAGTATATTTGTAAATGTGATTTCTATTTTTTATAATATTATATTTTTATGAAAGTACTTTTTTTTACCAGATCAGATTGATTTCCAGATTGGCCAGTTTGGCTGATCCAGTCTGAGTCAGACTGTCTGACCAGAATCGCGATTGAGAATACCTCGATTTGGACTTCAAGATTGCAAGTATTTATCGGGCCTTCTATTCAAATGTTTATAGAGGATTTAGTCATTTTTAGGTGTTATGACTCGACTTTTATTCACAGCTATACAAGCCCAAAATAATCAAGTAGCTGTAAAGCATCTAAACCCCACATAAACAGTTTAAAATATCCCTAAAAAGGGTAGATATTCTTTGAAAATTCATAAGTCATTATATAGACCTATTCACTTCATTCCTAGTTTATTAGAAATTCATAATAATTTATAACAATCATCATATTGATCACTTATTCTAAATCAGCTATTTTGTACCTTTAACTATTCAAATATTATAAACTGACCTACAAGAGTATTTTAATCATATTTTATTGTATAAAACTCAGATTGACAAGATTATTGAACCATTGTAAACTTCAGGTAGAAAACACATACGTCGTAGCCTTTGAACCAACTCTCCTCTGTCTTCTCTGCTTTGCCTTTTCCATGACCGGCCTGTGGTAACTACAGCCTTCTCTGTGTTTATTTGCTGTTGTAAACTTCGGGTAGAAAACACATACGTCGTACCCTTTGAACCAACTGCCAGCCTTGTACATCTGAACCTATCTCCATGACTTACTGTTGCCCTTGCTCTCAGTTGCTCCTCTTCTTTCTTATCTCCCACTTCTCCTATCTCTTGTGATCTCTGCCATAGAGAGTTAGAGAGGGATTGAGAGCGGCTCGGAGGGAGAACGGGAGCGGTTCGTAGTGGTTCTTAGTGCGGTGCGTGGAGGACTTCGCGTGAGACTTCGTGCATACGGGAGGTTCCTGCCATGCCTAAGCGGACTTGTTCGTGTTCTTGATCGTTCGATTTAGAGGCAAGTGATGATTAACTTCAAAATCATAGCAGTTTTATGTATCAAAAATCTTACTTTCAAATTTATTTTCTTTCTATATAGATGCGTGAGCGATGTTTTAGGACGTTTTCGGTGAAGATTTGATCTTTTATTTCTCTTGAATCAATTATGAAAACTATGGCACAAGGTTAAAAACGCGTCGACCACAAGTGACGCGATTTACGAATCACGTCACCCACAATTGACGTGATTTTACTGATTTTCATGATATTTTTAGTTAATTCATGCTTAATTCATGTTAACTTGATGTTGTGATTCTGTGATGTTTAATCTCGCTAGCTACAATGTTGTATCATGTTTGGGTTATTAGTATCACGTTGGAAAACTTTTCTGTGGAATAAGATGATTTATGTGATTTGTTTAAGTCATGATTTACCATGCTAAGATGATGAAGTTTATCATGTTAAATTTCTATGAAGATCTATGATATGTGTAGCTCATGAGTGATTTGTTTAGAGCATGTTTAGATGGATAGCTGCATGTGCATGTTTACAGTTTTTTTGAAAATTAATAAGGTTTTTTTTTTTGGAATCAAGTTTTAAACTGCTGAAAGGTGTCAAGGTAGTTGATGCGATTTTCGAATCACGTCACCAGACGTTGACGTGTTTCAAAGGGATATTTGGCACACTGATTTAGCTTTAATTTCATGTATAATTACACGTTTTAATTTCTGTTATTGCATTAGACCATGTTCCACATGAAACAGATCCATATGTGCATGCATGTAATGCTAAGTGAGATGTTAAGGTGTTAAGTGGATGCACCAGCCGGTGAAGTGGGCCCAAAGTGCAAGATGGACCAAAGTACCACATTAGAGGAGCTACCTCTTGATTCTCTCGAGACCAAAGTGCTACCTAATGAGGTCATCTCTTGATTCTATGGGGACCACCTTTAGATTTCCCTCATTTACTTAGTTAATGACTATGAGGTTAAGTAAGATATCTGAGGCAACGGGCTAAATCCTGAAAGTATGTTTACATGTTATTCAAGTGGGATCTAAGAGCGTCTCCTGACTACACAGCCGAAGACTTAGTAGGTTTGCCATAACCACTGGATAAAGAAAAAGGATACATCTATGTCATTGTGTGGTTGCTTGTCTTATATTTAAGAGAAAGATACGATATATGTGATCATGTGTGATGTTAAAAGATGAGATGAAGTTAAGTTTCAGATTTTAATGTATGGTATCATGTCATGCTTAATGCTGAAAATTTATGTTTATATTCATGTTTAGAAGTACGTGCTCTGTTAGAATCATGGTAATTGACTTGTATATATAATTTCTTGAAAGCTATGATCAATGAGAACATGTATAATTCTTGTTATGTTTAAATGCTAGGTATCATGCCTTTTGATGATTATATGCTGCTATGAAAATCTGTGGTTTTGTGGAATATGAGCCTGCTGAATCAATTGGGACTCACCCTTGCTTAAAACTAATATTTTCAGGTGAGACTGAGGTCGAAGCTAAGGTTCAGGAAGAGGAGACTTAACCTGGACGTGAAACTTTGATAGAAGATTATCTAGTAATAGGTTTTAGTTGTTTTGCTTTATTCAGTAGCAAGAGATGTAATAGGGTAGTTCTATTCAGTTCAGAGATGTACTTTTATTTCATGTGACTTCATAGATATCCTGGATTTGTATAAGTTGGTTATTAGTTTACTTAGTATGGTGGATATTTTTCTTTGTGGTTGTGAAGGTTGTGCTATTTTATTTCATATATTGTCTCATGCTTATACTCACTACTGCCATTTCTAGATATTGGGTTGTTCCCACTATGGCACCATTCAGTTGGTCCGATGTAGGCCAGCATGACCAAACCGGATCACTGGGGGCGTTACATTAGGTGAATGTCAAAGAAAGTGAATATAAAAATAGCTTGATATCCATGGGTAAGACACTAATACTAACCCATTCAATTGCCTTTCCCCTACACTGAGTAAGAAAAAATTGAAACATAACAATGTTATTATTGCTTATGGAAAGTTCTCTCTCAAGAGTGGCTTCCTCCTCAACCCTTCTATTTTCTCGACCCTCCACTCTTCTACCTTGTGCTCCTCATGTTGCTCCACCTGTCCAACCAAGTCTATGCTCCTAACTTTGCAGCTGCATTACCACAGGTTTGAAGTCTCTCCCTCATTCCTCTAGGCCCTTCCTTTCTTTCACTGAGCTTCCACCTCTTCATCCTGTTTGACAAGCAGTTACTTTGGCTTCAGGTTCTCCTTGGGTCTTGTAAGGATTGAGGTTTCGGATCTGATTGTCGGGTCGGATTCGATATTGGACCCTTTGGTTTGGGCCCTTGTGGGCCTGGGGCATGGGATATTTATCGTATCGAACTTGCGAGACGCGATTTTAAGCGGCGTCGGCCTAAGGGGACGTCATTTAGGAGCCGGGAGTACAACGTGGGCGAGCGTTGGGGCGTGAGTGTACGGTCCTGGTCTAATCGTCTGAAAGGCGTCTTGTATAACCAACGACATTCAGAGATCTGTCAATGTACGACCCCGACAACGACGCGATTTACCTTGTTTCGGTTTGACGTCCGAGACTTTCCTCCTTTTCTCTCATTTCTCTCATTCTCACTATCTCTCTTTCCTCTCTCCGAACAGCTCCGTTTCCCCTTCCCCTTCCCTTCCTTTTCTCTCCCCATTCCTCATCTTCCTCCACTCCATCAACCTCCTACCCCTCACTGCTACCACCACCATCTCCTCCGCGGCACATTGCTCTCCGGACGGCGGCTTGGAACTAGAAGGAGTTCAAGTAACCGGTAGGGTGACAATTCTCGTTGTGTTTTGTTTAAAATTATGATTTTCCCACTTTGAAGCATGCGATGTGTGTGGATATTTTGAGTAAAAAACATGTTTTAAGAGACTTTTTAATGAAAATAGGTATTTTTATGAAATGGATTTTTGGGTATTAAACTGGTTATTGGATTTTTCCTCTTGTCTTTTTTACATTTTTGTGTGTTTTGGGGGAGAAGAGGGACCCTCAGTTTTGGCTCGGTGGAGACCGGAGAAGCTCGGTTTCGGTCGTTGAATGGCGTCGAGACTAGGTGACGCCATTTAGAATGGTGTCGACCATGGCCGACGTGATTTAACAGTTCATTTTCTCGGTTCCCGAAGCCAGTGTGGGATAAAGAGCTAAACGACGTCGGCCATGGGCGACGCCATTCAGGCCAGTATCTCCGGGTCCCAGTGCTTGTGAGAAAACTAAATCCGTTTAGGGGTCTTGAATGACGTCAGCCACGGGCGACGCGATTCAAGACAGAACCTCATTAATTCATGCAATTAACATGTGTATACATTATTAGATAAATTGGTTAAATGCATGTTCGAAACCGTACTTAGAGAACGAGGATTTCCATCTGAATGAATCGCATTGTGTTGTGTTTTGTGTAATTGTGGGCCTAGAGTGACAGTTGTTAGCGCTTGACACCCTGTGTCGGTGTGGGAGTAACACAGCGCCGGTGTGGGAGTAGTGGGGTGACGCCTAATAAGAGAGGGTTACCTGGTATACCCCGGGGTATAGCTAGTACCGGTGTGGGAGTGTTATACTGCAGAGTGTCACTCATAGATGAGAGGAAGCAAAACTACCTAGAGCTAGACAGGCCGGAGTAGCCAGTGTGCTATCCGAGGGGTTGTTGCTCCGTCCCAGCGGGTCGGTGTTCTTCCACGTTCGGCTGTGTGGTTTATGTATTTCGCAGGAACGCTGGTTGTGGACTCCGGTGTTGAGTCGAGTGGTTTTAGAGTTATACTTGTTGCATCTTCAAATGCATGTGTTTCATATCGGAACTTGGGAACTGTGTTTACTACTTTACTTATTTAATTGTCTGTATTCGTGTTGTTGCACTTGTGGGTGCGTGAATGGGTGGTAAGGATCGGAAGATCTCTACTGAGTCCATTTCGATGAAATTCACCCCTGCGATTTTCAGGTGAGCGTTCCAAACAGGTATAGCATAGTGGGTTTCCTCTCGAGTTGTACGCCAGCAACCACTGTTCCGAAGTATGCCCCGATGTAGTTGTTCTTTTAACTTTCAGGCATGTACGCATCAGTTGGATTATGTAATTATTTGTTAAATCGAGTTCGAATTGTAATAATTTTTAATTCCTACACTCTCTTTATAATTCGATGTTGTGTGAATTGTTTCGTTTAGTTTATCATGTATTTCTCAAACTTATTTGAGATCCTGATTCGGTTTCTAATTTTAATGATTCGCTACTCATTTAATAATCGGATTTTCGATTATAGGGTGACGGGTCGTTACAGGTCTCCTCTGCAAGAGAACCAACAGGAGGTGGCTTGGGGCTGCTTTGACAGTGTTGCCATGCATCTTTGGGGGGCACTGGAAGGGTTATGAACACTTCATTGAAAGGGAATAGAGAGAGAATTGACAAGATCTTCCATAGCATGGTTGGCAGTGCCGACTGATACCGGTACCGGTACTACCTCAAATGGCCGGTATCGGTTAAAAAAAATTTTAAAAAAAAAATTACTGTACTGGACTGGTACCGAAACAATACCTGTGAAACACCTACTTTCCCTTCTCATAGAAACAGATCTGTGAGAGGGGTGCTGCGTTTTTGGAGGGGGTTCAGGGGAAGGAGCGGAAGTTGCCGCCGCCGCCGCTCACTGCTGCTGCTATCCCGCTGCCAGAGACGTTTTGGCCATTTTGAGTGGAAGAAAAAAAGGAATAGAAAAAAATATGATATATATTTTAAATCTTTATATTATTTTTGATTTGTTAACTAATTTTTAGGTTATTTACGTTCGTTTTTTTAGTAAAATAAAAAACCCCCAATTTTGACCTTAATTAGCGGTTAAAAATTGAGATTTTTATCTAATTACTTAAATTAAACATCAATTAAAGCCTAATTAAGCTTCATTGCATATTTTAAAGTAGGAGCATGCTGTGAATTGTATTGATTAAAGGTTAATTAAAGAAAAATCTTAATTTTAACCCTAATTATTAGTCAAAAATTGAGACTTTTGTCTTATTACTTAAATTAAACATCAATTGAAGTCTAATTAAGTTTCATTACATATTTTAAAGTAAGAGTATACTGTGAATTATATTGATTGAAGGTTAATTAGGGAAAAATCCTAATTTTGACCATAATTAGCAGTTAAAAATTGAGACTTTTGTCTAATTACTTAAATTAAACATCAATTGAAGTTTAATTAAACTTCATTGCATATTTTTAAAATAGGAGCATGTTGTGAATTGCATTGATTGAAGGTTAATTAAGGGAAAATCTCAATTTTGACTCTAATTAACAGTTAAAATTTGGACTTTTGTCTAATTACTTAAATTAAACATCAATTGAAGCCTAATTAAGCTTCATTACATATTTTAAAGTAGGAACATACTGTGAATTGCGTTGATTGAAAGTTAATTAGGAAAAAATTCTAATTTTGCTTAATTAGCGATTAAAAATTGGAACTTTTGTCTAATTACTTAAATTAAACATCAATTGAAGTCTAATTAAACTTCATTGCATATTTTAAAGTAGGATCATTATGTCAAATGTACTTATATTTGTTTCTATTTTTTTCTTTTTTGTTGTAAGATCATGACTGAACATCAGCAGTCCGGTGAGAGACAGCAAGAGCAGGACCCAGGGTGGGCCTATATCACCTTAGTTAATACTGTAGAGAGGAGAGTGAAATGCAAATATTGTAGTAAACAGATGGGTGGTGGAATCACTAGAGGAAAAGAACATTTAACAGGGATCACGGGACAGGTGACAAGGTGTATTGTCTGTCTCCGACCAGTCGCCAACGAGATGTGTGCATTGTTGCGTGGCTGGAAAGCATAAAAGGAACAAAAGAATGAAGAGGAGGTTAAACTCTAAGACGAGATTTCAGATAGACAAAATAGAAAAAACAAAGGGATGTATATTGGGGCAGTGACATTTCTCTACATGAGAGGCAAAGGGATGAACAAATTGTGGACTCTAGTGATGATGATCAAGATCCTGAAATGGCTATAGCAAGAAGAGAGAGTTTGTGGAATCAAGAAGAAGACGAAGTCCGAAGGAGAGGTGATGGACCATCAACAAGAGGCACAACTCAAGCTAGAGGCCAAGTGGGTCCTATGGCAGTTATCTTTTTAAAAGGCAGAGTTCTAGTCAGCCAAAAATCAAGCAAGTAATGAGAGGAGTAAAAAAGTCAGCTGAAGTGGCAGGACATGCTTTTAAAAGCATCTGCAAATGATTTTTACATGCAGGTGTTCCCTCACATACTGCTCAGTCTTCTTATTTTCAGCCTATAATTGACGCCACAGCAGATCATAGTCGCGGGTTCAAAACCCCCACACGTCAACACATACATAGATGTGGGCTTGATGGAGAATATGAGGAGCTTCAATAGTAGGTTGAAAGTTTTAAAGCTGTATGGAAAGAGAGATGATACACAATTATGTGCGATGGCTGGACTGGTACTACGAAGAAGTCCATGATTAATTTTCTTCTTTATTGCACTGAATAGACAGTTTTTATAAAATACGTTGATACATCAAACTATTCAAAGAACGCCAAATATTTATTTGGTTTGATAGATCAGATGGTGCAGAAAATTGAAGAGGAAAATGTTGTCCAAGTGGTCACTGATAATGAACCAAGTTATAAGGCTACAAGGAAGAAGTTAATGGACAAGCGCAAACACTTTTATTGGGTCCCATGTGCAGCGCATAGTCTGGACTTGATGCTTGAAGACATTGGTAAGGATCCGGATGTCAGTAAGACAATAAAGAGAGTACAAAAAATTACCCAATTTATTTATGGTCATCCTAAGATATTGAACATGTTCAAAGAACAAGCAATTGGAGGCCAAGATCTCATCTGCGCGGGGCCTACAAAATTTGCATCTAATTTCATTTCATTAGAATCTTTGTATAAATTCAGGAATGAGATCAAGGGTTTTATATTTAATACGGAGTTCTTGGAATATATATGGACTACCTCCAATGAATCTAAATGTAAACATTTAGACGTAGGAAAAATCATAGAGAACAAAAAATTTTGGAACAATGTGTAGACTTATATGAAGTTGGTGGAACCGCTTGTACAAGTCTTAGAATTAGTAGATGAGGATGATAAGAATTACATGAGATATTTATACGAGACAATTGACATTACTAAGATGCACATCAAGAAAATATTTCCCAACACTCATATGAAGTGGCGAGACCTTATTGATCTTAGATGGAAAAACACATTACATCACGACTTGCATGCAGTTGGTAAATGAAGTCTCGTACTTCATGAAAGATTATTCATTAAATTGTTATTTACTAATTACCACCTAAATACATGTTATCTTTTAAATCCTCGAGTAATGTATAGTCGTCAAGTGCACATTGATGGAGAGGTGATCCAAGGCACACTGAATGTGATCGCATGCTTGTCAAGGACAGTAGAAAATAGAATTGAGGCAGAGAGACAGATGTTTATCTCTTATATGAAGAATTGACTTTAACATATACTCAATTACTTGTATTTTCAAGAGTCCATCAATTATATTAATTGTTCATTACATCTTTGTAGATGGAGGCTTATAGGCTAAAGCTCGAGATATATAATGAAGACCAGGTGCAAATTGTTGTATAGAAAGTGAGCGCAGGTATACTTAGTGATTACATTGTAGGCATATGTGTATAAGAAAGAAGAATATACATTGATTCATTTTTTTGTTTTTTACTAATGGCACAACTAAGTGGTGGATAATGGTGTACAACAGAGACATGTGTTATAATCCTTTGGCTTCCATTGCGGTGAGGGTTTTGAGTCAGACGACATCGGCAAGCCAGTGTAAAAGAAATTGGAGCACGTTCAACCTTACACACTCAAAAATTCGTAATCGGTTAAAGGCTGAACGATTGGAGAAATTGGTGTACTACCATTATAACATGAGATTGATGATCAAAAATATCCAGTTGAGACAACAATTAAGAGAGAAACGAGTTGCAGGGCAGACATAAGATGTTGTTGGCCAAATTGATGTGGAAGACTTACTTGATGATGATAATCCCTTGCAGACTTGGGTTGAGATATGAGCAACTGTCGATGAGCCAATTTTTGATCATGATGATACAGAATGGGCAGAGAGCATACTAGATGGAACTGTTGCAAAAGATCTAGAATTAAGAACATCAAAAAGGTAAAAAGAAAATTCATCTTCCCCTTCAAATGAGCATCAGAGTCAGAGAGAGCATGTGCCTTTATTTGCACATGATATTGAGCTTGAGCCTGCTAGACACTCAGAATCAGATAGCAGGCCAGTCACTCCTAGAATGGTTGGGCCACCATCATTCTTGAGAAGAAGTATATCTACACTTGAGAGGGTTAATCTGGCTACCAGAGACGACCCTGCAATTAATGAGATGAAACAAATCTATGTGAGACATACACCACGAGGAAAAGGAATATCAGATCGGTTGAACTTGCAGAAGGATCTAGGAAGAAAAGATAGCCAGCAACAACAGACATCACAAAAGAAAAAATCAAGCAATGTCAAAAGAAAGTTAATTGTTGATTATGATGAAGATGATGATGATGATGATGATGGGACACAGTCTCCTAGTGATGATGCTGGTACAGCTGCAGGTGCTACTACCTGGGGCGGAGTGTATGCACCTTCTTTCTCCTTGCATATTGACACTGGGAGAGGACATAATGAAAGTCAAGGAGATTATGATTCACAAAGTCAGTATGGATAACAGTCAGGTTATGGAGGTGGTCAACAAGAAGCATGCATGTATAGTTAGGGAGATCGAGTAGAGTATGAAGGCTTTCAATTCCATTCACCTAGTAACAGTTATGGGTCAGGGTCTTCTTCTTATCCTCAAGCTACTTCTTTGCATTCTGATTCTGGAATTTCAGCAAGTCAACAAGCGTACACTCTAAGAGGGATTCAAAGAAGGATGCATGACTTGGCTGCATCATTGTTTAGTTATGGTGAATATAGGGAACATATGCAACCTTAATATGAATACCAATAACAGCAACCGGAAGATTAATCAGAAGGATCTACATATTATTATCTATACTAGTATACTCACTTATGTTTTTCATAGGTAAGGATCGTTTGATTTCATTAACATTTATTATTTATAAATGTTTAGTACATTAACATAATATTGTTCATGTTTAATTTGTATCAAAATAGTCATTTAATATGTATTATGTATATTTCTTTGTCTTAACCCACCTTTGTCACACTCAACACATATCTAATTAATTATTTACATTTTTTCTTGATTTTTTTTCTGATTTGTTCTGAATTTTATCTAATTTTTTCTAGCCATTTTATACCCGTACCGGCCGGTACGGCCGGTACCAGTACCGGTACTACCATCCATGTTCCATAAGGGCCCACGGGTATGTACTTTGAAAATATGCCTCACAAGATGTTTCAATTTCTAAATCATGCAAATTTTATGTGATCCAAACAACATGAGGCACGTGTGGGTGGCAGGCGTGTGCATGTGCAATTTACCTCTTGTTTGAGATTTTGATGGTTCGCAAATTGCTCGTTCTTCTTTAGATTTTGATTTCCCTCATAGCCCCATTCACTAGTAGAATTTTTTTAAAAAAAGGATGGAACATGGAAGAGAGAAAGAATATCTTTTTTTTTTTGTCTTAAAGGTTGTTGCCATATATTACTTATAAAGAGGAGTACAAGGAGAGTAGGTGTGGGGATGCATCACAACGTACGAAAACGAGCAGGAGGCCATACTGGCTATGCCCTGTGCGTCAAAAACAGTATAGAGAACGGAAAAATAGGGAAAATACCATAGAACAACACTGACTGTGGAGCGAGCAATGATGAGGATGAACGCCGATGGTCGCTGGAAGCATCCACTGTAGAGAAGGGGGCTTAGAAACCCAAGACATACTACCTTCCTAAATAGGTGCAAGAAGGGCACAGTCGAGCGAGGACAACAAAAGGTTGCGCTGATTAAGCAACCAAATCCAGGTGCAAGAGCTTGGATGAAATGCACAGAAAGTGTGTGATGGCTACAGATCCTCGAGCTACCAGAGGGGAACCAAAGTCTCTGAGAAAATCCTCCATAGGGCTCCAAGCCAAGATCATCTGTAGGGAATCTTCAAAAACTGTCAAACAAAAAGGGCCCAGCACAGCAAAATCCCAACAGCAAAACACTGAAACAGAATAGAGAAGAAGAACAAAGGAGAGAGGAAGCAACTAGGGCAGCTAATATGAAATCGATATGCTGTGAATGACTGAACCCCAAGGCTCTGGGCAAAATCCCTAAGGACGGGAGCAAAAAGGTAAGACGAGCTTACCGATAAAGGGCGGGGGTTTAGCCGAAGGAAGGACCAAAGGAGGGAGAGGGAAGGGGTGAAGAAAATAGGAAAGTAGGCGGAGGGCAATGGCAACTGGAGGGGAAGGGGGAGAAACAACAATAGAGAAAGGAGGTCTGAAAGGGGGAAGGGGGAAAGTTGAAGGGCCGTGAGAGATGGAAGGGGTGGGATCCTACAGAAAAGTGAATGGGAGAAGGTAGAGAGACTAGTAGGAGAAGAAAGGCGGAGTGGGCAGTGGGGGTGGGCGGAGGGATGCAGAACAAATGAAGAGAGGGAGGGGCGCACCTAAGGGAGGAGAGGGTGGGGGTGAGCTCATGGAGGAGGCTCCCCCCACCTGACCAGCCGTCGCCAGAGTGCGACAAGAAGACCACCCAGAGGGTGAGATTTCCACTGGGGTTTCCGACAAAAGAGATGGCACACACAAAAACTACATTGAGAGAAAGAATATCAAAGAAAGAAATGAGAAGTACCAGACAAATATCAAAGAAATAAATGAGAAGTACCCAACAACTGACAACTCCTTGCCCCATGTACCACCTCCCCCATTTCTCTCTCTCTCTCTCTCTCTCTCTCTCTCTCTCTCTCTCTTCCCCCCTCCTTAGTCCAGGCTCCCCCTTCTTGAGGAGACCATGCCAATGGGCTTGGTTGCTTGCCTGCATGCTAAGGTAGGTAGAGTGGAGACTGTGGAAGTTTGGAGAAAAGTTAAGGATCAGTGAAATTCTAATCAGGAACAGATTTGCAATGAGGTTATTCTTAAAATCTTTGTAGTTATCATAGTGATACATTATTTAAAGACAAAGAAGAGGGGCATGTTACAAAGTTCAAGAGAAAGATCTGAAAAATAGAGTGTCACAATTAACCACCAACCATATGTTATTCGTGCACCGTCGTACTATCTTTCTCCAAATAAAAATACAAGGAAAAATATGGGACACTGCATTAAGAATACCTTCATAGGAAAAAAATTAAACAAAATAAAGAGAGGGAAGATATAAAAGATTGCAAGAAATAAATAGTATTAACATTGTGAAAACTCAACTCAACTCAACTCAACGAAGCCTTAATCCCAAATAATTGGGGTCGGCTATATGGATTCTTTGTTTCCACTCTAAACGATTTTGGGCTACCTCTTCTGAAAGGTTTAAAGCTTTCAAATCATATTGTACAACCCTCTTCCAAGTTAATCTAGATCTACCCCTTCTTTTCTTCCCCTCATCTATCCTAATATACTCAACTTTTCTAACTGGAGCCTCCTTAGGCCTACGACTAACATGCCCAAACCATCTCAGTCTCCCTTCTCTCAATTTGTCCTTAATTGGTACCACTCCTACCTTTTCTTTAATATACTCATTACGAATTTTATCTAGCCTAGTATGCCCGCACACCCACCTTAACATTCTCATCTCGGCAACACTTATCTTGGAGACATGTTGCTCCTTCATCGGCCAACACTCGCTACCATATAACATTGTAGGTCTTATCGCCGTACGGTAGAATTTTTCTTTCAGCTTCGTTGGGATCTTGTGGTCACACAAGACTCCCGTGGCAAGTCTCCACTTCAACCATCCTGCTTTAATCCTATGGCTAACATCCTCATCGCACCCTCCGTCTTCTTAGAAGATCGAACCAAGATATTTGAAATGGGTGCTTTAGGGTATTGCCATCCCATCCAAGTTAACTCCCTCCTTTTCGCCTATCCGACCTTCACTAAACTTACAATGCATGTATTTTGTCTTAGTTCATTAACATTGTGAAAACATCAGAGTCAAATCCATTATTTTACTAATGTGCATGATGGTAGTCCAAGTTGAATCTTTGAATCTTTATAAAACAACACACCTAAAAAGAGAAATTTTTTAGAAAAAATAAAGTCCAAGGCCACAACGCCATAATGTTTGCATGATAATCATAATGGCTTAAGATAACAGCATCATTTCAGTCAACAAAGTGATGTTTCAGATAAGAAATACTGTCCTTTCATTAAGTATGTTGGCATTATCCATTTTATTTTACAAGTAAAATAGACCTTAACCTTACATAGGAATGAAATGATGCAGTTGGAGGCTAAAGGATGCGTATGTACCTCAGGCCTCTTTCCTGTCAGCTCATCTGCCAGCCGGAGACATTGGTTGAGATCTAAAGTCCCAACCACTACTCGTTGTTTTCCTTTATTAGAAAACTGCAGAGGATATTCATCAGGGAAAAATTGAAATACATCTATTCAAGCCCCAAAGTCAGATAATCATCCAGTTTGCAGGAATGCACAAAAGCAAGACATGAGGTTGCAAACCAAAACTAATTTACTCGTTTATCAGCCCTTCAAGCTGAGATAATGACCAAAGATAGATCACAGGCTAGGTAGCTTGGGTCCTCTTTCTTTCACAAAGCACAAAATTTGATACAGAGGTAAAACTGGGAGAGAAATGTGATGATAGAAGATTTGACATCTTAAATACTGTAGACAAGAGAATGAAAATACTGAACCTTACAAATCAGGATATCAAAGTCCACTGTTCACTGTGCCCACTGCTTCAAGAATAACCATTATTTGTCTTAAAATTGGTTCGGCCTGAATTGACTTGGCTAGCAGATCATGATCCCAATCTGATCCGTACTGGCACACATCAGGCGATTCAGGCCCATTTGACCAATTCAGCCGAACCCAATGTGAAAATTTCAACGAAATACAGAAATCAATATTCAGGCTGGTATGAACTGATTTCTAGCTGGTAATACTACTCCTTTCTCGATTTTGGATCAGTTAGGTCTGATCCCCATTCAGATCGACCAATTTTGAATTCCATAAAAAAAAACTTTAGAAAGTTAGAAACTAAACAAAGAAACTGAAACTCGATATCTTTCACATTCTCCCCAATGAAACTGACCTAAATAACTAAGCTGCAGCACATATCTTGGAGAATAAATGTACAAGAACACAGCCAAGGCAACTAGGCCAATCAGTAAGCTGGAGAACAAGATGTATTCATTTTGTCACATAGATAGGAAATGATAAGTACTCTAAGTTGCCTCCACACTTGGGCAACCCAAGAGTCATATATCCTAGAATCCTCTATGCAGGCCCACAGCAGCATCCCATGATATGCTAAATAAAGCCCTGGAACATGGCAACAGGATCTCTTAATGAGTTTAGCCGACATTTGGCTAAGGAAAGAAAATTGTGAAGTACTGTAAAAGACTAGCTATGAGAAACATCAGCAATCTATAATTTGATTAGACATTGTGCTTACAATTTTACTATGTTTGTAACAAAATGAATAGCGTGGGTCCCAAAAAAATGCTCTTTGCAATCTCCCCCCAAAAGGATCCAATATATGTGACAAATGCCCTGCAAAATTCTCATACCAAAAAAAAAAAGTTTCAAGCAGCTCAATGTGGAGTCTAGAGACACCACATCTGTCATCCATAAAACTGTAAAACAAAACTCAAGCAGCTGCTCTAATAAACATATAAAGTAAGGACCATAAATTCTCCTCCAGTCCATACTAAAGCATCTCTTTGTTGATGTCTTCTTGCACTATGGGTGAAATGCTACAGAGTAATCTACATTATTTAATAATTTCACCTCATGATTAGAATATTTATCCCTTCTGCCATTTGTAGTCACGTAATGCTTTTTGTCTATGGAAATCATTTAGTTTGCATCCATCCATATCAAATGTAATTAAATCTAGTTAGCTCCTCTCCTTTATTCATGTATTGTTACCAAAAGAATTTTTAAGAAAAAATATATTGAAGTTCAAGCAAATTATGAAAGCTACATATCATGATTCTCCTCTCATTCATGTCCCTAACTCTATTCTTTTTCATATTTTTGCATTGGCAGACCAAAGACTGTATCAAACAAGGACGGCAGTACCAGCATCAGGCACTTCTCGGCCAATAACAGTTTTTTTTTAAAAAAAAATGTAAATGACTGGTATCGGGGTAACCCCCTCTCTTGTATCGATATTGGTATTGGTTGATACTGCCAACCATGGTAACAAAGAAAGCTTCCAGCCGTAAATATGCTCACGTGAAAGGCCTCTCATTTGCTTTCCTAGATGTTGAGCACCTTATATTTCTGTATCCTTCATACATTGAGCACCTTATATTTGTGTATCCTTCAAACATAAACTTGTTAAAACATAGTAAATTTGTATACATAAGGTCTGCTCTGCATAGATTTTGCAGCAGTTTATGCTAGAATGTGGAACATAGATTGCAGCAGTTTATGCTAGAGTCTGGGTCTCAGCTCTCAACTCACATTTAGCCTTCCTTCATCTGTATGCAGCTGCATTGAATGTTTCTCAAATATAAATAAAATCCCCTTGTCAACATCCATCAACACTTCAATAATTACGGTTACTTATTGGCATCTTATACTTGCAAATCTCCTAGATTATGGGGAAAGATGCCACGCATCATTGGAAATGAACCCTAAGTTACCTGAGATCCCCTGGCCACAGTGGGTGGATCTTAACATTGTAATGTAATAATTACTAAAATAAAATATCACTAGATGGACGAGAACAGAAAGTAAAAATTTATAAATAGGCACATCTGTCATAATATTTCAAGATACATATAGTTTTGAGTATGGTATCATCATCTGATAGCTTAAATTATGCAAAAATCTCCAAGTATGTTATTTTATTGATGAGAACTAAATGTATGCCTACGAAAGCATAGCCTGATAACTAAAGCATATGGGTGGATCCTAAGAAAACAAACCACTATTAGCTTCACTGATGCAACCAGCACCCCCATCCCGATAGCAATTCACATACCTTACAAGCGGCGCAGAGATCATCAGCTACGGTCAACGACTGCGACAACGGTAGCGTGGCATTTATGCAAGCAACTCTCCGAAACCCCCTCCTCTTCCCCGCGACGCGTTCTTTCAACGCCTCGAACTCCCTTTCCACCACATACTCCTTGTGTCCCTAACACAACTTGACGTATAACAGTACCATCAGCACATTTTGCAAAACAGAACAAATCTACCACTACAACTGCTCGGTCAACCCCCACCCGATTAACCTACGAATTCATCAAATTACGAACAGAAATCAAATATAATGGGGAACGACTGCGCGATATATGCGAGATCGGACGGAATTTCTCTCCCTAGGGATCCGCCGATGAGACGCGCCCTCACCTCGATGTTGTAGGACTGGCTGAACTCGTAGAAGGAGCGAACCCGGAGGCGGACGGCGGCCCAGAGCTCGTCGTCGACCAGGGCCTCCCCGATGCCGAGGGAGCTCCAGTCCAGGGGTAAGGTCTCGTGCTCGCACAGCTGCGGGGCGGCGGCGCACCGCGGCGGGTCTACTCGGCGGGCGGCAGCGAGCGCTGATGGGAGCAGGAGAGCGGAGCCGGCCTTGGAGCAGGCGGAGGGGAAGCAGCTCCGCCTGGGGTGCGCCGGGAGGCGGCGGAGGAGACCGGGGAGGAGGTGGACGGCGGGCGGAGAGGAGGCGGAGGAGGTCATAGCTGCCGCAGCTCTCTCGCCACTATTGGATCCGCGCAGCTTTCGCGGGTTGTCCTCTCGTTCCGATTTCGTTAAGGATGAGGGGTACGTTGTCTCTCAAGGAACCTTTTAAGCTCGATGGTGCACCCTCGCAGAAGAGCGTTGTTGTGGAGAGCGCGGGGATAGTTGCTGCGGATATATGCTCCTCCGCGAGGTAGTGGAACGAGGAGCGGGTGTGTGGTAGTTGGTGGGTCTTGAAGCGGATAATTCCCGGATGACGTCGGCGGTTGGGCAACCTGACGTGTAAATGTTCACCTTCCACTTCATTCGGCCTTTTTCTCCTTTTTAAGGGTTCTTTAGGTTCTAGTCTTTCTAATGAATCTAATCTATTAAATTTAATTAAAACTTCTTATAGTCTCTTATTTAGTAAATGTTTTCTATAATTTTACCTTCACTTAAAACATATTGCATAAAATTTGTTATATAAGTATTTTGAAAGAAATCCCTAGACCAAAATATTTCAAATAATAGTGAGTTTACATACAATTTTTACTAAATAGTGATATTATAGAGAGGTCTTTTTTCTAAATTAATAAGATTATCTCAAAAATTAAAAATTCCTTTTTTAGAACATCGTCGTCATCATCTTTGTGAATAGTGTCATCATTTTGACCCTCTATATCCAGCCCTAAACCATGATGAAACTGTTGTGATAAGAGTGGAAAAGATCTTGCGAAGCTGCTGAAGTTTTATACGTTCAAGCTTGACTAAAGAAAAATATTCGCTCGAGTCTTGAGTTTATAGAGTGTTTGGTTATACTATAACGTAACTTTTTTATAAATACATATTTTTATTGTAAAAGTGTGTTAAAATAGGCGTTTGGGTGATACTAGCAAATATATTTTGATAAAATTTAAACTCACAAAGTGTGTTAAAATTTAAAAAAAAAAAAATTTTTATTTTGTAACGAAACATTGGACTCCACCTCTGACCTCTGCGCATTTTGTGCTATCCCCTTCTCTCGTCTCCATCTCTGTCTACATCTCCATCTCTACCTCCATATCCATGCACTTGTCTATGACCATGGGAGCCGTTTGGAAAGATCTCCTCCCTCTACCACCCGTCCCCTCATCCAACCCTTCAAGGTAGCGGTGTCAATGGGCCGAGCTTAGGTCGAACTTAGCAAAGCCCAAACCCAAAGTCATCAAAAAAAGGTGAGGCCCAAGTCTGACCCAAACTCATTTCTTTATGCTTAAGTCTATGTTCGGCCCAAGTCTAAAATAACTTGAATTTTGAACTCATACTTCAGACTTAAATATAAAAAGAATTAATTTTTTTAATTTAAAAATATGTAATCTATCGTATTAACAAGAATTATGTAACCTCCTCACCAATTCAAAAAAGAGATCTTCAAGGTCATCATTCAATAACGCACAAAAAAAAAAAATCAAATTAGTTATTCATATTTTAGTCTTTCATGTTTAGCACAAAAAACGTATCTTTTATAAAATCGAAATTTATCATAATACTTTGATCAATATATTGATTAACTCACATTAAAATATTATAATGATTTATGATACATATGATTATTTTGAAGGTATCATAGAAATCTAATCTTTTATAAAAGCAAAACTCTTTGATCAAATATTAACTAGCTTATACTAAAATACTATAATGATTAATGGTGCATATGATAATTTTGAAGGTGTCATAAAGATGTAAACTCTATAAGATAATTGTCACATGTCTAATATTCTTCAGTAAGTACATATATAAGGAACTTTCTTGAATTTAAGATAGTTGATGTGTTAGTCCAAAATGTACGTACATAAATTACTTTGTATGATATATGTGTGCAAATGAATGATCTTATTAATGTGAACACGTATATATTATATAAATTTTATTACAATTCTTTAAATTTAATATTTATCTGGTTTTGTGAACTTTCGGACTTGGGCTTAACAATACTTAAGCCCGGTCATTTTAGAGATCGGGCTTAGAATAAAGCCCAAGTCCAACCCAAAAAGGAAATGGACTCAATTTTAATATTCAAGTCCACTTAATCGGGGTCGGGCTGGGCCAAGCTTTCAGGCTTTCGAGAGGGGTCGGGTCTGGCCGAGCTTTCGGACTTTCAAGACCCATTGACATCCCTACTTCAAGGACATCTCATTGTTGACCCTCCCCACCATAGATCTTCCCAAGAAGTATGTCTGCCACATCTCCAGCTGCCTCATGTTCAACCTTGTTATAGGCGATGGTGGCAACTGTGTTTAGGTTGGTCCTCGGTGCCGTCAATCATGGTGTTGGAGAAGTAAGCTTGGCAGCCAACCTCATCCCCAAAATAACCTTCGAGATGGCCATCCACAATTGGTGCGACTCTACTACCGTCAACCGTCCCCAGCCCATCGACCCTACTGCCGCCCTTTAGCTCGTCAGTAGCTGCACCTCACCTTCCCTTCTTCCTCCTCATCCATCGACCATTCTCCAACTTCATCCTCCACTTCAATCAGGATGGCAAGGATGTAGAATATGAGGGAAAGGAAGCCAAAAATAGAATGTGGGAAATCATCAAACTCTTTAGTAGATTTGTTTCATCACATCTACTCTTCCTCGCCCACTTCTTTGTCGATAGTAGTTTGATTCGTCGAGGAAGAATAATTTGTAAGTTAGCCATGGTGATGTTGTAGGAACTTAAATGGTATAAAGCTTTGGTCTAGGTGGATGAGAGATTTGTCAAGCATTGAACATTCAGTGAGCATGATGGATTGTTGTTTTTGACATAAAAGATATTGCAGTTTAAAAGGGATTGCAAATGACTTCTCCCAACTTTTTAAAATTATCATGTTCTTGTCAAGCATGATAACTGGAAATGCTATAATTTTAAAAAAGTGTTATTTTCTTATAAATTTTTTATCTTAAAATTACATAGAAAATTATAAGACAACTAAACACCCCATTAGTTTTGACATGTCCTAAACCTGGCTCAACTGGAGATCGATTGGAGCTTAAGTTTGTTAGATATTCAAACTCAACTACTATTGAATTTAAAATGAACCAAGCTCCACTTCTTTCATTAACAAGTTAAACAAGATTATCTAATTTGAGAAATACTTGCTGCAATATCCATCATGTGCAACAACTACAAGGAGTTACAATAGATCTTAAAAGGTGTGCACCATTCAATCAATTGATAGCAGTGGCAAAGTCGGGGGGCCAGGGGGTTCAAGGGGGACAATTGGACCACTTTACGTTTTGCTTGCCATAGAGTTAGTATGGTAATTGCGCTCATAAGCTTTTAAAACATGGCAAGTTGCCCCTCCCTTTTGCTTGATAAATTTAGTAATGATCATCTTGATATTTTGTTTAGAAGTGCTGAGGATGTCAAAACGAAAAGATGAAAGACTTTCTTGCATATTTGTCTTTCTAAGGTATTTATTCATAAAAATACTCAAAGACTATAGTGACCTATATACCTTTGATAAAAAATGCATTTACGTCCATCAATGTCTCTCCTATGTAATCATGTTTACTTTAAGATTGGATTAAGAATATTCAATTTTGAACTCTCCAAGTCTATTATTTTTTTAGACAAGTGTACATTAGCAACTACTAGAACAAGTACTTTTAAAATATTTGGATGAAAACTAACGACGCTTAAAAGCACTAATACATGGATGACATATGTCGGTGGTTAAAAGCATTATGGACAAACTTTCAATAGTACGATATGCCAGCAATCAGCATGGTCTTTATTGGCCATAAGATTTGGGTACGTGAGGAACACTAAATAATTTTTTATAAAATCAGATGATAATTTTTTATAATTTTTATAAAATCACGTGAATTGGTGATTTTTGTGGTCCTTAATGTTGTCAATTGCCAACAAATGCAGTTGAAGGATTCCATATCAACCTCTATCTATCCCTTTGTGTAGCGACAAGGACTGCGTGCACGGTTGTCAACCCTGCACGTGGGCACTTTCATTTGGACAAGTCCGTTTGGATGACAAGAGTGGCCATCAATGAGCTAATGTTTGCCTCCAATGGTTAAAGTCACATATGGTGGGAAGAATTTAATTGTCTTTCTTTTCTTTTTCATTTGAGAATGTTTTTCTCTTCGAGAAAGTGAAAATCGTGAAATGAATGAAAAAGTGTTTTCAAAGAAGACCGTGATTATGTAATATAAATCAATCATTTGATTAGATCAAGTAGTTTGTCCAAAAAAAAAAATCAAGTAGGTGAAGTATTACATTTACTTTTAACCTATGTAAGCGGAGTATATTGAGATGCAGAGGATGAGATCCTTAGGATTTTATCACTATCTTAAGATAGTTCTCAATAATATTGGATAAGCATCAGTAAACTAGAGTTAAGTTGACCTTAGTTGTTGATCTAAATCAATCATCCAACTTTTCATGTATTTGTCCAAAGTAGGGTCAACTTTGATTCATAGTATAAGAAAATCCACTTAACTTATCTTTTTATTCACTTTTACTGAAGGACATATGTTAACATTCTCATTTTGTTTCTTTGTCTTATATTTTCTTATCTTTTTATCTCTTACAATCCAAATATTTTGACTAAAAGAGGTGAACAATCTTTTAGTAAAGGAGAACATTCCTCAAATAGAGGTAACATCATGTAACAATCCAGTTCAAAAGACGCCAAACTACTCCAGGTTGATTCCTTTGGTTTGGTGTGTTACTGGTTTACAATATGATCATAACTAGTTATCTTGAGGTAATTAGTGCATGGTGTTGACACCCTGGGTTCTAGTAGCCACAGGCAACTCCCTGCACAATTATTTGCGTAGTCTACTGTAAACACTAAATTTTCAAGGCTTAAATGACCTATCAAATGAGCTCCGAATTTAATGAAATTTTATGGATACTTAGCCATATATACTAGATACCTCACAGGACAATTTCAAGCCAATTGGCACTTCACACAAGTCATACTAGATAAAACATTAGTTAATTGTCATGTTTCCAAAAACAACCATATACCTATAAAGATGAGGGCCTATCTCACTCAAACGAAGGCCAAATGCCACAAAATTTGAACTATAATAAGTAGATATATATATATGCTTAAAAATGTCAAGAGCATACATACTATTCTGTCCACTGTATTGATCAAACCAAGCATTACGATCAAGTTTAAAATATGTTTCCAAACTGAGTACAGATATGATGCAATCCATATGAAATCTCAATCTAAAATCTATCATTATAGCTAATTTAGAACATGGATGATAAGATCATCATATTATGCACCAATTTAAACTCATGCTTGTTTAAACAAATCTCCAAAACTAACATGCACATAGAGAACCCAAACAAACTTAAAAGACATCATCCTACCTCATACTTGAACTTCACCAACACAAGGACTTCTAAACTCCAATCCAAGCTCCAAGAGGGATAGAAGAAGACTTTCAAGCCTTTACTTCACAAATTTCTCCTCTAAGAAATGATCTCGACTAATGTATCTTCAAGATCTCCACTTCAAACTCCACCAAGAGAGCTCCCAAGCACTCAAGAGCCTCCATACAAGCTCCCAAGCTCCAACACATCAACATGCACAAGGGGAATCACCCCAACAGGCCAAGAGAGTGAGAGAGAGAGAGTTGGGAGAGAATGGAGGAGAAGAGAAGATGGAAGAGTCGGATTCTCCACTCCCTCCATATATAAAACGTACAGAAATTACAATCCTATCCTCAAACCATGTAAAATAGGCCTTCCAACCCTTATACAACTAATGGATCATCTAAAACTCACTCTATTAAGCTCAATAACACTCCTAAAAGTCTAAGTTCTAACTCACTAAGATTGTGTTTGATAATTCTTAATTATCCTCTTATATCTTATGCGGTGAGACAACATCTAATTAAGCACTTAAAATTCGAAAACTATCCAAACCACCTCTTAACCGCTAAGCTGTGGGATAACGCTTAATTAGAAGAATCCTACAGTCACGTTCTCCTATTCTCTTGACTCACCTTCTCGTCATTATCCACATTAACGGCATGAGTCCCCTACCTCCCCATCATTCTTCACGTTAATTGCTCAATGGTTAACATCCGTTCGCTCCTTATCCATCAAAATATTTTAAGTATTAAAATATAAAAAATAAAGTAATACAATTAATAGTGTATATAAGATATTGATTTTAAAATATATATTTTATTTTCAAACTTGAATTAAAAATAATTTAGATTTTGCATCAAAATAACAACATATTCAATATTAAAATATTTTTTTTTATAATTTTATATGTTTAATTAACATTAGGGCATCCTCTACTTACAACGCGCTACACCAGAGTCTGGGTATAGTGAGAAATAGGCAAAGGTTGAGGGCGTTTCCCGCAAGCGACGCGTCACGTAAGCGTCCGGATGTGGTGTTAAATGAGCAAGAGTTTCCACATCATGGACGAGTGTAGATAAAAAAACTAATTCATGAAACCAAATAGAGAATAAGACAGAGGACAAACTTAAAAAATCATAGATGTTATTACAAAAAGAATTATAAAAAAGTGCAGGTTGAGAAGATGATCATAGTAGATTCTTAGAATATAGGGTCTCTTAAAGAAAAATTGATAGAATTTGTTGACACTATGGAGAGAAGAAAATTCAATATTGCTTACATTCAAGAGACTAAATGGGTAGAAGAGAAAAGTAAGGAAGTAGGAAATACAGGCTATAAGTTGTGGTATACAAAAAAAGAGAGAAATAAGAATGTGATAGGTATTATTATTGATAAGACTTTAAAAGATGCAGTGGTAACGATGGGGAGAGTAGGAGATATGATTATCTTAGTACAATTAATTATAGAGGGAGATGCGGTTAATATGGTTAGTGCCTATGCTCCACAAGTTGGATTAGATAGTAAGAGTAAACGGAAGTTTTGGGTAGGATATGGATGACCTTATGCAGAGCATACCAAATGAAGAGAATATCTTTATTGATGGAGACCTCAATGGGCACGTAAAAAGTGAACGTCGGAATTATGAGAAGATTTATAGAGGTTTTGACTTTGAGACTAGAAATGAAGAGGTTTTGACTTCCGTCCACGTGCCTTGCATGGACCCCACCAATTTTTCATCCTCTACATGGACCAAAACTAAAACCTAAGGGATGAGATCAATCCCAAAGGCAAAAGTAAAACTTAACGGATGAGATCACTGCTAAGGGTTAATCTAAATAGATTTTATTTTTGACTATTTTCAAGATTTTTTAACCAAAACTAAAACACAAGGGATGATATCAATGCTAAGAGTTAATCTAAATAAACTTTTATTTTTTGATTTTTTTTTTCAAATTTTTAACAATCATTTTTTGTGTGCACTCGATTGGACGGTATGGTTGACTTTTACTATTGGACAATGAAAAATTAAAACTCCAACAGATGTGTACAATTGTAAGAGACTATATTGAATATTTAAAATTTTTTGATATTTTTTTTTATAACATGGGGAGGGGAAGATCTTGGATACGGAAGATCCAAGTTAGGGACACCGGATGAATGCAAAAAAAGATTGTTAAAAAAAGTAAAAATTACAATTTATTTAAATAACACTTAATTTTAACTCAATTAAAGACACATTCAATTGGATGACTACAGTAGACTTTTACAATTGACAGTAAAATTTAAAACCTATGAAATGGAAATAAGCCTAAGTGAGGTTAATTGAATATTTTATGACTTTTATTTTGTTAACATGGAGAGAAGGAGATTTCAGATAAATTAGATGCATCCCAAAGCACGTTATAGCCACCTCCTGTCAGGTGTTTTATTGACATGTCTTATAACATCAAGAACATTTTAAGTGCCGTTTTCCTTTGGAACCATCATTCGCAATGGGGAAATTGACATTTATGATAGCATTCAACGCTGTTGTTTGAAGCATCAAATTCAGCCAAAAGATAAAGGAAATTACAAGGCATACGACATTGTACTTTAGGACAACTAATCCTCCATTCATTTTTGGACAAAGCTTTAAACATGTGGAGCATTTTGTTAGGATTCAAACTTTACCAACTTGGGGAAAGCTTTAAGCCATGTCAACTGCCTCCTCTTCTCACAAGCCAATGCCAAACTTGGGACTCATTGAGATGATCACACATCCGTAGTAGATGATTGCTCATGAAAACTTGCAAGGAGGATAAACAAATTTTCACTCTAGTGCATTCAATTCCCTCTTAGTTCCCCAGACAACTTTAGAAAAATTAGTTAGCATTGGGCACAATTTAACTTGGATTTTTTTTGCTTATATACTCCTCAAAAAATATTGTAATTGCATGTATACCCCCAATTCTCACATATTATCATCAATACATCTCAATCTTCAAAATGTTCTATTTATGTCCCTCCCATCAAACTTAGGTTAATTTCAACGAAATATGTCAAAAACATTGCATAAATCATGACATCATTGGAGGCATCGAGGATACAAAATACAAGATTTTAGTATATTGAGGGGTATATATGTAAACTATTAATAAATTTAAGGATATTTATGTCAAACTATTAGATTGAGGGAGATTGCAAAAGTATTGATAATAATATGTGAGAATTAAGGGTATTCATGCAAATATATTATTTTGGGAGAGTATATATGTAAAAAACTCTATATATATCTTGAGAAGGCTCACAGCGAAAGCAGGCTTGAGGTCAACAAGTCATGGACCCAATCCCAAGTGACACCCAAAAGGAAATCCAAGAAAGAGAGAAAGTAAATATTGAAGTCACCAAGACAGCAATCCACAAGATTTTAGAGAACCAAAAACCCAACAGGGCCAACACACAGATCATGGGTGGCCCCAACTTTGAAGATGTCCTCTAAAGTACTCATGCAATTAGTTTCTTGTCCAGTAACTTTGTGGATGACCAAAGGCCACATTTTTTTTATGCTCCTGGCGTTATATTAATCAGTTTCTACAACGCATCGCCCTCTCCCCTTGGTAGTCCAATCCATTGTCCCAACAAGAAACAAATGCAGCCTACAGGAGACCACCCAAAAATTTCTGAGACTTTTAAAAACTCCCAAAAAATGGTCAACAACACAACTTAAGGGCCATTTTGCAAATGCGTTTTCTTTAACACAACATCGCCGGAGAGAGCCCCACAGTTGCGGTCCATGGCTCCCTCTTTTGACGGCACCATTTTGTGAGTCAAACCCGAATTCCATCGCCTCTCCTTTAGGATTCACTGTACCGGATCGACTCGTGCAGATGCGAACGACTCATATCATATCATAACAAATCTGAGTCGATACGACTCGATCGAATTTATGCGATTTAACCATGTGACTTATACGAGTCGACCCGACTCATATCAGATCATAAGAGATCCGAATCAGTCCGACTCTTCGAATCGACGAACCTTGCTCCCCTTCTCACCTTGCCATGCCAACCCCCCTCACCCTTCCCCTCCCCTCTCTAGTCTCCGCCTCCCCATTTTCTCACTCTCACACCTAGCTGGCTAGCTAGAGAGAGAGAGAGAGAGAGAGAACTCTTGTTCTCAAACTCAGCACCCCCAGGCTAGGAAAAGAACAAAGCAGACCATCTGCCACCTTCATCCGGCTACTTAGAGCTGCAGGGAAACAGGGAAGAAGAGAACAAAACATATAAAGGGTGTGGGAGAGAGAGAGAGAGAGTGAGAGGTGGAGGCACTCGACCTCGGCGGCACGGGGGATGAGAGGATTTAATGGGTTGGGGACGGGGTGCATCGGGGCTGCAGCCCATGCTTCTGGAAAGTCAAACAATGGAGGGTAGCCCTTGGCCCTGAAGTGGTAGGCTTGATGGCAAATGGCCTCGGCTCCCGGGTTCCCCCTCTTGAAGGCTTTCACCCCTCAGCTAGTGTAAACAATGATCATGCAAGCACCCACGCATCCCTATTAATGGCCACACAACGGCGCTACCATTTCTTATTGCCATACCATTAGAGAGAGAGAGAGATAGAGATAGAGAGAGAGGAAGGGAGAAGACAGACCATTCAATTGTGCAGCAGTGGTTACCAATCCCCATTAAACATGCCATAATATTAATTATACACTCCCCCACCCAACCCATTCCAGTCCAACCTTCTCTTTTCTTGCTTGGTCTTTTGATTGATTTCCTTCTATGGCTCTCTCATCTCCTTGCCCTTCTCCTCTCCCAACCACATTGACCTGCCATTATTATTACTACTACTGCTCACATTAGTGTGTTCGTTTATCTGTCCTTGCTCTGGTGGCAGTGCTTAGAACACAAAACGGAGCCAACCAGGCCCTCCCCGCATCACCATCAGGCAGAACCCGGAAAGGGATCCCTGCTTCTCCCTGTCGGACTCTCTCCTCTGCACCTTCTGGGAAGCCATGGCTTTTGCTGGAGATTAGAAGAGTTGGGTATGGGTATTTAGATTAGATGCGGCTGCTCTTAGCTCTGCGCAGGGGCCTGTTGTGCTGTGGCTGTAAGTCCCCTTTCGCTCCTTTGCTTCTGGGTTTCGCTTCCTTCTGTCTCTGCTCTTCCTGGTTCGACCAGAAGGGATGGGCTTGGCACCCCTCGAAGCCAACCAGACCCAGCAGAGCGCCGCCTTCCCACCACCTCCCCCGCTACAGCCCGTGGCCTCCCATGGCGGCCTCGACGGCGACATCAGCCCCAGCATCCTCCTCATTATAGTGATCCTCTCGGTCATTTTCTTCATCTCCGGCTTGCTCCACCTCCTCGTTCGCCTCCTCCTGCGGCCCGCCGGCAGGGACCCCGACGACCCCGACAACGCGACTGCCTTCCAGGGCCAGCTCCAGCAGCTCTTCCACCTGCACGACGCCGGGGTCGACCAGTCCTTCATCGACGCGCTCCCGGTGTTCCTCTACAAGGCCATCATCGGCGGCGTCAAGGACCCCTTCGACTGCGCCGTCTGCCTCAGCGAGTTCGGCGCCGACGACCGGCTCCGCCTACTGCCGCGTTGCAGCCACGCGTTCCACCTTGAATGCATCGACACGTGGTTGCTGTCCCACTCCACCTGCCCGCTCTGCCGCAGCAGCCTCCTCCCGGACTCCCCCGCCCGCGGCTGCAGTCCCCTTGTGCTCGTCCTCGAGTCCGGCAGCGAGAGCTCTAGGGAGATTGTCCCGGACCGGGGCCCTGCCTCAGGCGGCCTCCAAGACGAACCCGGGTCTCTCCCCGGCGACGCCGCGCGAAAGGCAGGCGAAGGGGCCGCCAAGGAGGAGGCGGCGGCGGCTCCCATGGAGGTGGTACCGGTCAAGCTCGGCAAGTTCAGGAACGTGGACGGTGCCAGCGCTGTTGCGGGTAGCGTCGGCGGCCCCAGCAGCGGCACCTTGGATGAGCGGAGGTGCTTCTCCATGGGCTCCTTCGAGTACGTCATGGACGACGCCTCTCTCCTGCATGTCGCCATCAAGCCGCAGGCAAGGAAGTCCGGCGCCACAAAGCCCGGCCACCACCGGGGCGCCATGTCCGAGTGCGACTGCCACTCGCGCAGGGAAGGGTTTAAGGGCTTCGAGCCTGCGGGAAACGCGGCCGAGCTGGGCGGGGGAGGCGGGGCGGTCAGCGCCCGCGTCAGGGAGAGCTTCTCGGTGTCGAAGACATGGCTGCGGCCGAGGAAGGAGGAGGAGGGGGGGTCGAGGCGGGCGTTCTCGTTCCGGCTGCCGCTGCAGCGGGGCGTGGCGGGGCAGGAGGCGAAGGCGAGGGGGTGCAGCAGCCGGCGGACGGCAGAGGAGGTGGCTGACGCAGGCAGCGAGTTCAGCTTCGACGTGGAGGCCGGGAGCTGCGACGGGGGAGCGCTGTCGCGGGCGGGGGAGACGCCGTCGTTCGCGAGGAGGACGCTGCTGTGGATCGTGGGGAGGAATCACAAGGTGGTGAACCACGTCTAGCTCTGATGGAATTCTTCTCTTCTTCTCTTCCTCTTCCCCCAAGAATTAATTCCTGTCTGGATTCGTAAAAAATTTTTCAAAGAGAAATGTAGATTATGATAGGCAAAAGGAAAGAATGTGAAGAAATATTTCGATCGTTTTCTTCAGATTTCTAGAATATTTTTGTTCATTTTTTTTCACCCTTTTGTGAAGAGCTTACATGTGGTGTTCTTGAGTTCATCTAATCGATCAAATTGGCTCATCATGCCACCTTCTCTGTCTACTCAACCATGTGGTGGGAGTACACATCAAAATGGGATGCTCGGAGAAGCGAAAGAGTGAAATTAAGAGATACCCAACTCGAAATTTGCCATCTTTTTTGTCTTCTCATCTCTTAAATCAAGACTTGGTCGTTGCATTCCAATTGAATTAAGAAATACCCAATCGAAAGCCTGTGCTCTTTTCTTGGTTTTTGGCCTTTAAATCAAGTTTTTGGCTGTTTGCTTCCCCAATTAAGTGTTGTTGAAGTGTGAAGCAAGTAGAGGCTAAAGAAGAGAAACAGAGGACGGTGTCCATTGTAGAGTCCAGACCATTGAAGAGGTAACAGATGGTAGTTGTACAGACCATTGGGGACTTAACAGGTAGTAATTGCACAGTAATATTTTCTTATTTGCAAAGTTTAGCATCCTTTCCTTTGTTTGCGAACCTTCTCCCGTTACGCATGCGTCCGTTTGGAATGCAATCTTTAAGTCCAGTATTAAAGAAAGGATCTTTGGTTGCTGTATCTGGAAGCTTTTTTAGAGATTAGTAAAAAGATACGCGATTTCAGAAGGTTTCCTCCTGCAGCAACAGCAACATGGCTCTCCCGGCAACCCCATTTTCTGTGCAGATTCCCTTGCACTGTCAGAAAACACGCAATTTACTTCAGATCTGCTTCCTGAATCAGGTTCTGGCTTCTCCCCGGCCTCGGATTTTGAAAGAATTAAAAAGCCATTGGAGGAGAAAGCAATCAAAGTTTCATACCCTGCAGAAGCCTCGTCTTTTGCAAGAATCCAGTTGTTGTAGTCGTCATGTGATTGCAGATGACGCCTGATTTCGATCAAAATCCTCCTTTTCCCCCTCGAAGTTCTTTCTTTTTTCATCTGAACCAAAAAGTTTGAGTTGTCTGCCTCCGAATTGGGCTTTGTTGAAGCGTGAAGCAATTAGATGGCAAGAAGAGGTACGGACTGTACAGACCATTGCAGAAGTAGCAGCAACCAAACGTGCGGTAAAACTGCCTTCTTTGCTAATCTGCTCTTACTACGCCGAGTCAGTGTCAGCATGCCTTTTTAAGTGCAAGTTTCTCTAGTAAAGAAAGGATCTTTTCTTTCTTTGGCGTGATTGGGAGCTTAATAAGAGAACAATCCGTAAAATATACTCCATTTCAGAAGTTTTCCACACTGCCGCAACATGGCCCCATGTTCCATGCAGATTCTCCAGAACAGACACAGCTCCACTTCCAATATTATTAACCTTTTAGAGTTTTTTTTTGAAAGAATAGAAAACCCATTACGAGGAGCAAGGTTTCAGAGCTCTATACCCTGCAGAAGCTTCGTCTCCTGCAGGAGTTTACCAGCTGTTGGCAGTCATCATGTGACCAAGCCGGGAGGAAGAAGGCGCCCCCCGCCCCCACACTTGACCCCACCACACCACTGCTTTCAAATTTCAAAAGGCTGCCCCTGCGCCCAGGCATCTGGTTTCCTGCCCTTTTTACCGCCGCGGATCTACTGGGCAGCGGCAGGCGTGGCCACTATGAGGCGGCCGTGGTTACAGGCTGGGCGGGGTTATTGCTGGGGCCTTCTTTCCGGGATAGCGCGGCAGTGGTGGCGGAGGTGGCGTCTGCCGGCGCCTGTGCCTGCGCCTGCGCGGTGCGGGTGTGTGGGGGCTGGCGAGTTATAAGTATGGGTTGGTGGGGGGGCTCCTCGGGTTCTTTAATGGCGCACCTGTTGCTCACGGGGGGCAGTTGGAGGCTTGTGTCTCTCTTAAATGGGTCTCTTGTGAGAGGGGCTTCCACACTCATGTGGCTGGCCTTGTGTGTTTGACTTTCAACGGTACTAGCCTGCTAGTCTCTTTCACACATGATTTTTTAAGTGTTTTTATTGTGAACAAAGTTATGATCTTTCAAAATTAATAAGGAGTGTTTGTATTTTCAACATTTTCTCAAGAAATAAAGATCAGGAAAAATGCTTTTCTAAAGAGTAATGTTTGCTCCAAAGTGTTATATTTTTGTAATGCCTTTTGTTACTATAGCACGGGACATTACAGTAATTATATATTTTTTATTTTTTGAATTTTTGTAGGTTGGATCCCTACATATTTGTACAATTTGATCTCATGACATAAAAAGTTCTTAAAAATCAAAAATTATTATTAGGCTCAGCCTATTAAGGACATTTTTACTATTCATTAGGGCTCAATTTTTTATTTTTTAAAAATATTTTCAGTTGTTGGATCGCAAATAGGGTTGTACAAATA
The DNA here is from genome assembly GCA_030544215.1 of Zantedeschia hybrid cultivar. Taxonomy (NCBI): domain Eukaryota; kingdom Viridiplantae; phylum Streptophyta; class Magnoliopsida; order Alismatales; family Araceae; genus Zantedeschia; species Zantedeschia hybrid cultivar. The sequence goes on from JARZZO010000013.1 coordinate 37,085,534, forward strand.
TGTAAAGCATGTGAGGTCCGATTTGAAATATGTTTTTAAATTTGTTGTAATGTCTCGTACTGTAGCAGTAGGGGCATTACAGTAAGTATTACTCTTCTCCAAAATCACAGGAAGTAGCATTATTGAAATTTTTTTCCCATAGAGGGTAGTGGAAAAGTAAATTTCAGAGACAATATTTTAAAAAATATGAAGATCGTTTCTCCGACTAATTTTTACTGTGTTCCTAAAACATGGAAATTAGTTGAGGAAATAATTTTTCTAAGCAAATTTGAGAATACCAACACCTCCTAAATATTTCAAAAAGGAAAATGAAGTCTTTTGAACTTCTTTGAAAGTAGACCCTATGCACCTTCTCATACATTGTGGAGACATTTTAATTGTTTAACAATGTAGCGGCCAGAAACTAGTCAGGCGACGACGACCGTCCGATCAGAACTTCTGACTCCTCGATAAAATTTGTAAAATTTGGAGACGCCCAGAGTAGAACTTGTAAAAGGGAGAAGAGACATAAGAGGGTCCTTCCATTTTTTTGGGGAGCAAAATCTTCTAATGCCTAAGTCAGGTCCTAGAAGGGAATGGATTCTCTCGAATTTTAGACTAGTATTTAGCATACCTTTCACCAGAGAAGGAATGAGATATATATATAGTTCCTCTATGATGCGACATCTTGAGAGTTGTTTACCTTTGAGGAGTTAATTGATCTATGATCTACTCTCTTTGATTGAAGGGATCGTGAGATATTGGACAGGGAAGGATCTCCTCGTGATCGAAGGAGCAGATCGTGTGGATCTGCCTTAAGTGGACAGTTATGCTGTTAATCCGCAAGACCCACCTGATGACAAGGAGCAGTTATGGATCGACTCTAGGAGACCTTCAATCTCTCGGACAGTCGGGAGGAGGCGGCGTTCGAGTCCAAGTTCCTGGCCTCCCCACAGATGAGTCGTGGACCTTGGATTGCCAAGAGGATATACTCCACTCGGCTCTCAGTAGACATGATCGAGACATTGTGGTTTCTCGAGGATTACCGAATGATGTGTCGATCTTTCAGGTATGGTGTTTCCAGGACTTGAGCCTATGTGCTCCAGGTTCTTGCATTCGGCTTGTCAATTGAGATACCGAGAGAACCTACGTGATATTCTCATGCAAGTTCCTACTGACTACAGGTCTTTAGGCCTCTTGGTTAAATGAATTTGATTGGGGCGGATCCCAATCATCCCTCGTCAAACAAATTTTTTTTATATAATGCATTAGAAATAATGAAATTGACTATAACAAGATAGTGTATACACGGATTTATTCCAAAAAAATGTTTCGAAGATCTCATCTCTGAAGGAGTCACATCGAATGAGAGAATAGCTTAATCTCTGTATGATATTTTAGTTTACAAGTTAAAATTTGATCAAAGTATTACGGAGGGTCCATGTTGATTAAAGACAAGGATTCATTTGATTTTGTGACCAAAATATACCGCCATTCAGTTTAGTGAAAATAGAGGCAGGCCAGAACAAAATTAAGTTGTATTGTAAATTAAAGTTATAAAGTGATGAGGCAGAATCCGATTCGGCCCCTTAGAACAAGCCCAAACCCCGTTCAGCCCAACAGCGGCAGTACCAGGCCCCCCCGAGAGCCTTCGGCCCGTCAGCGGCCCAGCAGCCTTCGGCCCATAAGCGGCACCGTCGCTCCCGGCCCAACAGGCTTCAGCCCGTCAGCGGCCCATTAGCCTACGGCCCGGGAGCGGCGCGGCGGCCCAGGGCCCAACAGGCTTCGGCCCATCAGCGGCCCAACCCCCTTCGGCCCACTCCGGTGGCGGAACGGGCACTATGGCGGTTTATCAGTAAGCCCTCATTTAGTCCTATATCGGCTGCCACCGTTAACCATCCGCTATCCTCCGCTATAAATACCCCGTTATTTATGGCCAAAAAGAAAAACGGAGGCCTCCCCAAGCTTCCGAGACCCTTAAAAGGACTTCTGTCCGAAAAGCATTAAAGCTGCTCTTTCTTGCCTTCTGAATCGAATCTTCTTCAGGAGCTAACTTGACCGTCGGAGGGGGTTTCCCAGGGCTGACGCCCGGGACTCCTGCTGACAGGTTCTTCTTCTTCTTGGCTCGGTTCGAATCGTCGCCGACCTCCCCGAGTCGGTCTCGGCCACCGACTTCTGATTCCTCTCTCTGGTCTCGACGCCGAACGCCGGCTGCCCCAAGACAGGAGACTCGGTCTCGCGCTGAAGGAGCCTTCGGGCTCACTATCCAAGAGCAAGCCCGCTCCGAGTCGCCCCCGGCCTCGGACCTTCGGCTTCGACTCCGTCACCTGTCGACAAGCAGAGGGAAGGAGACTCGTTCGTGCCGTTCCTTCGTCCGCCGAAGGAGCTTCGGCTCAAGACAGGAGACTCGGTCTCGCGCTGAAGGAGCCTTCGGGCTCACTATCCAAGAGAAAGCCCGCTCCAAGAAGGCGGAAGGAGACTCGGTCTCGCGCTGAAGGAGCCTTCGGGCTCACTGTCCAAGAACAAACCCGCTCCGAGTCGCCTCCGGCATCGGATCCTCGGCTCCGCCTCTGCGTCCCTCGCCTTCCGGATCCCCATCGGGCCCCTTCGAACACCGATCCGGCCCAGCTCCGGATCCTCCTCTTCTTCGGATTCCAGCTCCGGAATCCGGTCGTGATAGATCCAGTCTACATCATAAAGTAACCAATTATTATATCATTGTATAAATTAATTAGATCAAAGTATATAGCGCACAGGAAGTGAATAGAAAAAATTAAAAAAATTATGCAGATATCATTAGACATTTAAAGTTAGTGAAAATAACTTTTTAGAATTGTAACTAAATTGTCTAAAATAATCATGATACAAAATTCGGTGATCGTTGCCGAATAACCATAGGACATCTTAGGCTCGACTTCCAAAACAAGCATTCAAATTTGCAGTGCATTTAAATTCTGGAAGAGCAAAAATAATAATGATAGTGTTATCTACATAAATAATTAAATAGATAATAATAATTTTAAAATTAAATTAGACACTTAGTAACCACATCAATTTTAAAATCTTGAAATCCAATCTGATTCGAGATATAAATTAGATTCGATTGAATTTCCATTTCTATGCACGAACGTAAATGAGAAGTTTTTAACCCAAAAGATTTCCCCATTCATAAGTATGCGGATTACATCGGATTCTATGGGATTATATATGATCTAGGCTGTGGGATCAAGTCAATTCACTTGTACTCCTGAAAACCAAAGAAGAAATACTCTAAAAAAGGTTAATAATACATTTTACCTTTTTAAGATATACAACAAAAATGTTTCTAGCCTCCTCATTGCTTGTTGAGCATTCCAAAATTCTCATTAATTGGACTCATTTTGATGAATACAGGTGGATTGTTGATATATTAGGAAAACTTAGTTGGGGGTGTACTCTAGCATGATACACTTGTCATTTTCTATCCGGAGGTTTTCAATTTGAATCTTATCTCTTGTCCGTGCCTAACTGTCTCATAACTTATTTGAGGTTGAAAAGGATCACATCAAAGCATCAAAAGCTTCTAGATTTACTACTCAAAATATAAAAGATATTGAAAAGTAGTATTTTACGATATATCAAACAATCCCTAAAATTGGCCCCTAATTAGTCATACATATATGAGTTGGACTTGCTGCACAGCTTGCAACAATGCGGTGCAGCACAAGCAGGCAGATCAACTTAGATCAGACAGTTGCAACAGTACATTTAATATTTTATTTTCTAAAATTTCGTATGATGGGTCTCATCATGCTCGACATACCCGTTCAATCCGATCTGCGATTGGATGTTCAAAAAAAATTTAAAACTAAAAAATTGCACTTAATGAATAGTAAAAATTAAAAATTGCACCAAATGAATAATTTTTTATTTTTATTGTTTAAATATAATATAATAAAGGTCTCTACAAAATTTGGTATGATTTGAACATGAATCAAGTGAGACATGAGATTCACAAGTTTGGATTTCAAAACTGTCAGGACAGATTATATAGTCTAAGAGAAATATTACGGAATAAATATCACAAAAATTCAAAAAATTATGAAATTTATTAGATATAAAGATAATATGTCAAATAGACTTTTGCAAAATTTCAGTTCAATTGAAAATCAGATAAAGAAGAACAAACACTTGTAACTCATGTGATCATAGTTGAAAATGAAAGAGACTGAATGGACAGATTGCATATGTGGAGAGAATAATCATAGAATAAATAGTAAAGAAAATCATAAAAATATGAAACTTGATGATCATGAAGTAGACATATAAATCGAACTTCTTACTCATTGATTAGCTTTTGAAATTCTTTAAAAATAAATAATTTTTAATACAAAATAGATCATGTTTAGAATTATCCACCTACCTCTTAATGAAAGATCGACTCTTAATCCTCCTATGGCTTCCTTGCTATCTATACATGATTTCTTCTTCTTTTAAACTCTTTTCTATATTCTATAAGTTCTTTTCCACATTCTATAAACCTCCAATAACATAAAAGAATGATTAGAATCGAATTCTTAAAAGAAATAACTATGAATCCACTCTATTATCTTAAGAACACTACATTAACTTATCCTTGGAAGAGAGTTACATGCAATAGAGTTTGAGCATGACCTCAAGCCTCTGTTTATATTTTTTTTTTTTTCCTTTCTAATACGACCACTAACACTCTCTTTTTTGTTGGAGTAGAACTTCAACTCCTCATGACTTAATCTTCAAGTTAAAGTCACTTTCTAATACAAATCAGACTATGTTCACGCCACCTATAGTTTTCTTTTATGAAAGTCTTTAATTTATACCTCTTAAGCATCTGAATAAAGAAGCATTATCTTCTACAAAATTTTAAAACTTTTTACTATCTTTTTAAAGCCATCAATTTCACTATTCTTAATTATTTGTATAAAAAATTATGTCTATTTTACTGACCTATTATCGTGAGTACTTTGAACCTAACAATCTGACAGATTTTCTCATCGTCCAAAGATGTACTAATCTCGGCTAGTAAACGACTTATTTTAAATATATGGTCTTCATGAAACATCTAAAATTTTGTGTCATCATACTAATGAGAGTTGCCGTACTTAATTTGAAATTTTATACACAAAGTTATACTTAAAACACTAAGACTATGTCAAATAAATCTTTATACAAAATTCTAGTTCTAATTATGATCTTCTACCCATTAATTAGAATCTTAATTATATTTAAATTTATTATGTTCTACTTCTAATTAAAGTCAAATATATCATATAACTTTTCAGGTCATGGTTAATTTTAATCACATCATCTTTTATTTCATAATTTAAATCCTAATACAATTAAGACTTGTTCTCTATAGGTAGTCCTTTCTAAAATTGAGTATTGATATTGTTGACTTTTAAAATATCTAAATTAGTAAAAATGATCTTCTACAAAATTATATATCTTTTTATTCTCTTTCTAATGATACCAACGATACCTTAATCAGAATTGTGTACAGAAAGTTATTATTATTTTACTATGTTGTTGTTTAATACATCAATCTAGAATTTAAATTAAATTAGTGGACAATTCTTAATAGTATAATTAGGATAATGGATTTTTATAATTAAGTTAATTAAACTAAATCAATTTACTTAAACTCACTAATAGGCTCTTATAATTAATTAATTAATCTAATTTAAAATAATTAAATTTATTAATGAGTTGTAAAAGTATGGAGCATAACATAATAGGATTCTAATATGAATATTAGCATGAAGATCAAATCATGAAAATTTTAACAGAAGTGAGTTAAATTTGCATCATGTTACGTTGATGCTAATACTTATATGTGTCAGGCTTAGTTTATTAATCTTAGGTAGCTTACAAGTCAATCTGACTATGTAAATCTTATTCATTTATTAGTAAAAATAATTTTATTTCATTATGTATAATTCATATTAATTATCGTCTCATAATGAAGTCCGTGAATATGTGCGATGGTGATCAGATTATGATGAGATCATACTAATGAGACTGAGCACTTAAACACACATATTCTTAATAGTTCCTAGTTAGAGGATATCCAAGAAGGACATCGGATATCCGGTTAGACTAGTACAGATTACTCCTGCTCATACGATGAGGGTGACTGATCTCATAGTCACTTGTGTAGAGACACTAAGGCGAATTTGTAGGTGCTCAGTAGAGAATGAGTTCACTGAACTAATCCGACTGAATTGGTGGATAGTATAGTACTTCACTGTCAACTAGTTTGATTCTATTGTCGCAGTTGCGTGGATGGTCCTCGGACCTGAGACACTAAGGACACCTTGTCTGTGGACTTCTTTACTTTGACCTTGGTTTACAGATCTCTATTCACGGGATTCTAAATAGCCAATGATCGAGTGCAGCGGAATATCGTCAAAGGGAATTGAGTGTCAATAAGGAAGCATTCGCTCTCGGTACTTAGAGAGAGAATGCTCTAGGATGGATGCACAGGAGTCCCTGGCCAAGGCGGATGATAATATCGGAAAAAGAGTTTTTCAATATTATATGGTAGCATCCGATCCAAGTGAGTCGACCAGTTAGGGTTTGACGGTACACCATACCCTGAATTGACTTGAGAGCATTATACGAATGAAAGATTAAATCCACGCGGTAACTGTCGACGGGAAGGTTCCAAAAGTTGGTTTCTTAACCCCAATATCTTCTGGGTTCACACGGTGCTGCTTGGCACCCAACGTGATCGGAGGCTCGACCGAATTTAATATGCAACAATGATTCGGTTGATTAATTAATTAATATGAGTTATTAATTGATTAATTGAATCAGTGAGGGGTCACTAGACTTAATGGGCTATTAATCGGACTGGTAATTAGGTTTACAGGGTCACACGCAAATGATTCTTAAGGCGATGGATTAAAAAGTGGGTTATATATTAAATCGGAAGTTTTTATGAAAAACAGCGCGGTTAATATAAAATGTAGAAAACGGGTTGAGCAGGCTAAGCTGCTGCTCAACCCTGGCCGCCCCCTCCTCTCTCCCTCTCTCTCTCTGGCACCCCAGGCCGACCCTCTACTGTAGGTCTGTTCCGCCGTCTTCTCCGACTCCCATTCGATAGAAATTCGACCGCACATTGCAGCAGTTGTTGTGGCGAACGACGAATTACTCGTAAACTGCGAGGAACGAGAGAAAATCCACCGTGAGGAGGATCACATGGACTTCGTTAGAGGCTAGGCATTTGCGCGGTTGGCGGTGTCACACCGACGGAACCATTTGGATGCGGATTTAAATCCGCGCACGGTAATTTCTAATTACCGGAATAATTGATTTTTAGTTTATCGAAACGGACTGGGATCGCAGTTATTTTAATTTTATTTTTCCGCTACATTTGGAATCCCGAGAAACAAGAAAACCTAACATACTTGATGCCTCTACACATACGTGCAATGTTTACGTACATGAAAGTGAGTCATGCACCTTTGATGTGATTATCAAATTGCGTTAGCTATGCTTGACGCGTTTAAGCCTATAAGTCAGTTTGTTTCACAAAACTACGTAATTATGCATGAATGCAACATAACTAAACATGAGATCAATCAATAGAGAACTAAATGCATCTAATAGTATTCAAAGAACCTTCTTTTCATACTCTCATAGTACATACGAAAATATTAGGAAAATAGGTTTTATCTATTTTAAAATAACTATGAAATAATGATTAGTCATCATTTGCCTCGAACTACGCAATCCATATGAGAAGAACCACGCTTAAACACCATTGGAACTTTCCTCCTCGTGTAGCAACGTTGCCATGCAGCTCCTCTTCCGCTGCCGCTCGCGCATGGACGAAGAACACCATGAACCAATCTCTCTCTCTCTCTCTCTCTTTCTCTCTCTCTCTAACTCTCTCTAAGATTTATGGATGCACTACAGAGTTCTAAACACGCAGGGGAACTATGTTTAGACATCTAAGTTGAGTTCTAGATAGAGAAATCACTCCCGAAAGAAAATAACTAAGTTCAATTTGGATTTAATTAAACATCTAAATCGCATCAGTCTGATATGATGCTTTTAAGACTTCCTAGTAGGATGTGGACATGGAACTAAATCTCTTAATCGCGTCAGCATGGTGTGATGCATTTTACTCACCTACCTTAATCGTGTCATACACAGTTGATGTGAATAAAGCTTCTACCCAGATCTCTCTAATGCACTCCTAATGGACTTAACTAAGGCTACTAACACCTTGGGTGTTACACCCTTGGGCGCAGGTTGCAACGCGCACCGTCTTTGCTGCTAGTATAATAGGTCTGAAGTAAAACTTCCTTTGGAGGCCACTTCATGGATCTTTTATAATTAGGATTCTGGATGGATACCTTATGAACCATCATATTTTTATGTATATCTTTGACTCTCATATATTATTATAAATATTCTAACATTTTAAGAAAATTACTATTATACCCCTTCTGTCTAATTACTGTGAACTCGAGCAAAATATGTAGAAAAGATTCAATATTTTTGCATATCTACCTCTACCCTTAATTTGGTATATATACCTTTGACTTCACTGGAATGTACAGAATTTTTAAGATATTTAGTTGAAATTTACAGCATTTTAATGAAAATAAATGATTGCAACCTTTTTAAAGATGTAAGAGTATTCATAACAATATGTGACAAGTAGCTTATAAGAGTGTCTGTATATATATATATATATAAACCTTCATTATTTATTCTCATTTGTTTGACAAACCTGGCGTTGATATCTCTGTACCATATATGATATCCTACTGCTATGACTCCATTCTTATGTTGCTTCAATAACCTTTGGACGCTTGCTTAGCTGATATGTTTGTCTTTACCTGGATGCTATTTGTTCGTATGTCTCTGAGCATGGACGTGCATACTGCGGACATTAGAAGGGCCAAACAATATGACAAGAACAGTATTTTGCAGCATTTGCTGCATGGTCCTTAAATGAGGTTATTCCCCACCCTCTTGGCTCTAGATTGATAGCTAAATGGGATGACCCATGGTCCTGAAGGGTGCACACTCTGCAAGAGTGTAATAAAACCCCATTTAGCATAAGTAACACTTGCTGCAATGCTATTCGACAGTAATTAAGTCGACTTCGATTGAATAACTACAGCAATAAGTGATAATTTTTTATTTATTTTTAAAAACATAGAAAGATAGAGCAACCTTAATTCTTTTTTTTATTAGTTTTTTTCAACTGTCTGACCAATATCGGACAATACTCACTATGGCTCTTTTAAGATTGTTTTCCTCCCCCTGCATTTTACGAAAAATTAAAAAAGAATGATATATGTACTTTTGCAACTGTCCGATCAAAGTAGCTGCATCGTAAACGTTGCAGTAAATATTACTTTTTTTAAAAGAAATCTGATCTGATCCGATCATTGAACGCCGAAAGGTGAGAAAACTCTCTTTTACTATAACAACATGACAATGATATTGTGTCGATTTTAATTTAAGATAATTTCATATTAACTATTGTTATGTGTTAAGTTTTAAAAATGCCATACTTATTTACCTATTATCTTACGCGCCCCTACAAGAAATAACTTATTTATAAAATATGGAATCTATATATGTTAAATTTCATATATATGTAGGATAATTTTCATATAAGCATGACATTTTTAGAATTTAACATATAAGAGTGGTTAATATGAAATAATCCCTTTGAATTGGAGACTTCCTAATATATTTCTCACATAGTTGGAAAGTGTTTTTGTCATTCTATTCCTTTTCTTATACTTTCACCTATCTTATCTTAGATAAGTGATGAAAATGCCTCAAATTATGCGAATGGACATGGAAGAGTCTATCAAAATTAAGATTTGCAGATCTCATTGATTAAGAATGTGAAGTGGACCACCATACTTACCCCCTTGACTGGTCAGAAATTGACTAAAAATCTGATGAACTGCTCAAAAATCAGATTTTCAATTTTTTGGCCCAATCGTCTAATCTAGTACGATTTTTAAAGCAATGATGGAAACTCTCATATTTGATGAATTTGTATAAAATGAATGAGTAATACTTGCTGCAATACCCCAGGCAGGATCGGACAGCTGGCCTGCTCCCTGCCCAGTGAAGAGTGCCCCATTTTATTTTTTTAGTTTTTTGCCTGACTTATTTAATTTTTCTCGGAGCATCCGATAAAAAAATCAGACGGTACAACCGGGAGTTCGGATCAATTAGGATATAATTTTTTTTGTAAAAAAAATATACAACCAATTTGGGGTTGACTTGAGCTCAATGGTTGTACCATCCGATTTTTGGTTGGATGTTCCAAAAACATTAAAAACAATCTGACAATAAAATTAAAAAAAATAAAATAGCCTCTCTCCACTGGGTGAGACCAGGTCAGCCGTCCGATCTAATAGATCGGATGGTCCTACCTGAGACTGTGTAGGACACGCATCCAAGTGAAACAAGTATTACTTAAAATGAACACATGCATGCTGTAGAATTTTACTTTCAAGGGGTGTCTGAGCTAACAAGGTGACTGTTAGACACAGCAGCAGAGATAAAGAAGGGGATTGCAGGGTAAGACACAGCAGCAGTGCTAAAGAAGGGGATTGCAGGGTAAGTGCTACATAATTGAATAGCTATCCATCACAATGTCCCTAATAACTAAGCATAGGTTTGGTAACATAATAAGAAAAAGAAAAAAATAGAATAAGAGTACATATTTGACCAAAAATATATATTATGATCTTTATTCTAATTTTACTAGTTAAATAAACGTGCTAGCACGTACACATTCCTGAGGGAATTAATAAGAGCCTAAAAGAATTGTAAATCTTAACAAATGTTCTTAAATTATGTAAAAAATATATAATAAAATTATATGTGAAAATTCTAAGGTATAGAAGAATAACAAATAACATATGAAACTTTTGATTATCTGCATTGTTTGTTTGTTGGGGGAAGGTGAGGATGACCAAGGACAAAAGGAAAACATAAATGTTGTAGTGTACAATTTAGACCTATTAGGCATTCATGTCATGTTAAATCCATTATCTCTAATGTAAAGGAAAGTGAACCAATTTTCATAAATAAGAGTGTTCACATGTTTATTTTGGTTCAATTTTCAAGGAGAAAATTTCAAACCGAACTATATCGAATGATTCCTGCAAACCGAACAATTTGATTCGACCATCAAGTAAACCAGGGCCCAAGCAGTTGGATGGGCTGAGGGCATTCATGGGCTAGGCCCATCGGCTCTGCTCTGTAGACCTTTTTGTTGACCATATTTCATTTGTTGTTTTGAAGCCAACACATGCCTATGAGTGGATTGGCTATGTTTCTTGTGATGATTCTTGGAGACATAAATTGCTTCAAGTGAAATATGATATAAGTTCAAAGACTAGAATCACATTATCACCAAACATAACCATCTTTGGATTCTCTACTAATTCCACTTTTACAATAACATCTGTAATACTCATGTAAAATTGAGGCACGTAGTTTGAGAAGAAAGCTATATGGTGACCACCTGCATCATCTGTAGGCATATAGATATCTGACTCATATCACTTATATGTTTTCAGTCTATCATTATTTTATAGCACCTGCACTTATTATAAGAAAGTACAATTAGTCTAATTAAATGAAAAATAAAAAATTGTCATGAAATTGCAAAAATTATCTTTAATATTCTTTAGGAAGTCATGTAAAGGCCAATGTTCAGTGATGCAATATCAAGGTAATAAAAGAACCTTTTCATTGTGAAACCCCTTAATCCTATAAAACCTTTAAAACCTTGGACCCAATTATATAAAATATCCTTCCCACTTGTGGATCATGCTAAAATAACTGAATTTCTAAAATTTCACTTGTGTAGCTAGGTAGTATATACAGCCATTGATGATGTCCCTTGGATGCTGAAACTCTCTCCAAACTCCAAAGTATGTTATTGTTTCTTTTCTTTCATATAGACCATGACATTGCTGATAGACATATATTTAGTTTCTCCCACCCTTGCCTCACATGATTAATTCCCACCCAATCCTCGATCAAAATTGAAACACCTAACCTTTTTATCTAACTGAATTCATCTACATACTTGCCCTTGCATCTCTACATTTGAGACAGAACCTAGAGAAGAAGACCCACACTATCACCAACCTAAAACGAAGGAAAGCAACTTTAGTAGTACTTCAAAGATGATGAAACTCAGTAGGTGACTTCAGTAGTATATTAAAGACCATAGTATTAAAAAACAAAAAAAAATCTTATTTGTCAAAAATATAGAATCTTCTTAAACATCTCTACACCAATTATAGTTGTCTTCATATGATTACCTTGTAATATAAGAAAATTTATGAACATCCTAAAATATCTCATATTGCACCACTAATGATAGATATCACAAGCATTTTCTAATGACCTTTTGTTAAATCAATGAGGCCAATTTTTGTATGAGTATACACTGATCATTCAACATGGACGTAAGTGGTTTTGCCTAAGGGATCATGGATCTTAAAATGATATTGTACATTGTGCACTTGCATCATCCTAAGACATCTTCTTGAACTTTGAAAATTCTCTAGTCAACATGTCAGCTTACAAAAATTTCATGTTCTTGCAGAAAATGGTAAGAAAAAAATAGAATTGACATTAAACTAACTTAGGGAACTATCATACTCTTTTTTTTTTAGAGCTGGAGAGCTTGCAGCAAGGATGATAAAGGCTTGTTCAATGTCAAATTTCAACAAGTGTATTGTAAATTCAATTAAACAACAAAATAAAACACAAAACTCTTGACCTCATCCTAAACACCAGACACTTTGAAATATTAATCAATTTTACTAACATCAATAGATATGACCTCCCTAGGATTTCATGATAGTGAAAAATGAAAAATTCAACAATCCATAGCAAACAAAGGAGAACATGAGCTGGATCTAAGGTTTCTGTTGGAATTGGAGCTCAAGTCTTAAAATCATCACGTACATATAAAGGATTACATTTGCTATCATCATAGTGATAACATTGCCCGCCCTCATGCTCCAAATTCATAGATCTCAAGTCCTATCTTACTTTGATTAAACCCACAAGGACTGGTGTTTGTATATTATTCTATAAAACTTCCAATTCATCACCTCAGAGAAGAGATGGTTATCTTTGCTAATGAAACTTCCAGTACATCGCTACCATGTATGCGTATAATGCAAGAATATATTTTATTGAGTGATTCATGCAACACAAATCCAATTATTAGTGCAAGACAAAGGTGGTAGAAAAAATAATGCAGATTTCTAATACATAGAGTAAGATCTAGATATGCTCTGATATGAACTAAGATCGATCAAATCTCATGTAATAAGAAACTAAGTATGCAATCATCTTACATCAAAGTATACGCTTGCACAATGATTTCTATTAGTAAAGAAGCCCACACTCTAAAGAAGTTTTGCATCATTTCATACAACCCCATCTAAAGCTAGCTGCAACCTTATAATTTGGACACATAGTTTTCAAGATGTTTAGTTTTCTAATTGCCAACAAGTGCTAAATTTGCTACATCCCTATAAAGTACACCTCTAGGTAAACTTAGAAATATGATAATTTCCATCAAGTTGATAAGCATAAGCCTTCTTCTTTGCACATGCTGCTAATGTCTGATTACATCAAGGCCCAAAGTTATAGGTAACAATGTCACATGAGTTTTGTCTTGAAGTAAACCTAGGAAAATGCACTATTATGTGGTTTTGGTATATGACCACATTTATATCCACGATTGCTGAGTAACTTGACAAAGAATATCTATAAGGAGGCCTCTATGGGCTCTAATTCTTGCACCGTTACCCAAGTCTATAAGGAACAATACAAGAAAAAGTGATGAGGCATTGCAAAGAGATAATAGGAAAAACAATCGATAAGCATGTGACAAGTTCTTAGTTAATTCGAGCTTATTCTACTTACATGGAAATGTAGGTAATATTAAGATGAACAACTTAACAAAATCGGAACAAGTAGTTTCTGGATAGCATAGAGTTTAGTTTGATCACAATGATAAATTGAAGACAAAATGAAGTCACCTAAATATTAGAGTATCTTGAGGTAGGCATGAGAAAGACGGGAGGAGAGTCATTGGGGATCCGTGCACTTCCACTCTCAATGGTCTTGACATCTAGTTTGGGCTGCTTCAGGATCTTCTTTAAGGAGATTCTAACCCTGTTGGTGGCATCGACATCCTCTATAAGAAGATTAAAAAAACATAGTAAACAAAATGACAGGCAATAAAGAGAGGAAAACAAAAAACAAAAGAAGAAATGAAGAAATAGAAACACTTTAAGTTTTCCTAACTTGATCCTATGGGAAGGAAACCCATCTAAGAATCCTGTCCAAAATCGAGGATGGCCAAACTCCTTGTAAGTGAAGGTTCATGGACAAGTAAAGCAACAAACCTTGCAAGTGTAGGTCTATGGATGACTACAAACCAATTATAGTACAAAACTTAGCTATTAAACTTAAGCCTAGAAAGAGAGATGCCCCCAGGGAAAACACTAAAGTCGCCTTCTATGCCCCCAGCTACAACTTATTAATTACGTCTCTTGAGCAAATCTCTAACAAAATTAGGACTTGTCATAATACCACATTTAAGCATGACCAACTGGATCCATAGGAATCCAAGTTTAGATGACAAGATCTTTTAAACTACCTTGCTCACCCTCTTACTTTGTGTGTATATATGTATATTCACCTCAAGAACTTATCAAACACAATGGAGGGAAAATATTTTAGAAAAGTTTATACATAAACTAAATTAAAGGTCACATTAGAGGACATGTGCCTAATGGGTTGTTTAGTATACCATAAAATGTTGTAAAATGGCATTTTCCTAGTTTTGGATTCTTTTAAATTACTATATGATGTTTTTCCTTTGTCTTAAGTGTCGTAAATTTTTTAAATTCAAAATCAATTGACCCCTATAATATTCCTATTACTGATTTCATTTCAGGCCAAAATTTTAGAAAAACAAAATCAGAGGCTTTAAAATAGGTGATTTTAAAACCAATTATTTTATTTTTATCAATGTTAAAATTAGTAATTTCAAAACTAATATTACGTCATTTTATGGCACACCAGACGAGCTTAGAATCAGTATATTGTTACAAAGAACATAAAAATAAAAAATTATTCAATCTATACTATATAATAAAACAAAGTTTTTAACCCTTGCTGATGTGGCAGTTTATAGTGCTTTCCCTCCAAAAAAATATTATTAAACAATTCTTAAGAGAAGTCATTAATACATTCATTCCTCTTCTCACCTCCACCTATTTCAAAACAACTCATTAATTGCTATAACTCTCACCCAACTTATTTCAAAACTACTCATTAAGGCCATAACTCATATGATAATAATAATTAATTTTAATAGTAATAATAATAATATTATTATTATTATTATTATGGTTGTCTCATAAGATATAACAAATAATTTTGATGTTATTGTTATTATTACTATTATTTTAATCTAAGATGGTGAAAAGTACTATATTATTATTATTATTGTTGTTGTTGGGATAGTCATATGAAATAATAATACTAATTTTGATATTATTATTATTCTTATTAAAATTAATATTGAAATGATAGTCTTAGAAGGTAGTAATAACTAATTTTGATATTACTATTATTATTAACTCTTTTTCTCCTTTTTCACATTTTTCTCTCTCCATATTAATATTTCTATCTCCTATTTTGTTATTATTGTTGTTGTTGTTGTTGTTGTTGCAATCTCTTGAGATAATAATAACTAATTTTAATATTATCATCATCATCATGATCATGATCATCATTATTATTATTAAGACAATCTCATAAGATAATAATAACTAATTTTGACATTATTAGTACTATCTAAAAGTACTTTATTATTATTATTATCTCTCTTTCTCCTCTATCACATTTTTTCTCTCTATTAATATTTCTATTTCCTATTTTTGTCCTATTATTATTATTATTATTATTATTGTTGTTGTTGTTGTAGTAGTTGTTGTTGTTGTTGTTGTTGCAATCTTTTGAGATAATAATAATTAAATTTGATATGATATAATTATTATTATTATTATTATTGAGACAATCTCTTTGGATAATAATAAATATTTTTGATATTATCATTATCGTTATTATTACCATTATTATTTTTAAAGTATTATTATTATTACTATTATTTTAATCTAAGATGTTATAAAGTATTATATTATTATTATTATTATTATTGAAATTATTATTATTATTGTTGACGTAGTCTTATGAGATAATAATACTATTTTTGATATTATTATTATTCTTATTAAAATTAATATCGGAATGACAGTCTCATGGGATATATTATCGTTTCATTATCATTATTATTATTGAGATAGTCTCATGAGATAATAACTAATTTTGATATTATCATTATTATCATCATCATCAAAATCATGATCATCATTATTATTATTATTATTATTATTAAGACATTCTTTTGGGATAATAATAACTATTTTTGATATTATCATTATCATTATTGTAAAGTATTATATTATTATTATTATTATTATTGAGAGTATTATTTTATTATTATTATTGTTGTTGTTGTTGTTGAGTAGTCTTATGAGATAATAATACTAACTTTGATACTATTATTATTATTATTAAAATTAATATTGGATAGTCTCATGGGATATATTATTATCTTCTTATTATCATTATTATTATTGAGATAGTCTCATGGGATAATACTAACTAATTTTGATATTGTTATTATTATTATTATAGTAGTCTCATAGGATAATAATAACTAATTTTGATATTATTATTATTTTAAAAATATTATTATTATTATTATTATTATTATTATTTTAATATAAGATGGTGGAAAGTATTATATTATTACTATTACTACGAAAAGTATTATTTTATTATTATTATTAATGTTGGGGTAGTCTTATGAGATAATTCTCATAATAATACTAATTTTGATATTATTATTATTCTTATTAAAATTGATATCGAAATGATAGTCTCGTGGATAATAATAATTAATTTTGATATTATTATTATTATTATTAACTCTCTTTCTTCTCTTTTCCATTTTCCCTCTCCCTATTAATATGTATATGTCCTATTTATTATTATTATTATTATTATTGTTATTATTGTTATTGTTGTTGTTGTTGTCTTTGTTATTGTTGTTGCAATCTCTTAAGATAATAATAACCAATTTTGATATTATCATCATTATTATTATTATTGAGACAATCTCTTATTTTATTATTATTATTGTTGTTATTGTTGTTGTTGTTGTTGTTGTTGTTGTTGTTGTTGTTGCTGCTGCTGCAATCTCTTGAGATAATAATACTATTTTTAATACTATCATCATTATTATTATTATATTATTATTAAGACAATCTCATGAGATAATAATAACTAATTTTGACATTATTATTATATTCTAAAAGTACATTATCATTATTATTATCTCTTTCTCATCTATCACATTTTTTTCTTTCTATTAATATTTCTATCCCCTATTTTTTCTCCTATTATACTATTATTATTATTGTTGTTGTTGCAATCTTTTGAGATAATAATAATTAATTTTGATATTTTATTATTATTATTATTATTATTGAGGTAGTGTTATAAGATAATAATAACTAATTTTGACATTGATATTATTATTTTTGAAAGTATTACTAATTTTGTTGTTATTATTATTGTGATAATGATAATTATTATTAACAAGACCAGTCTTTGTCTCACTCTTCTTACTCATGTTATTATTGTTATTATTGTTGTCGTTGTTAAATCTCTTTTCTCACTCATATTATTATTGTTATTGTTGTTATCGTTAATATTGGGACAGTCTATTAGGATAATAATAATAAATTTTAATATTCATTATCATTATTGAGATAATCTCATAGGATAATAATAACTAATTTCCTTATTAACGAGACCAGTCTCTCTCTCATTTTTCTCTCAATCCATGTTTCAACATAATATTTATTGAGATAATCTCATAGATAATAATAATAACCATTAGTACACTTTTTAGTTTTCTCTCTCAATCCATATTTCTATAGATATAATAGTTATGAACTTTTAATATTTATCAAGCAACTAACCTAAATATTTGTAGAAAAAAATTTAGTATTTTTGAACATATATTCTTCTATAATTTTTTTATTCATTCCTTCACAACTAACCTAATAATTAATTTTGATATTATTATTATTTAAAATATAATAACTCTCTTTCTCCTCTTTCACATTTTCCTTTCTCCCTATTAATATTTCTATCTCTTATTTTATTATTATTATTATTGTTGTTGTTGTTGTTGTTGTTTTCGTCGTTTTATTGTTGTTGCAATATCTTAGGATAATAATAATTAGTTTTAATATTATCATTATCATTATTATTATTGAGACATTCTCATATGATAATAATAACTAATTTTGACATTATTATTATATTATAAAAGTATTTTATTATTATTATTATATCTCTTTCTCCTCTTTCACATTTTTCTCTCTCTATTAATATTTCTCTCTTTATGTTTTTCTCCTATTATATTATTATTATTGTTGTTGTTGCAATCTTTTGAGATAAGAATAATTAATTTTGATATGTTATTATTATTGATGCAGTGTTATGAGATAATAATAACTAATTTTAATATTTTTTTTGAAACTATTACCTTTTATTTATTTATTATTATTATTAATGAGGCCAGTTCCTGCCACACTTTTCTTACTCATATTATTATTGATCTTATTATTGTTGTTGTTAACTCACTTTTCTCACTCATATTATTATTGTTATTGTTGTTGTTAATATTGGGACAATCTATTGGGATAATAATAATAAATTTTAATATTTATTTTCATTGTTGAGATAATCTCATAAGATAATAATAAATAATTTCGTTATTAAAGAGACCAGTTTCTCTCTCATTTTTCTCTCAATCCATGTTTCAACATAGCATTTATGGAGATAATCTCATAGGATAATAATAATAACCTTTAGTACACTTTTTAGTTTTATCTTTCAATCCATATTTCTTTAGAAACAATGGTTCTGAATTTTTAACATTTATCAAATAACTAACCTAATATTCATAGAAAAATATTAGTATTTGTGAGCATATATTCTTCTGTAATTATTTTATTTATTCTTTTGCAAAGAATAAAAAATTAACTTCACTTATATTAATTATAAATATTTTATTCAAATCCATTAATTCACCGTGCATCGCACGGGATTGCAACTAGTTATCATATAATTTTAACAGTGAAGCAAATAGTTGTATAATTTTATATGCCTCTATTATTGTCACGATCACAGTTGTATCATGCCTCTCTTATTGGCACAACCCATAAAACATAAAACAAAAGGATTAAGCTAAAGTCCAAAAAATTGCACAAAAAATATATAATAAGAATTTATATGAAAAACATGAATACACAGTATGAATTACTTGCTTCTCATTGCGGCAAACGTACAATCCATAAAATATAAAACAAAAAATACACTAAAGTTAAAAAAAACTACAGTAACTTGTATAATAAAATTTTAAATAAAAAACATGAATACATGATATGAATTACTTGCTTCTCGTTGCAGCAAATATGTTTTCTCTCAAACTGCCACAGAAGAGATGGGCGTGAGTCGAGCAACAAGAGAAAAACATGTTGAAAAGTGATTATTGAGATGAATATAATAAAAATCATGATATCATTTTAATAACATATAACAGGTATCAAACGTCACCTTAGCCACACAACATTTGATAAGCATATTTGAGGGAGTTCTTATGGAAAATCAGAATTCCTAAAAATCTTAGAGGGCATTAATTTTTAAAATAAAATAAACAGCAAATAATTATGAGAAATGATTATTTTTCTTTACCTTCATCGTCTTCTCAAGCTTTACAACATCATCTCTGTAGCAAGGACAAAAAGTCTTTTCTTACTATTTCAAGAGTGGACCGAATGAAAAAAAAAGGGATAGTGGCTTCTCATAGATGTTATAGATTTAGTAGATCAAACTTATTCTATGTTGAATTAAAAAAAATTATTCTTGAAAAAGTAAATCTGCTTTGGATAGAAAATGAATAGGAGTTAGAACATATAAATACCTACCTTGTTATAAACATCTCCTATTTTATGTGGACAACGACTAGAATCCGTCTTCATATACTTTGCTAGGACATGGATTCTACACTTTATACCAATTTATGTTGAACCTCGATCCTATTTTTTATTCTAGGTTATCAAATTAAAATTTTAAATCTTTTAAAATATGGATCCTCTTTCATCTTTTGTTCTAGACTTATTCTGTTATTAGATCCTATTTTTTATTCTAGGTTATCAAATTAAAATTTTAAATCTTTTAAAATATGGATCCTCTTTCATCTTTTATTCTAGGCTTATTCTGTTATTAAACTAAGTCCAAGATCACCTGTCGACAGGAGATGGTGATACTTGTCATAATAGGAATTATATCCATTTATGTCAAATATTTTTTGAGGATTTCTAAATTTTAATTATTTCTGGAAAAAATAAGAGCTTTATAAAAATCTCATTTATGATTATAGACGTCAATGACACCTATCAAGGTTAAATTAGTAATTAAAATTATGCTAAATTTTAATGTAAGTTTAAACTCTTGCACCGCATAGAGAAAAACCTCATATAAATAAATTTGTGGCAATTACGTGTAAGGTTAAAAGAAAATGCACATATTAAATTATTGAAAGGTTTCCAATATACTTGATTTTTAAAAGGTTTTACCAAAAATACTTTCACCTTTGGATTTGCATGAATATTTGCCTTAGAATAAAATTGCAGAATTATCCGTTCAAGTGATACAATTTCCTATATGCCTTTTTTAGAATAAAAAGCTTACATTCTCATCCTAAGTATCATTAGCTTTTATTCAAATATTTTAAGAATATTTGTTCTAATATTCAAGTATGTACACCTTTTTTAAAGCAATAATAGCGTTGAAGAGTTCAAAATAGGATATTCCTATTCAAGTCTTAAAGTAAACCTAAAAGAGACTGATGAGTATAAACACAATTCCATGTAGGATACGTAGATAATTATAGTCTTCATGAGCATTTAAATAAATGGATACTTTAGAAAGACATGCATCCATCAAAACACTATGTTTTTTTCACTTTAGGTATTGTTTGTTCTAAGGTAAAACAGCGTAGTTTGAAACAATTATTTTATTTTATGGTATTTTTAGTTGTTTAGAATAATGTAAAATAATATAAAGCAAAATCTTATATGGGTCTTGTTTGCCCACTTGACAGTCCAATTCCCTTGTTTTGGTTTACAGTAAAGATCTATTGTAAATCAGAACAAGAAAATTGAGGCATCCCCCTTGTTTTCTTTTACAAATAACCAAACAAATATTCTCTGATTCAAAACAAGAAAATTTCACTAGTTTTTAAAACCAATGATGTTAGGTCACCCTCAATAAAAAATTGTGTTTGTTGCTAAAAATTAGAACTTTAGGGGGTAAGTTACCATGTGAACAATATGGCAAGCAAAATGTAAGGGAGGGCAATTGGCACCAACAATGGAAACATCAAACTGGCTTGCTTTTCTTCAAATTCAAGTTATATTCATGCAATTTGACTTCATAAGATCCCATCTCACACTAGCAAGTGTGATTTGTCCTTGTTATTTTGGGGGAAAGAAATGATAATCCTGGTGGACAACTTTCATTTTATTAACAGCTAGCGCATATGGTATACAGACAAAAGATAAAAATTAAATACAATTTTGTGGCTATTACATTCAAATTATCTTAAGTTTTAAGTTAAGCAACCTAGTAATTCTACATGAAAATAAAACTAATGTCATATTTGCACGCACACTTATGGTTCTCAATTGTCCATGAGTATAGCTAGTAGAATAGTTCGAAATGGAGACAACCTTACATCTTAAGATATTGAGTTCTACAACTTAATATGATAATCGAATATGATATTAGTGCCAAAGCCATAAATGTAGGCCTTCATTGAGCATTGCTGTGTGATTTGTTTCCTACACTTACACGAAATCATACAATATGAAAGATGACTTCACGAGTTGTTCAGAGTTTGACTTCAAAAAGTTGTTTCTTACGTATCAATTTTCTTTACTTACAAAAAGATAGCATGAACAACCCAACTGTTGAAGCAATGTCATTAAGATAATAAGAGTATGCTAATAAAGAATGCAAATATTTTATTTTGAAATAAAAAAATCTCTTTTAAACTTAATTAGTTTAAGGTTGACAAAGTTGTTGGGAGTTGGTGGTGTTATTTGCTGCATTGGTTGAGGTGCAGTCAAGTTGGTATTTTATACATTTTTTTTATGATGGACCTCATCATGTTTATACAATTTGATCTCTGATCAGATAAGTTAAAAAAATTAAAAGATTAATCACTATCCATTGGTCTGATTTTTTATCTTTTATATTTTTTTGCATTGTCCGATCGAAGACCGGATTGAACAAACATGTCGGGTATCATGTGGCCCACTATAATACCTTTTACAGAATAAAAAATAAAAAAATGGACTATAATCCATACGGTGCAGCATGTATAACTCTTTTTCTAATGACATATTACTGGTTGATGAAATAAACAACATAGCGCTTGATTAATTATTCTATTAGACATTTACATTACTAACATTAGGAAAGGGCAGTAGTAATTAAGTATTTAATTATGGTCTTAGAAGAATATGTTGTTATAAAAAATTAACATAAATTTGTACATGTATTAACAATATCAATTAGGCCTCAAAGATCCCATGGCTCCCTCTCCTTTCTCGCCTCCAACTGCATTGCTCTTTTTTCCCTCTCCCCTTTAACCTCTACATTTCTCCTTTATCAAGAAAAATATCTTAAAGTATTATAGGTAATATATGTGAAGTTTATAATCTCAATATTGAAAGTAATATTAATGTAAGTTTAAACCTGTACTAAATTTAGTATCAAATAAACAATTATGTTCTATTGATCAGTTAAATCAATTTATACAAGCAACTACAAATAATGTTTTATTATGGTATAGAGAGTTATTTTTATATTATATACATTTTTATAATATAATCTAGTTATTCTAAATAGTATTTATAATCTATTACTGCATAAGAATGTTATTATAATATATAATTATTAATTTATAAAGTATTTATTACTAATAAACAATTATTATAAATTTATTATAATAATGATTATTATTATATAATTATTTTATAATTATGACCTATTACTCCATAATAATGTTATTATAATTATTATTAATTTAAAATAAATAATAATTAATAAAATGATTAATTATAAATTGATTTGAACGTTATTAGAATCTATACTGTACGTTATTATAAATGCATGATGGCGCACCTCCAATAGTAGCATAGAAAGTTGGGGGTATTATTTGTAAAATCTATAATAAATATAATTATAATCAGGTCTAGAGAAACATTGCAACTACATCAACTCCAAGGAAATTTTAGAACATAGGGAACTAGAATATTGATCTCCCACATCCCCTTATCAGGGGGCAATACCCTTGTTTGCACTGGTATTGAGATGTGAATAACTAATGGACATGAATAACTCATCAGTTAGACTTACCCAAGTTCAAGTCCAGTCCAAAGAAAAAAAAAGGCTTCGAGGTATTTTTAAATCCGATCTTAAATTTATTTGGACTCAATTTTACTATCGAAGTCTGATCTTTAGACATCTAGTCATACCCGGCTTTCGGATTTTGAGAGCCCATTGACAACCCTAGTCTGAGTTAGACTTGAAAAAGCTGTTCTGAGTCTCGTTCGATCACCTCCACCTCCCTCAACTATATATTTGTGTCGTGTATATACGCAGGCGTGTGTATATAAGAAAGTGTTAAAGTCCACTGGACTACTCCTAAGTATTCATGCCTGCACGTGATCAGGACCCTTCATTTTTTTTTCTTTGTTTTTTTTAAGATCCTTTTTCTAACACTAGACCCTTTATAAAATTTTGGCCCCAAAAGTGCCGCAACATCCAATATAAGAGTACACGTTCAACTCCACGTCTTAAAAATAATTAAATCTAAAATTTTGAATAATAATGATAATAATTAAAGCTTGGATAGATGATAGGGAACATTGAAGTTGACAAGAAGAGAGTAGTCTGGAAAGATAAGAAAAAACAAGCCATCGTAGGTGTAACGCATATATAATTGCTCTTCAAAAAAGTACTCCATACAAAGTTGTTTATCTAAATAATATCATATGCATATTATTATTATATGTATTATCATATTAAGTATTAGACGTTCCTCTTTTTATTAAACCTTATATATTCACATCTTTGGATATTTGAATGGAAAATTTTATAAGATAGATGTGAGAGTGAATATGAGCATAATTCATATGGGGAATGAGAACGGCATTGAAAGGCAAATATGCAACCTTTTATCATAAGGAGATTGTATTAGCAACTAAAATTAAGTATTCATAAATAAATGTGATATAATGTGATATAATGTGATATAATAACATTCTCCTTAATGTTTCTTACAATCTATTCTTACAAATATTTACACCATTTCAAGCAACTTAGACGAAATTTATCCAGTATGATATCAATTTTACCTCAAAAGCTTCTGAGGATGACTCAAGTGTCCACTCCCACCTTAGTTCATCTGCCATTTCCCTTCCCTGTTTCTATTCAGGTTGGTCAACAGGTCCATCATACTTGAAGATTACTCTAATTTGATGGAAGGGACTCCACTTATAGTACTCATACGAGACTTCTGAGATCGAATTTGCTGAAGGGACTGTTTGGTGGATCTATATATATATATATATATATAGAAAGTAGATTAAATAATCAAATTAAATGATTAATTTAATCATCAATATTATTAATTTGCTCCAAAAGAATGTAGTCCAGTCAAACTGACGGCTATACGTCAGCTAAAATGGGTTTCATACCCTTCAAATCTAGAAACTTCTGGATACCGGTCAAATGTGGATAAAGAGGTGAAAAGACGTAGGAGGATGCCGATATTGTAGATTTTAAGGAACTATAAATGTTCAAAAAGTTACAATGATGATTCCACAATTTCATTTGTTTATGTTATTAGTATTTTAAAATTTTTACCCTTTATTCTATCTTTATCTCAAAATCTAAGGCCAATAAACTTACTGTAAGGCCTGCTGCACTCTCACTGACACGTTGTTTAATTCATTGATGAGACGAAAATTATACTATAATTATATTACATTGAAGATTACTCTAACAATGGATGTTTACAGTAAACAGTTTACTTCGCTGTGCTCCCACGCACAGTTGACATGGATTAGAAAGAATATAAATGGACGTTGGATATTTTTCTTCTTAAGGATTATGTCAATATCTATGTTAAAGTCTCAAAATTATTATCTTATGTTGGTTACAGACAGTAGATATAAACCATAAAGTTCTCATAATTAAACTTAAATGGGAAAATGATGAGGTTAAGTATTATCATAGGAGATAGTGGTAGATGCAGAAATTTTGTTTAATTGAATCACTCAGACAGTGGGACCAGTGGGTTATTCAATTAAGTCGAAATCAATGAATCAATGGAGTTACTTTAATGGATCGAGATCAATAGCTGGGTTATTCAATTAAGTCGAAATCAATGAATCAATGGAGTTACTTTAATGGATCGAGATCAATAGCTAGTCACTTTAATAGGCTAAACTTAGAGTCTTAATAAATTTTACAAAATGCAAAGATCACAAGACCCCACTAAATATATATTGGATCCGCCACTGATCCGAGTAGTACATGACACTCCATTGTAGTTAAATATGATATGGATGTAATACGATACAAACATTCTAGGGTGAGTGAGATGGACAAAGATTTTATTTTTGAACCGGTACAGACATTTATGAGCGACCAGGGGTAAAGCCTCAGATATCCTTTAGAGTTGGAGATAATTTTGAACTGGTTAATAATTCTGCCTAACTAGGTGAGAAATTCAGGTCCACCTGATCATTCGAAAAAGTAATCCTACAAACCGGAGATAAATATCTCATGAAAATTTTTAGGCTCTAACTAGGAATGGAACTTGAGACCTCCCAATTGGGAGGCAAGAGGTGAATCAACTGCACTAGTTGGTAGTGCAGTTGGTTCTAGACAAAGATTCGACAAAACAATTTAATGATTGGAAAAAGATAAGGGAATATACATGTAATTTCTTTATGCAAGTTTTTAAAAACTTAAAATAAAGACTACAACCATATAATAAATAATTATTAACTAAAGTATGATTTTTCGTCAATGAAAAAAGAGTAATTTTTAACATATAGTTTCATGTCTTATGAGATTTAAGTCACAAAACTTTTTCCTTAATTCAATAATATAATTTAGTAAATGAAAACTACCAAATGTTTTTGCATTATATAGGAGTAAAATGATTGTTGTCAAAAGGTATTTTTTAACCATTCTACAATGTATAACATTTTTATTCAAAAATTCAAATATACATAAACAATACGTGTATGATATTGTAATTAACTAACTATGCCCTCAAGCATCCGATCTCCAGCAATGGTGCTAAGATCTCAGTGTTTTCAAGTTGCTTTTAGTTGGAGACGAGTCCTCTAGACATCATCCTAAGTGCTTTGGTATGTTTGCTTAGGTGAATTAGTAATAAAATGTGTGAAATATAAAATTTATTCCTAACTCATGTGGGGTGGCATGTATTGGCATTGGGATATTGAGGAGGTTTAAAAGATTTTGGGCCTATTTGGAAGCAAATCATAATTCATTTTCTATTGCAATCTGTAATAGAAGTTCAAACATGGCCTTGTCTCCACCCAGTGTGGTGCAGGTGCCAGATGAACAAACTGACGTCAGCTCTTCAATCTACCAATGAGAATTAAAGAGTCGTCCATGGAGTCGTCCATGCCCTCCCACCCCAGCCCACTCGCCCTTCCAAAAAGGAGCAGCAAGCAGGCCAAAATGGCGGTCCCCGCCAGGCCCGCCACCACCGCCACCACCGTCAGCGCGCCAACCGAAGCCCCTCCACTCACCATCACCAGACACAGCAGCACCTGGGGGCGGCTGACGCCAGCTTCCACTCCCTCCCGGCTATTGCTCCCTGACGGGGCGGTCGGCCCTTCCAATGGCCCCTGTCCTTCCTTGCCCGACCCCAAATGCCCTGACGTCGCCGTTGCGTCGCGCTGATTCGCCAAGGCCTCGCCTTTCTTCGCCTTCTCCCCTCCCCTCCCGTTGGCCACCCCGCCCCACCTTTCTTCTCGCTGTCTCCACCGCGCGCCTTTCCCCGCAAAAGCTGAACAAGAGGAGGCAGAGGAGGAAGAAATGGTGAAGGGGACACAAAGAAAGCTGGAATTATGCGGGTTTCCTGCTTCCAGCACCAGTTATGGCCTCCCTTGCTCTGATGTAAGAGTTATTCCCTAACTTGCCTTATCTCCTGTTGTCGATGCGTTACAGTTTGTGAACGTTTTATGAGGGGGAGGAGTTGGATTATTCCATCACAGAGTGCCACTTTTCTCCCAAATTATGGTGAAGATGCAATCTTTACAGCTGATGGCGCCCACAACTCGGAAACCCAGCTCTGGTTTCTCTTGTTTTCAGTGAAATGTGAAGATTGTTGCTGTAGAATGATACCCAGTTGCTTAGTTTGTGGGGAGGCTTAGTTTCCAGTGTTGGACCCAATGGATGCCCCTCACGGCGGGCCGCAGCGTCGCCCGGATGGGCTTGGTGGGGCTGGCGCCTCGGGGACCCTGCCAGCTCCGGCGAGGACCGACAGGAGCCGGAGGGACGAGTGGAGCGAGAGCGGGGTGCTGAGCTTGCTGGAGGTGTATGAGTCCAAGTGGTTGATCCGAAACCGGGCGAAGCTCAAGTGGAGTGACTGGGAGGACATTGCCCACCAGGTGTCTGTTAGATGTTCTGGGACGAAGGCAGTGAAGACCCCCAACCAGTGCAAGAACAAGATTGAGTCGATGAAGAAGCGGTACCGGGCCGAGTCGGCATCTGCCCAGCATGCTAATTCCTGCTCGTCGTGGCAATTCTATGCCCGTATGGATGGGCTGTTGAAGGGGACGGCAGGTTGCTACTCTCAGCCAAAGGCTGAGAATGAGAACATCGATGTCCAGGCATTGCCGCCGAAGGTTGTGGTTGACCTAGAGATGGAGGGAAACATGCAGGACAGCAACCAGGATGATGGGTCGAACACATTGCCCAACAATGTTGTGGCCAACAATGGGAAAAATGGGAACAATGAGAACAAGGAGAGCAGGGGCCTGGGTAGTGATCTGAGCACACCGAGAAGCAAGGCCGCAGTTGATGCCGGAGAGGTGGCTGGGAAGTATGGTAATCCATTTAAGCGGAGGAAAGGGTTCGGAAGTGAGGTGGCGGAGAGTATAAGGTTTCTAGCTCACTCGATATTGAAGATTGAGCAGGTGAGGATGGAGATGTACAAAGACACAGAAAAGATGAGAGTGGAGGCGGAGATCAAGCGGGGGGAGATGGAGCTCAAAAGGACAGAGATAATTGCAAACACCCAGTTGCAGATTGCAAAGCTGCTGTCTAGGAGACCTAAAGGGAAGATTGCCAAGTGTGAGAGTTCATCTCCTAGGGTCAAATCACATGAACACCAGTGAGGGTATGAATGGTCAGTTATCTTGCTTGCGCTTTTTCTTTGTGGTTCTTATCCTTTTTTTCCCTTTGGCACCTAGATTTTTCTATGCCTTGTTGTGTTTCTGTGAGGTGGATTTGCTTAGTAAGTGTTGTAGTTATGGCCCTTAGCCCTTAACATAATTCAAAAATTAAGTCTTGTCATCTGAATTATTTGACTATAATTGCTTATCAGGAGTTCAAAATGTTTGCTAGGGAATGATTATTTGAACTTTGCAGTCATATCTTCATAAATAGTGCAGGATCGTGCTACACAGCTTCCTGACAGTGTATAGTATAAGGGCCAATATAGTATTTATTTTATTGTCATTGCTTCCATTATTCCACTGGCTGCTTTATGCTTTATGTTGATTTATTCACATTGTTCTCTGGACTCCAACTCATACTTGAGTTCAGATCAGATCAACATTTAAGTATCAACCAACTGGAATTCTTTATGATTAAATGGATATTGGTTATGATCAAATGCTGCCGCTTTGGGAAGTGTATTTTCTCCAGTTTTGAATCCAAAAGGAATCTGCACTGTTCCAAATCAATAGATATTAGCAGAGGAACCATCTAATTCGTTAACTATTTATCAATCAATTATAGACCACAGAGAATGCTTTGCCAAGAGGTTGTGTTCAAACTTCAAACTTCAAATTCACTTAGCTTTTTGACTGATAGTTGTCCTAGAGGAGAGCAGATATTTGTATGCTAAAATTTCCTCTTTCCCTCTTCACCTAGACACTTTTCAAGTCCAGGAGAATCCATGAAGATTGCCGCCTATGTATGACCTTAAAATGTGCAATTAAGAAGGTAGTTTTCTGCAAGCCAACTGGTTTTATTGGCAATGGGACTCTTGAAAAGCCCTCTCACGTTCAAAGTTAACTGGACAGGTGGTTGGTGCCTGACCTCAAACAGACAGTTGGAAAACTTTCCCAAGTCATTGGATCTACCAATCCCAGATTGATGGGATAAGCATACAATTATGATAACAATGACAAAGGCTTCTATGAACGAATGTTGGTATGAACATGGTAACATACAAGCATCACGATGCTGCAAGTATGTTGACCTTTTCTCACTGCAATTGATAGTTTAACACGCATGGTTATGTGAGAATATGAAAAATTTGGTGATCCCCAGTAGAAATGCAAATCTACTTATGAATAGGATCCTTGCATCTTGTAGTATTTTTCTTGTTTAGCATATGAATCTTTATAACTGATCTTAGTTATATGCCTATCTGTAATTAATTCTGGTTAATATTTGCTAAATAAAATGACAGGACTCAATAAGCTGTTTGTGTAGGTTGCTTTTATTAGCCCTTTTCTTTGTATTTGCTGTTGTCATTGTTACATCCGGAGGAAAATCATTGGTCATTTCAGTTCTCCATCAACAGTGTCCAACCCTATGTATTTTGACGCAGATTTTTTAAAGTACCTTTTTCTACCCTAGTTGGTCTCTTTATATTTACCAGGCCAGTCATCTGGACCTTCCATTATCACTGGGCTTTCAGATAGGCAGATACTTTTTTTAAATTTTCTGTATATCTTATCATTGAGCTTGCCATCTTGCTTTCCTTCTGTGCTTTTCTCCTGAAAAGATGATGTTATTTACAGAAATGAGACTCTTTTTAGTCTGTTTCCTTATGCTATTCATACGAGTAATCTTAATGTTTATACATGAGTGATCTTATCTATGACGAGAGCAGAATTTGGAAACACTTATCAGATGGATTCCAGTCATTGGAATGCTTGACATATTTTAACCATTTCCAAATGTGGCTCTGTCACATCAACTTGTGTGCAAGCTGAGTGGAAGGAGAGACTCATAAGTTGGATGGATTCTCTCCAAAAATCCATCTTGAGCTGAATTTGGAGGAAATAAAAAGGTAACATGGATTTTGATGGAGAAAAATGTCCACTTCTTGTCAAAAGAAAAAAAATTAGTTTGCTTTTTTATTTCTTTATCAGAAGATAAAGGATGTTTACATTAACTATACTCAAAATCTCCTATAGCTCAAGAAAAACCCAAATGAGATTTTGCAACCCCACTTTAGTCATTCAAAATCTTTCCATTTAATTCTGCAATGTTTCCAAAAGCTGCCTAAGAGTAGGACTGTCTCCCTTTCCACTTTTCCTCTCAACAAATGTTCTGGCTGACTAGGCTTTCTGCTACCAATCTTTGGATGTACTGATAGGTAGCCTAACTATATTTTTTCTTTTCCATTTTTTTTCACTGCATTCTCTGTAATGTACGTCTTGGATGAACAATTTTGTGGATATGCGTGAGTTGAAAAATACTTGTTTGGTACAGTAGATGTTGTGATATCCTGCACAATATGCTCTTCACATTGCTGATGCAAATGTGAAGGCACAATCTTTGATAGTGTGAAGTGTGAACTGTGGATGTGCAATTGAAAATTTTCACTTTTTCCAAGAGGAGAGTCTGGAATCTTGTTTCTTCTCCTGCTCTCCTACCCTGAGAGCTCTTAAGTGCTTTGATTTGGATGCAGTAGCAACCCTGCAGATGTCAGGAGCTTTGAAATTTTGTTATTTGATTAGGATGCGATTTCAGAGTATGTCTTGAGCTCTGAAAATTCTTTAGGAATTGCATTAGCTATTGTTCCCTATCTGCCAAAAGAAAGATTTTGGGAGGTAACACTTGCAACCTTATTAATCAAATGTCAACCTTCACTAACATTGTCTTAGTTGCTCCTTCCGGTGATAGTAGTTGTATGTCTTCACCTGTTTGTGGCATGCTGCCTCTATATGAGGTAGAAACACATCAGTTAGTCAACTAATCTAGGTTGCTTTCAGGTGACATTCTTGAGTTCTTGATATCTAATTCATCTGCTTTAAGAAAGTAGAATTGAACATCTGGCTGCAAATCATAATGCAATACAGTTGAAACACATATACTGTCATCTTTTCAACTAACAAAAGGAAAAAAAAAAAAAGTAACAGAGTTGAGTATCAGTGTGCCCCTACTTCATTGGATGTCTTTCTCTCTGGTACTCTGATGATTGTATCTTGGTGACAGCATCTGTTGTGGTGTATACATCTTGCTCTTCCGTTCGTGTTGGCAATAACTCTTTTGTTACTTTCCACCTAATTGAGATTTCATGCCAATTATTATACGCTATTATTTCTTCTGCATAGAGGTCAATCCGTTACTCAAAATCCACAATTTTCTTGGTTAATATATTTTTTTCCCAATCCATCTCAGATATAACTTGGAGATTAATGTAGCTCATAGTGCTTAAGATGATACAGATCCTTCTATCCAACCATGTAAGCTAGTATTTACTGGAATTCCAAAAGAAATAGGTATTTACTTGCTGGTAAAACATTTTATTTACACTGTTGTCCGTGACTCGCAATTTTTGTGAGATGATAGACTTCAAAATGGTGTACTTTATCGTCATATGTTTTGTGGAGTTTTATGCTTCCTATCGTATTGAGGATGCACATGACAGTTAAATTTCCATTTCAAAGTACAGGTTTTCTAGTGAATAATGTGAACAAAATACTTAGCCTTTTTGCCCCAGTTTTTTCAACTCTGGCTACTGCTTTGCTTCTTCCATAAATGACTATTTAGAATGGCTGTAGGATCCTGAGGTTGTTTCACTTGGATTCGTGGATGTTGACCTGAGGTGACTTTTCATTTTCAGGATGATCGATTTCTTGAACTGAAGGGATAAAGTGCTGCGTCAATGCCGCCCCTTCCGCCGCGTACTACCCGTATCTAGTTCTTGTCTAGACATTCCACCATGAAATTGTAAATTCAAATTTGCATCTCATATCTGAAATATGACATCTGCAAGTTGGTAATAATCAAAGTGACAGGAGAATAGAGACCTAGAGCTCAGTGGTCCACGAAGGGGACTGTAAAATGCTGAGCACCTTGTTGTTGCCAACTGTGTGTAGGAACCTCCTTTTTCTCCCTTCACTTGGCTTCAAAGTTTATTTCTGCTTTCTTGATATTAGAGGAAATTCCGAGGAATAAGCTTGCAATTGCAACCATACAATTAGAATCCTAATCTGTCATAGAGCATTGCATTAGGTGTGTATTGCAAGATAAGAGTTTGTGTATGTTCTGCAGTGTCTCCAAAATCCAATGGCTTCATCTACGGTATAAATATGACGCCCAAAATGTGGTGCAAAAAATACTGGAAATTTTGTGTGTGTGACATTCGGTTTCTTTATCTTTCCTCACCTAAACTTCCACAGCAATACGTTTCCTTTGGATTCATGCCAAATTTTCACCACTAGGAAAATTAACTTGAGATGCTAATTTCTGTAAAAGGGTTAAAATAATTGTGTGTGAACAATGTGAGGAGCAATTGTGGCCCTAGTCTTGATCCCTTCATTTTGCTGCATTCTCTAGCTGGATGTTGCTCTGCAGAAGATCATAGACCATGGTTTTCATCTCAAGCTTGGTTCCATGATTCCATCTAATCCAGAATTGGCAAAATCGTTTATTCCTATAGCAAACTTGACTCTTTCTCCCATCAATTCGAATCTTCAAAAATTTGGAGACCGTGGGTATTGCTCGATACTCTTATGAGTTTATAATGCACGGCCAATGAAGTAGTTTGCCAACTATATCTCATGGACCTTATCTTTCCTATCTAAAGTTGCATCAATTAGATACTTTGTACCGCTTTCTAGAGGGTTAAACCATGGAACCAGCTAAAAAACTAGAACAAATCTTCAGCCTTTCATTGAATCTGACTGATTCGATGCATGGTTACTGATGCCACTTTGCACTTTTATAGCACTCCCGGGGTCATCTCTCATCCATCTTTCGAGCAGGCCTTGGACTTGGTATGGTGGCTCCATTGACTTGATATGTACACATACATGTAAGAGACCAGAGTACGATTCTCGACGATATTCAATATTTCTTCTCAATAGAAAGATAAGTTTGTGTAGTACCGATAATTCTGCTTAATTAGGTGACAATTTGAGCCCAAGTTGTTCTGCAGGGAAGTAATCCCATGAATAAGAGAAAATAATCCCGCAGCATACCTTGGCTGAACAAGAGGGGAGTTTTAGGCTCTCAACCAATTTGAAGCAAAGTCCTTTCAATGGGAGATCCAGGAATGAAACTAACAGAGAGTTAGGAGTGGAAAATTAGACAAGAAAAATTTAATCTTGAGATTTTTTTTTTTTGGAGCATGTAGTGGAATGTATACAGAGCATGTAGTAGAATGTTATGCAACAGAGCCGATTATTCGCTTTGAAATGGATCACTGGGGGGTGTGAATTGACGATGATGTGTATAGCAAAGGATAATTGAGAAGTACATAACAACATAGGCAAAGCAAACTACAAAGGAGAGATTTATATGGTTCAACGAAGTTGTAAATTCACATGAACAAAGAGATATTTGAACAACTTGCTGCATCGGCAGTTGGTTCTACACCATCTAGCAGTGTTCTAATGTGAATATTTTTTTTAAAAAAATTTAGTTAGTTCCTACTCAGACCTATATGTTATACAGTCCAATCTCTAATCGAACGACCCAACAAAATATGAAAATAAAAAATCGAACTCAAATGAACAGTAAAAAGTAGTAGCCTCGACGTTTGAATTTTAGGATTTTTTTGGATGATCAGATCCCGCTGTGCTATATGTCGTATTGGGGTCCATCTAGAAAAAAGTGATTTCTTTTTTAAAAAAAAACATTCAAAATCCTACTAGGCGGTGTAGAACCTGGCAGTGCAGCGAGTAATTCTCTTCAATATAATGTCGAGAAAATAAAAAACATAACTGATAAGAGATTCTTGCAATCATCTTCTCAAAGTAAAATACAAAAAAGAGGATGTGAGGAGGAAAACAATCTCTAGTAACCACTGAACTCCCCGCGTTCATCAAAGACGTCAAAACAAACCCATGATCTCTTGAATAGGAAGAAGGGTAAAGGTTGTCCAGTATAAGAAACAGTGCATCTACCATGTGATAAATAAATATATCCAAAGTTGAACGGGGACTTTTCCTATTTCCTTAATCTTCCAATATTCCTTATGAGACCTTGCAATATTCATATTTTCTAAAAACATCTCCTCCTCCCAGGGTTGGGATCATACTTAAAAAATCCCTCTAAAGGGACTTCTTAGGGAGAGTTGAGGGATCTTTTAAGGAAGTTTTAAATAAGTGTAGGAACTATAAGGAATATAAAGATTACAAGGGTTAATTTAGAATACTAAAAGAATATAGGGA
This sequence comes from Zantedeschia hybrid cultivar, assembly GCA_030544215.1. Classification (NCBI taxonomy): domain Eukaryota; kingdom Viridiplantae; phylum Streptophyta; class Magnoliopsida; order Alismatales; family Araceae; genus Zantedeschia; species Zantedeschia hybrid cultivar. The sequence continues at coordinate 37,120,471 of JARZZO010000013.1, forward strand.
CCAAAAGGTAAATTTTCAACCTGAATATATATAATCCAAATAAGTGGAGTATTGGGCCGTAGACCCATTTCGACACCTGTTTTTATGAAAATGAAACATGGAAAGAGAGTACGTTGGAAAATGCTTGTGGTAGTGCAACATATCCTCTATCTCCCACACATACCAAGCTAATTTTCTGATTGGACAGGGCCCATGGAAGGGGACACTAAAAGCGGACAACGAAGTAGGGTGGGAATAGAGTGACTTATTCTGCACAATAAGAAAAATCTAATTTTATAGGCAGAATTCCTTATTCTGTATGCAGTCCACGCAAGAATAAGTTATTTCATAAAAAAACAAAAAATCGAGTAAAAGAGATAGAATCGATTATTCCGTCTTATTCTGACATAACATAAAAATATTTTAAATTAAAGTACTTCTTATTCCTGCATAAGTAATCTCAGAATAACTAATTCCAAATAAGCCGTTCTATTATCAAAGTGAAAAATGAAAAGTGTTCTTCGGAATACTGTCAAATAACGTTTAAAATCATAAAATACTATTTTTTATCCCTTTTTAACATTTAGTATATATGCTGTAGATAGTTAAATTATTAAATAAACCCAACAACTTTGACAATTATTCTTCAATTTTAATGTTTAGTCCACGCTGCCACCCACTTGTTTTAAAATTTCTTGCTTATTTAAGTGGACATGGACATCTACGGCAGGCCGAGGCAGCTGGAGCACATCTACCCACCCATCTTCCCCAGCGATGGTGGCTTCGTCCCCTCCCTCCGGTGCCTCGCCGGGGCCCGGCGACATCGACGACCCCGAAGCCCTTCCCAAGAACTGCCGGCTCATGCGCTCCCTCGTGCTCGCCTCGCTCGCCCCTTTCTTCCTCCTTTCCCTCGGCCACTACTTCTCCGTCACCCTCGTCATCGTCCACCATGCCGTCCAAATCTCCCACCTGCGCTACCAGAGAGGCGAGTACTTCTGGGTCTTCGACGACGCCAAGGAAGACTCCAACGTCTTCGTGTTCACGGAGTTGGCCGTCGCCGCCGTCTCCTTCGCCATGGTGTGCCTGTCCCTGGCGGCGGCCATCTCCGCCTCTGCCGCCGTCAACTCAGGCAGGCGTCTCACTCTGGGAGAGCTGCTCTCCAGGGTGGGAAGACTCTGGAGAGAGCCGTCCATCACGAGGGTGTACTCGACGGTGCTTCTTCTGGGCTACGTCCTCTCTGTTATCCTCGTCCTGGTGGTGGTGGTGCTGAGCTCCGGGGGGGAGGTCAGTGCGAGGGAGCTGCAGCTCCTGCTGTGCCTCCTGGCTCTTCTGCTGTGCGTTTACGTAGGCGTTGTGGGGTCTGTGGGCACGGGGAGCTTCCTGGTGGAGGAAGGGGAGGAGGGGGTGGGGGGGCTGTGGAAGGCGGTGGAGCTCATGGAGGAGGGGAAGCTGCAGGGTTTTCTGGTCTTCTTCCTGTCGCTGGTGGTGACGCATGGGTTCCTGGTGACCGGAGGCTTGTGGAGGGATGACCTTCGCACGGTGCAGGTGGCGGCCGTCCGGGTCTCGCCGGGGCCTGTTCTGATGAACGCCGTTTGGATGGTGGGCGCTGGGGGCTTGTTCGGGTATGCAGGTGTTCTTCTTGTAATCTGAGGTTATGGATCCGTGTGGGGTGTTCTTCCTCTGTGTATATGATCAGAATGGAATTAAGTCACTATTTAATGTGTTTTTGGTTCTTGGCTTCTATGCTGTCTCTGTTTGTGAATAAGCTGAGAGTGGGCTGTTCTATTCTAGCTATCTGAACATCTTGATCTATATAAATTTTTATTGTGGGTGGGAATGACTAAAAGTCCAAAACAAATTAGAATAAAGGATTTGACCCAAAAAATCGAATTTGTTTACTTTAGTTAGGATACCATTCATTTGTATTTATTTTTATATCTTTTAAAATTATTTTATCTAAGTTATTTTTCTTATTAATAGAATACCAATCTGATTACCAAAACAAAATGATCTCTTATTCCGATATCAATCATAAGAGATTATATACAATAGGATTTACAATCTAGATATACAGTAGGGCCGTTTTCTCTGTTTTAACTCCTGGTTAAACAGTAATGCAACAAAGTAGAGATCAGTTACTTGGTCTAGGTGAAGGCTATATGATTTTGAGTCCCATCCCTATAAGTGCAGGTGAGGAGAAAATCGGACAAGTGCAAAGCGAGTGAGAACATTTTCAAAAAAAACCTTTTATGGAGACTTGAAAAGGTTTCATGTGAGAATTTTTTTTTTTTTTTGAAAATTTTCTATCTATACTTACTGAGTCCCATCTACACCTGCCCAAAGAGGATCTAGACTGTAAGATTTTATACCATCAACTATTACCAAAGGTGCAACACTACATGCATCAGCCTCTCTTTGGGTTACATCACATGTGATAGGTGAACTTTAGTCCCAGGTCGCTGACCCAGTGGACACGCTACCTGCCAGGGGCAGACTTGTCACGGTTTCGAATCCCGCTGGATGCAGAATTTTCGTGAAATTTTCACGTTGCGCATGGAGTTCTCACTCAGCTGTTGATTGGTGCTTTTTACTTTGTAGGAGGTATCCTCCAGTTGCGTGGATTCGATCCTTAGTTTTCTGGCTAAGGGAACCTGTGCCCAACCATTGGGCTTTCGTCCAAAAAAAGTGATAGGTGAACTTTCCACGAACCCACATCCTCCATGGGTCTACATCGAAGTGGCAGGTTGAGAATGAAAGGAAATAAATCAAGTTTTGAGTCAGACAAAAGGAGTTTGAGGACGAGGATCTTCCAGCAAGGTTCCTTCTTAAGGCTATTGGTTCTTGATCAGTAAGTCCAGTTTTATAATGGGTCCATCTCTTCGAGCCACTAGTCTACAGGTCCATCCAAAATGGGATGGCAACAACCAAGAATCAGATGACTTGTCAAAGAAAGGAAGAGCATAAATAGATGGGATAAGGGTGCAATCAAGTATTGTCCTATTCCGACTCAATTCGATTAATTTTAATCTGGTTCTAATACAAGCTAAGTATTTAAGATAATTACTCAAGTTTGATTTATTTAGGTATCGATGAGCTCAAGTCAAGTATGGAGGAGCTCGCAAGCTCATCAATCTGTGATAGACTTAGTCCTGCTGAAGGATTTAAAATTTTCGAAAATGTTAATATTGTTTGAAAACTATATTCATACATTTAAAAGAGAAAAATATTAAACGAGTAAGTTCACAGGTATAAAAGAGTCGACCAAACCGATGTTCAAATTCAACTTGTTCATAAATCAAGTTTGAAGACTCGTTTAAACTTGATTTATTTAACTTAAAAAATGAGTCGAGTTCGACTCTTCAAGTACCTGTCGAGCCGAGCTTTATCATCTTGCATCAAAGAAAAGGCAGGAAGAATAGCTGAACATTATTCTTATACTTAAAAACTATTTAGAATGAATGTTTAGAGGATAAAATATGGAATAACACTATGCGTTCACCTGCACTACATCTAGCTCTCCCGAATTAGTGATCATAAAATTCTTATTTATCTGAAATAGAAAATACATAAAACTGAATGTGGCATCATTTTAATAAAATAGCTTATATCTTAATAAATTTTAGGGAAAATTACTAAAAATGCAACAAAATATCAAAATATCTAATAAAAGCACTATAAACTTAAAATATCTAAAAAGGGCACTTCTCTCAAGGTTTAAGTGGCAAAACTCATTTTTCTTCTCACATACTACCCAAAATGCCCTCAATTATTTTACAAATAGCTTGTCTCAAATTTTAGTAATTGTAAAAATCTTACTATCTCAAACTCTGACCAAAAAATAATTTTTTAATAATAACTACAAACTAGTATCATATGATTAACTTACGTTACACATGTTTATTCTTATGAGTAAAAATTAAAGTAATGCTATTGCCTTTTATTTTACATATTCATTATTTTATTAATTATAAAATTTTAGGATTCCCTTTTAAATTTTAAATGTTTGAAGAATGATTTTTCTTGATATTTGTTAGTATTATATTCCTTTTGGTAATTATAGAAAAATAAAAGTCTCATTTAGATATTTTATAGGCAAAATATAAAAGTGATACTATGTAGATTTCTATTAGAACAAACTATTTGTAAAACGGTTGAGGATATTGTAGATAGTATCCTAGAAAAAATATAAGTTTTGTCCCATTTCGATATGAACTTTGGAAGGGGTGTCGTTTTTAGATATTTTAAACTTATAGTGCCCCTATTAGATATTTTGATAGTTTTCTTGTCCTTTTGAGTAATTTCCCTAAATTTTATGGAATCTAACCAAAATTTAAAACTTCTCAGAGAAATTATAAAGCTGGAGTATAAATAATAATTTCCTAGAGAGAGAATAGAAGTCACGATGTAACATAATAGTGGTTTGAATCATGATATGTCATTACCTATAACTAAAGACAAGGATGGAGAGGAGAATGACATTGGAAGCAGAACAAAGGCAAAAAAATTCCTTCAATAACAATGAACATCCAAATCATTTCAATCCATTCTTCAGTGATCATCGTGTTTTTATAGGAGCATGTGATTATTTTACTTCAGAATTAATTAGAACCATAAAATATATCAAATAGCCAAGTGCCAGGGATACCTAAGATATACGAAAAATAGATGGATACAAAAAATGATACAAAGATTGAAGGGGAAAGATTCTGACCACCCAAATAGCCCATGGGCCGGCCCCTTCATCCGCTCAAAGATACCAAAGAGGCTTCTTAGAATGGTCCATGCCCCGAATGAGATAGGTTGAGACCATTGGGCTCGGGCCTCAACTCATTAAAGGTCGAGTGCTCATAAGCCTCACCCGGATAAAGACAACTACAAGGGGCGAAGATCCGAATCCATCACCTGACAAGATACTTGGGCCGATCTCTACCTTGGGTAGGACTAAACCTGCGTCGAGAAACCTCTGCCCTCCCGAGGAAAACCCCAGCTAAATTATGAACTTGCCGAGTTAAGGGTACCCCTCTACGCCCGTCTAGATCAGGGCAAATCTAGGAATCCACCTTAGATCCGGCTTCCTTAAGGTAACCACTCCGTCTCGGGATCGACTTGGGGGGGATCTCTCTAAATCCCACTTCCTTTGTTGGGACTCCCTTGCTCTCCTACATAAGGAACCCTAATTCAACCAATATAGGTACGTTTTCTGGAGCCCAAGTTACTTTGGCTTTCTCTTGGAATCCCCAGCTTTCTGAGTTAGGCATCGGAGGGGGATCCTTCAGACCGTTGCCGGAGGTTCTCTAATAGTGTTATCTTTTGCTGGGGATCGCCGAATGATGCCCCTCCGATTGAAGACAGAGGACCCTGATTGTAGTGGACGAGATTCCGCATGCCTACCTTGAAGATGTATGATGGCAAGAAGAACCCAAATGACCATCTACAGATGTTCGAAAGCACATTTTCTCTCATAAACATGCCAGACAAAATTAAATGCTAGACCTTCCGAACAACACTGGAGGTGAACGCTCAACAGTAGTTCCGCCAGCTTAGAGCTAACTCGATTGACAACTTCAAAGAATTGCAGCGCTTCTTTCAAAATAACTTTGCTGTAAGTAGGCGATATCAATGACTACGGCGTTTCTAGCATCCCTACACCAAAGGAAAGATGAGTCGCTCTAATACTAGATGTGTTTCCATGAAGCTGTGCTGAAGATCTCCAATGTGGATGTGCCTAATACAACATAATATTTCATAATGGGAACAACCAGTCACATAGGCTTAGTTTTAGCTTAGCAAAAAGCTCTCAGTTGACCTCCCCAACCCCGTGAGAAAGGTCAACTAATGTATTAACAATGAAGAATTATTTCATACATGCCAAACCTTGCAGCAGCCCCCCAACATCGAAGGCAAATGTGAAGAGCAACCCGCTCCTAGTTGGAATAAGTAACAGTTGGAGCGTGACCGGCCTGATCGGCCCTACAAGGACCAGCGCCGCAATTAGATGGAAGGACGAAATGAATGGTTCTCTGACTGGTAGGAAGAAAGTTATAGTATGCTGAACACATCAATCGACCACATCATTTAGGAGATTAAAAATGAGGGCTACATACACTGGTGTAGACACGCTAATTTTGACGTCATTTCGAATAAACTTCATATCATATAATAATGCCTCAGAATGGTCTGATATTTAATCATTGATTAATTTTTATTGATCTTTTTGAGTGTTGGGTCAAACAGACATGTTTAAGTTAATCAATTGAATTGATTTTAACTCAAATTTCAGTTAAAATATAAAGAAGTTTAAAAGACGTCGACCTGTATAGACGTCATTTAGAGTTTATTCTTATTTTAACGTTTAAATTTGAATTTTAATCAGTTGATTAATTAGATAAAAGGTGTCTGTAAGGAACGACGCGTTTTAGGTTTCCTAAGCTATTTCTACTTCTCTTCCGGATGTTTATCCTTATCTTAATTAGTGTAAAAGACGTCTATACATGTAGACGCGTTTTATCTAATACAGATAAAGATAAGTTTTTCCCGGATGTTTATCTTTATCTTAATCAATCTGAAAGGCGTCTTTAGTAGTCGACGCGTTTTAGATAATTACAAATAAAGATGAATTAATCTGTATTTATCTGTTGGTTAAGATGGATAAATCATGAGATTTTTCCATGTAAATCCGCGGACGCAGAAGAAGTCTATAAATACCTTGCATCTTGAAAGTTTTTTTTTTTTAAAAAAAAAAAGAAAAAAAAAGAGAGAAGTTAGAATCAGAGTTAGTGATTGAAGATCGAAGCAACAACGTCCAAACGCTGAAATGTTGTTGTTTCCAGAAGCCGGCGTCCGTTCTTCGTCCATTATTCATCTAATTCAAGGCTTCATCCATTCGGCATAAGTTTTTCAATTCATTTCTACACCTTTTCATATTCGCATCTTCATCAATTTTGCATTCTTCATCACATCACTTCATGCAACACACACAACACCAGCATCATTTTCAAAACCTAGATAAAGGGGTTTCAAAGACCATCCCAATAAGTGAGTCTTTTGTTTAGTTGCATGTTTAAAACTTTGATTAGAATGGATACTATTTTTGCCTGAATTCTCATTGTTTCTTTATTCTTCTTTCTATTTCTTGCAAGGAACGAAGGAGAATCAAGGAAAGAAATCAATAGCAAAATCACAAGAACTGTGGATGATCCTCAACTTCAACCTCAACAGCAAGAACAAAGAAAAGGAAGGGCTCTCTTTCTTCAGCCGGCTGAAGGAGGGGAACCAAGAGCTCAACATCTCCCACGTTTAAACAGGTAGGCGATCAAACTCTTTCTTTTGAAACTTTTAAGTCAAAAGTTTTTGGCGATCACTTCACGTAGTTTCTTTTTAATAGGTTTATTTTGCACTTAAACTACATAGATTTTTCATGATAATCACACACTCATTTTAAGCACTCACAACTGGTCCAAAAAGATGAAAACCATCCATTTTTATGTACAAGCAAAAGAAAAAGTAAAACAACATCGGCGCATACTCTGGAACCGAGATAGCTGCTAGTGGGCACACTAGGACTAAAACCCACACGCCAACACTCGCTAAGAGGTCCACACCTGAAAAATTAAGGAGTGAGCTACACCAGAATTAGGCTCAGTAGGGATCACCCGATCCCCACCTCTTGGAAACACCACCAGGAAACTGACGTATAGGAAAGCTGTAATCGAAAGCAGTAAAGATACAGTCACAACAGCGAGAGTCGAAGAGAAGAAACGACAACTCCAAAGATTCTTAAATTCTATTGCGAGATATGAAATAAATGCATTTGTAAATGCAACAGGTACATCTCTAAAGTAACGCAAGCAACCCAACTCAACACCGCAGTTCACAACCAATGATCCGACTAAACACACGAACCACACAGTTGAACGCGTACAAACTGTTAGTTTAGGTGGCCTACAAGCCAATCTAACAATGTAAATCTCGTTCATTATTAATAAAATGGCATAATATTCATTATGTGTAAATTGCGTTAATTAACGTTTCATAATGAAGTCCGTGAATATGTGCTATGGTGATCAGATTATGATGAGATCATACTAATGAGACTGATCACTTAAACACACATATTCTTAATCGTTCATAGTCGGAGGATATCCGAGAAGGACATCGGATATCCGGTTAGACTAGTACAGATTACTCATGCTCATATGATGAGGGTGACTGGTCTCATAAGTCACTTGTGTGGAGACACTAAGGCGAATCTGTAGGTGCTCATTGGAGAATGAGTTCACTGAACTGATCCGATTGAATCGCTGGATGGTAATGTACCTCACTGTCAACCAGCTTGATTCTATTGTCGCAGTTGCGTGGATGGTCCTCGGACCTGAGACACCAAGGACACCTTGGCGGTGGACTTCTGTACTTTGACCTTGGTCTACGAATCTCTAGCCACGGGATTCTAATACGCCAAGGATTGGGTGCAGCGGAATACCGTCGAAGGGAATTGTGTGTCAAGAAGGAATCATTCGCTCTTGGTACTTAGAGAGAGAATGCTCTAGGAAGGATGCGCGAAAGTCCCTGGCCAGGGCGGACGATAATATCGGGAAAGGAGTTTTCCGATATTCATCAGCGGCATCCAATCCAAGTGAGTCGACCGGTTAGGGTTTGACAGCTCGCCATACCCTGAGTTGACTCGAGAGCATTGTACGAATGAAGGATTATATCCACGCGGTAACTGTCGGCGGAAAGGTTCCAAGAGTGGGTTACTTAACCCCAAATACCTTCCGGGTTCACGCGGTGTTGCTTGGCACCCAACGTGATCGGAGGCCCGGTCGAATTCGATGTGTGACATCAATTCGATTGATTAATTGATTAATAAAGGGTTATTAATTAATTAATAAAGCCAGTGAGGAGTCACTGGGCTTGTTGGGCCATTAACTGGACTGGTACTTGGGCCTAGAGGGTCACACGCACATGATTCTCAAGGCGATGGATAAATAAGTGGGTTTTATACAAACCGGGGGTTTTTGTGAAAAACCGCGCGGTTAGTATAAAACATAGCGAACGGGCTAAGCAGGCCAAGCTGCTGCTAACCCTGGCCGCCCCTCCTCAGTTTCTGTCTCCCTCTGGCGTCCAGGCAGATCCAGATCTGTCCCGCCGCTTTTCTGAATCCCGTTCGACGGGAAATCGTCCGCACACTGCGGCGATCATTGCGGCGACTAGCGGATGCTTCGCGGGCTGCGAAGAACGACGAACTCGAGGATATCCGTCGCGGGGAGGATCGCGTGGACTTCGCTAGAGGCCGGGCGCTTGCGCGGCTTGCGGTGTCACACCGACGGAACCGAACGGCTGCGGATTCGAATCCGCACACGGTGAGAACTTCGATAATCTGATTATCGTATTTTAGTTCTTCGAAACGGGAAACGGATCGCTGTAAAATTTTTGTTTTCCGCTGCGTGAGCGATCCGGAGAAACAGAGAAAACCCAACAGTGGTATCAGAGCCAGGTTCCACTGTTTCTCGTCCCGTTTTGGTCTCCAAATTCATTTTTCTTGAGTTATTCCATGCGTTTAATCCGATTAAAATAACGGAATCGTGTTCATAAGATGAACACAAATAATTTGGTTATTTTTCCGTGATTTTTCGAGATTATTTTGGGGGTTTTTCGTGTTCTTCGTGAGACGAAGAACGGCGAGTTTACGGCGGCTTGAATCGGCTTCCCAATCGTTGGAATGGCCGGCCGAGACTCCGGATCCATAGGTGATAGTCACCACTGCCCACCGGGCATCATAACCGCCGCCGGAGTGCCCTTGGAGGGCTATAAATTCAAGCCCCAAATTCGGGTTTTAAAACCTAAAAATCAGATTTTGGGTTCTTCTTTGAGGGGCTCGGGCTGTGTGTGTGGGGCCTCTCCGGCGATCCCACCGGCGCCGGAGGGTACACCGGCAGGTATGGACGGCGCCGTCCCGCCGGCCGCCGGCCGCCGTCCACCGCTGCTCGAGCCCCGCCGCCGGCTACAACCCGTTTAGGGTTTCTGCAGGTTTCAGCAGCAGGTGGCGTCGGGCTCGTTTGGGGAGAGCCGGCCCCGACCGGTCCGACCGGGCCTGAACCGGCCGGGTCCATTGCTGGCCCTAACAGAGCCCAGGTTGGGCGCCTGGGTTCGACCCTGGCTCAGCAGGGTCCGAGCCAGGGTGCGGATCTATTGGGTTGGGCCCATTTTATTAATTAAACCCCTCTTAAATCCCTGTTTAAATCTAATTAAGCCACTTTGACCTAATTGATATGAAATTAAATTTTAAATATATGTTTCAAAATTGTTTTGGAAATTAAATTTTCTTTTATATTATTGAATTGGGTCATTAATGATTTTGGAATCATTTTAATTAACAAAGTGTTGTTAATAATAGGAATTGGTTATTAATTTAAATGTTAAATTAATAATTAATTTTAATTGTCTAACTTAAGTGTTAAGTTAACAATCATTAGTTAACTGGAATTAATTATCATTTTAAATGTTAAATTGATAATTAGTTTTAATTAACTAATATGAAGGTTTAATTAGAAGTTATTAGTTATTAGTTTAAGTGTTAAACTAATAATTAATATTAATATAATAATCTAAGTGTTAGATTATTAGAAATGTTCTAATTTGCATGGAATAATCTGGAATTATTAATTCGGAGTGTGTGCACATGTGATGTGTGTTTAATGCTTTTAAATTTTGATTTAATTGCATGATAACTTAATAAAATGAGTTTTCGAAAATCAAATGCCAATTTTGATTGGATCCCAGTTTTTTGAAAGCCAAAACTTATCTAATTTTGAAAACTCATTTGTTTTAGCCATGTGATGCGCTGAATCATGTGTGGGATGTCTAAAACACACCGTGGTCATGGATATGCACTTTTAATTGTTCATGTGATGAATGATGGTTTGTGTGGATCGTGGATGAATGATGGATGTTTATTAATTGTTAATAAATAGAGGTCTGCGCACCTCTCTCTCTCATACTCCGATGTATTTCTACCTCCCTCTCTCTCTTGTACTCGCCATAAGGCCTTCTTCAATTTACCTGTTAATTCTAGAATTAATGTAATATGATCGAGGCAACCGAGGAAGGAGCGAGGACGATCCACAGCTGCAACCAGGAAGGCGAAAAGATGGAGATCTCTTGCCTATGTGTTTGCAGGATGTCTAATATAATTGTTATGATTAGAATGTGTGTGCGTTTGACTGTTGGCTCCAGTCAAACCCATTGTGCTATCCATGACCACACTAATGACATGTATGTGATGCATTGTTTATCTTTTGATTATGAATCAAAGCAGGTTATAGTATTTAGTAAATATATACGATATATTTATATACTATCACCTAGGAGAGACCAAGATAAAAGTTATCCAAATACCCTCAGATAAACTCTAAGCCGTAACGCGAGTAGTTGAGAACTTACCGCGTGGTCCACCATCGTTATAGTCATAGGATTCGAATCACTTTAGGTAGGTTTGTTGTGCTATCCACAAGGCCTGCTTAATTGGGAGGAGAGACTGTGGCTATGGCATTAGATGCCTATAGATCGGGGTAGAGGAACCATGTAGCTTTGTTGTGCTATCCACAAGGGCTGCATGCAAATCTATGCTCGTCACGTAATGATGGTTAGCTTAGACCAGAATTATTGATTTGTTGTGCTATCCACAAGGCCATTAAATCTCTGGGGACCGAAGCTATGATCAGATATTGCAAGGAGTTGCAAGTCCCATGAGTTGGGTGCTCTCTGATTGTATTACAGTTTGTTGTGCTATCCACAAGGCTGTAGTGCAAGTCATTGAGATTCTGATCCCCACTAGGAGACTGTCGGCGTCTCCCGTTCTGTATAACTGAGGGTTATACAGTCCGTCGAAAATTAGTGGGAGTTAAACTTGAACAAAAGACCATGTCTTGTTTTGAACTTTAATAATTGAACATCTGCTAAATAAATTTTACTTATCTCCTGTAGGAACTATGTCGTCGAATAACCCATTCCGTGGCATACTTGATGCCGTTTTGACTTACATGATCTACTCAGATTGGTTCAGAAGCCTGAAGAATGTCTTCAGATCTGAGCGCATTGACTTTGTCCTTGGAGCTGATCCTCCTACTGAATCGGCATTGGATGCCCCTGAAGTAGAGATGATAGCTAACGATAATGGATCAAAGGACAAAAGAAAAGGAGTAGTGAAGGGTGACTGCTTCTATTATAAGCAGTATGATCACTGGAAGAGGAACTGCAAGGAGTTCCTTAACGATAAAGCTCATGGAAGAGTGAAGCTGTCTGAAGCTTCAGATATCTATATGATAGATATCAACTTGTCAGTTAGAGATTCCACATCTTGGGTATTAGATACCGGATGTGCTTCTCATATCTGCCATGATGTGCAGTTGCTGACAAGTAAGCGCAAGCTGAGACAAGGTGAGGTGGAATTGAGGCTAGGAAACGGCGCAAAAGTTGCGGCAATTGCTGTTGGGACAGCAAACCTCAGGCTTCCATCGGGAGACACCTTATTATTGGAAGATTGTTATTATGTTCCTAGCATAATAAAGAACATCATATCAATATCTTGTTTGGACAAGATAGGATATAGGTTGACAATTGAGAATAGAAGTTGTACGATTTATTATGGTAATAAATCAATAGCTTCTGCATCTTTAGTCAACGGTCTATATCTATTAGATGTTTCTTATTACAATCTTCAAATTGATAATGCTCTTAAGAAGAGCAAGAATTGTGTGAACCAGGCCTACATGTGGCATTGTAGACTTGGGCACATTGGCGAAAGCAGGTTGCAAAAGTTGCACAAGCATGGTTACTTAACAGCATTCGATTATGAATCGTTTGCAACATGTGAATCCTGCCTTATGGGAAAGATGGCAAAATCTCCATTTAGTGGACATGGAGAACGTGCCAAGGACATTCTGGAACTGATACATTCGGATGTATGTGGTCCCATGTCTACCCAAGCCAAAGGTGGCTTTTCTTACTTCATCACGTTCACCGATGACTTCTCAAGATTCGGCTATGTGTACTTAATGAAGTACAAGTCGGAAGCGTTTGAGAAGTTCAAGGAGTTCAAGAATGAAGTAGAGAAGCAGTTAGGAAAGAGTATTAAAGCTCTTCGATCAGATCGAGGAGGAGAATACTTGAGTACTAATTTCACACAATTCTTAAAGGATAATGGTATCCTTTCTCAGCTAACCCCTCCATATACACCACAGATGAATGGTGTATCAGAAAGGAGGAATCGCACCTTGTTGGACATGGTGCGATCTATGATGAGCTTTTCAAGATTACCAGTGTCCCTCTGGGGGTATGCTCTAGAGTCAGCAGCATACCTACTGAACAGAGTACCCAGCAAGTCTGTGGCCTCTACTCCATATGAGATATGGAAAGGCAGAAAACCAGAATTTAAACATGTTAAAGTCTGGGGTTGTCCTGCTCATGTAAAGAGGCATGATCCAGACAAGCTGGAATCACGAACTGATAAATGTAGGTTTGTGGGATATCCAAAGGAAACCTTTGGATACTATTTTTACCATCCTGATGAACAAAAGGTGTTTGTCGCCAGGAAAGCTGTCTTCCTGGAAGAGGAATACCTTCTCCAGGAGGACAGTGGGAGTAAAATAGTACTGGAAGAGGTTCCAGATCCCCAAACAGCTGCATTATCATCAGATGATATATCAGTTCCTGAATCTGTTCAGGTACACACAGATGAGCCTCGTAGATCTGGTAGAGTACCTAGACTACCCGAACGATATGTGGGACATATCGCTGAAGGTGAGTCTAAGGTACAATATAATGAGGATGACGATCCTAAAACCTACCAGGAGGCCATAGAAGGCCCAGAAGCCAGGAAATGGCGAGAAGCCATGAACTCAGAAATCCAGTCCATGTACACCAACCAAGTTTGGAACTTGGAGGACTTGCCCGAGGGTATTGTACCCATCGGTTGCAAGTGGATCTTTAAAAGAAAGATCGGTGCTGATGGACGGATCGACACTTATAAGGCAAGGTTGGTGGCAAAGGGATATCGTCAAAGGCAAGGAATTGACTATGACGAGACTTTCTCACCAGTTGCCATGATAAAGTCGATCAGAGTTCTGCTCGCCATTGCTGCACATTTTGATTATGAAATCTGGCAGATGGATGTGAAGACTGCCTTCCTCAATGGTAATCTTGAGGAGGAGGTGTATATGATACAACCAGAAGGTTTCACATCCAAAGAATCTCCAGATAAAGTGTGCAAGCTTCAGAAGTCTATTTATGGACTGAAGCAAGCTTCCCGGAGCTGGAACATAAGATTTGATGAGGCTGTCAAATCTTATGACTTCATTAAGAATGAAGATGAGCCTTGTGTGTACAAGAAGACCAGTGGGAGTGCAGTCACTTTTCTAGTTCTTTACGTAGATGACATACTACTCATTGGGAATGATGTAGCTATGATGTCATCAATAAAGGTCTGGCTATCGAAAAACTTCTCCATGAAGGATTTGGGAGAAGCATCCTATGTATTGGGAATACGGATCTATAGAGATAGATCAAAGAGGATGCTTGGAATGACCCAATCCTTGTACATAGATACCATAGTCAAAAGGTTTGGCATGGAAAATTCCAAGAGAGGTTTCATACCGATGAGACATGGAATTAATCTCTCAAAAGAACAGTCTCCTAAGACTCCTGATGAGAGGGCATTCATGGATAGAATACCCTATGCCTCTGCCATAGGATCTATCATGTATGCCATGCTATGTACACGACCTGACGTTGCATTTGCTCTAAGCGTTACGAGCAGATTTCAGGCTGATCCAGGCGAAGAGCACTGGAAGGCAGTGAAATGCATCCTTAAGTACTTGAGAAGAACTAAGGATATGTTTCTTGTCTATGGAGGAGGTGACTTGAAACTGCGAGGCTTTACTGACTCGAGTTTCCAGTCGGATCCAGATGATAGCAAGTCAACATCTGGATTCGTGTTTACATTGAACGGAGGGGCAGTGTGTTGGAAGAGTTCCAAGCAGGTAACCACTGCAGATTCGACGACTGAAGCTGAGTACATCGCTGCAGCTGAAGCCGCCAAGGAAGCAGTGTGGTTGAAGAAATTCATCACCGACCTCGGCGTAGTTCCCAGCATCTCTGAGCCTGTTCCACTGTTGTGCGACAACAATGGAGCGATTGCGCAAGCGAAAGAGCCACGGTCTCATCAGAAATCGAAGCATATTCTGAGGCGCTTTCACCTTATCAGAGAGATTATATCAAGAGGAGATGTAGTAGTGGAAAGAGTTCCATCAGTCGACAATGTAGCAGATCCACTGACAAAGCCGTTGGCTCAAATTGTGTTTGAGCGTCACTTAGAGTCTATGGGCTTATTGTATAAAGGTGATTGGCTTTAGTCCAAGTGGGAGATTGTTAGTTTAGGTGGCCTACAAGCCAATCTAACAATGTAAATCTCGTTCATTATTAATAAAATGGCATAATATTCATTATGTGTAAATTGCGTTAATTAACGTTTCATAATGAAGTCCGTGAATATGTGCTATGGTGATCAGATTATGATGAGATCATACTAATGAGACTGATCACTTAAACACACATATTCTTAATCGTTCATAGTCGGAGGATATCCGAGAAGGACATCGGATATCCGGTTAGACTAGTACAGATTACTCATGCTCATATGATGAGGGTGACTGGTCTCATAAGTCACTTGTGTGGAGACACTAAGGCGAATCTGTAGGTGCTCATTGGAGAATGAGTTCACTGAACTGATCCGATTGAATCGCTGGATGGTAATGTACCTCACTGTCAACCAGCTTGATTCTATTGTCGCAGTTGCGTGGATGGTCCTCGGACCTGAGACACCAAGGACACCTTGGCGGTGGACTTCTGTACTTTGACCTTGGTCTACGAATCTCTAGCCACGGGATTCTAATACGCCAAGGATTGGGTGCAGCGGAATACCGTCGAAGGGAATTGTGTTTCAAGAAGGAATCATTCGCTCTCGGTACTTAGAGAGAGAATGCTCTAGGAAGGATGCGCGAAAGTCCCTGGCCAGGGCGGACGATAATATCGGGAAAGGAGTTTTCCGATATTCATCAGCGGCATCCAATCCAAGTGAGTCGACCGGTTAGGGTTTGACAGCTCGCCATACCCTGAGTTGACTCGAGAGCATTGTACGAATGAAGGATTATATCCACGCGGTAACTGTCGGCGGAAAGGTTCCAAGAGTGGGTTACTTAACCCCAAATACCTTCCGGGTTCACGCGGTGTTGCTTGGCACCCAACGTGATCGGAGGCCCGGTCGAATTCGATGTGTGACATCAATTCGATTGATTAATTGATTAATAAAGGGTTATTAATTAATTAATAAAGCCAGTGAGGAGTCACTGGGCTTGTTGGGCCATTAACTGGACTGGTACTTGGGCCTAGAGGGTCACACGCACATGATTCTCAAGGCGATGGATAAATAAGTGGGTTTTATACAAACCGGGGGTTTTTGTGAAAAACCGCGCGGTTAGTATAAAACATAGCGAACGGGCTGAGCAGGCCAAGCTGCTGCTAACCCTGGCCGCCCCTCCTCAGTTTCTGTCTCCCTCTGGCGTCCAGGCAGATCCAGATCTGTCCCGCCGCTTTTCTGAATCCCGTTCGACGGGAAATCGTCCGCACACTGCGGCGATCATTGCGGCGACTAGCGGATGCTTCGCGGGCTGCGAAGAACGACGAACTCGAGGATATCCGTCGCGGGGAGGATCGCGTGGACTTCGCTAGAGGCCGGGCGCTTGCGCGGCTTGCGGTGTCACACCGACAGAACCGAACGGCTGCGGATTCGAATCCGCACACGGTGAGAACTTCGATAATCTGATTATCGTATTTTAGTTCTTCGAAACGGGAAACGGATCGCTGTAAAATTTTTGTTTTCCGCTGCGTGAGCGATTCGGAGAAACAGAGAAAACCCAACACAAACAACGCGTCACAACACAACCAACACTCACGCCTGTCCACCCCTACAAGCTCTAGACGCCGTAGGGTGAGGCAAGGAGCCCAACTAAGACTAACTGGGACTAGTGAATCACCTGTTGGGTTCGCTGTGTCGGGATCCGATCCTAAAACGCAGCGGAATAAAATTTTCGGGACCGGATCTGTCCCGTTTCGGTCGTTAAAACTAAAACCGATGTAGATCGATTTACCTTGCGTGGATTCAAATCCGCGTCCGTTTTCTGGTTCCGTCGGAGCGATGCCGCAAGTCACGCAGATGCCCGACCTCTAGCGGTATCCACGCGGTTCTCCTCGCGATGGATCGTCCTCGCTTCCTCGCTCGCTGCGGCGCTCGAAGATCCCGTCTGACTGCGCGTAATCCGCCGCGACATGCGGATTCGGAACTCCCGTCGAACGGAAGGTGGAGCAGTTGGGAACGGCACGCCCAGAGGAGAGAGAAAGTGGGGAAAAACGAATGACGGCTAGGTCAGGGTTGCTGGCCCCGGACGTAGAATCCGTTCTTTTATAAGAAGTCAGTTTGCGGTTTTTCATAAAAACCCAGACTTATCCGAAATCCTGTCAGATTATCCATCGACTTGAAAACCATTTGCGTGTGACCCTCTAGGCCCAAATACCAGTCCAGTCAATAGCCCATTAAGTCCAGTAACCCTTTACTGACCCACTGAAGTAATTAATATCCTTATATTTAATTAATCAGCCGAATTTAATGTCCCACAATAAATTCGGACGGACTGCCGATCACGTTGGATGCCAAGCAACATCGCGTGATCCTGGATGGCCCTGGGGTTATCGCAACCCTCTATTGGAACCTTTCTGTCATCGGTTAGCGCGTGGATATAATCCTTCATCCGTACAATGTTCCCGAATCGACCTAGGGCATGGTTTACTGTTAAACCCTATTTGGTCGATTCACTTGAATCAGATGCCGCTAATTTGAATCAAATAACTCCTTATCGATTACAGAGTCCGCCCTGGCCAGGGACTTTAAGCGCATCATTCCCGGAACATTCTCTCTCAAACAACTGAGAGCGGATGATCCCGTATTGAACACACAATTACCTTCGAGGGCATTTCCCTGAACCCGATCACTTGACTTATTGATAACCCATGGTTAGGGATTCGTTCGTCAAAGTCAAAGCTCAAAAACCTACCAACAAGATATCTTTGGAGTCTCAGATCCAAGGATCATCCACGCAACTGTGACAATTGAATCGAGCTGGTTAACAGTGAGGTGATTACCATCCAGCGATTCATAGTCGGATCAGTTCAGTGAACTCATTCACCAATGAGCACCTATAGGTTCAGCATAGTGTCTCCACACAAGTGACTTATGGGATCAGTCACCCTCATCATATGAGCTGAAGTAACCTATACCAGTCTATCCGGATGTTCGATGTCCTATCTCAAACATCCTATGACTAGGAACAATTAAGAACATGCGTTTATAAGTCTTCGGTCTCGTAATTATGATCTCATCATAATCCGAAGACTATTGCACATGTTCATGGACTTCATCGTGATACGATAAACACAGATCGAATTAATTACACACAATGAATTATTGCCATTTATTAATAATCTGAATAAGTACACAGTATCGGATTGGCTTTGAGACCATCTAATACTAACAATCTCCCACTTGAACTAAAGCCAATCACTTTTATACAGAATACCCATATTCTCTAAGTGACGCTCAAACACACTTTGAGACAAAGGCTTTGTAAGTGGATCTGCTATGTTGTCGGCTGAGGGAACTCTTTCCACCACGACATCTCCTCGAGCTATAATCTCTCTGATGAGATGAAAGCGCCGCAGAATATGCTTCGACTTCTGATGAGACCTCGGCTCTTTCGCTTGAGCAATCGTTCCATTGTTGTCACACAGCAGTGGGACGGGACCAGATATGCTTTCCACCACACCAAGATCGCCGATGAATTTCTTCATCCATATACAGCTTCCTTGGCGGCTTTAGCAGCAGCAATATACTCGGCTTCCGTTGTCGAATCAGCAGTGGTTTCCTGCTTGGAACTTTTCCAGCTCACTGCTCCCCCGTTTAGCGTGAAAATAAAACCTGATGTTGACTTGTTGTCGTCAGGATCAGACTGAAAACTCGAGTCAGTGTATCCTTGCAGCTTTAAGTCTCCTCCTCCATAGACTAGAAATAGATCCTTAGTCCTTCTCAAGTACTTAAGGATGCATTTTACAGCCTTCCAGTGTTCATCACCTGGATTTGCCTGATGTCTGCTCGTAACACTTAGAGCATATGCTATATCAGGTCTGGTACATAGCATGGGATACATGATGGACCCTATGGCAGAAGCATAGGGGACTTTATCCATCACTACCCTCTCTTCAGGTGTCTTGGGAGACTGACCTTTAGAGAGTGAAATTCCATGTCTCATCGGTATGAGACCTCTCTTGGAATTTTCCATGCCAAACCTTTTGACAATGGTTTCTATGTACATGGATTGGGTTAAAGCTAGCATCTTCTTTGATCTATCTCTATAGATCCGTATTCCTAATACGTAAGATGCTTCTCCCAAATCCTTCATGGAGAAGTTCTTTGACAGCCATATCTTTACTGATGACATCATTCCTACATCATTCCCAATGAGTAGGATGTCATCAACGTAAAGAACCAGAAATGTGATTACGCTCCCACTGTTTTTCTTGTATACACAGGACTCATCTTCATTCTTAATGAATCCATAAGATTTGATTGCCTCATCAAATCTTATGTTCCAGCTTCGGGATGCTTGTTTCAGTCCATAAATGGACCTCTGCAACTTGCATACCATGTCTGGAGATTCTTTGGATGTGAATCCTTCTGGTTGTATCATATACACCTCCTCCTCAAGGTTTCCATTGAGGAAGGCAGTCTTCACATCCATCTGCCAGATTTCATAATCATGGTAGGCAGCAATGGCGAGAAGAATTCTGATAGACTTAATCATAGCAACCGGTGAAAAAGTTTCGTCATAGTCAACACCTTGTCTTTGACGATAGCCTTTCGCCACTAATCTTGCTTTATAAGTCTCAATACGTCCATCTGCACCGATCTTTCTTTTAAAGATCCATTTGCAGCCTATAGGTACTATACCATCGGGTAAATCCACCAAGTTCCAAACTTGGTTGATGTACATGGACTGTATTTCAAAATTCATGGCTTCCCGCCATTTCCCGGCCTCTGGACTTTCAATGGCCTCCTGGTAAGTCTTAGGATCATCATCCTCATTATAGAGTATCCTTGAACCATCCAAATTAATATGTCCCACATATCTTTCTAGTGGTTTAGGTACTCTTTCAGACCTACGAGGTTCTTGTGTATCATTTTGAACAGGTCTAGAAACTGACGGTTCATCTGATGAACCATTGCCAGTTTGTGGGTCTGGAACTTCTTCCAGTGTTACTTTACTCCCACTGTCCTTCTGGAGAATATAATCTTCTTCCAGAAAGACAGCTCTCCTAGCCACAAACACCTTTTGTTCGCCAGGATGATAAAAGTAATATCCATAAGTTTCTTTTGGATATCCCACAAATCTGCATTTGTCAGTTCTGGATTCCAACTTATCTGCATTATGTCTTTTAACATGAGCAGGACATCCCCAGACTTTAACATGTTTAAGGTCTGGTTTCCTTCCATTCCATATCTCATATGGAGTGGTCTCAACAGATTTGCTGGGTACCTTGTTTAGGATATACATAGCCGAGCTAAGTGCATATCCCCATAAGGACACTAGTAATTTGGACATCTCATCATGGATCGCACCATTTCCATTAATGTGCGATTTTTCCTTTCTGATACACCATTCATCTGAGGTGTATAAGGAAGTGTAAGCTGAGAAAGGATACCATTATCCTTTAAGTATTTAATGAACTCAGTACTCAAGTATTCACCACCCCGATCAGATCGGATGGGTTTTATACTCTTTCCTATTTGTTTTTCTACTTCATTCTTAAATTCTCTGAATTTCTCAAAGGCTTCAGATTTATACTTCAATAAGTATACATATCTAAACCTTGAGTAATCATCAGTGAATGTAATGAAGTATGAGAAACCACCAATGGCTTGGGTTGACATAGGACCACATACATCTGAATGTATGAGTTCTAATATGCCTTTGGCTCGTTCTCCAGTTCCACTAAATGGAGACTTAGCCATTTTACCCATTAAACATGACTCACAGGTTGCATATGATTCATAATCAAATGGATCCAAATATCCATCTTTATGCAACCTTTGGAGTCTATTTTCACTAATGTGTCCAAGCCTACAATGCCACAAGTAGGCTTTGTTCATTTTATACTTACTTCTTTTAATTGAGGAACCGATATGTAAATTATCATGAGACATATTCAATAGTTACAAACCATTGGATAAAATAGCAGAAGCTATTAATTTATTTCTAAAATAAATTGAACAACTATTGTTCCCAAAATTTAAATTGTATCCAATTCTATCTAAACATGAATAGAAATGATGTTCCTTATTATGCTAGGTACATAATAACATTCATCTAATAAAAATGTGTCTCTGGATGGTAGCTTGAGCTTCACTGTCCCCACAGCGATCACCGCAACTCTTGCGCCGTTACTTAGTCTCAGCTCCACCTCGCCGGTCCTCAGCTTACGCCTTCTTGTCAGTGCCTACACAGAATTGCAGATATGAGATACACATCCAGTATCTAATACCCATGATGTTCAATCTCTTATTGACAAGTTTACATCTATCATATAGATACCTGAAGCATCCTGCTGCTTCACAGTTCCTTGACCCTTGTCCTTGAGGTATTCCTTGCAATTCCTCTTCCAATGCCCTTTCTGGTGACAGTAGAAGTAATCACCTTTCTCAGCACTTTTACCCTTGTCTTTCTTGGTGACATTTGCCTTTCTCTGAACCTTGTTCTTATTCTTTCGAAAAGCTTGGATTGCAAGTCTTTTTCTGTTGGTATTACCAACCATTAGGACTTGGGGTTTATCCTTCACAAGGTTCCCCTCAGCAGTTTTCAACATGTTCAGCAGTTCAGCTAAGGTGGCCTGGATCTTGTTCATGTTAAGATTAACGATGAACTGAGCATATGATGGTGGAAGTGAAGACAACACGAGGTCTGTGTGCATCTCCTTGGGAAGTGTAATCCCAAGAGCATCCAGCCTCTCTACCCACTCAATCATCTTCAGCACGTGATTCTGTACTGAAGTTCCCTCTGCCATCTGAGCTTTGAACAGATTCTTCTATATATCATATCGTTCGATTATGCTCTGTTCACCAAAGAGCTCCTTCAAATAGAGCATGATGGATCTAGCATCCATCTTTTCATGTTGCCTCTGCAACTCATTGCTCATAGAGGCTAACATATAGCATTGGGCCATGGTGGAATCCTCCTTCCATTTTTCATACGTTATCATTTCCTCCTTTGGAGCATCTAATGCTGGTTCAGCAGGAGGTTCAGTATCCAAGATGTAGGCAATCTGCTCAGACCTGAGGACTATCTTCAGGTTTCTGAACCAGTCTGAGTAATTGGTGCCTGTCAAACGGTTGGCATCAAGTATGTCTCGCAACGGGTTATGGTGCGACATTCTCGCCTACAGGAGATAATCAATTGATAATTAGCAGATATTCAGATTAACTAAAACAAGATATGGTCTTTTATTATCTAGTTTTACTCCCACTAATTTTCGACGGACTGTATAACCTTCAGATATACAGAACGGGAGACGCCGACTGTCTCCTAGTGGGGATCAGAATCTCCAAGCATCACAGTATGACCTCGGATAAACACATAGTATCATACTGCTATCTTAGAGCAATCATCTCATGATAATTGCAACTCCTTGCAATATCCGATCATACTTCGGCTCCCAAGTTTAATGGTCTCGGGTAAACACAGTAGACCATTATCCCCGGTCTAAGCTTTACCATCAATACGTGACAGAGTAAAGTAGAAACATAGTTCCCGGGTAAACACGTGGATGACTATATCGTTCCTCTACTCTTATCCAAAGGCATCTTATACCATGATCAACAGTCCCCTCATCAGTTAATGACAGACCTCGGGTAAACACATAGTATCTGCCACCACCGAATTAAGTTCTATCAATCATATTGATGGAGAGCCACGCGGTACATTCTCAATGACTCGCGCTACGGCTTAGAGTTTGTAACGAAGGTTTTACTTATTTAGTTCGGTCTCATCCTAGGTAACAGTATTAAATATATCGAATATATTATAAATACTAATAACCTAGCAAATATAAAGCACACGCATCACATACATGTCATTAGTGTGGTCATGGACGGCACTGCAGTTTGACTTGAGCCAGACAGTCAAACGCACACACATACACAATATAACAACTTATATCATGAGTCTGCAAACCCATGGATTCAATGAACTCCTTCATTTTCATCTGGTCAGCAGTTGTGGATCATCCTCGCTCCGCGCACATCCGCCTCGATCAAATTACATCGTAATTCCCAATTACATGATAATTCAGAAGAGGAAGCCTTATGGCGATTATATCGAGGAGGAAGGTAGAAGTACAATGGAATATGAGAGGGAGAGGTTCGCAAACCTCTATTTATTAATGAACAATAAACCATACAATCACATTCCACATCCACAATTATGCCCGTCCATGACCACCATGTGTTTTATTAAACAAACCACACATGAATAGCGCATCAAATGGCTAAATAAAATTTTCGAAAATAATAATAATTTTGCTTTCATAAAACCAGGGACCAAACAAAATTTGGATTTAGGATTTTCGAAAACTTTAGTATTTATTTCAAGCATGCTAATTTAAATCCAATTTAAACAAACAAATCAATAACACATCAAATATGCATTAAAATCTAAAATTAATGGCTTCAGAAATATTCCATGCTCAATTTGAACAATTCAAATGTTTATGGGGTTAATCTAACAATTAGATTGCATGAGGTTTAATCTAACATTTAGAATTAATTCAATTAACAACCCTTTTGTTAATTAATTAACATAATAAACCTTAATAAGGGCCCAATCAAAATGGAATTTAATAAAAACAGTAAAATCATATTTTACAGATAATTATTAAACCAATTTATAATTAATTTAAAAAAAAAATAAACAAACTGGGCCCCTAAAGGGCTCAGCCCTGCTGCGCCCTGGCTTGGGCCGCTTGGCACGAGCCAGGGCCCAGCCGGGTCGGGTCCGATCGGCGGCTAGGGAAACCCTAGCCGCCCGACCGAACCGCCCGAGGGTTCCCTGCAACGCAGGGAACCCGACGGCGCCGCCCCCTCTTTGGGGTCTTCTCCAGCGCCGATCCCGGCGCCGGCCGGGCACCGCACCATGCCTCCGGCGAAGCCCTTTGCTCCGGCGAGGTCCGGTGGCCGGCGGTGGCCCTGGAGGTCCTCCGGAAAGGGATTTATTCTCCCCCCTATTTCCTCCAAAAATCCTGTTTTTGCAGGTTTCTCAAACTCGTGGGGAGGAAGAATTAAGAACATGCGTTTATAAGTCTTCGGTCCCGTAATTATGATCTCATCATAATCCGAAGACTATTGCACATGTTCATGGAGTTCATCGTGATACGATAAACACAAATCGAATTAATTACACACAATGAATTATTGCCATTTATTAATAATCTGAATAAGTACACAGTATCGGATTGGCTTTGAGACCATCTAATACTAACATCACCACCACCCAATTACGTGTGCATACAAGGAGTCGAAACCACTGTCCTATCGACCGTACTTTCCTCCATGCCTAGCCTCGCCGCTACACGAGGGCCCTGGGGACCGACGAAACCCCCCTCAAGCTGAAGCTCTAGGGACAACCCAATCCTAACCTCAAAGGTTACATCAGCTAAAAGGGCGAATGGGTATACACCTATAACCTTGACGTCTCAGGTTACATCAGGCCCAGTGGCGAATGGGTATACTTCTAGCAGCACCATACCCAGCTTCACAGTAAGAAACGCACCAATAATCGCCAAGACAACCAGAAAAACACTGACCCGCTGGGACATAACAGTAACCCCTCGAATATTGCGCTGACTATTTCGACCTGTCTAGCTCTGAGTGGTTCTGCATCCTCCCAACCACAAGTGACACACCGACAGGTACCACTCCCATACCGGTACAGTGTCCATGCCACACCGACACCGCGTCACTCCCACACCAACACAAGATGTCAAACACAAACCACAATTATTCTAGATTCATAATCGCACAAACACAACACAATGCGATTCCGACCACTTAGAAAACTCAGCCCCTCAATGTATGATTTCAAGCATGTATTTAACAAGGTTGTCGAACAATATATACACATGTTAATTGCAGGAATTATGGGGCTCTGACTTGAATTGCGTTGCTCATGGTCGACACGGTTCACAAATCGCGTCGCCTTGAATTGACGTCATTTAACACCCTAAATTGGTTCCCTAGAAACTGGCCTTGGAACATTAGGGGTAACGGCCTGAATCGCGTCGACTCAGGTCGACGTCTTTCGCAAAACGTGTTGCCCTAGTGGACGCCATTCAGCGTCCGAGACCACATAACTCCCCCAAGCCTCACTGAGCCATAACGTGGGATTTACTCCTCAAAATCGCCCCAAAAGCCACTGAGAGTGCTCAAATTAGGTGTGTGATTATCATGAAAAATTATGTTATTTATGTGACAAATAAACTTATTAAAAATAAACTAGGTGAATATGATCGCCAGAAACTTTTAACTAAAAAGTTCCAAAAGAAAAAGTTTGATCGCCTACCTGTTTTGGATGTGGAAGATGTCGAGTTCTTGATTCCCCCTCCTTCAGCCGGCTGAAGAAAGAGAGCCATTTTTGTCTTTGTTCTTGCTTTGGCTGCTTATTGGGCTTTGAGGATCATCCAAATTCCTTGTTGTTCGCTGTTGATTCCCTCCTCTTATTCTCCTTTTATACCTTGCAAGAAAATGAAAAGAAAGAGAGAACAACAATGAGAACTCAGATAGATGTAGTATCTATTCTAGTAGAAATTTTGAACATGCAACTAAACAAATAAATCACGCCCGATGCCCGCTGATTCGATTCAGAACGAAAAACTAAAACCGAAAACTACGAGAAGTAATCCGATTACCGTGCGCGGATTCGAATCCGCTTCCGTCGAGGCGATGCCGCGAGCCGCACAAGCGTCCGGCCTCCAGCGGTATCCACGCGATCCTCCGTGGTGGTTCGTCCTCGATCCCTCGTCCGTATCAGCTCGCTCGTTGAAAATCGATCGCCGCAACGATTGCTGAAATCCCGCCGACGGGAATTCCCGCCTTTCGGGAATTACACGCGGTGGAGATGGAAACTGTTTCTGGCGCCTTGAACGGGGCACCCAGAGAAGGAGAGAGAAAGGAGGGATGACGGCCAGCAAGGGGAAATCCTGGAGCTTGGCCCAGGGTTTCTCAACAGCACGTA
Source organism: Zantedeschia hybrid cultivar (assembly GCA_030544215.1). Lineage (NCBI taxonomy): Eukaryota > Viridiplantae > Streptophyta > Magnoliopsida > Alismatales > Araceae > Zantedeschia > Zantedeschia hybrid cultivar. The sequence goes on from JARZZO010000013.1 coordinate 37,146,891, forward strand.
TATATATTAAGTCGGCGCGACTTTTCACAAAAGTCCCCGAGTTAATATAAATCCCACTTATGTACCACCGACTGAGAATCTTATTGCGTGTGACCCTCTAGGCCCATTTACCAGCCCGATTTTCAGCCCGTTAAGTCCAATAACTAGTTATTGACTTATTGTAATTAATTAATATCTAGATATTAACTAATCACTTAACCGAATTAACATCGCATGTAAATTCGATCGGACTTCTGATCAAGTTGGGTGCCAAGCAACACCGCATGATCCAGGAAGGCAATGGAGTTCAGCAACCCACTCATGGAACCTGTCCGTCCACAGTTACCGCGTGGCTATAATCCTTCGTTCGCACAATGCTCTCGAGTCAACCTAGGGTATGGTCAACTGTCAAACCCTAGATTGTCAACTCACTTGAATCAGACTCCGCTTTACAATATCCGAAAACCTATTTTCTGATATTGTTTCTGCTCTGGCCAGAGACTCCTGCGGATCTATTCTAGAGCATTCTCTCTCCAGTTACCTGAGAGCGAACGATCCTTTATTGAACACACAATCACCTTCGAAGGTCTTCCGCTGGACCCGATCCTTGACTATTAGAGATCCCGTGGATAGGAATTCGTAGGTCAAGGTCAAAGTCCATAAGTCCACCGACAAGGTGTCTTTGGTGTCTCAAGTCCAAGGATCAACCACGCCACTGTGACGATGAATCAAGCTGATTGACAGTCAGGTAAATTACCATTCGGCGATTCATGTCGGATCAGTTCAGTGAACTCATTCTCCAATGAGCACCTACTGGTTTACCATTGTGTCTCCACACTAGTAACTAACGAGATCAGTCACCCTCATCATATGAGCTGGAATAACCTGTACTAGTCTAACTGGATGTTTGATGTCCTTCTAAAACATCCTACGACTAGGAACAATTGAGAATATGTGTTTATAAGTCATCAGTCTCATTATTATGATCTCATCATAATCTGATGACTATTGCACATATTCATGGATTTCATTATGCGCAAATATAAATATGCCAATCAACATAATGAATTTAGTACCATTTATTAGTGAACCAGATTGAAATAGGTGGCTTATGATTGGCTTAGAGGACACCTATATCCATCAGTAACTGCCGTTGCGGCTGCTACTGTGGCTGCTGTTGTGGCTGCTGGTTCAGCTGTTGAGGCCGCTGATACTGGGGTTGCTGATACTGTGGGTTTGGCTGTTGCCTGTAACCCTGCTGGTTTGGCTGCTGTGGTTGCTGGTACTGTGGTTGTTGACTCCTCACAAATTGGGGCAAGTTGTTGTTCATACTGCTAACCTGCTCATGAGAGAGCGTGCCCTCAGTAGTTGGACCTGTGTTAGGGGAATTTGGCACTGCAGGCTTCCGAGGTGGAGGCCTGCTAGGTCGATGAGGATCAAAGACGCTAGAGAATGTAACATCCTTGAAAGCATTCTGACAGTACCGCGCTCTTTCATAGAGCTCTGCCATGCTGGTCAGGTTGTTCAGGGAGATGACTAACTTGAACTGAGGAGTAGCATTAGAAATCAATATTTTCACTTGCTCTGACTCAGACAAGTGATCTTTCACTTTTTCCGCCAAACCCCTCTATCTGTCAGCAAAATTGACGAACTCATTGTCGGGCTTCATCTTTTCTGCTATAAGGTCAGTAATGGACAGGGAGGGGGCAACTCTATCCTGGTATCATTGAATGAACTTTCGTGAGACGATACCGTAGTCCTCTACTTCAGCAGGTTCTAAAAAAAAGAACCACTCGAGGGCTAGCCCCTCCAAAGATCTCCTGAACAAAAAGGCCAACGACCTCTTGTCGTTTTGCCAGAAGGATGACTCGTACATAAACTCCTTCAAGGGAGTAAAGGGTTACTAGTACCGTTGTATTTTCGGTACACTGGCATCTCAGAGGGCGGCAGATGGAACACAGGCAGGCTTGGTAAGTTGATCTCTAGTGTAGCTTTGACTCCCATCATCTTCTGAAGGTTGTTGAACTGTTCGTCCATACGCTCCATCTTTGCCAGCAGCGCTTGCGTTGTTGGATCAACCTAGGGAGGAGGAGGAGGTGGAGGTACCTGATAGGCCTGTTGCCTAGAGTACGTAGGGCAGGGAGGACAATAGAGTGGAGGCCCGACAGAGCTTCCGCCATGCCCGAGGGCATTTTGGTAATTAGGTGTCAGTGGCCTGACCAGTTGCCTAGAAGAGGAAAGTTGTGGCCCAGTTGGCCGAGAAGCTGAGACGTGAAGGCCTTCCATGGCCTGGTGAATGAAGGAAGGAGGTTGAGGAGGTTGTTGAGGGATGACAGGGAGAGCCGCAGGGTTCGGCTCAACAGACTGTATGGGCGTCTTCCCCTTCAAAATGGACTAGATCGCCTCGAACTGTTGAGGGTCCAGACGGGAGGCAAGAACTCCCAAAGCATTCACTAGATCCGAGGGATCGAAAGACGAGGTATCATTCGGATTCATGTCCCCCTCAAAAACAGGATTAGGAATCGCATGTACGTGCGGAGGGAGATCGGAATATTGATCATGAGCACAATGAAGAGGGGTAGGGACATTCCCCTCATATCGAACTGGACGAGGGTGAGAATTACGGGAGGCATCAGCATCTCCCCCGCTTTCAAAACGGTAATAAGAGTCACGAGGGGCATTAGCATCTCCCTCGTAGTTGACTATGGCATCTAGAGCCATGCTCAAATCCCTACCTGATCGAAGTAGCATGATGTTAGATTTTTTTTCAGAGATTGGCAGACAAGTTGCACAGAGATTAAGCAAACAAGTGGATGTTTAACGTTATTTCAGGATTCCTTGTTGGGTTATTTGGATTCAATTAATCACAAATTCACTCAAGAGGTAGGATCCTAGTTTCGGTTCAATATCCACTGTTATATTTTATGGCTTTCTCTCACAACGTTATGAAAATCTAACCAGGACTTCAATTGGTACAACCAGCCTGATTAACAAGGAAGAATACCTTGATTTTGGGGACTTACGGAGGTCTTTAACGCCAACCACTCTAGTCTGATCGAGGGACCGACCCAATCAGAAAGAGTTGAAGACGTCAAGAAGGGTGTTCCTAAGAAGAGGAGAGTGTTAGCCTCAGTGCGTTTGACCTGTAGCCTGGGTGGCCTCTAATGTTTAATACATAATGTGTAGTAGCAAACAGATCAAAAATCTGAGAACTGAAGAAGAAACAAGAAACTGCCTGAATCGCGTCGTTGTTGGTCGACGCTATTCAAACAGAAACTTATTTTTCATAAAAGCTCAGGCAGCAGACAGCAGAGAAAGTGGACTGAAAGGCGTATGGGTTGGGCGACGCAATATGAAACGCGTCGCTACTCCTAGACGCTTTTCAAGTCACAGATTCAGTATTTCAGGAGGAATTTCTGGGTCGATTCCCCCTCAAGCAAACAGGATGAAAGCGATAAATAATCAGCTCATGTGAATCTTTTTTTTATTTCAAATTTTAACAGGATGATTTTATCAGATAAACAACTAAAATATCAATCAATCACACAATCTTTTATAACAGAAACAACTTTTCAACTAATCAAACGGGGAGGGCAAGATCTTGCCGCAGGGGTGTGCACGTGGTGCACGTAGGAATAACAACTAAACTAAAAACTCACCGATCGGTGAGGGCGTGTCGAGAGACATAGGTGGTGCACCGTGGGTGCCCGGTTGATAACAGAAAGAACAAATGATTGAAAAGATGGCGAGACCAAGTCCCACCGTGATCGCCAAGAAAGCTGTGAGTGCTCAAATAAGGTGTGTGATTATCATGAAAAATTATGTTGTTTACGTGACAAATAAACCTATTAAAAAGAAACTAGATAAATGTGATCGCCATAAACTTTTAACTAAAAAGTTCCAAAAGAAAAAGTTTGATCGCCTACCTGTTTTGGATGTGGGAGATGTCGAGTTCTTGATTCCCCTCCTTCAGCCGGCTGAAGAAAGAGAGCCATTTTTGTCTTTGTTCTTGCTTTGGCTGTTTATTGGACTTTGAGGATCATCCAAATTTCTTGTTGTTCGCTGTTGATTCCCTTCTCTTATTCTCCTTTTATACCTTGCAAGAAAATGAAAAGAAAGAGAGAACAACAATGAGAACTCAGATAGATGTAGTATCTATTCTAGTAGAAATTTTGAACATGCAACTAAACAAATGAACTCACTTGTTGAGTGGTCTTTTAAACCCCTCAAAATATGGATTGGGAAAGAATGCTGGTGAGTGTGTGTTGCATGGAGTGATGTGATGCAAATGTCAAGCTAATGTGATAAAAAATGTGAAAATGATGCAGGAATTAATTAAAAGGTAAGCTGGATGGCCCTTGGAAAGCCTTGGTCTTGAATGGATCGTGGATGGACGAAGAATGGATGAAGACTCTTAGACGTAGCAGCACTTCGATCCTTCAGCGTTTGGACGTCGTCGCCAAGATTCCTTACTCAATTTTCACTCAATTATCGCTATCATCACTTTCAATAATTATCACCACTCACAATCATTATCACTAACTTTTCACTGACCAAGAGGTTGGGTATTTATAGACTTTTACAACCGCGGTTATTAATGGATTTACATGAAAAATTTTTGAAGTTTATCCAGCTTAACAAACAGATAAACACAGATTAATTCATCATTATCTGTAATTATCTAAAACGCGTTGCCTATGGGAGATGTTTTTTAGCTAATTAAGATAAGGATAAACATCCGAAAAAAGTTCATTATTATCTGTAATTATCTAAAACGCGTCGTCATGTGGAGACGCCTTTTAGACTAATTAAGATAAGGATAAACATCCGGAAAAGAGATAGAAATAACTTAGGAAACCTAAATAGTGTCGTGCCCTGCAGACGTCTTTTAGCTAATTAATCAATTAATTAAAATTCAAATTTAATATCAAAATAGGAATAAACTCTAAATGGTGTCTATACATGTGGATGTCTTTTAGACTTTTTTCATATTTTAATCAAAATTTGAGTTAAAATCAATTTAATTAATTAACTTAAATTATGCATGTTTGACCCGATACTATTTAGATAATTAACCTAAAAAGATCAATAAAAATTAACCAATGATTAAATATCAGACCATTCTGAGGCATTATTATATGATATGAAATTTACTCGAAATGACGTCAAAATTAGCGTGTCTACAGCCACAAATAGAAAAGATGGGGGAGAATCCAAATAACCGAATTGAAAACACATTGATCCCCATTTCATGAAAATCACAATTTCCATCAAAAACCCCCTTAATATGCTCGTTCTATCCAAAATCTTCACACCTCCATTGAATGCTCCAAAGCGAAAAATCATGGTTTAAATCAAACAAATCACGTGCAAGGATCGTTACCTTATCGGTCACTTGAACTCCTTTTAGTTCCTTACCGCCGAACCGTCACACCGCAAGCCGCTACCGGTACCGCCGTAGACGTCGCAACTCTGCTGGGACGTCGGCTACCGTCCAGAGAGTGAAGTGCTACGGTGGAGATGATAACGAAAGTGGTGAGAGGTAGAGGGGTGTTGGAGTGGTCGAAGAGGAAGGGGAAGGGAAGGGGATGGAGAGAGAGAAGAGAGAGAGAGAGTAAAGAAGAGAATGAGGGAAAGGAGGGATGTCTTGGGGCGTCAAACCGAATCGCGTTAAAACGCGTCGTTTTCAGACGACAGCAATCAGACGACAAGACGAGGTCGTACACTGACAGATCTCAGAATCGTGTCGACCATGTGCGACACCATTCAGACGACAATATCGGGACCGTACACACGCGCCCCGACGCCCGACCACGTATCCCACCAGCATGGCTCCTAAATCGTGTCCCTTAAAGCCGACCCAACGTCTTTCAAAAAGCGCCCCCCTTATATAAAGTGGGGATAAGCGAGAACATTAAAGAGGCAAACGATGTGAGATTATTTATAGAGGTCCATAGCAAATAATGTAGGACTATTTATGTAGGTCTCTTTCTCTTCTCTGCTTTTATTGTTGGGTCATCAATCTAAGGGGCTGTAGGGGCTGACTCTCATGGGGAGCCCATGGATGGGCTCCTTAACGGGGCGGACAAACCGGGCCCATTATGTGATCCCATCTTCATCCTCTAATATATTTAATTATGGAAAAGCTCCCTACAACATCTCCATTATTTTAGAAGTCCTCAAAATCTTGAGTTATTTAATAAACATCCCTAAACATTAAAAAAAAAGGACCCTGAACATTCTTGTCTTTTCTAAATGGAAATGAGATTAAAGAGAGATTTTTTAAATAGAAAGATTGTAGGGAGTTTTCTCAAAATTAAATATATTATGAGGTTAAAACTAACAAATTCCTTTACCCTACTATGTTGAAAGATGAGATCCTTAAAATCTATTTTCTTGAATTTATGTGTTCCTCGACTTAAAAGAAACAAAATAGGTCCATAAGATCTCAGCCATTAATTTTGAAGGAAGACTTCAAAGAGGGAAAAGTCTCGAACAGCTCTCCATTATGCCTGTTTATTTAATTCTAATTAATAGACACCACGCTGCTGAGACGACGACGATCGACCACTACAAGCTGAGGCGGGTCTCCTGTCCTGAGTCCTCACCCATCTTCCCTAACCATGGCCGATCCTCTTCCTCCGTCCGGTGGCTCGCAGAAGTCCGGCGAGGATGACCCAGAAGCCCAGTTGTCCGCCGCGGATGACCTAGAAGCCTCGCACGCGACCTGGCGGCTCATGCGCTCCGTCGTGCTCGCCTCACTGCTCACCTGCTTCCTCATCTTCCATGGCAACATTTGGGTCTACTACGAGAAACCCTGGGCCGGCGTTGACGTCTTCCTCCGCGCGGAAATGGCCGTGGCCGGCCTCACCTTCGCCATGCTGTGCTTGTCGCTGGTGGCGGCCATCGCTGCCTCCGCCGCGGTCCAGTCAGGCAGACATCCAACTCTGGAAAAGCTGTTCTCCAGGATGAGAAGCCTGTGGAGTGTGCCGTCCATGGCTAGGGTGTTTTCAACGATCCTGCTTCTGGGTTACCTCCTCTTTCTGATAGTTCTCCTCGTCGTCTTCTTGATGACCTCCGGGGGGGAGATCAGTTGGAGGACTTGGCTACTCCTGGTATGTCTCTTGGCTCTTCTCTCCTTTTTCTACGTTGGTGTGGTGGGGGCGGTGGGCGTGGGGGTCTTCCTTCTGGAGGAAGGCGAGGGTGCGGTGGAGGCGCTCCGGAGGGCGATGGAGCTCGTGGAGGAGGAGAAGGTACTGGGTTTGATCATCTTCTTCTTCTCGCTGGTGGTGATCCCCATGATGTTTGCCGGCGCGTGGATGCCGGAGCCCGTTTTGATTAATGGAGCTTGGATGCTGGGCGCCGGCGGGATGGTCGGATATGCAGGGGTTCTTCTTCAAATTTGAGGTCAGGCCTTGGTGGGATCTTCTAATTCTAACATAAGATTTGAAGTCCCCCGTTGATGTATTAGTTTTAGAATTGGGGTCTGGGCTTGAAGCCTGCAAGGCCGCAACCACTGTTAATTATTCCGAACGTACTATTTAATGGCAGAAGTATTATCCGAAACCAGTATTGAACAAGGGGAGTTATGAGAAATATTTGTATATCTAAATTAGTATTTTTCTCTTGGTAAGATTTTTTTAACCACCGTGATATTGCACACTTTTACTTTTTTTAAACAATTATTTTAAACTTGAAAGCCTCCGGACGCAATAGTTTTTCCACATATCCTGTCACTTATTAAAATATTCAGACAATCCCTGCGTAGGCTCTTTGGCAAGGGGATTCAATTTTTCTGTAAGTGTCATCGGTTCTAATTAGAAATCAATATATGTAACAAGTGAGAGTGATTGGATTCACGCTGAACTGATCGCCGGACCAAACAAGGATGTTCTATTTAATTTTCAATCCATCGTTCACAGTTTCCGCACCTTCCTGTTGTGATCACCGTTGCACCGTCATCTCCACCATTACCCATCAAACCTACTGATGTACAGACAGAAACAAAGGAAGTTTTGTCCTTAATACGAACCCATCATCTGTTATCTTCAAAAAGTAATCGATCTTTCATGACGTGACGAAATTTTCAAGTGACTCAATTCTCCCTCCACAGGTTCTTGAGGGAATGTCTAACAAGGGATTAGGGGTAAAGCTCATACGTTGAAAGAAGGGTTAACGGGAATTTTGCGAGGTTTGACCGAACGAGTTAAATGAAATACCCAGAGTTGATATGCGATAAGATTTTGCCATCAACTGTTATCAAACTTGCTATAAAATAAGGAGTCCGGATCCCCTACGGTCGACGTTTGACCGTAGGGGATCAGTAGTCACTGGGGGAGGCCCCTCCCCCAGTGACTACTGATCCCCTACGGTCAAACGTCGACCGTAGGGGATCCGGACTCATAAGGAAGAGTCAGTACTTTCTTTGTTCGCCTTACGTCACAAGGGATAAGTGAGCTTAATGTCTGAACTGAGAACTTGTATGTTCTTCAACGGACCGTAGAGAGTCAGTGAAAAAAAGAAAAAAACCTAAATCTGTCAAAACTCATTTTACCCCCTTCTTCTCTCTTTACTAATTTTCTACCCGGGAGATCTCAACTTTTAAATTCTACACACATCTGGCTTTCGAATTTGTGCACATCTTCTTTCATCCATTGCCCTACATTGAAAGAGGACGACAGTGAACGGAGACTAAGGTATTGTTAGAGGAGACCAAACGAAAGGAAGACTTCCATAAACAGCATGGCGAGAAGCTTCCACCCATGTTCCCTCTGGTCAACTAACGCGTAATTAAGCATAATAGGCATCCAGCTAGCCATGGGTAAAGGGAGGGGTCCCCTCCGATCTCGGCAGCCGATCCCCCTCTGCCCTCGACCGCCATGCGGACCTTTCATGGAGCTGCAGAGCTCCTTTGCAGGAGTTGGAACCCTTTGCTCTCCATCTTGCCCATCCTTCTCCTTCCCCACGCCCTCGCCTTCTTCGTCAGCTACCCCGTCGCCACACCTCTAGCTACAGACCTGCTCGTCAACTTTTTCACCATGCGCGCCAAGGATCCCGGGAGTCCTGAGCGCCACGAGCTCCTCAAAGCTGCCATGGATGGCCTTGGTGGGGTCACCGGCGCCGAAACGCTCATCATGTTTTTCTCCTTCATGCCGTCATCATTCCTCCTGATGGTGGTGGTTTACACAGTGGCCATGGCCAGCAAGGGGGAGCGGGTGACCCCCAAAGGCCTGCTCGGCAGGATGACGAGGACATGGGGCACCGGAGACGTGCACCGGCTCGAAGTCTTAATAAGCGCCTTGTACGTGCTTGGCCTCTCCATATGGATCCCAATCCTCCCCTCCATCTCCAGTGGTTCGATGGCCGTGCTTGCCCTGGGTGCTGTCCTCGCCATCTTGGCCATTCTTCTACTTGTGTACCGGCAGACGGTGTTGTACCACGGATTGGTGGTTTCAGCGGTGCTGGAAGAGGATTGTGAACCGTTTGCCGCACTGGCGAGCGCGTCGGAGCTCATCCGAGGAAGAAGGTTTAGCCTTTTGGTTAGCGTAAACATTCTCTTGCTGCTGATCACCGTCGTCATCTCTGGGGCTTACTGCTCTGTGAATACCCCGCTTCCTCCCATGGCGAGGACCCAAATGGTCGGCGGTCTCATCACGATCTACGCCGGTTTCGCAGTGAGCGTGCTCGTTCTGGTGGCGTATATGGTGTTCTACCTCCACTACGAGAGCACTAGCAGGAAGAGTGGCGGAGAAGACGCAGCAGCCATGGAAGAGAGATCTGTTTACACTAGGGCCACTTCTTAGGGTCATGTTTGATGAGCGAATAAGCTTGGAACATGATAATTTATCCAGGTTATTCTGGTTTATTATTTTCATTTTTTATGGTTAATTTGAATGAGCAATTCAGGTGAAAGTGAGCAACTTTGTAGTAAATTAGAATAAAACTAAAATAATTTATTCTAGCTAGAGTAGAATTTACTTTATCTATTTTATTTATTCTTATTTAACTTATTTTCTTTATTTTTAAATAAAATACCTACAAAGTTATCAAACCACAATACTAAATTCTGACTCAAATAATATGACACAAGCAGTCTGATGATGAGAGGGCCTCACTTTACGAAGACTAACACTTGCCGAACGGCATTGGGTACGGCAAAAAAAAAAAACAAATTTCGAAATGTTTTAAAAGTCGGCCATATCATATCGAACATATTTATATAATCTGATCCTCGATCTGCCGACCTGAAACATTTTAAAACTAAAAAATCAAGTTCAATTTTATTAGACTTGATCTTTTAATGTGCATTAGGGCTTGATTTTTTGTTTTTAAAAATTTTCAGATCATCTCTAGGGTTGCATGAACGTGTCTGTGAGACGTAGTGGAGTCAACCTTAAAAAAATATCAATTTTTTAACCCTTGTTAGACTGCACAGCAACTTGCAGCACCTACCTTTGGGTTTTCTTTTTCCCTTCTGTTTTCGGTTCTGTACTTTGAATAAATACAGCCGTTGTGCTGGTGATGAGGCAAAATGGTGGATATTTTCTGAACTCATCAGCTGCCAAACAAGCTTATATGTATGAAATTATTAACTAGGAGCAAAGGGATTCTAGAGTATGTCAATATAAGATTTTTTTAGTAATACTTGTTGCACCGCGAGCGAGCAACCATCTGATCTGGGTTGATTGGATGGCTCCAGTAGTAGTATTTATTTTTTTTGATTTTTTTTTTAGATCGGCCTCGTTATTTATGATATGTCCGTACAATCCAATTGTCGATCGGACAATTTAAAAAAAAAAACTGAAAAATAAAAAATCAAATTGTTCATTGGCCTTGATTTTTTATTGTTTAAATTTTTTTGGGTCATCCTATCGGTGATCAGATTGTACGTATATGTCAGGCATGATGGAGTCGACTTTAAAAAAATTTAAAAATAAAAAAATTTAGACTACACTCCATGCGCTGGGCTGTAACAAATATTACTCTAGTTTTTTTGTTGGACAGTAGCATAATTGACTACGCATGTATAATTCTTTCTAAATGAAGACTGGTCAAATATTCTTAATAATAACATACACTTATCCTTTAATTGGAAATATTTTCACACAAACTACTGTCTCGTGTCTAAATAGACATGACAATTTTAACCCACATGCGAGGCCAGTCTAACTACGACCACATGTGATCTCTAGGTAAGTGTTATCGAGATAAACTCTGTGAATTGTTGGTTCGGATGGACGACATACGACTTCATCGTGATGATGGTTAAGGTTAATATATAGAAACATTTGTTTAAAGTGAAATGTTGTATGGTTAAGCTTCCAAATTATCTTCGTCTTACATCACAAACGACAAGCACCCTTGTCCTTGCACCACATCGTTGTTTATTGGCAGTGACGGATCCAACATTCATTTAGTAGGATCCTAAGATCCCACTAGATTTTGCCAAATCCATAGGTCTAACTTAAAGCAATCTAATTTGGATTCCACTGATCCGGTCTAAGATTTTATTGGCCTAACTCAGGGCCCATGTGACCTAGTTCAAAATCTCACTGGCAGAGCCTTGCTTATAACCTAATGTTCAAATGACCTTACTGGACAAAATTTTTACGTCCGCCACTGTTTATTGAGCACATCTTCCATTGACTTACTTTGATCGTATGCGAGTGAAATGAACGTTGTCAAAATGGGCCCAGGGCCATCAATAGACCTATCTGGACCCGTTAACTACGGATCTAAGTATTACCCATTTACCTATTAAGACTTCTATTATCAAACATTACAAAAATTTGTGAGCTGATTTCGAACAATTTGAACCTGAAATCAAGCCCAATTATCTGGTACATTAAAATTTAAGATAAATAAATTCTCTATCATACCCATTTATCTTTTAACATCAAATAATGAAAAATAAGTCCAAGATCCGATCTATTTGTCCGCTTATCTGTCAACTTTATTGAATCTGATCTGGGTCTGGATATTTTCCTTTTAGGTATGAGTCTACCCAAACTGGGATCATCAACAGCCCCAAACAACACAAGGGCGAGCTACAAGTTAATTAATGGTACGAGAAGCTTCCACCAAGGTTCGTTATTAGTTTAGGCTATTCGTCTCAGTCTATTAAAATCCAGTCTCTTTGTGGGTCTACTTTTCAAGCCTTGGAAAAGATCACGCCTGTGGGTTTCGGGGTGCTTTGAAATATTACAGAATATGTAAAATAATATTATTTTATATTTTAAGTGCGGTAAATTATTCTACGAGGCCACCGGCAGCATGGCCTTTCCTCAGGCCGGGCCGGACTTGGACAAGAAGCTTTTGGCAGAGTCCTGGAATGGGCTCGGTCCCAAAAGGAGTCGGGTGCACCACTTCTGCACTACACCGCTGGGCCACACAATCGTCCCCATCAGCGATACAATGTTTTGGGCCCTCCGATCTTTAGTACGAATGGTTCTCTAGAGCTGTCTTCACCATAGGCGGATCCAGCTGGTTTCAGTGGGGTCTTAGGACCCCACTGAAATTTTAGAATTTTATTATAAGCGTCTTAATTTAATAAGTTAAGTTTTAAATTTAGATATAAGGTGACTCTACTGAATTTTTTAGATGGACCGTACTAAAATTTTAGAATTTTATTATAAGGGTCTTAATTTAATAAGGTAACTTTTAAATTTAGGTATAAGATGACTCCACTGGATTTTTTAGATGACTCACTCGACTCCAGTCTCATTTGGAGTTCAATTTCACTAGATTTTTTAAATATTATTATGATTTATATTTATGATTTAATAAATAATTCGCTAAGTGCATCTAGAAGAAAAAAAATCCTCGTAACAAAGTATATCACTTTTATAATGATTAAAAAATATATTTTTTTATTTTAATATTTTTAATAATAAAAATAAAATATCAATATATTTAATGATAATCCGAGTGACCCCACTGGACAAAATTTCTGCGTCCGCCACTGGTCTTCACCCTCTAACTAACTTTAAAAAAATAAAAAAAAACTTCTCACAAATCATCCAATTGTATCGATCGAACAGCATAACAATTCAATGCAGCAAACATTACTCTCCATGAGAAATACTTACTGCAATATGCATATGTCGTCACAATGTGTGTTGTCATGTTGGATGGTTTGATGTAGCTTAGATCATATGAGTGCATATTTTTTTTAAAAAAAAAAAAACTGTTTTGAACTTTTTTTGATGGTACAATTATCAGATTTAGCTGGTCCTCCAACTTGGTATTTTTATCAAAAATTAAACAAAATTTACACAGTTGCCCTGCAGTTTGAAAGTAATCAGACGACAGTGTCTCAAACATTGCAATTCACACTAATTTATAATGTCAGGGGCATTGCAGCAAATATCTTTCAATTAGCATTATCCAAGACAAGATCCTCCGGTACTCTTTTGTCCGCTTGCATCCTGGTACGTTCCCCATCTCATGGATGAAGGATAACAAATTTAATTTTTTAAAAATTTTTAGGTCGTTCAAGTTATATACATGAAATCCAATATTGTATGGCTTCTCCTTGCAACACGTCGTTACGTAATTGAACACATCTTTTCTGAATTTAATGGAGAAGACTAGACCAGTTCAAAGGGAAGACTTTAACAATAGACTATTATTCTCTTTTAGGTTGCATCCCTTTTGCGATGTAAGTTAGGAAGTCGGAAGGAACAAAGGTTCATAAATTCCGATACCAATTAATCATTTATAATTTTTCAACGTGCTTTGAACAAGTGGATATATTCACCTTCTAATTCTAATTAATTTTATGGTGCTTTGATCAAGTTGAAAGATAATGCATCTTCTTCTTTCACTCCCAAATTTGATAATAGCATAAAACACTTCAAAATACTATGAAACATACTATTTTAGTAAGACATAAAAATATAATAGTTTATAATATCTTACCTCAAAATAGATGACGCATAAATCTTTTTAAATTATTTGAGAATTGAAGATGCTCTCAACGCTATTTTTTATGAGAAATAGATCTTTTGAGTATAAATTTGGATCGGAGTCCAACAATATTGAGAGAGAAAAATGACCAAATATTACAAAAAGAATTTTTGATATGATTCTAAAATTTGGCAAATACTTGAATTCTCTCCCCCTCTCAATATTATTGGACTCCGATCCAAACGTGTGCTAAAAAGATCTCCTCTCTTTTTCTATTATCCTCAAATGAGTCAGGAGCCGTCCAAGACAATTTTTTGCAGCCACGAACGAAAGAGTCCGGTTCCTCTCAGTAGGAACTTGGAGGGAACTCCAGTAGTAACCAATGAGAAAATGCCATGTGTAAAGTTGATCCGCCGTTCGAGACGCACCCTACCCACTTTGACAATTTTTTCTTTATTACCGGTTCAGCATGTTTCAAATACTACGCTGAGCATTTAAATACTACGCTGAGCACTTAAATACTACGCTGAGCATTAAAATACTACGCTGAGTATTTAAATACTACCAAGAGCACATAATTAGCACTATACGTTGAAGCGTATTTTAAATTATGGTTGTAGTCTTGTGCTCTTAGTAGTATTTAAGTGTCCTATGTTGTATCTAAATGCTCTCGGTAGTATTTAAGTGTCCTATGTTGTATCTAAATGCTCTCGGTAGTATTTAAGTGTTTTGCGTAGTATTTAAGTGCTCTGGGTAGTATTTTAATGTTCAGCGTAGTATTTAAGTGCTCAGCGTAGTATTTAAATGCTCAGCATAGTATTTGAAACATGCTGAATCGATAACAGAGAAAAAGTTGTCAAAGTGGATGGGGTGCGTCTCGAACGGCAAATCAACTTTACACATGACATTTTCTCATTAGTTACTACTGAAGTTCCCTCCAAATTCCTACTGAGAAAAACCGGACTCCAAACGAAACGGCAACCCATCAGGTGACTTGTCAAAAGAGAGGAAGAGCATAAATAGACTGGGAGGGCACTCCTGTGGTCTCCTTGCAGCAGAGCAAGACTGAGGAGGAAAGATAATTAAACAGAGCCGGCCATGGGTAACGGGGAAGGGTTCTCTGTGATCTCTGTGGGCGGCCAGCCTCGGCCATGGACCCTCCTACAGATCTTCCAAGAGGCTGCCAAGCTCTTCTGGTGGAGCCGGAAGCCCATGTTCTCCATCTCCCTCATCCTTCTAGTTCCCCACGCCCTCCTCTTCTTGTGCAGCTACCTCCTCCTCCCCATTCTAACCACGGACTTCGTCACCAAGTCCACCGCCATGAGCACCAAGGACCCCAGCAGCCCCGAGTTTTACGAACTCCTCACAGCCACCATGAAGAGCTTCAGAGAGTTCGCCGGCGCCGAAGTGGCCATCCCGCTGGTCTCCTTCCTGTCCTCATCCTTCCTCCTGATGGCGGCGGTCCACACAGTCGCCATGGCCGGCAAGGGGGAGCAGGCCACCATCAAGGGTTTGCTCTGCAGGATCAGGAGAACATGGAAGGGCCCGGTGGCCACGCAGCTCTACGTCGCCGTCATATACCTCGGCAGCACGGCTCTCTTTTTCTTACTCTGTGCCTTGTTGGTCTTCATCTCTAGCGGTTCCATCGCTGTGCTTGTTGCACTAGGCGTTGCCGTCTCCATCCTGGCCCTTCTTCTGCTCATCTACTTGCAGGTGGCGTGGAACCAAGCGATGGTGATCTCGGTGGTGGAGGGTTGCTACGGGTTGGCCGCGCTTGGGAGGGCAGCGGAGCTCACCCGAGGAAGAAGGAGACTAGGGTTTTGTGTGAACCTCCTCTTGCTGCTGGTGACGGCCATCAACTCGGTGGCTTACTACCTTGTGAATTCCCACCTTCCTCCCGCCGTGGCGACCCACCTGGTCTGTGGGCTCGCGGCCACCTACGCCGGTTTGCTGGTGGGCGCGTTCCAGCTGGTCGTGTTCGTGGTGTTCTACTACGAGTGCAAGAGGAGCCATGGGGAAGCGGAAGAGGTGACCATGAAAGAGGTGTACACCAGCGTTCCCACTGCTCCAACTCTTAATGGAGATCTTCCCTGAGTCTGCCTGTTTGAAGGGTACGGGTTGTGAGATTTAATTTATTTGCCTTGTTCTCCTAAATAAGCAAGCTTGCCTACATGGTTAATTTCTGAGAGCAATCAAGCAGAATAGTGAATATTTTTTTCTTACATAATGAACTTTGATTTCTTGGTAGACCTAGTTCGATAGGACCGACTTGTTCGAGTGGGATTTCTGTTTTCCACTCTGCTGTGGCCCCAACTGGGGATGCAAACAAACATGGGTATTTGTATACAAATTTATCAGAAATATGAATAGGTATATTTTATATCCATTTCAGAAATATATTTAATACATTTTCTTTAAAATATCATTCCTGTGGAATTTTGTTAATGATCATTCCTCCATGTGGGTTAGTCTTCTTCGAGTTAAGTACCCAAACAGATGGTCATTCCTGGAGTCGCCCACCAACAGAAGAAGTTCACAGCTATGATTAAGCTGCGCCCGATTCTAAAAAGTGGTTCGTTTTGGTCCATTCAAAATGGATTTTGTGTTGATATCTGGAAGGACAATTGGATTTCAGAATTAACCCTCTCCCCTTCCATTAATCCCAATTTTGTTGGCCCTCCTCAAAAAGTGGCCTCCCTCATTGAGAATCACAAATGGAAGCCTAGTCTTATCTCATCCCTACTCAATCAAGATTTTACAAAAAGGATCAGTTCCATCCCCCTACCTCAGATCAGTCCTAAGCCGTTGGATCAACATATGTGGAGGTTGACAAAGAATAGTGAGTTCACCCTTAAGTCTGTCTACAAACTTATCACAGACCCCCCCCCTCCTCTTCTCATATGGACTCAGTCTGGAATGCTTTGTGGAATTCTCATTTAACCAAGGTAATCCCTCCCAAGATCATGATCTTCATCTGGAAATGCATTAACAATATGCTCCCCTTGCAGCTAGAATGAAGTCAATCGTTCCTCAGTTGGACAGCACTTGTGATATCATGAACACCCATCAGAGTTTTCCCTTCTTTGACATCTTTGGAAGGATAGATGTGGAGCTATCTTCAATAATAAAAGCCTTTTCCCTACAAAAATTGTGAGGCAAGCTATGTAGGAAGTTGAAGCCTGGAATATAGAAGTTCACTACACAAATCAGATTTCATCAATCAAAACTTGGGAAAGTCCCCCTACTGGTGAGTACACAATCAATGTTGATGCAACTGCAAATGCAAATTCCAGTTCCATCGCAATTGTTGTAAGGAATCATTATGGAGTTATCCAATTATGTCAATCTTTCAAGCTTCCTCATAAAGATTCTGAGATGGTTGAAGCTAAAGCAGTTAGAGCAACACTCAACCTCACTGTGTCCTTGGATCAAAAGGCGTCCATTGAGGGGGATGCTCAAAAAATTGTCAATACATGGATATTCTGCTCCATGGAAGATCATCCAGGACTGCAAGATCCTTCAGAAGAATCTCCATGTTGATGTCTGATATATATCCAGATCATGTAATCAAGTTGCTCATCATTTAGTAAAATATTCTCTTTCAATTGACGAAGATTCTAGCTGGAGAAATCCAGATATCCCAAGTTGTATCCAACCGGTTGATTTGGTCGCCGGTTCAAATTATCTCTTCACTTATCCGGCTTGGTTTGTCCCTGGCCCGTTCTTTTCCCGGCTTGGTTTACATCCCGAACTGTGTGGCTTCCAATTGCTTTCCACTGCTCACTGATGGGCCCTTTTTTCGTGGTTTCGTATTCCCATCCAATCCTATCTATGTACGGCTTTGCTTTCCCTCCTACGACAAGTTAGCCCCAAAATTTTTGTGTTTTGGTTTATGTATTAATTCGGAATTAATAATTATATTATAACAATTAACTTTTAGATATATTCGTTCTATAGATTGCAGCCTAATTTTTTCTTAGACTTATTTTAAAGATAATTTAGAATGCTGAAAAATATCCCCTTTATCATCAAAAAGTATGTTTATATATATCGTTTTATACTGTGTACAAAATTAAAATTAAAATTAAAATAATATTCCACTGATTATGTCGTGTAAAGATCTATTTTTTTATTTTAAATTTTAAATTTACTTTAAAATGTCAAATTACTATCTTAACATCGTATGAAATAGATTGACAGATATATACTTTGTATTGTTTAAAAAAATTAGTTAACTTTTTTCTACATACTCTTTTGCTCTAAATGTTAATATACATATTAAAGTAACTTATTATATTTCATTGTTGAAAAATAAGAATTTTATAAAATTTTTCACAAAATAAATTTAATTTTTGTTTGAGGAAAGTAAATTTGAGGAACGTACTTATTATAAAATAAAATCATATTCACATATGTTTACATGTCTATTTTATTCATATTAAGTTCAGAAATAATTTAAGAGCAAGTTCAAAGGAGTTTTCTTGATAGAAATTTAGTATAGGCGAAAACCAGCATATTTACCATTACCTCCGGTTGAAGTCGACGTAAAACTGGCTACTTCATGTATGGGCTGTTCTGATGATCCCAAGATGCATCTAAGGTGCACCTCACCTTTTGGGAGGTGTAAACCTCTTAATCGAAGATAAAAACTAAAATTCCATGGAATATGAATAGTTTTAGAGACAATTTTTTTTTTATGTTTTTAATTTTTTTTGCTCATATCTGATCAAATAATAATTTTAGTTTCATGATTGGATTGTAGGTAAAATCACTACAAGGAAAATAGGATTGGTCAGTGGCTAAGAGCCGCTAACAAATACAAAAGAACCGCTGACAAAACTTTATGTCAACAGCTAAACGGCCGTTGACACAGCCGTGGACAAAACTCCCGTTGGCATATATTTGTCAACGGCTCTCACAAGCCGCTGACATATAATGTATATGTCTACGGATAGGAGCCGCTGACAAAGAACACATATGTCAACGGCTACTGTCAACCACAGACAAAAACACTATTTGTCAACCGCTTCTTAGCCGCTGACAAAGAACACATATGTCAACGGCTTCTGACAACCGCCGACAAAAACACTATTTGTTAACGGCTTCTTAGCCGCTGACAAAAGGTTTTGTCAGCAATTTTAACCGCTGACAAATGTTATATGTCAACGGTTGCACAGCCGCTAATAAAGACTTCTGTCCAGGACTAACCAGCCGCTGACAAAGGTTTTGTTAGCAACACAAGAGACCGCTGACAAATGTGCACAGAAACTTTTGTCAGCGGCCTTAGCCGCTGACAAATGGATACTAAAAAAAAAAAAAAATTAAAATATTAAAATTATATACAAAAACCTGTAGATACACCGATTTGTACATAAACATCCATACAAACATACACAAATAAACATATTCACACTTTAAAATAAACACATTCACAAAACCGCAAAAAAAGTACATCCACATGCACAAATAAACATTCATATAAACTTAATAAACACATCCAGAGTCAGTGTAACGGATTACCCCAGTGTACCTTTCCTGGTAATTTTTTTTTATACTTTTTCAATGAATTGTGACTTTATATCACCTTCAAAAAAAATGGCGGTAGAAATGTTGGTAAACATATCTCGTACAAGAGCTGAGGCCAAATTGAGGTTGATGAAACATTGTGCTCATAGTGTTCATAAAGTCTCAATAACATCAGCATGTTAATCTGCCTATGATCTAAAAATTCTTTTTTTTTTTTCAGGGAAAACAAAAAGTGTGCCATTAAAGTTATACATGAAGAAAAACTATGTACATAAATGAGTGACAAAATTCAACCGAAGAAGCAATTTTAAGGTCAGAAGAAGATTGACATATTGCTGAACTTCTGAGAGAAGTAAAGAAAAAGATTTACATACCAAAGTAGCAGCTGGTTTGTCGAGAACAACATATGTATCAGCCACTGCTATGATTCTAGATTTCTAATTGACATCATAATACCTGATTAAAGTCAAAAATCAATAATCGTGAATAGAAATATCAACCATAAAATGCTTATTCCACAAACACTAAAATGTCTATAGACATCTACCTTGGGATTCAACTGAACCTGAGTAAATGATTCAGGACTGGCAGTCAACCTAATGACAGCATCCAAAGGACCAAAAGACTAGTGAACTTTTTGCATGAGCAACTTTAGACATGAAAATACACATCAGAGGTCTTTCAAGTCATGCACGTGGGAAGGAAAACCATTGTGAATTAATTAGAATATCGATAATTTGTTTAATTATGGATACAGAAGAAAGTGCATATATTGGACAATGCCATAATAAATTGAATACATAACAAACGCGTACAAAAATTATGTGGACCTATATTATAAAGACATGCTCATGAACCCATCATGCAGCCACAGTAAGCCAGACTCCTATGCCTACTAATCTGGACATCCCACACTTACACTCGAGAAAAATGGGAATAAGGGGTGACAAATGATGGGTTGATAGACCTGATAGCTTGCGGAAGTTGCTGGAGATCTTGTTGATAGCAAACTATTCTCATGTCATCCTTTAAGGCCTCTTTCATGGTTAAAGACCCATTGTTGAACTCATCAACTCCTACATAAATATTCAGGGTGGCATATCAACAATTAGGCCATTTTCAAATATTAATTTAAGGGCATGTGAAAGAAAATAACATTTTTTGAGTCATTGATCAATCTTACCATTCTTCTTAATGTAGATGAGAGTTCTCTTATCTCTGGTGGGTATATGTAGAGCCAACTAGAAGCGGCCTGCAGCAAGGCAAAACCCCCCATTTTATTAAAATAGACCAATAGGATAAGAGTTTTTGCTCATCACCAAGTTCAATACACAAGATATCTCTTATGAGAAAAAGAAATCTAAATTCACATCTACATCTAAAGAAACCAACAGAGAGACATAACACATGAAACTTATATGGATGACCATACAAAAATACAACAAATAAGATATAATATATCCTAATCACCTGTGAAGCAGCCTCATAGTTCATGTAGGCACCGTGTAAAAGGCTGCCTGTTATAACAATAACAGAAACCCCGTTGTCTTAACCTGCACCAATGTGCACAAAACACCAAACATGGTACAACAACTCATAAAACTAGATCCAACCCAGTGGGGCAGAGAAAATAAGTTAACTAGATGCAAATGCTAAAGATACAATTAACAGATAGTCATTTTAAACGGATATGCACAAAACAATTAACATATGCAAATGGTAACATATACAATTAACAATGTGATACATTAAAACAAAGATTTTAGAACAAGCATTGACACTATATGAGCAAAGAAGATCACCAAGCACACCTCCATCCTAATCCTAAAATGAACTTTCTACCACTTTCCTTCTTCTTTCCACTTTTGGGGTGGGCTTGGAGTGGAGAGGTTAGTGGCCTTAGATCATTGACTCACATGAAAGAAATAATATCACATGAATTAACATAAATTTGAAAATTTTATCAAATTATGACACTCTTAATGTAAGCAAAACATGATAGATAATTAATGACATATTTAAAAAAATCAAATAAAATGGAAGTTCACAACATTTTGCGGCATTTCGCATTGAATTAACTCTGACAAATTGTTTTCTTAATTAAAAGATGCAAATTTGAACTCTAGCCATAAATCATGCTGTAATAACCTGTTATTCACTAAAAGAAGATAACGGTAAGAAGAAGTCTTAGCAAGACGCATGCTCATCGTTCCCCCACCCTTAGCAACCACATCTAGTTCAACCCAGGGAACTCACCTATGGAGTTCAAGATATTAATTTGCCCTTAACACCTCATCAAGTTTCTTTCCTACCTCTTTCTTGGGAGACTTGGGACTCAAATCTGCCCTTTACACTTCAGAACCACAAGGTGATGCAAAAACCATAAAAAAATCTACAAATAGCAAAATGTCTCAAAGAGATGAGCACCAGATCCCCCAACCCACAACAAAAAATAAATTATAAAAAACAACCAAATTGTGAACAAAAAATTAGAAATAGAAAACAAAGAAGCGCAATTAGAGTAAGCGCATGCTCAAACAAACTAAATTCTCGAGACAATTCCAAATGAACTTGTGTTTCAAACACGCCGCCGCACAGCTACCACTACAGATAGATCGCATGTTGATGACACACCCAATTCAAGCCAAATTCATCATAATCATTTAATCAAAGGAGGGGGGTTGAGTTCCCGCAGGCCACTACAATGTGTCCAAGTACGTGATGCTATCCTGATTCAAAGGAGGGCATGTTTGCAAGATATTATGTTCTTTGGTTTCCTTTCAATATGGTAGGTTCTCCAATCATCCAGGATGAGATTTCCTCCTAGTGGCATGCACAGAAGCCCTGGACTGTCACAGAAATTTTGCTGATCCATAAACAATAGCTCAAGCCTTTTCTGAGTAATCTTCAGGCCACATGTAATGGTACCCCAAGGATGACCGTAGATACCATTTCATATACTCCTCTTAGCTTTACTTAGTTGATATCTTTATTGATGCTCAGGACAATAGACGACTCCATTAGTCTCTCCTGACCAATCATGGAGGCCTTTAGGTATCCAAACTTCAGGAGCTTGCTGTCTAATCAAATCCTGCATTGTTCTCTTTCTTTTAGAAGGGATCCTCCACTTGGCTATCAAATTTTCATCATCGTTAGAATGGATGTGTTACATTCCATCTAGATATTCCAATAGGGGTTCTGGACCTGTGACTAAAATAGAGTTGAATGCCCTTTTGGTTCTCACCAGTCACCAACCAAATCATCCAAAAAAAATTAACATGGGAAAGATACTCTTGAAAATATCAACAGAATTGCTAATCTCTACAGTTGCTACCATATTGACAAAGGTATGGACATAGTGAAGCACCTCTACATGGCTAGAACTCGATGTCCACAAGTCTGTACGACAACAAGAGAAAAGATGCCGTAAGCACTTTTCAGTTGTCCCACAACCTGAGCAAATAGGGGATATATGTTGTAGGATCTCAGGTGAGAATAGATCCAGTGGGACTTTTTCATGTATATACTCCAGACTACCCATGGAGTGCATGACTGTGTCCATAGTTTGGGCCAACTAATCTGTTGGCGAATTAGATTATCCACTCTCGGTACTTGATAGGCCATTTAGCGGAAATTGCCAGTTAGTGTGACCTCCGCTAACAAGATGTCCAATTCCATGCTCTTATTCTTATGGCCTTTTGGGAAATAATCTAAAACTAACTTTTTGTTGCAGTTCCCATCCTCTCAAAAAAAATGTTTGACTTTGTTTAGATAGACTCAGTTTCGCATCCAAGTCTTCCAACCTAAACGCACATCTCTGCATGAAGGGATATATGAGATCCATGGATCAGTCCAGGGATTCGCTAAGGCTCCATTTCCTAGAGACGAACTTAAATCTGCTCCGATCTCATTCACAACAACCCATTCTTATCCATGAAGCAGCAGGCTGCTGTAATCTTGTAAAGGGATGACAACTGAAGTGGAGGATATTTACTAATCAAACATATTACAAAATTTGATAAGCAGAACCGCTTATTAGGTCAATTACTGATGACTTCTTGCAAACTTGTCCAACAGAGCAGAGCCTTTGCCTTTGGTTACGCTGTGTATGTCTGGGTGTGTTTGGTGTGTGGATTCCACTTACATAATTTCATCAGAAAGACAATTCCAAACATCTACTTAAATCTCAATGAGGATTGTACGATATGGTTTGACCCATGTTTTGTCTCTTGAAAAAGGCACAAGGTTTAAACTGTATTATCAGAGAAAATGATGGTAAACTGTCCTATCAGAATAAATGATTGTTCTTTTCTGGTACAAAGGAATATCATTTACACAGTTGCAGACTCCAGTTCAGTGGCTCTACTATGCGATTGTGAGATGCTATTTTTCACCTTTGTGAAGTTGTCAGAAGAAAAGAATATATCCTTAAAATATGGAGAGATCTATGGCAATGCTGTAAAAAAATGACTGAGAAGAAAGAAAGAATATGGCAGTTGCATGATAAAATAAGGAATGAGGACATAAGAATACTACAACAGTAGCATGACAAACCTAGAAATGATGGAAATTTGTCATATTTGTAACTCTTATCCAAACCTCACAAACGTGCAAACCGGAAAATTTCATATATAAAATAATTCTTATGGAGGCCGATCCACACCCAATTCAAGCCAAATTCATCATAATCGCAAAGCAACCGAGATCTAAAACTCGGATACCAGCGCATCTGCGCACGCCACGCCAGGATCATCATCTAGAACTAGAAGCGACCATCCCAGTAATCTCACCAGCAGAGGGAGATGAGGAGGATGGGAGAAGAGGGCGTACCCATTGCTTGGGGGGAGGGCTCCAGTCCATGCCCAGCGGCAGCGGGGACGTCCCATCGGGACGGTGCTTTGGCGGGATTCTACTGGGCGGCATCGTCCCCCACTCCACCTTCTCCCCTCCACAGTCCACCAGAGCTCCTCCGCCGCCCCACGAGAGAGGGGGATTGGGAGACCGGCGACGATGGCGGGCAGAGCGGAGGGAGCACGGCGGTGGTTAGGGCTAGGAGAGGGAAAAGAGGGAGACAGGGAAAGGAGCGGGTTCGGGAGGGAAACAAGGAAAGAGCATGCGGGAGTTTCTTTTGGAGAACTTTTGTCAGCGGCTACAAGTAAAGCCGCCGACATAGAGCAGATATGTTAACGGCTACACCTATAGCCGTTGACATATAGTTTTTACCATTTTTTTTTCTATTTATTATATACGTCGACGGGTAAACAAGAACCGTTAACATATAACCTACATATGTCAACGGCTATAACGTAGCCGTTGACATATACTACCTATATGTAAATAGTTATCCTAACCGTTGACATATAAATCTATTGTAAACGGTACTTTCTTGGCCGTCAACTAATATTCGTTTTGTCGATAAGTGTCTATAGCCGTGGACATATGTTCGCTGACAAAACTTGTCTTCCTTGTAATGAATGATTGTACAATAAAATTTAAACAGTAAAGAATGGGAACAGATTTAAGAGGTAATTGAATATTTAATTTTTTGATAATATTTTTTGATGATTTTTATTATTTTTAATATGGGGGAGGAGATTTATGTTAGATGCGCTGAAGTCTTCTTTGATCTTTTCCCTACATACATACAATATCACAAGTCTATTAACAATTATTGACTATGGTAAGAATGGGACACTATGCTCAAGCAAAATTTGCTAATATGAACTTATTGAAGAACCGCTAGACTTCAGATGACAGCAATGTGGACCATCTGTTGTCGCCTACCAAGTTTTTGATTTTTGAGCTTTCTACTTAACAAAAACACCATATAAATTTCACTTTTATTTGAAAAATACTCTTTTCAAGGAGTTCTTTAAAATATTTAGGATGATTTTTGAATCTTCATACATATTTTTTAAGTAAAAGAGAAAGTATAAGGAGTTTTTACCAACCGGATAGATTACAAAGGTTTTCCTAAATTAAGTAAATTAGAGGTACCAAAAGCCAAAAAATTCTTAATGTTTTCTTACCATTGATTTATTGTTATTGACTTCTAAATGGTCATTTGCTTGCAATAAACACCAAGTGACGAATTATATGCTTTAGTTGTCAATAGTATGGAGAGTTGAGAACCTTAACATATTTCTTATTGATTTATGGTTTGTCGTACATTTTTTAAGAAAATGCATTTGATCTTGATTTTCTGATTTAGATTTTAGATTTGTGTTTATGTACTTTTACCTGAATCAATCAGATGATTGCGTAGTTCTTCAACCCGATCCCCACTATCCATAAATGGAATAGCGTTAATTACATCTTCCTAAGAGAAAAACCATTGATTAATCGTCGGAAGATTAGAATAACACCCTTTAAAATGATATAAATAAGATATACAAGATTGCATTCGAAAAATGAATAGATTTCAGGTTTTATTTGAGGAGAAAGCTCATTTTTAGTTTTAGAGTTGAGTCTGCGCAAGACTTGATTTACTGATTTTTATTGATGGATAATGATGAGAGACATTTTTTAGTCTTTTTGGATTGATTTATGTGGATGATTGAAGATTTGTTTGAATTTTTATGGTATTTTTGATTCAGATAAATGATATTTTTTGTGGGGATTATGATTTAGAATTTGAATATCAATTTTGGTTGTATTTTATTGACAAGAAAGTATAAAAAACATTGCTATTATGCTTCTTCAGATTTGAAGTAAAAAGATTTTGAATTTTGATTTGCAAGGTGTAAAAAAGTGTTTTTTATGTTTTCTTATTTGATTTGAGTGAAAAATATTTCAAAGACTTATGCTTTTTATGTTTTGAATTTGTAGGTTTTTAAGGATAAACAAGATGTGCAAATTCAATTGAAGTGAGACTTCTTATAGGTATTTTTTATATTTTGCAAAAGGGCAAACTTGAGTTTTATTTGATTTTTTGATTTACAGGAAGTGTTTTATTTTATTTTAGAATTTTTTATTTAATTTTAAAAAAATTAAGGTTAAAAAAAATTAGATTTTAACAATTGGGGGTTGAGTCTGCACAGGGGAGCGCAGACTCATTTGTCACAAGCTTGTTTTTTACATTTTTTAGGTAATTTCAAAGAAAGACTTGGCATTTTGTTTGGTTTTTTTATTTATAGGAAATATAGGATTTATCCTTGAGATTTTATCTTGATTTGCGGAAAAATTTATGCCTAAACTACCAAATTTTAAGAATTTAGGATTGAGTCTGTGTTATAGGGCGCAAACTCATTTGTTATCAAAGTGTTTAGGTATTTTTTATATTTTTTGCAAAGAGAGTTTTGAGTTTTTATTAAGTTTTTTACTTATATAAAGTATAAAGTTTTTATGTGAATTTTTGGATTTAATTTGGAGAGAATTTAAGGTCAAAAAGACCAATTTTGAGAATTGAGGTTGAGTCTGCGCAGGGTAGCGCAGACTCATTTGTCACCAATTTGTTTTCAAGGGTTTTTTGCATTTTTTTAAGAACAACTTGGTGTTTTTATTTGATTTCCTGATAGATAAGAATAAACTTGATTTTTAGAGAGTTTTAGATCATCTTGAAGTGGTCGAGAAGTTGATTTTTTAGTTTTTGTGAATTTCAAAGCTAAGTCTACGCAATATTGCGCAGACTCAAGTCTGAACTGTGGATTTCTTATTTGTAAGTTGTTTTATTGGTTTTTTAGTAGGATAACTTGATTTTACATTTTGTTTGGTGATAATTTACAGATTTGGAGCTGCGGGCATGATTTAGGGGCCAAGAGATGAGGTTTTGGCCTTGATATTGATGCACATACTCAAATTTAAAGAGGATTTTGAGCAAGATTCTGAAAAAGATGGAACCTCCTAAGGTTGAGGAGAATTCTAAGACTTTCAAGGTGCTGGGAAACTTCAAAGATCAATGAGACAAGAAAATGGGTTTGAGTCTGCGCAGGCGGTGCGCAGACTCAATTGAACTTGTAATCTTTTATTCATTTTGAGGAGATGTGGATCCTTTTATAAATGGATTTTTATATTATAATCAAATGAAGTATTTGAGATGTGATTTTAAGAGATTTGTACAATTTAATTAACTATTTATTTGATTTTTTCACTTGAAATGAGCTTATGAAAAGTGTGCAGACTCAAAAGTCAATTTTTAAAGAAGTTTATTAATCTTGATTTATGTGCCATGGAATATGATTTTGATAGACTTTTGACTTGGATATTGGAGTTATTAACCAATCTTTTTTGCCTTTTGAGTCTAATATAGGTGCGCAGACTCAACTTGAGTTTTGAAGTTTTGTGTTTATTAAAAAGGGAGAATGTCCATTTTTTAACCTTTTCTAATTTAGATATGATCTAAATTTAGTTATTTTGAATCTTTTGAGCTAACCAATGTCCTTAGTCCAAGAATCCATCTTTGACAATTTTTTAGGTTGAATCTGCTCATGGATGTGCAGACTCAAGCCTAAAATTGATTTTTTAAGTTCCTGCACAGTTCAAGCTGCATTTAAGTAGTCCAAAGGGTTAGTTTCAACCAGCAAAGTTAGAATATGAAATCCGGAGTCGAGGAAAACCAATTGTATCCCATTCCCAATCGAATTTTCATGATTATAGGTGCTCAGACTCAAAATCTGAGCATAATTTCAGTTTTATATCTCTTTAAACTTGAAGTGATTCAAGAATCACCACAAATTTAGGGAGGATAATACTGAGAAATCTCAGAAGTTGAGTGTGGCTACATAAAGCCTTTTCAAGGAGTGGTCCTTATATGGATTTCTTCAAATAACATGATTTCTTCATGTTTATCCCATTCTTCTTGGATCACTTTATAAAGCATTAAAAATGCTTAATATAATTATTACAAGTTGAATTTCAACTTTTCATTAGGAAAACCCAATAAAGGTTTAGGATCTTCATGAAGGATCATGGTATGAAGGGACCCGAAGGACCAACTCCCTTAAAGGGATATGTAATAGCTAATGGACCATAGGGGTGGCTATAAAAGGAGGCGTGCCGAGCATCCAACTACTTACCCAAAGAGTGTCCTTAATGCCTTCAAGATGTAAGAAAAACCCACAAGGAGTAATCCAAAACATCTCTACATTTGAGGAGTAAGGAACTCCACCAATTCTCCTAGAGGATCACATGTAGCCATGAACCATGGAGGTGGCTATAAAGGAGGGCGTGCCGAGCATCCAACCACTCACCCACAGAGTGCCCTTAATGCCTTCGAAATGCAAGGGTTATCCACAGGGAATCACCCATCCCATTTCTACATTTGGGGAGTAAGGAACTCCACCAACTCATTGGGACATCGGGACATATCATCTAAATGAACCCATAGTAATGGAACATAAGAATGATGTTCTTTGTATGAGGGCCCTTGATGGGTTACCCAACATTGGATTGTTGGCATCCTTAGATCGGGACATCTTTAGAAAACATCGAAAAATATTTAAAATCTTAAAACATATAATAAGATTTCAGATTGAAACATTAAGACCTTAACAACCCAAAGTCCAAGCCATTTAGGACCTTCATTAGGCCTCAAAGGGACAGCCCTACGTCCAAGGAACTTTTGGACAGCTTGGGAGAAGATCAAAGAACCACCTCAAGCCCAAAAATCCAACTAAAAGAGGCGCAGACTCAGAAAACTGCAACAGGCGTTGAGTCTGCGCAGGAAGACGCAGACTCATCAATAGTGAGCGCAGACTCGCTACTGTAGCACGTAGGTTGCAGACTCAAGCTGAAAATCGGATTTTCGGTGAAAAATGAATTTAAATCTAACCCAAATGATAGAAAATAAAGTATAAAAGGTATAAAACCTAAAATATTTATTTAAAATATATTTTAGATGCATTTTCTTAAGAAAATATCATGGAGAACTTAAATATGAATGTCATAAAACCTTAAGCATACTTTTCATCTTTTCCAAGGATCTTCCTTTTTGGCTCCATGTTAGAAGATTTCTACTTTAAGAAGATCATCTCCAACTAGTAAGAAAACCTCCTTGAGAACCTTAGGGTCTAAACCCTTAACTATTTTAAGGAAAAAATCCACCAAAATCGGTTCGGTTATGAACTTGAAAACAGAAACTTAGATCTTCATATTTATGGAACTTGGGGAATTTCTCTTGATGTTTGGCCTTGGGAGAACATCATCTATGGAGGGGATGTGCTCCTAAGGGTCATGGAAGTCCAAGCCACCTTGAAAAAATCCAAAAACCAAAGGCAAAACCAAAAAAAACAATGTTCAGGAAACCAGGACAGTAAAGCACATTTCGGTCCATATCTCTATATTTAGGAGGCTTGAAGGCTTGAGAAGACAATTTCTATAAACTAGAAAGGCTCATCTACCATCCTCACACAAAAAACACATGTCTTATGGAGGAAAAAATAACATAGAAGCAAGATAAACAGCAGATTCACAAAACAGACTCAGAAAATCTGAACACTGCATTTTATTGTTTTCAATCACTATAAATGAACATCAAGGGGGAGATAGAAGCACTCATTGACATTAATGAAAGAAAAAGCTGAAGAAAATAAGAACATTAAGAACAAAAAACCATCCCCCATCCCCACTCTATCTTGAAGAGAGGATGAGGGAGGAAAAATAGTTCCAAAGGTTAACTCTCTTGTTCTCTTCCTATCTAACACTCTTCCTTTATTTTCTTCTTCTTCTCTAACTCTCTTTTCTCTATTGGGATGCAGGAAATGGAGGGGAAGGAGGAAGGAGACGTGCTCCTCCAAGCTCTCTCACTTTTCTTCTTCTTCTTTTTTTTTTTGTAGGCTTTTGTCTCCAACCTTTACTTGGAGAAGAAAGGGTTTCTTTTATAAATAAAGTTGGATTACTTTTGAGAGGTAGATTAGGCATCTATTAGCCTTGGATTAAGGATAAGAAACTCCTCTTAAAAGTCCTCCAATAAGGTCACAACCCTTGAAAAATCATGATTGGCTTTCCTTTGCTTTTCACCTACTACCTTCTAGAAAAATCTTGAAGGGAAGACCACTCTCTTTTCTTTTTATCTTCCTTTGGGTAAATTTGAATATGGGCCAAATGGGTAAAAGTAGACCATAGGAGAGACTATTTAGGACCCTTTAAAGGCTGCCACGAAATTAAGCCATGACCTTCACTTTTTATGCCTAAAATGACCCTAATGGGCTTCTTTTTGCTTGAGATAATGGACCCGAGCCTGCCCCTTGGGTTTTTTCATCTTTTAGGCTCAAAGTACCTCCTTTTTTTACTTTCTTTAGCTTGCAAAATTAGGCTTAGCTGTTGCCTCTTAAATCTTCTTCATTTGAGTCTTCTTGGACAATCTTTGAACAATTGTTTGGACTTTCTTTGTTTGAGATAATGGGCTCGGTTCTGTCCTTGAATTTCTTCATCATTTGGGCCATAGAGTAACCTCTTTTTGGTTTTATTTAGCTTACAAAATAGACATGACTGATACTCATTAACCTTCTGTTCACTTAGACCTTTTTTGAAAAATTATTTAAATTTTTCTCTTTGCTCATTTTTTGGTGACAACATGGTTTCCTATAGAACAATTTAAGTTGGCAATCTTTGTCGTTTAGTTTCCCTAAAAAATATTTTATCTTTCTAAAGCATAATGGTGGGTTATAATTAATAAAGATTACAATAGAACTTTGGTAAAACAAATTTAATTAAAATAATCACTTTTTTTAAGAGACTTGCATTAGAAATTTAAGAAAATAAATGTATAACAAATTTGTACAAAAACAAATACGTGCATGCAGTTCTATCAAACTTCTCGTAAGTAAATAAAGTTGTTTTTAGTAAAAATAAAAAAATGTAAAATTGAAATAGATATTCAATGTTGATCCCTAATTGCACAAGCATGTATCTTAATTGATCGCATTTCTAAATAAATCATAATCATATATAAATTATATAGATATGTATTTTTTTAGAATATTCTTAAATAAATGTTTATCGTGATTACATCTGCACAAAAATCAGATTCAATGTCTTGATATAAGGGCTGGTATAGTGCAATCCTCTATTTGTGATCTCTGGCACAATTCCAACTTTTTAAAATATTGTGACATCTAAAAGTTCATGAAAGGGTGTGTAACCCAGTTGACATTCCTGAGTACATGAAAAAACATCTAAAAAATCATGGGTTTTACTTGCTGCACCGGACAAAGTTAAGGTGGAACGGGCTGCGTAATCTCGTTAACTTTGACCTCGCACATGGCCCAATCCTCTCACTTAAATGCGTCGTGATATCAGTAAAAAAGAATAAAAAAAGTTGCCGGTAGACTGTACTCTTTGACGCATCCTAAAGCGCTCGAGAGTATTATGGAGCTCTCAAGCTCACCACTCTGAAGAGCTCCAAGATGCTCTTGAGCGCTTCAAGATGCATTTGAAAAGTACACTGTCTGCGGATAACTTTTTTTATTTTTTCCCATTGACGTCAAGGTACATTTATACAGGGGACATGACTATGTGTGGATTCTAAGTGGTAGAATGGGGCTGGACGGCCCGTCCCACCTTAGCTTACTTCAGTGCAGCAAGTAAAACTCAAAAAATTATTATATGTTTGTGTATGTGATGCTTGGATTCGTCTACCCCTACGTACGCCTCCTACATTTCTTTGTGCCATGTAAAAAAATATATATATCCAAATACATTGTTGACTTATAGAGAAATCTTGAACTTTTAAGCACGTATAAAAAATTTGGTTTAAATATTTTTGAAATAAAGATTATGTCTTTAAGAAGAAGATGAGGTCTTGAAGCTCAAAGAAAGGAACGTAAAAAAGGAAGAAGTCTTAAATTATTTTACTACTAAGGGCAAACATGTTTTTTATAATGGTAAGTGTGCCACCTAAGTAAAAAAAATAAAAAAAATAAACTATTCATAATTAAGAGTTTACTATAAATATATATATTCGTAAAATAATAAATTTGAACATTTAAGTTTAATATATGTATTTCTATAAATTTATGAATTACTTTTATGTCTAAAAATAATACGCGCGTGAGTGCCCACTTAAAAGTAGTATGAATATATAGTTAGTTTTAGGGTCCATTGGTAATTTGTATTTGACACATACTCAAAATATAATATGAATACAAATATGCACATGGGAATACCCGACCCATACTTACTCCGTTTTCGCCCCTTAGGCTAAATTCGTTGTTTTAGCTAGAGGTTTTTTAGTGCATGGTAAAATATCATAAAATTTTGATTTTGAAATTGTTGATTTTAAAAGAGATAAAAATACAAATCTTTAATTCTAAAATCACTAATTTTGTTTTATAGTAATTTAAACTAAAATCAAAATCAACTAAAAGGAAGATTTTAAGGGTCAACCAATTTTAAAATATGATGATTTTGACAACCTAAATATTAAAAAATACGTAAAATAATTTATTACAATTCAAGCATATGGAAAATACTCTTTTATGACTATTACAATTCACATGAATTTTCTTTTAAGAGAGGTAAAAGAAGAATATTAGAAGACAATTATCAAGTTCAGGAATGAGAAATAATTTCTTTTAAAGTCAAGTAATACTATTATCCTAAAACATATGCATCTATAAATCCTCCCCATAGTTAGCCACCGTTGAACGCATCTTTCCTTTTAAAATTTGCATTGAAGTGACGTAGAACTAGGGCGAAATTAATAGAAGACTAAATTGACCAGTTCAAAGGGAAGACCTTGACGAGTGGGGGGAGCCAGAAGTTTTCAAAATGGGGGCAAGCATATGTTACAAAGTAATGTTTTTAAAATGAGACTGGTCACTTAATCGATCACTTATATAAGACTAGTATTTCCAATGGACTGTTTTATTTAATTAATTAATATTTAACATATATACTAGTAACAGTGAACACGCAAATGCACATTTTTTAAATAAATTAATGAAGAGTGTGATTTTGAAGTTAAAGGTTTATCTGCAATTGTTTTCCATAAAGCCATTACACCATGTATTTACGTTTATTATTAACTAAGGAAAATGGTAAACAACTAAAAATTGAAATATATAGTTGCTTTAGCCAAATCACCTCTTCAAATAAGAGATGAAACAGTCACACATGTAATAAAGATCTTGCATATGTGTTATTCTTTTTTTTTTTTTTGGCCGAAGTAGCTCAGTGGTTACAGGCCAAGTATCCAAGCTCGAAGAGTTGAGTTCGAGTCTGCCTAAAATCATGAAATATCCACTCAACTGACGATTTTTCCACTCAAGAGGAGAGCAAGCAATTACACGGCACGATCCCTGCCCGCACACAATGCGGGCGTGATCAATGCCGCGACTTCCCTGCTGTGGGAGAGGCGAACCACTCCGCTACACGGGCGAGTTCTTGCATATGTGTTATTCAAAATAAGAGTGCACCGAAGCTAAATGAGGTGCATGATCCCTAAAACAATCTTTGGTAACTATTTAATTGAAATATACATTCAATAAAAAATGATTTTGAAAATATTGGTTAAAGTGAAGTCAGTTTTGATAAGCATTTCAATAACTTAAAGTTTCATATGGGGATTAAAATTTAGAGTTAATTTGATTTGACTAATTATTTATCATCAACACATAAAATGAGTTCTGTGTACAGAAGAAGGAAAGCACAAAATACTAACATGAGGCCATTAGTAGAATTTTCTTCTTCAAAATCACCTTGACCCTTTTAAAAGCTCACATTAGGCTGAATTTGAAATAGGAAAAGAGTGATGAGCATCATAGTGTATCATTCTCCTATTTTCGAGAAGTAGAAATTAAGTTAGAAAGCTGAGGTAAATAGATGTCATCTGAAAATCTTTCCAAAAATAAGAATTTTTTAATTGAAAAATATATTTCAAGCATTCTAATAATATCTAAGTGCCAAAGGATAATGACAGATGGAAGAACACCACTGATTTCATATCTTATGAGAGTATCTCTTTTGACACATTAATACAATTGTCAAAGAAGAGATGGTATGATAACTATTAATCTAATCATGTTAATTATTGTCTAACCTCATAGTTTATCAATAAGCAATCCGTTGTACTCATAAAATGTCTCTTCTCCTTGGATCACTTTGTTTACCCATATGTTGCTCTATGAGCATTTCCTTGACGTCTATTGAGTGCTTTCGCAGTGATGTGAGAAGTAGAAAAATGGAACCCAACTCTCCTCTTATCACCTCATTTGTGATCTCCTTAAACATCACCCATTTTAAAAATTAGATGATGGGAAGTGTTGAATTGAGCAAACTAATTAAGTTCGATGCCTCCCTTGAGTTCGGCAGCACTTTTCATGTCATAGCTGCAAAGAAGATAATATCCATAAAATGTCTATATAAATCAAAATCAACACCGAAATTTGGTATAAGAGGTAATCCATATAAATAAACTAACCATATGAACGAAAGAATGGTGAATGAGTATGACACAAATTATTTAGAACTTAAATTGATAAATTCAAAGAAGCACTTTAGACGATCTTGATCAAATATCAAGTTTGCTTGTTTCGTGCTCCAGAAGAGGATTTAACGTCAACATTTCTCATCACAAATATAATACACATACATAATATCTCCCCCCTTTCTTCCGTATGCTCTTCTCATCTCCTACTTGTATCACTTACATTTTAATTGAGTTCCACCCGCGGTTTAGAAATGAATACCTCAACAGCATGCAAGAGGGGAGGTGAGTGTAGAAAAAATAATAAACCGAAAGAAGAAGAAGAAAATGCACATAGAAAACACTAAGCTACACAGTCCTAGGGGTGGCGGAGAGAATGTTATAACCTACTATTAAACTTCTTGATGGAAAACAGTAAACTAATTAACGTACAAAGCCAGCAGAGCTATTGGAAGAATTCTGAACTTGCTTGGGCACGGTAGGGAGAAAAACTAAAGACAAACAGCAAATTTCAAGTTCTTTGCATCTTCTAGCGAGTTTGGATCCTGTCAGTACAGATTTGGTTGGACCTTAGTAAGTGCAAAGAGAGGAGACATAATTTTTCAAAAATGCCTCTCACTGGGAATGAGAAAAATTGTACATCATGGAGTTTTTTAAAATCTTCCACTGACTGAGTTCAGTCCAACCTTACATTTAGAAGATCTCTACTCCTTTCTAACCCATTTCCCTTGTTCGGTGCCTCATGGCATGGACTTTATCTACTCGTAGAATCAGGGGAAGAAAGCATGAGAAATATGGATGCACATCAAAAAAACTCGGAGAATACAAATGAATCAAAGAAAGATCATACTCACAAATTGCTAACCCACCTGACAGATGCTGATCCGCGACGGCAAAGATTTCCCACGGTATTGTTCTAGACATTGAAGGAAACATCTTTGTCACTGATGTTCTTTATGCTGAAGCTGATCACACAGATTCCAAGTTGGTCAAATAAGGTCACATAAAAGAAGGAAATAATCTTACCGGAGAGAAAAGTCAGTCGAGCTACCCATTGTTCCTTAATATTAAAGAGTTATGCTGGTCTACAATTACTTTTAAAAAAAAATTCTAGGTCGGTTCCAAGGTGTTATTGGGCTCGGCCCACTAAACACATTTAACTGTTCATTGGGGTTTAATTTTTTATTTTTCAAATTTTTTTTTTAGTCGTTCGATCGGAGATCAACATATACGGACGTGTAGGACACTTCGGGATGCACTTAAGAAAAAATCTAAAAATAATATTTTTTGTTAACACACTGTACGCAGTGGAGCAACCATAACTCATAATTAAATGGGGGAATGTGAAGTGAGAAGGTAACCAATGTATATAATGGAAAATGCTACGGGAACGAAAAAATGTTCCCCATTTTCCGTACCGGGCTGACGTGGGTGCACCGGGTAAGTTCCATCATTATCCCACTCCCCTGTGATTTTGCGAAGAAGCCCTTAACCCGTGTTCTTCTTTTGAGGGGTTAAAAAACATTGGGTAAAATTTCCCGTCACAGTAGCATTGCTCTTAGCGGAGTCGTGGAGGATTTGAAAATATATCTTAATGGATTTGATGGATTTGGAAATCTGGAATTAGCCGTGATGCATGCTACGCATTCGCATTTACTAACATGTTGTTGGTTACAACAGTTTGATGGCCACATGCATAAGCCTTACAGGTGAGATGATTAATTAAGGGCAACTTGTAGACAAGGTCATCAATCCCAAAAGCTGTTGGACTCTCAAATGCAAGGGCATAATAAACACTCCTAGGTTCGAAAATTCTGACTTGCTAATCCTAAAAGAAGCAAATGGGTGTGGAATATTGGAAAAAAACTTATTAGTACGCAACAACTGAAAAGGAAAAATGAACAAACACAGACGTATTTTAGCTTCCATACATCACATTAATCCACGATGGGGGCACCCCGTTGTGGAATAACAGAGAGATTTGTCTAAAGAACTCTTGAAAAGGAAAAATTTGAGCTTGTTTTTGTCAGATGTATTTATAAGGCTTTCATATAGTGGAGATAAAAAACTAAAAGCCCTGTAAAGAGAGTGTCATTAATGTTTACTCCAAGTAATGAGCAATTCGAGCTAAGGATGCATAACTAAATATGATATTAACATTTTTTGCAAAGAGCCCACTTGGAGGGAAGAGAGAAAGCTAAGGGCACAAACTAAATGAGATCAATTACAATAGATTGGATGAATCTGGACAAATCTCATATTTAATTACAACAAAAGAGGATGTACTCAGAATATATATTAGAAGAAATAATTTTCACACCCTTGAGGTACTCACTTTAAGATACTCTGAAACTTCACACCGTGAAGGTGTGATAGTTCATTTCAAGGGAATAATATTAATGACCACTATCTACCAATTCATTATAATCGGTCTGATATGAATAGTGTACCTCAAAAGAGCATGTCAAAGGAGTACAAAGAACATTGTTTCAGAATCCTGACTTCGAACTTGCGCTGAAGATGTGATGAGATGGATGTTTCGAATTGGATTATTTAGCACTTAGCTATCGTTTGGTGCATCTCTGTATCTGCCAACGGATCAAAGCAATTGGATAAGACTGCCCCTACTCTAGCAAGTATTACTCGGAAGAAAATTTGTGGTGTGAAGCATGCATCTGCAATTGACCAAAAAAAGAAGCATGCATCTGCCAAATAATTGCTCCGCCGACCTCGAAAGTTATTTGCTCTGTGTATATAGAACCAAGATCCTCTAAGTGCAGGGGTGGATGGGACTCGGTCGGAGGAGAGATTTTCAGAATTTCCACTCACATGAACCTTTTCCCATTCTCCCATGAAGAACTTTCTTTAAAAACTTCTCCTTTCCTTTTGCACTTATCCGACTCCATCCTCCCTTGCACTTACAAGAACCTGACTCGTATATACGGCTGTATTGACGTGTACGTCTTTGGTCTTAGGTCCGTAAAAAGGGATCCATGCGGCCTGTGGATTGAAATGTAAAGCATATATGCATGTGGTCTTATAGAAAGAAGATAATTAGCAGAGTCGTGGAGGATTTGAAAACGTATCTTAATGGATTTGGTGGATTTGGGAATCTGGAATTGGCCGTGACGACGCATTT
This sequence comes from Zantedeschia hybrid cultivar, assembly GCA_030544215.1. Lineage (NCBI taxonomy): Eukaryota > Viridiplantae > Streptophyta > Magnoliopsida > Alismatales > Araceae > Zantedeschia > Zantedeschia hybrid cultivar. Next base: position 37,184,807 of record JARZZO010000013.1, read on the forward strand.
GCATTTACTGACACGTTGCTGGTTACAACAGTTTGATGGCCACGTGCATAAGCCTTACACGTGAGATGATTAATTAAGGGCAACATGTAGCCAAGGTCATCAATTCCGAAAGGTGTTGGGCTCTCAAATGCGAGGGCATAATAAACACACCTAGGTTCGAAAAATCTCACTTGCTAATCCTAAAAGAAGCAAATGGGTGTAGAATAATATTGGAAAAAACTTATTAGTACGCAACAACTGAAAAGGAAAGATGAACAAACACAGACGTGTTTTAGCTTTCATACATCACATTAATCCATGATGGGGGCACCCCGTTGTGGAATAACAGAGAGACTCGTCTAAAGAACTCTTGAAAAGGAAAAATTTGAGCTTTTTCTTGTCAGATGTATTTTTAATAAGGCTTTCATATAGTGGAGATACCGACTTTTTTTTTTCTCTTCGTACAAAATCTTCTCAGAGTCACGACAATTTGTCTTTTTCAAATGGTGATTCAGAACTAAAAAGTCCCATTATAAAGAGCAATGTTCTTCCTGCGCAAATATAGACCTTCGCAACTACGTGAGATAAATTGTCCTTCCTATACAGAAGTAGAATCTGAATCCAAATTCTCCTTTAGAAGTGTCTATACTGCTCAGCCACAAGTTCTTCCATAGAAATCTTGAGTTCAACTCCGTTGAATGGCGATTGACCTGATAGGTTGGAGGTCCCTTCGCTCAACTCATCCGGAGCTTACCAGGAAAGCTGGGTTATATATAAGAAAAATCATTAATCCATGGTTTCAAACCATGAAGTTTAAGCACATATGGATCCCATTCTACCTGGCGTTTCAAGCTTGAAACTTCCCTGAAGTGTAGCAACCATGTGTCTGCGCGCCCACTGTGAGAGAGCCTGACATGAGAAGAAGAGAGCCCAGTGTAGCCAAGGACGGCCTGCCGGCCATGCCAGCGGATCACCTCCCTGCCGACGCCGGCAAGTCATCCTTGGCTGCAAAGGCGCTCTCTGCCTCGTCATGACAGGGCCGCCTCTCACGGCCGTGACACCATTCCCTCTCATTCCTCTCCCCAACCATCTCTTCATGACAAGTCCTCTCCTTATCTCTCCTCCCTCGTTCTTCCATGGTGCATGTGAGCTGTTCCATGGACTTGCTATATATCTAGAGTGTGACTTGAGTGGGAAGAAACGGGTAAAGGGGAAATGCCCACATTTCTAAATGAGCAATGCTAGGGTGACGAGATTCTTTTCCCTTTTTTTTTTTACCCCCAATAAAGGAAGGGTCTAAGTCAAGGAATTTTTTACAAATTTACAGATACCAATTAATGTAAACCCTAAAGAGAAAAAACCAATCTCATTCAGTCACATACGATAGGGAAGAAAACTTGAGAAGAATTACAGTCATCATCTAAGCATTTCCCTTTTTTAAACTGACGGGCATCGCCTAATCTTTGATCGGATGATTTTCTTGTTTTCAGAATAGTTTAAATCATAATAAAATTTTAGGAATTTCTTAAATTAGAATAAAAAATATTTTGATTTGATAAGTTGTTGGTATTCCACCCGAAGAGATCTTCCTCCTTCGAGCGAACTATGGCATAGGTGGCATGAGGATGCTGAGTTCAAACGACGACTGTTGGTTCTATCTTTGGCTACCTTTGTTTCCAATACGTTCTAGCTTTACCCAATATGGGCCTTGTACTGTTTCGACGCCGTCTGGTGCCTTGCTTTGTCAGTGTTCCAACCCCTCCCCTCTATTGCATGTGAGATCCATGTCCCCATGGATCATCTTGTTATCCTTTGTAACCTCCATCTGTATGCTGGTTCAATGAAAAGAACCTACTTTTATTGACCAAAAAAAAGTCTGGACTAGGAAATAAAAAGAAAAAAAATATCATGATATTATAATGTTAATGTAAGAGAAGCGAGTAGGATACCGCCCAGAGAAGAAAGAGAGAGTCAACCATGATGAAGAGAACTAAATAGGAATCTTGAGCATCTTTAAACTTGAGTTGTAACATTTCAGATAGATTCAAGCATGTATGAACTTTGTTATAATAATAAATTCTTTAATGTATTAATATTAAAATTGATAGAACATAATCAAACACTTACCATTGGCTGTCATTGACATTTACAGGTGCAAGCTAATATTAAAATAAGAAGAAGAACCTGTAAAGCAATCTTCTTTTTATTTTTTTCCTATTGCTTTTGGGGAGGTATACGTTTAGAAGGATATTATTGGAATAATATTTGCTGCAATGCAGCCAGTGCTGCACTGCCTTGCATTGCAGCAAGCCAACAAGTATATTTTATTTTATTTTTTGAAAGGTTTTAAGTTGGACCTCATATGTCCCACCTGTCTATATAGTTCGATCTTCAATCTGATCTTCAATCTATATTATGTTCAATCTATTAAGGATATTTTTCATTATTCATTATGGTTTCATTTTTTATTTTTTAGAATTTTTTGAGGCAACTGATAAGAGATTAAAATATATAGATAGATGTGGCATGTGGGCCCCTATTACTTTTTTTTGTATTTACTACAGTGCTCCATGATGCAACACCAGCCATCAGGAGACATTGTAGCAAGCATTACTCATATTAGGAGACATTGTAGCAAGCATTACTCATATTACGGACAATCTTATGACTTTCTTTAAGGTATTCTGCAGAGACTTCATTCCCTCTTTTGCTTGATATGTAGTAAGAAAGACTAGAAAATACAACCTGATCTCTGACCAAAACCTGAACCTTATTAAAGAATGAATTTAAAGTACATTTTAAAGAATAAATCGAATTCGGTGGAATGAAGCTAAAGTTTTGCCCACTTTGTGTGCAAAATCAAAGAAGAATAAGATCTCTTATTCTTAGGATAATTCTGCTATGATTGGAAGAATTTGTTATTCCATGTCAGAAATGTTTATTCTTAGAATAAAGTGAATAAGCAACTCCACCTTATGCCAAAAATTTAGTATTTCGTCCTAATTTCTATTCGATTATCAAAATGAAACACTCTTTATTCTAGAATAAACAATGCATACTATTTAATCTCGTCATAACTCATTTTACTATCAAAATGGCGCCAGATAATTCATTTTGCAATCAAAATGGTGCTGGATAAATTCGGTGTGGAACGAGTCTTAAGTTTTAAAGGATGGATCATGTGCTGCAATGAAGTCAGAACATGATGTAGAGTGAAGGCTTACCATTTCCTGAACTCCAGTGGTAACATACCAAAACAACGTTAACAAGAGTTATGAGGATAAGTGTTTTAAGATTGGCATTACTAGGGCTTTAACCCGGGTTAGAGGCAGTCGTTCAAGGAATTCTCCATGGCCCGTGTGAGGAGCCGAGGAGGAGGTTTGGAAATAGTATAAGTTTTATGATGCATGGGCCCCTATTTAAAATAGCCTCTTCTTTCCCGTTTTCCATTTGCAAGGGATATCCCATATATACTTACGCAGGTTTGGATGCAAGTCTAAGAGATCAGAAAACATGGCAGGAAGATAGAAATACGAGTATGTTCATGGCCTAACACTACAAGGAATATAGGATTTGTCAGCGGCTAACAGCCGTTTGACAAATATTAAAAAATCGTAGATTAAAGAATATGTCAACGGCTAGGCAGTCGTTGACAAAGCCGTGGACAAAAGTCTCGTTGACAAATATTTGTCCACGGCTAAGAACAACTGCTGACATAAGGGACATATATCCACAATTATTAGCCGTAGACAAATGAGACATATGTCAACGGCTACGGCAGCCGTGGACATATAAATCATATGTCAACGGCTCAAGCCGCTGATATATGTTATTAATGTCAACAGTTATAGCCGCTGACAAACATTGGAATTGTCCACGGCCTTAACCACTGACATATGCTGTGCATATGTTAATGGTTGTAGCCGCTGACAAATATTATATGTCCACGGTTCCTGCAGTCGTTGACATATGTTCAACAAAAAGTTTTGTCAACGGTTTAAGTCGCTGACAACTGTTATTAATTTTAAAAAAAAAATTAAAATATTAAATAATATACAAAAACTTATAAATACACAATAACCTGTAGATAGTATTTATAGACACACAAATAAGCACATTCATACACAAATAAACACATCCACCTTCAAAATAAACACATCTACATACACAAATAAACATTCACATATAGGAGAGAGAGTGAAAGCGAGAGCAAGAGAGTTTGGGATTAATTCCCATCAATATCTGCTAGTGGTTAAAACGTCTCCGAATATACAATAATAGTCTCCTTTATCTTACAATTATCTCAAACGTTTGTTTCATCTAAAACACCAACATCTTTTCTTAAAAAAAAAAAAAAAAAACTAAAGCATCAACACAAGCATGCTTCATAGTTTTCTTGGCGGAAATCCTCTTTGAAGGGCCATCTTGAGAATCTAACATTCCTGCCAAAATCAAAAGCAAAAGGTTTTTCATTACTATAGAGTGTCTTTATTGCTATTTTTGCCTGAAGTATTCTCTTTTGTTACGGAATGGAAGACCTACTAGGTGAGGTTGCAAGAGTTGAACATATAAGATCAGACAAATACATAGACTAAACATCATGAACAAGTACAAAACTTAGAAGAGCCGGCGGGGACTCTCTAGAGAAATTGTCATTCCAAACCCAGTAGAACGAAGGGAACAACTGCAACACCAAATATATATCTCCACCTAAAAGAATACGTCCATGCGAAAGATTCGGTGAGGGAATCTTACAGAAAGAAAGTTGAACTTCAATAGCTCCAATACAAAAAAATGTAATAACATTTTGATTGTCTCTCAAAATGTGAAAAATATCCTCCAAACAACTTGATGTCTGTAGACACGTTAATTTTGACATCATTTTGAGTAAATTTCATGTCATATAATAATGTCTCAGAATGGTCTGATATTTAATCATTAGTTAATTTTTATTAATATATTTTTAAATTAATTGTCTAAATAGTATCGGGTTAAACAGACATAATTTAAGTTAATTAATTAAATTGATTTTAACTCAAATTTTAATCAAAATATAGAAAATTCTAAAAGACGTCGACATGCGTAGACGCCATTTAGAGTTTATTCATATTTTGATATTTAAATTTAAATTTTAATTAATTGATTAATTAGTTAAAAGACGTCTGTCAGGCACGACGCCATTTAAGTCTCCTAAGCTATTTCTATCTCTTTTTCCGGATGTTTATCCTTATCTTAATTAGTCTAAAAGACATCTCCTATGGGCGACGCATTTTAGATAATTACAGATAATGATGAATTAATGTGTTTATATGTTTGTTAGTTGAATAAATTTCAAATTCTTTCATGTTAATCCATTAATAACCGCGGATGCGTGAACTTAATCCTATAAATACCCAACCCCTTGGTCATTGAAAAGTTAGTGATTATTAGTGATAATTCTTGAAAGATTAATGATAATTTTGAGTGATCCAAGAAGGAGACGACGTCCGAACGCTGAAGGATCGAGGTGTTGCTGCTACTTCTAGGAGTCTTGAAGCATCCTTCCTTCATTCGTTCTTTGTCCTTTCAAGAGCATTCAAGACCAAGGCTTTCCAAGGGCCATTCAATTTAGTTTTTAATTAATTTCTGCATCTTTCTCATATTTTCATCACATGAGCATCATATTTTCATCACATCACTCCATGTAACACACTCACTGGCATAGTTTCAAACCTATTTGTTTAAAGGGGTTTAAAAAGACCATCCCAATAAGTGAGTTCATTTGTTTAGTTACATGATTAAAATTTCTACTGAAATGGATACTACTTCTACTTGAGTTCTCATTGTTCTATCTTTCTTTCACTTTTTTGCAAGGTACAAAAGGAGATCAAGAGGAAAGAATCAACAAAGGAATTAAGCTGGATGATCCTCAAAGTCCGATAAACATTCAAAGTAAGAACAAAATCAAAAGGGCTCTCTTTCTTCAGCCGGCTGAAGGAGGGGAATCAAAAACTTCAACATCTCCCACATCCAAAACAGGTAGGCGATCAATATTTTCTTTTAGAACTTTTTAGTTAAAAATTTCTGGCGATCACATTCACTTAGTTTTAATAGGTTTATTTGTCACATAAACAACAAAATTTTCATGATAATCGCACACCTAATTTGAGCACTCACAATGTCGTCAATGAAGCAACATCTCTTCTGAAACCCGTAAACTGTAGATTACTTTGAAAGCGGATACCACCACATATTTCTTAATTGGAAAAAAAGAAATAGGCAAGTATAGAACCTGTATGCTCTTAGAATCCTCCTATATAGAAGAAATGAACATAACAAGATAATGCAACAAATTCTAAACCCGAAAGGACAAAAACAGAGTCATATACAAAAGTCTAACTTTATGACTTCTTTAGGTCCACAATATAGGTTTTCTAAGGAAACCCTTAACTGATCCTTAGCCAACCGTAACTTGATTTAAATAATCAATCATAACATATAGGTGTTATTTCTTAAACAGGGCGTATAACAAATCTCCTAATGATACCAAGATCAGCTGTGTCTGTGATGGAGAACCCAAGAATTCCCCACAGGATTCCTCTTCCTCAGTTGGACAAGATTCCACATTCTTCAAATGCACTACAGGGCACTCCAACTGCTATACCCAACTGCTGTTCGGAGGACAAAGATGTTGCACAGATTCTATAGTTTGGAAAGTCACAGCAAGCGCATCGAGAAGCCAATGGAATACCAAGAGTCATTATGTTAGAATCAGGAAATGTGACATCTTATACTTTAAAATGGGGCTTTAGTTGTCTACTTGTCTTTGTATCACCTTCAGAGGTGTGGTAGCAACTAACTAACCTCTCTCTCTCTCTCTCTCTCAAGCATATAGTATGCTTTTTTCACATGCTTATATACTGAAGAATTTGAGTAGTCTGTCAGGAGTGTACGTATCACCTGGGATGGAAGATTAAATAGTACTTTCAAGTTAAACAGGTTGGAAGAGCATATAATCCTGTGAAGGCCCAAGATTTTGACCGTGATTAAAGCCAAAAAGTTCTGTTGAGTCAAGAAAGCACCCTCCTTTTTTTCGATCGTATGTCGTTGCTTTATGTAAAATCATGTGTTATGTTTTAAGCAGACCACGGATGCTTTTGGCCTTCAGAAATGACATCTTCCCCGGGATTATGGAATGCCAAATATTAGCAAAAATATGTGACCTCTCATCGTCAAAGATGGGGGTATCCCACAGAACATAATAAGCCGAACTAATGGAGAAATTACCACGAAGTAGTGAAGGATGCCAAATATGATGACTTCTAGCCCCTGGGATTGGTGGTTGAAGCTTTTGAAAATAAAGGTCAAGCACATCATTCTCCACCAATTGTGATAGCTGAGCGATAAAACCAGCCCCTCTTTGAATAGCCTCCAAGACTCATGCATGTTTATTCACTAAGGCTATCCATGCATCTACTCACATATGATTCTCCAAGGTTCCTAGACCATACCAGTTATCTAGAAAAAAAATTGCACTTCCATCCCCTATAGTGCAGAAACAATGCACCTCCATTGCAGGCCTACAACGCAACATAGCGAGCCAAGACCTAGAACCCGTAAACTAATTAGCTGCCAAAAAGGTAGAATTAGGAAAATACTTAGCACCCATATAATTACTCCATAAAGATTGTGAAGACATTAAAGACCAACATAGCGAACCAATGGTGTTTATCATTATCCCGAGAGTTCCAAAAATACTGACTAAGATGTCATGATTAAGATGATTAAGATGTCATGCCAGAAGAATATAACTGACTTTATATGTGTGGCCACACACAAATCATCAGTGAGCTGAAGTTTTGATCCAGACAATCCACAACGAATTGAAAGAGAATCAGATGTTGTGCATTAATAGAAGGAAACCAGTATTAGGACCCGTCTCCCAAAACATCCGGGTAATTACAAGTAGGTCCAAGGCATACTTACCAAGATGTAACATAAGTAGGAAACAAATGCAAGAAATTCTTTGTTTGGTGACATCTTGAAACATTGATAGAAGTGGGAAGCCAAATTCATATATTTTGTGTAAGGCAATTTAAAAGGCACTAACGTTTAATATGCATCCAACATCACTGAGATCAGGTTAGAAACCCTCCCCAACCCCCCGTTCCCCCACCAAACCCAACTTGACGCAACCTGAGTTTTAGAAATTTTAACCCAACCTGACTGTTGAATGACTTGCTCATGTTCAAATTGACCCATTCAAGCTTGTGGTTTTATATGTGATTTTATAAAATATTAGTTTTGAGATAATATCAATTTTAATATTAATCTTTTTAGCATCTAGAATACTATAACTAATATCAGTAGAACATGGAAAGACTATCATGGAGAGAAGCGGAAAATTAGGAGTGAGGGTTGGAGGAGAGGGTATCTTAAGACATATAAATGTAGATTATAGTATTATTAAAATTGGTTCATGCCTTTATTATACTTGCATATTCTTCTAATACATTAATATGAAAATCAACAACACCATCATCATCAAAATTCCTAATGACAGAGGCAGCCAAGACAGCAACCAATAGCCCACAAAAGATCTCAAATGTCTATACATATAATAACAATCTAACTAAGGAGTTTTGGACATGAGATATAATAACAATCAAACGGAATTCGTAAGTACCTAGAAACGGCATCGCCTGAAATGGGCATATCCACGAGATTAGGATTTTGTGGTTGGTGCTACTACTGTTGTTGTTGTCGGGCCTGCTGCTGTTGCTCCTTGGATTGCTGGGACGGAGATCTACAGAAGCCTCCCTGATCCAATTTGTCATCATGGGAGGAGAAAACCCTGCCGGGATTAAGGTTCTCAGTAGGGGAGATGTCGGCGGGATTGGGCCCGACCGTCGTCGCCGCGGTTGTGAGTGGAGGAGAAGTGATCTTCCAGGCCGGGGGCGATCGCCCTGAGATCGGGGCCGCCATGGTCGTCAGGGCAGATGCGGATGGGTGCCAGGTTGGAGAGGGATGGCGTGGAGGAGGCCGATCCGTAGGAGGCCTTGGGTAAGTCCGGCACCGAGTGGACGTCATGGGCACCGTGCCGGCTGCCCCTGCCTTCGGGCTTCCCCACAGACAAGTCCTAGCGGGGGAAGAGGACAACGAGGTCGCGGTCCGGCGGGGCAGTGGCGGCAGCCGCGCCGTTGGGGGAGGGGTTGAGGTCGTCGAGGCCAAGGTTGCGGCCATGCATGGCACCGTTGAGGGCATCGACGAACTAGGTCTCAAACTTGGAGTCGTCGAGCATGGACCCGATGGAGAGGAGAATGGCTCGGCGAACTCTGGCTTGGCCGGGAACAGGATTGAGGCAGAGACGGGAGGCTTGCTAGCGGCGAAGGCGGCGGCACTCTGCCCGAAGGAGGAGGAGGAGGAAGCGGAAGCGGAGCCGACCCAATCGTACTCGTCGACCATGTTGTCGAGGTCCTCGTCAGTGGTGACGGAGATGAGGGAGTCGAGGTCCTCGGAGGGAGCTGGTACTTGAGGGAGAAGGGGCGGCCGCCTAGGAGGGTGCGGTAGAGCCGAGCGTGGAGGTTGGCGAGGGTGGAGTGGCGGTCCACCACCACGATCCGGGTCTCCCTGTCCAGATAGCACAGCGTTTTGTCATGGGGGTGCGGCTTGATGTCCCCCCCGTAATTGCACATCAGTCGCAGCTTCGAGGCGTTGCTCGCCGCCGCCTGGGCAGCACCGAGATAGGAAAGGGATCGTCCCACGACTCGCCCCCACGAGATCGGGGGGACATGGAATCCACTAAGTCGGCATAGCCGCCCGTTCCGGCGCCGCCCGAGGGGGCCGTCACATGGTGGCCGCCATTGCTATTGCTACGAAGGGAGCGCGCGTAGTGGTGGTTTTGGAGAGAGAGGGCTCGGGAGGGAGACAGGGAAAGGCCGACGGCCACCAGCGAGCGGCGACGGTGGCGGGCCAAGCGGAGGGAGTACGCGCGGCGGTGGGTTCGGAGAACTAAGGCTCAAGAGGGAGACAAAGAACTAGGGTCGAAAAAGGGAGAGTTTGGAGAGTTTTTATCAACGGCTCTACGTTAAGCCGTTGACATATAACATATATGTCAACGGCTACGCTTAAAGCCGTAGACATATAGATTTTACTATTTTCTTTTTTTCCTGTTTATTACATATGTCCACGGGTCACCTAGAGCCGTTAACATATAATCTTCGTATGTCAACGGCTAAAACATAGCCGTTGACATATATTACATATTTGTAAACGATTATCTTAGCCGTCGACATTTCAATCTATTGTAAACGGTGCTTTCTTAACCGTCGACTAACATTATTTTCGTCGATAAATATATGTAGCCGTCGACATATATTCGCTGACAAAACCTATCTTTCTTGTAGTGTAACTAATACGAACTTGTAAATTATACGTACACTGCCTTCTTCAGGAATCCTATCTCTACATCAATACTTGAACTGGGCCCCAAGGCTTTCGTTTCTCTGAAGTATCAGATTCAAGGCACGCTTTGGTTGCATCAAATATGTGGTCAGAGCATATGCATAGAGATGCGTAGATGCTAAAGGCAAAAGGTGATAAAGTGAGCTGAAAGTGTGGTCTAGCTAAAAATCTACTAAAGTTGATAAATAGAACAAGAAATATATGCTAGGAATCAGAAATATGCTTCGTCCTTTCTTCCACAACGTATTGAGAGCCTCTTGCATCAACTTCAAGAGAGATTGCTTCGTAATATTCCCTTCCATCATTGGCAGAGTGTCACAGCAAAGCAATATTCCCATCCACAATATATTCTCAGTCTTGACATTCTAGCAAGTGTGCCCACCATTCACATATATGCTAGAATGTCAACATTTTCTCTTTGCTGCTAGTTCTAGCGGAAAGGGTGGGGGAAAAAATTGAACAGTTGGGCTAGCAAACCCGACATGGGTGGTCGCAAGACTCTGCATCCATGGGCTATGGAAGGTGTCCAAGGTCCATTGAGTCACTGGACCAAACAGCCAATGTTCAAGGCACTAAATTATCCACCAGCATTAATTTGACTAGAGTAACACTTGCTATTTGACCTCCAGCGCTACATTGAGCATGAGTTAAAAAAAATTATTTGTTTAATATTTTTCAAGTGGCCCGGAGATGTTCAACAGATCCGTCGGACGATTCAAAAAAATCTAAAAAATCAAAATCATTATTAGACTGGGGCAATTAAAAGTATTTTTTACTATTCATTAGGATTCGATTTTTTGATTATTTTTTTAAGACATCCGAATCGAAGATTGACATGTACGGACATGTAAGACAACTCGGGGGCCACCTAAAAAAAATGATATACGCATCCATTGCACTGTACGGACATGTAGGAGGTGCAGTACTAGAGGTCAATGCAGCAAGTGTTGCTCATTTGATTATGGAGTCCACGGCATGTAACTAACATCCATGCAGACGCATCGTAAGGAGACGTGGAGAAAAAAAGTACTGATCCCTGTGTCCATATATAATTCATGTGTATATGAAAATAACATGAACTTTGACAACAGAACCAAGAAGAGATGTTTTATTTCCTATTTTGGTGCTTTGGTGCCAACGTTTATCTAGTACTGCAGCAATCATTTGCGACTCCATAAGAGGTCTACCTTCTTCCCCCCATCACCAATACACCACTTTCACCATCTTGCCTGCCGGCCAAATCTTTCTGAGAAGAAATAGAATCTGTCCCCACACATATATATCAGTAGATCCACAAGCTTGATCCATCCAAAGATCAAGGGTTTGGACATTATGGAAGACGAGGCATTCTCTCTGGGTGCTCATGCGCCATGATCTTTTATGTATATGGCCCCAGATTTCCTTCCCACCCACTGTGGAATCCGGTGCCAGAGAATAAGTGCACTTTCTCTACCTATAAATTTGAGCAGGCACTGAAGGCTTGATGCAGTGAGCAGGAGGACAGCAAAGGAAGTAACAAGTGAAGTAAGGGAAGTAATAAGTGAGAGAGGTGGTGATAAGGAAGCATTTGTTGGCAGCAGAGATGGTCATCAATGGTGTGAAGGTCGACCTAGCATGAGGACGCAGAGAGTGATGTGCAGCCAAGAATGACTTGCCGGCATTGGCCGCGAGGCATGTCGGCATGCCGGCGCGGTGATTGGTCGGCAAGTTGTTCTTGGCTACATGTTGCTCTCTTCTTCTCATGTTAGTATCCCACACACGGAGAATGAGATATTCACCAGCGATGTTTCAACCTTGCACGAAGGTCTCTTCAGTGATGAAAGCTTGTCTTTTGTAGTTTTTCTTACTCTGCTCCTATATAAGTTAGATGAGTCCCCTCAAAATCTTCTTATCTCTATGTTAAAAATAATAATAAAATTCATCAATAATTTTTAAATTTTTAAATAGACTTTTTAAGTTTGTTCTCATATCTGAAACTTTAATTTTTATTATCCGATCTTGACGATCAATCTTGGTCATCCGATCAGATAGATTTAAAAAATTAACATTTAAAAATACTTAAAAAATAGTTAAAATAGAAAATTTATCAGATGATTAGTCATTAGGGTAGATCTAATCCTTTGGAATTTAAATTTTTATCCCCATACTTAATGATACATTTGATTGGTCAACTATAATTAAATTTTTTGATCTAACGGTGAAAATTAAATCTCAAGGTGTTGAAACCAAATAGATGGAGGTATATGAATAGTTTAAAATTTTTGATAATTTTTATTTATTTTTTTAAGATAGAGAAGTAGAAACTTCAAAAGAGCTCCGCGGCTCATCTAATTTAGATGAGTGTCCCCTCGAAACTCCCACTTTTACATTTTAAAGAAATAAATAAAAATTATTAAAAAATTTAAAATATTCAAATACTCCCATCTATCGTTGGTTTCAATACCTTGAAATTAATTTTAATCGTTAGATCAAGATATTTAACCGTAACCGTCCAATCAAATGCGTTATTATTTGGGGATCAAAACTAAAATCTTAGGATATGGAATCGACCATAAAGAGTAAGTTGATGAATTTTCTATTTTTTATTATTTTTAAACGTTGATTTTTAAAATTTACCCATTGGATGACTAAGATTGATGGTCTAAATCAGACGGTGAAAATTAAAGCCCCGATATGGAAACAACCCTAAAGGGCCTATTTGAATATTAAGAAATTATTGATGAATTTTATTATTTTTTAAAATATGAAGAGAAGAGGATTTCGAAGGGACTTATCTAAGTTGGATGAGTCTCGGGGATCATTTGATATATTTCCATGTATATATATATGGTGGCTATACTCATGTGGCACATCTAAGTTAGATGCATCGCCGTTGAAAATCACTCATCTCCATTTCAAAAAATAAATAAATACAAGTTGTCAAAAAATTTAAAATATTTAAATACCTCCATCTAAATTTTTTCTGACCTATTTAAATTTAATTTTCACAGTTGGATCAAAAAATTTAACTATGGCCATCCAATCAAATGTATCGTTGTCTGGGGAGCAAAATTGAAACCCCAATGGATGGAATCAACCTTAAGGTCTAGTTTGATGATTTTTTTTATTATTATTTTTTAAACATTTTTGGACATTGATTCTTGATACATGCATAATCAGACAACTCTAGTTGATCGTCAAGATCAGACAGTAAAAATTATCTTATATATATATATATATATATATATATATATATATATATATATATATATATATATATATATATATATATATTAAAGAGAGAGAGAGAGGAGTGTTATGGTGCATTTGCTACAGTGTGTGCGCACTATTTCGACCCATATATATATATATATTAAAGAGAGAGAGAGAGGAGTGTTATGGTGCATTTGCTACAGTGTGTGCGCACTATTTCGACCCCTTCCCTATATTAAAAAAATCATGAATTTTTTTTAAATATTCAATTCTCTTCTCAAAATAAATTTCTTATCTTTTGACTTAAATTTCACCATAGGATCACCGGGCTTTCAACGCAAGTTGTCCGATTTTACATTTGTAAATTGATAACAAATACTTAAATCCGAGGGATGAGAACAATCTTGGGGGCTAATCCGACAAATTTTTTATTTAGTTGACTATTTTTTCATAATTTTTAAAAATTAAAATTTACATATATCTGATAGACGGCTAAAATCGAGTTTCAAAATCAAATTACAATTAGACAGTCAAAATAAGACTCTAGAGATGGAAACAATCCTAAAGGAGTTATTGAATATTTAAAAATTTAGAAATTTTTTATTTTCTTAATATGAAGATGGAATTCAATATACTACATGATCGAACATCTCTCTCTATATATATAGGTGTACTTCCCAAGTGCAGCTGCCATCTGATCAAGATTGGCAAAAAAAGAAAATGCACCTTAGGCATGTTTGGCACAAAGGGTTAAACGGGACCCATCTTATATCCTTATATCATCACCGAATATGTTTGGTAAGTCATATGAGGATTATGACATGGTTTTATTGGACTGGAACACATCATTACCCTAGGACCTTCCACAAAGATTTTGAAGGCAATGCCAGTATATTATTATTAAGTCCTCTATATTAAAAAAAAAAAAAAGAAGTTTACCTTCATGGTTGCTGGTGGAGATGTGAAGATTCCATTGATATAGTACCTTTGGAGTTAGGAGAGAAGTAGCATCTTTTGTGGCAAAATTATGGAAGCTTCAAGGTGCCTTCCTATAAGTCAATCCTTGGAGAGAACTTATCATGGCAGATGAACTACTTCGAGATTGCCCCAATATTGATGAAATCGGAGGCTAGACAACATATCAGATCTCTTATAATGACAACATATCGGGTCTCTTATAATGATAAACTCTTTTTTTTTTAAAGAATTAGCATAATAGTGTTAGATCACAGTATCATGTCTTCTTTATGATATATTATTATTATTTTCTTTTATATCTGACCATTTCTTTTCTCTTGCGTTGTTAGCAGCTAGATGCCTTAAAGCATATGCAGAGTTATTTGCAAGTTATGAATTTTAAACATCATCTATCATAAAACTAAGAATATACATATGTTAACTAAAAATATACGTATGTTTATCTTATTATTTGCACATGTTAGCGCAACAAAAGCAACACAGAGAAAGAGCTTCGCAGAGAACCTGATAGGCAGCGGAGGCCATGCCAAAGAGGTGTACGTGTCTAGAATGCTCGATCACCTACTGCCTTCTGCAACGTCTACGTACTGTGCAGGCAAAGAAAAAGAGAGAGATTAAACCAACAACAATATGAAAAACCTGCAAGAAAGTGGAAGCAAGGAGAAGCGAATAGTGTGAAGCTGTGGAGAGAACATGATATGTAGTTGAGGGCATGCCGAAGAGGAAACTTGGTGGTTATGCAAAGATGATAGACAGAGAAGACAATAGGAGAATATGGGAAAGTAGGAAAGAAAGAGTTATGGAAGCCTGGTGGTTAAAAACGTAAGGGTGACGTTCCAACTTCTACTGTTGTACTCTTTGTTATTGATGTTATTAAACACATGATTAATATTGTCCTGGTTAATGACCCGAGAGACGTTCAGCCTGAGAGAGAGAGAATAAGAAACGTTTCATTAACTTCGGCCTTCACTTCTAGTAAAAGTGCGGCTGTTCAAGAAAGAGGAAAACTTTTAGTCTTCTTCTACAGTTAAGGTCATTTTTTTTCTAAAAATATTATTTGTAACAAAATTATAACAGGATGCCATGTGGTCGAATACAGTTTTGACGGGAAACAGGGAACTGTATTTTATAGATATAGTATAGATAAGTTTTCTCATCATGTGTCGCGGGTAAATAAGATTTTTACTTATGACTTGATTAAACATACTGAAACTTCCATTTTTACTGCCAGGTGGTATCTTATCAAAATTCCATTCCATTTCTGATGAACTATCAGAGAATCCTGGAATTCCTATCAAAAGTTAGGAATTTAGATTCTGCTTGCAGCCCTACTCCCATGACAATGACTATTAGTATTCCTTTACCAGTCACATACTTTACTCTGTAAGCTAGCAGACTACTCATGTGAATTGTCCAAACAGTGAGCAAAGCTTTTCAAATAGAGCTCCTGGCCAAAACACAGAATGATATGCAAGGACACACAACAACATGAAAAGAAAGGATGGGCTAAGCAATTAAAATCTGAAGTTATGCCACAGTATGTCTCAAACAATCCACCCATCAGTGCAGCACCAAGTTAACTGGTAGTAAGGGCAGAAAATGTAGACCCACTTTGAAGAATTGTCCACCTCTAGGAGGGAACAGAAGTGATTTTTTAGATAGCACAATGAGAAATTCATTGGGCAAGCACTTTTTCTATTTGGTTTTTCTTCCCCTTGGAAAACAATCAGGTTCTACAGCCCTCTACACTATTCACACTTCTTAGGTCTATCATGTTGCACATGCATTTGCAAGTGATATTGATAGACCTGTTCAGCCTTGGCAACAAAGAAATGATCAGCATGATCTCCAAATATTTCTGGAGTCCATTTGACATCACCAATAATCTTTACATGAGCACAAGCCATCTCTAAAATAATGCGTTGGAGTGACTATATAATAGTCTTACATCGGTTAATTTCAGTTGTGGCCAGTGCTTATGGTCTTGGGCCCTTCAAACTTAACATCTGGGTTTTGTGGTTTATAAGATGGTATCAGAGTTTTCTGATGGTACTCAGTATCGGAGGTTCTGTGGTAAGTTGATATATTTGACAGTAACTCATCTTTGATTTTGTCTTTTTTCCGATGTAGGACTATTCTAACATAATGGAAAACATGTCTGCCTCTCAAGATGATCTCCCATGCTTCCTCTTAACTGTCCAGCACGTGGAACTGTGGAACTCTCAACCATGTTATCCGGTGTTTATGTAATTTCTCGGTTTCCCCATGATTGCCCAGAATCTCAGTTTTCACCTTAGGAAATTCTCGAGTCTAAGAATACAAAAAATTCAGGTAAGACATACCGGAATACATTAAATAGAGGTAAACAAGGTAGCAAACTGTTTCAAGGACCTTCTCTTCTTATGTATGACATTGGAGAGGAAACTGTTGAGATGACAACTGTTCTCTATGCATTTAACATGTAATGAATATTAAACAACACTTGTGACAGATCTTTGATTAATTGTTATTTTCTATGCTTTGTTAATATGCTAAGCAGGAAAACTCACTTGTGGAGCGAAATGTGTTTTTTTAATTGATTTTTTTGCTGCCCTGCTCGAAAACTTATCCTGATTCAATTGTATATCTGGAGGTGCAGCTGAAGTAGCAAGCCTGTCTAGGATGCCCAGCAACACAATTGATACCTACATCAGAAATACTCTGTTCCATGATAGGCCTATCAAGATTATGATTATCTGCTTCAATTCTATCCTAAGTCAAATCATTGAAACAGTATGTTTTGATTAGATTTCCTTTCCAAATGAAAGGATTTTGACGATTCACTCAATTGTGACTGGGAATAATGGAGCTCTATGTAAGGAACTTTATCCTTAAAATATTAGCTTTGGAGGTAAAATTTCGGTTCAACTTCAACTCAATAGCTTGAAGTCATGAGTTAGGTAGGTAAAAGGCCATGATTCTCCACCTTAAAATATGAGGAGCACTTAAGTTAGTGATCCATTTTACATTCTAATAAAAGTCAATTGTTGGTACTTTCATGGTCTCAAAAATAGAAATTGAGTTTGGAGCCAATGGGACCCTGTCCGATCCCTTCAGGGCACCTGATTCCAATTGGATCGTGCTGGTTCATCTATCCTGATATGAGAACTTGATTCAGATGCTCCTATCAAATTCTGCTGTTCTGGACCAGAATTGGAAGAGTTTCCCCAGTATTTTTATGTATTAGTGTAGTAGTCACCCATCACTAATTGCCAGTTGCCAAGCATTTGTCTAATAATAAAGCATTGAGTTCCAATATCTATAGAAGCTTTTAAAAGAATGTCACCTGTTAATAACCGGTGGAATTCTTTGTTTTAGGTATGGATGCCTTTTGGAACTTTTTTTCTCAAGATAAGGGGCAGTCAAGAATTTCAAGACATAACAGCACTAAACAATAATTGGTTCCAATGGAAAGAGGCTAACAGCCTGTAACTCTTTTTTGTTAATGATCACTACATTTTTCTTAGAAGTGTTAGTATCACTATATTGGACCTAACTTTAAGTGAGTTCTGTTGTTATCAAGATCTATAAAAGAAGGCTGTATAGGAGAGCATGCACTCAGGTTTTTGTTGCTAAATCTTGTGAAAACTATCTACCTAAGCATCATTCAAATCATAGACATCAATGGAAAGATTGTGCTACTAATTGATTAGTAAAACTAACAGTTAATTTCAGAAATCTCCTGTCATCATCATTATGAACCTCATCAAATTATTCTTGGATCAAATTGATGATTCAGTGAAATATCCAGGGAGCAGTTTCCTTGCCCTGTGTCAACTCTCTTCAAAGTTGAAGTTAGATTTTGGTGAAGAACACTGTTTAAGGAGGAACTTCTAAAAGTCTCTTGATGTTATTGCAGATAAACTACTGTATCAGTGTGCAGTTAACCTCATGCAACTAGAGAACAACCTTATTTATACATCTCTTATTATATTCTAGAAAGCAGACAGAAATTTTCAATTTTAGTAGCCTTTCACTTCTTATCAAGGAAAACTATTTACTTGGAGGTTCACTGATTGTCATACCCTCAAGTAATGAACCAGTCCTACTTTCCTCTAGATTAATGCTAATAGTGGAAGGAACCTTTTAAGACAGATATTAGACGTTTTCAAACCATCTGAAAGAGAATCCATCCCTGGAGCATCATTTTCGGGCAGAGTAGCAACATGAATATTTTCTTCAGCTCAATTACTGTTTCTGTCAATTTTCTGATCTGCTGGTGTAACAGTACAATTTATCAACCCGATATGATTGGAGAAGTTGATTATTCTTTTAAATAATATTAAATAATCAATATAATAAATTTTATATAATTTTATTTTATTACTTTAGACGGGTTAGTTATATAATAAATCATTATTACTTTAATATGTTTTACGTAATACATAAACAACCCATTAAATTAAGATTAACAAAATTAAAAACATTCAGCTTTTACATTACTTAAAAAACACGACGATCAAAATATTACAACAAACTTTATTCCTAAACGAACTAACATGCGTGATAGCACATTTTTTTAACTAATATAATTAAGGTTCCCAGTAGTTTGAATCTCGCCTCCCTCCTGTCATACCAATTACCTCCGTGAATTTTGAGCGTTGAAGGCGCCGCAACTAAACCCTTGGATTTGTTCAATCAGATGGTATAAAACTTGATAGCAGAAAAGTTTTCTTTTATTTAATAACAGACTAGCCTAGC
Organism: Zantedeschia hybrid cultivar; assembly: GCA_030544215.1. Lineage (NCBI taxonomy): Eukaryota > Viridiplantae > Streptophyta > Magnoliopsida > Alismatales > Araceae > Zantedeschia > Zantedeschia hybrid cultivar. Next base: position 37,204,139 of record JARZZO010000013.1, read on the forward strand.
CTCTCTCTCTCTCTCTCTCTCTCTCTCTCTCTCTATATATATATATATATATATATATATATATATATATATATATATATATTTATATAGTTCTTGACTCACATATTCCTATAAATATCCATAACACCTTCACAAAAGTTGTATTTATACAGTTCTATCAAAAGTACTGTGAACTTTAACTAAATATACTAAAAAGATTCTGTATATAGAGATATACACATAAAATTCTCATGAATTTATTGGTATATGTGTAAATACATTTGAATCTTTTTGGCATTTCAATTGGAGTTCACTGCATTTTGATGGAAAATGTATAATCATAAGTTTTTGAGGATGTTAGGATTTATAATAATGTATGAGAATTAGGGATACAGATAATATACAGGGGTAAATATATCAAAAGATCCCTTTTATGTATTTATGTAGCTCCTCCCATCTTCCCATTGCAAATATATACATGAACCTTTTCCTAAGAGAAATTTAGAAAGATAAGTGGTGAGGGATGATTGGGATCCGGCCCAATCAGGCCCAACTAGTCGAAGGCCCAAGGGCCTGCGGCCCACAAGCTGTCACGTGAGGGCATCACGTGATTTCTCTCGATACCTCGACATGCAAACTAAAGGCTGAGGTCCAGAGTATACGGGTCTTGGTTCCTAGGAGAGTCAAGCTAAGGGGACCAACATCTCAGTCGGTAAGCTCCGAGGCCACTGACATCTCGGTCAAAGCTCCCGAATGCGAAGAACAAATTGAGGTGGTCCTCCAACCTGGTAATTTTGTTTGGTGGTTAAAAAATAAATTATACAGTTTGCACTGCCGTCTGATCGGCCATTGCAAATAATTCGTAATGCTTGGGGCATTGTAGAAGGTCTCTCCTATTAAGAATGAAGTAGTCTATAGCAATTGACGAAAGAGAAGAAAAAGAGAAAGAGGAGGAAGAAAGAATCAAACACAAAAACATATAAGATTGTTACATGATTCAACAAGTATTTGCTTACGTGAATGACTGCACTAAGTTCTTTAATTTCTCTTTGAGACCATATGCTCCCTTTAAATACAATGAGTTCAAGACAATCTGTTCTGAGTAATATTATAATAATATTACAATAATATCTCCAAATTTTTGCTATTCCCCCGAACCTCCATCTTATGAGCTGGGGGGGCACTGCCCCTCTGCAACCTCCCGCCAGTCTACCATGAAGTTGGATCCATGCAGAGATAGGGCCGGGGAAGTCTACCATGAAGTTGGCTCCACACTCCTCCAACACCTCTCAACCTGTGTTGTCCAAGACGAGATCCACTGGTCTTGCGTCTGTATTCTGGTAAGTTTCCCATCTCATGGATCAAAGTTAAATTTAACATTGTCATATCTATCTTAATAAATGACTAATCTATTTCTATCCTATCAGTGTGGAGTGTGTGGCGTAGGCAGACCCGATCCGAAACCATACGCCCGAACTAGCTTGCGTCTCCTATAGTCGGCCTACAGCCCATTTGATGATCGGCCTGGGCCGCGGATGTCGGAAGCTGATAGATGGGCCCAGGTCACTCAGTCAGTGGGCCTGCCGATTTCTCCCCTCACCCAAAACCTAAACATGAAGTCCAATCGTGTACGGCTTCTCCTTGCAACACCACGTTATGTAATTGAACACATCTTTCCTGAATTTCCATACGGTGATGACAGGGAAATTAATTGTGGAGACTAGACCAGCTCAAAGGGAAGACTTCGACAATAGACTATTATTCTCTTTTATGTTGCATGTCTTTTGGGGATGTAGGTGAGGAAGTCCGGGGGAATAAAGGTTCAAAAATTTGGATACCAATTTTATATTCAATCAAGTGGGTTATGTTCACTTTTTAATTTTAATTTTTTATGGTGCTTTGATCAAGTGGAGAGACCATGCGTCTTCTTCTCTCACTCCCAACCATCTTCTAGTACGCCTCTGAGATATTATTTGGTGTAGTATAAGATGTTATAAAATACTATGAAATATAATATTTTTGTGAGACAAAATATAATATCATAATATCTTATGTCAAACGCATAAATATTTTTAAATAGTAAGAGAACTGACAAATGCTTTTCATCATGATTTGGTAAACACTTATATTTATATTAGAGGACCATGTCAGACATCGACACACTCAGACATCCGTGTCCAACCCTTTACATTAAACTTTCAAAGTAAATACTAAAAAAATCTTAGAATACTTGGCATATCTTCTCAAAATACTTTTCTATATGATAAAATTTGATATATTTTAGTTATATCATTCATATTTTAAATAAATTTCAATAACTATATCTTGCCATATACATCTATAACTACATAGTATGTATATATTTGCATCTTCTATATGTCCTCGTGTCTTATTTTTAAGATGATGTCGTGTCTGACACACGTGTCTGTATCGACACTTGACACTCGTGTCCGTGTCCCACAAACCATAATTTTTTATACTATTTTTTAATTATCCTCAAATGAGTCCTCAGCAAGAGCCTTGGGGAACAATTTCTTACTAGTCTGGGTTCCCTCAGTTAGGTGACTGAGGGAAACATCCGTCTCCACCCAAACTGAGGGAATCCTGACCCATTTCTTATGGCCGGTAACCGAACAACAACCCATCAGGTGACTCGTCAAAGGAGACGAGGGCACTTCTATAGTCACCTTGCACTAGAGCAAGACTACAGAGTAAAGATAATTAAGCAGACTAGCCAAGGGTAAAGGGGAAGGGTTCTTTGTGATTAGGAGTGCAAAGTGGGTCGGGTAGACCCGGATTCGAGCTAACCATCATATTTGTCTGATGTTGATCATCTCACATATCCAAATTTTAAAAAACAAATCGCTCCATATGCCCGCACACTTCATATGAACTTCCACCAGACCTTTGTTTTAGTGGCTCCCCTTGTCCCCGCCGCAAGCTTGCAACGTCCCCTGTTCAGTCCTAATCTTCTCAGCAACGTTACTAGAAGAGGAAAGGGAACTGAATCACCAGTGCTGTCTACAAATGAGGACAAAGAACTCAATCACGACCAGCGCCGCCATCTTCTGATCATAGATTGGAAACCCGCCAAAAACCCACTTTATCACTTGCAGAAAACCTCGCTACCTTCCGTTTCGTCGTGACTCCATGCACCGACTTGGATTGAAATCAAATCTTTGAAATTTAAATTATCCCCATTCATGCGGTCTATAAATGATTACTTTTTCAGGAAATACAAGTATGCAACCTACACCTAGCTGGCACCGCACCGGGATTCCGCAGTCCCCCATCACCTCTGCACAACATGCTTCGTTATGATACACACTCGATGCAGGCAGCTCTAGGCCCAACTACCGATGTAGCTAGCCAGCATGGTGTCTTGGCGTCCAGCTCCACACCGTGCAGCTGTTTGCCTCCGCCGTAGGACTAAGCCTTTTGCATTTGTTGGTGATGGCTAATGAGGTAGTCCTCGTCAAGGAGTCTAACAGCAGCGGCTTGCAGAGAGGGCCGACAATGAGGGTTTGGTGCTCATGGCGGCGGCTGCTTGGAGAAGGGACTGAGGATGAGGGTTTTGGGCTTAAGCATTAGTGGCGGTGGTGAGGAAGAGAAGAAGATGAGGGACAAGGAGCAAAGTTTCGGTGGCGACACACTGACCAGGGAAGGGAGTTTGCATAAAAAAAACCTGGGAGACTCGGATCCAAATTCGTAAAAGCATCATTGGATTCAAATCTAGATATTCACATGTGAGAAATGAATATGCAGATCCGGATCTGAAATTGACAATACATATGTGGGTTCTTTTCAGATTCAAGTCAGACTGATCCGGATTTGACCACTTTACACTCTTACTTATATCATATTGTATCTTTTTAGGTAGGATATAATATTGATCCGACTCACATAAATTAGCCGATCCATACTTTCTTAAATTATTTAATTTTGTGAATAATTATGATATAAATAAACTTTAACTCCAGTGATTTATTAATGACAATGATTTTAATTTTTAAGTCAAATTTAGGATAAATCTACCCGATTAATCACTATAAAAGTGTAAATCACCAATTGAATTAGAGAAAAAAGTCTAATTATTTATCAATTGAAGAAAAAAATTTAATTACTTATCAAAATAAATAAAAAATCTACTTATTAAGATACAAGTCACATTGAGTAGATTTGAGTTAGATCACAGTGACCCATGCCGGATCGCAATGTATTGCACGAGTCATCACGAGTCACATACGAGTCGGCATGGGTCACTCACATATGAGTCAGCACGAGTTAGACCGAGTTGGATACGATTAGATGACTCGAACCGTTTCAGTCACTCGGACTCGTCTAAATATGAGTCAACTCATATGAGTCATTTCAATCCAATATGATACAACAAACCATAATCAAAAGGAAGACTTTGACAAACTATAAACCCAGAAATTTCCACCAAGGTTCCTCTTAATTTAGTCTGTTGGCTCTTATTAATTGAACCCAATCTAATCGGTCTAGGACATTTTTCCAGCCATGAATGAGACAGCCACGCGTATGATGACCTCTCCTTGAAGGAAAGGATAAGCATAAATATAGATAGCATGGTAGAGAATTATCATCACTATACACCTTGTACCAGAGGAAAGGGAGGGAAGAAAAGCTCAACAGAGAGCCATGGGTAAAGGGGAGAAGTTCTTGCAGATCTCCGTAGATGACCAGCCTCGGCCGCCTTCCCTCCTGCAGCTCTTCCATGAAGCCGCGAAGCTCCTCGGCAGGAGCTGGAAGCCCATGCTCTCCATCCTGCTCATCCTCCTCCTCCCCTATTCTTTCCTCTTCTTCAGCAACTACCTCACAGTCACCCCTTTAACTGTGGACATGGTCAACAAGTTCCTCACGATGGGAACCAGCAAGGACCCCAGCAGCCCTGCGAACCGTGAGCTCCTCGCAGCCATAACGGAGGACCTCCGAGGGATCACCGGCGTCGAGGTGGCCAGCATACTGGGCTCTCACCTGTTGTCGTTGTTGCTTGTGATGGCGACGGTGTACACGGTGGCCATGGCCAGCAAGGGGGAGCAGGTCACCCTCAAGGAGCTTCTCTCCAGGATGGGAAGGACATGGAAGGGGCCGGTGGCTACAGGCCTCTATGTCTTCCTCCTGAGCTTTGGCTATATGGCTACCTTGTTCGTACTGATAGGCCTCTTGGCCTTCATCTCCGATGGTGCTATGGCTGCCGTTGTCTTGGGTGCTCCCATGACTATTTTGGCTATTCTTCTCTTTGTGTACTTGCAGGTTGTCTGGTATGGAGGCCTGGTGGTTTCGGTGGTGGAGGAGGATTGCTATGGGTTGGCTGCTCTGGGAAGGGCATCGGAGCTCATCCAAGGAAGAAGGAGATCATTAGGGTTTAGAATGAACTTTCACTTGATGCTGATGACTGTCATATTCTTCATGGCTGTCTATTTTGTGAAAGGCCTCCTCCCTCCCTGCGAGAAGACGGAACTGGTAGCGCAGATCGTCATGTTTTATTCCAGCTTAATGATGAACGTCTTCATGCTGGCGGTGTATGCTGTGTTCTACAACGAGTGCAGGAGGAACCACGGAGAAGAGGTAACCATGAAGGGGAGCTTCGCGTACACGAGGGTGCCTGCTGCTCCAACCCTTGATGGAGCCCTTCCTTGAGTGACTCTTCACTGTTTAAAGCAATCTGCCGGATAATTGTGTTTCTGCGTTGTGTGCTAGTTTATAACGAAGCTTGCCTGCATGTATAACTTTCTGCTAGCAGTAAGGCAAGATAGAGGATATTTTCTTAAGATGTGCTTAATTTCTCCTATGTCCTTTTCTAGCCATTAGGTAATTGTTGTTCTCTGTTGCAATAGATCCAGTAAATATGGTCGGGAATTATATAGTGCAGACAACTTATTGGATATACATACATGTGATTATAAATTAAGCATACCGTCAGATGGTAAAGTTTGTGGAGCCCGAAAACTTCTTCTCAGAAATAGTAGATCTGTGAAAACTTCTTCTCAGAAATACTCTGTGCCTTCATTTGTTACTACTTAACAGAAACTAGCATGATCGATTTCCATTGCACAAGCTCTGTTCATGATTTACAAGATAACAGAAGTAGTCATTGCACCCTTTTTCCACCGTCCAATTGGGTGCACATAAAAATATTTTTAAAAAATTATAGAAATAATAAAAATAAAAAATTACTCCAATTAACTCCTAGACTTGTTCTCGTCCTAATGGGGTGTTTGGTCGTAATGATAAATTTTTACATCCTTTCATTATAAAAAATTATAAGAAAATGGTAAATTTTAAATTTATAACATCTCTGATCATTATGTTTGGCAAAACATAATAATTTTAAAAAATTGTGAAGCCTTCTTCGTCATCTTTGCCAAAAGAAAACTTGCAGGGATCATATGTGTTTGACAAAATGTCTCATCCACCCAGCCCACTTGAGCAAGCAAAAGCTTTGCAGTGTGGAGGCCTTGTGGCTGTAGCCATGGAATGGAGAACGGAGGTGAAGATGGTAGTGCCAAGGGGTCCTGGAGACTACTTCCTTCTTCATCAAGGCTGAGGGCCTGAAAGACCATGTTCTGTAATAAGTAAATATGGATGCCATTGCAACTGGAAACAACCAGTTGTGGTGATAAGAAGAAAGACAACAATTTGAATTGGTTGGGAGGGTATCAAATTATCTAACATCCCCACTTCGGCAGACCATTGCCACTAGCCACTGTTGCCATCTCCACACCTGTGGTTGAGCTAGTCGAGGATGTAGCCTCGGACGATGGCAATGTTCTCATCGGGTCCCCAGATGACAGTGAGGGCGGCATCACCTCCAGGATCCGGATGATCTTGTTCTCGTCCAACTCTTGGTACCATGTCGGTGCTGCCATGAAGCACAGTGAAGGGCAATGTCACTTTTGGCAGCCTGGCATAGATCTCGTCGCTCACTCGGATCTTTGTAGCATGGGATCAAAAGGGCTATGGACCCCAAGAAATTTGGCCTTCCTTCTTGGGAGGCGACGGGGGAGGATGCAGTGTGGTGAAGCATGGCTTGAGCCTCTCCATCGACCGAAGCTCCCAAAGGTTGGAAGGTCTTGCCCTGCTCTAGAGAGTAGGAGACTGAGATGGGATCCAGCAAGGAGATGGCGAAGCTTGCTAGATCTAGAACCTCCATGCCCTCCTCCACCGATGTCGACGAGTACCATGTATGCAGGTGGCGAGGGTGGGGGAGGAGGGACCTGGGGCGAATCCGAAGAGGTGGAGATGATCGAAGATTGGAGAGGGTGAAGGGAACAGATGGGAGGGACGACCGGAGTTCAATTAGAACTCGAGATTTTCTGATTTCTGAGGAAATAATCCTACAGACCCCAGAAGATAAATATCTCAACAGCACCGTAGCCATATGGCTGGAGTTTTTTAGGCCCAACCAAGATTGAACTTGCAACCTCCTTTTTGCAAGGGAGGTGGGTGAACCAACTGCATTAGACAGCCGGTTCGTTCTAGCCCGTGCATTACAAATAAAAAAGGTCTCCACCAATGTTTTTCTCTTATCAGGCTTATCAAAGGGAATCTCTATAAAGATATATTTTTGAAAATGTCTCCAAACTCCAATTTTTAAACTATTTCATTATAAAATTATATTTTTATAAAAAAAAGGTTATTATAACGCAACCAAACATCTATAAAGGTTTTAGTATTCATCATCAAGTTGTGTGCACATGATCAAACGAAACGACCATGATTAAATTTGCACGATCAAGTAGTGAAAATTAAATCCCAAGAATAGAAACAACTTTAGGAAAATAATTGACTATTTAAAATTTTATAATATTTTTTCTTTTATAAATGTAAGGATAGGATGAATTAAGGCCGTGCTGTTATTTAAACTACACTACTTTAGCAAACGGCACCTAACACTGGGGGACATGGTCTACATGGATAGAATACGATTTTACCACTACAGCAAAAGTGGACTGTAGTTATGTTCACACTAACGATTGAGGGATTCGTAAGGAAACATTATTTTTTACTTACAGTTTTCTTATAATTTAATTCATTTTAAATTTGTTACTTAAAAAATTTATAATTATACCGTAATTATCACATCTTGAAGATTTACACAAAGTGAAGTGAGCAGAGAACCATAAGTGAAGCCCGTCCCTCTTCTATGCACCAAACATATCCATCTCCTGCGGAGACCAAAATTGCTCGGGAAGAACCAAAATCTCACAACCCAAAACGCCCCAAATCTTAAATTCCCAAAATCCCCTTTTCTAATTTCAACCCTAAATCGCCCAAATCCCATCCACACGACCCTTCTTCCCCTACTCCCCTATTCCTCTCTCTGGACCACCACAGACCCTCACGACTAGGAACTCTGAGTGAAACCTTTACCTAAATTCTAACATTTATCGAAAAAACTCCCTTGTGCCTAATCTTACATCACAAAGGACAAATAATCTCCTTGCAAACAACGTTAATTAATTAATTAATTAAACACATGATCTTCCATGTATTTACCTTGACATGAAGTTGGATGACGGGAAAGGAAGTTAATCCACACCAACCAAATCGAAGACTTTGACTATTATACAACGGGAAACTTCCAACCAGGGTTCCTCGAGGTTATCGGCAATCGGAAGACCAGGCCTAGTCTCCTTGTGGGATCATTCTTCCAGCCATGAATAAGACAGCAACGCGTTAGATGACTTGTGGATGCTTTATGCTGATTTTTCTACCCCTCTTAACGTCCAAAAACATGTCATACGACAAAGTTTTGTATAATTTATCTAAGTATTCCTTCGGGGAGGCACAAGAAGATTCTGAGGGTGATCATTTGCAATTTCTTTCGTGTTATGGGATCCGGATCCCTTGGATCCTTGGACCTTTTAAGGCCGTGTTTGACGTAATTTCTATTTGGAAGTACTTTTGTATTTTCATTTAATTATTTTTTATGGAAATCATTAGATTTTAGAAGTCATTTATGTGCTGTGTTTGACTTCCAACTAAAAATTACAAGGGAAAAACTTCTAAGATTAAAGAAAAAGTTAAGTTGTTGTGAAAAAATTGACTTTTGTAACAAATTAAAATTAGTTATAATCTTTATCCTTCAACTCATTCTATGTAAGAAGTAGAAGTCAAAATTAATTTTTTAGTAGAAGTTTTGCCAAACACGTCCTAAATCTCATTGGAGGAAAAAAAATACTTATTAATAAAAATAAATTTACTTTATTAATAAATAAGTTTTTTTCACCAATAAATTTTTAAGGGCCCATATAAGGATCCAGGAAAAAGGGTCCAGGTGAGGTTCACTTTATCCTCTGTTCGAACATTTCTGGTTATGGGTAATATCATTGACCTCTATCCCCTTCTTCATGTGGCCGTATGAATTCTTGATTGATCTTGAGCTGAAGTCTGGATTGTTCTTCTCCTATTGTTAAAGCTAACATCCTGCATCTATGGACTTTTCTCTTAAGCATATTATATCCTTAATTTTGAGATGAGTTTCCCAGGACCCCTGGATTCCTATATAACTCGACACAAGGACTGGAGGTACAATTTGATATTTGAACTATTTTTTTCTGGTATATATGTCCGATTCGTTTATGATCCTTGTGGGCAAAAACACACCAAGATCTAATGAGTCGGGGACCTTTACATTGTCAACATTTTTCCGGAAAGTAGAGAATCGGGTAAAGTGTTTCTCTAGTTCGATCCCTTTTTTAAAATTTTTTGATTATCTAATTGAAAATCGGACAGTACAAATAAGTCGCTAAGGTTTTCCCTTTCCATGAGATTTTAGTAAAAAAACAATAAATTTACACACCTAGCATTGCCATCTGATTAAGATCAGCCGCAATAGGGGGCTGCAACACCCTGATGCAGGAAGTATTACAAGAGGACACGTCAACATATCACTTGAAATGGCAAAGTGAGGGAATAATAGGATTATATTGTTGTTTGGTAGTTCTCTCCTATGCGAGTAGAATGCTAATTTGAGTACTCTGAATAGTTTTCTCCTAAAAAGAGTTGATGGAGGAGAATTTTGCCCGGCCCAATAGCAAATAGACCGCCCCAGCACCGTAATTCTAGATAGTCAAGAGAAGACCCATCGCGGGTCGGAGCTGTTCTATGCAGCCCACCGTGGCGACTGATCTAAATTTGTCTAGAAAGGGAAACCCTCGCGACACCAGTAGAATCCGATATGGACCAGAACCCCAAATCTAGGACGATCCTGCCCTAGTAAGGAGATCTTTATCCTCTCGGGTGAATCCTATCACAACCAGGGACATGCCCAGGAGGATCCAGAAACCAACCCAGATACAAACACTTTTTCTTAATATGGGCCTTGTTTACTTAGGACTCGTTAGAAAGGTCTTTCCAAAATTAATGTTTCCCAATCAAGATCAACCTCTTCCAACCTACAAAGGTACGTTCACAAAACTCAAGCTACTTTTGCTTTCTCTTTGCCACCCCAGCTTTCTGACTTAGACATCGGAGGGGGATCCCCCAAATGATCATCCAAGGCCCTTTGACGGTGTTCTCTTTTTGCAAGTCTACCACTTGCTCACCTTCTAATGTGCAGTTGAAAATGTCTGATCATGACGGACGAGATTTTAATCCATCATCTTTTGGTGCCGTTTGCGGGAATCGCAAGCCAAAAGCCATGGCCAAAGAGAACAATATCCAAGCTTCCAGACAAAAAGAAATTGTGGCCAAAAGCATGGTGCCTCCGCCTCCACCAGTTGTCGAAACCCGGATTGTGGAGGGATTCGACGGTGGGGGCAGCATCTGCCTTCCTCCTGAAGGTATATAGGAGCCACCTCAAGGGCCAAATTACAAATACTCGTTGATATGACCCAGTAGCTAGAGGTCAAAGTTGATCACCATGAGTTGTAAGCTTTCTACAGAGGATATGGTCGCTCAGGGAGCCCTCATGTTAGTCCTCATAGTGCTCATCCTCATGGTCAGGAGAACCTACTGCCTCCACCACCACTGCCTCCACGAAACAGACCTATGATGCCATACAGACAACCTTTCTGTCATGACCTTGAGTCGGATGAAGGTCATGGCCGATGAGCGATCGACAAGGGTTACCATTCTATCTGCCACTCATCCAATCGACTGTGAAGTTGTGAATCTCACCAGACCGAAGCGTCATGCCACCATCATCACCAACAAGGCACCTCTGCCTATAGCAGTTCATCTTTACGATCTTCAGAGACATCAACCTTGCCTCGACGAAGGCACAGTCGGGTCGCTCGGATCAGCCAAGATCTAACTATATAATTTTTTTTAAAAAAAATACATGTAAATCGAGGTGTATACAAAATTTTTTTTTTTCAAAAAAAAAGATTCACTCGAGTCAAAGCCGACTTGAACAATCCGGCCGTACCGTCCGATTTTTGATCGGGCGCTCCAACAAAATTTAAAATTTTTGAATAGAAAATAAAAAATTGACTTTCTCCACTCTGATGGACTGCACAGCAATCGTCCGATCTAACTGAATCGGACGATTTGAATGGCTGCTAGCCCTGCGTTACAATGCAGGGGCATTACAGTAAGTGTCACTCTTTAGTAAAATTGATCCTGGAAATGCCCTCACGGCAATTTCAAGTTTCCTCCTTATAGCCAAAATACAAGATTTTGAATGGTTACAATAGAATATGGAAGATTTTAAGAGTAGGAATGTAATTGTGGCTTCCATGTGTAAGAAGATGGAAAAAGGTAATTAAATTACTATTTTTATCTTCAAAACTGACAAATAGGGATGTAACATGGGAGGGATGAGTTGAGTTATGCGGTAATTTGTACTTAACTTAAATTTAAAATAGTCCAGCCTAATTTTAGTCAGACCTAAATGCAGCTCAGATTTAGCCCAAATTCAGTCCAAATTCAACCCACATTGAATAATGAGTGGATTGTGTTGGGTTGGGTTGGGTTGGCCTTATTTGTAAAAAGTTTATTAGAAGTATTTTTTTTATATGAATTAATGTAAAAGTCAATAGGTCAAATATGGCCAACCCAATTTACAACTTTGACCGATGCCAACTCAAATTTAACCCAACCCAATTTAGATAATTTGGATCAACCTAATTTATTATAATATGAGCAAGATTGAACTGGACCACGGGTTGGCTCGTCTAATTGACACCCTTACTGACAAATAAACAGCTACATGACAATATAAAAAATATAAAATATATAATCAAATATAATATACTAGGAGTATATCATTATCCCAATTAAGATGATCTTAAATGAATGATAACAACTTAAGTGACCTTTCCTCAAAAGACGACTATTACACTGGACAAGTCTTTGTTCGGTCAACACTTTTAAATTAGATCCCAACTTAAGAAATTGGCCCCAAGGTGATGGCTCCTTTCTCAGAATTTTTTTTTGTATATATTCTTATAAATTATTGTATTTATATGTATAATCTTAATTCAAAAATATCATAAATACCCTTGACATCTTTTAAAAAATTGTATTTATACTCCTTCCATCAAAATATTGGGAACTACAAGGGAGTATGAGAAAAAGTTCCGGATATTTATGCATATAATTGTCACCTAAATTTTTGAAAATGTTATATGTATATCTATATTACCTATACTATATATATAAAACGGAGTTCTTGTGTCACATGTGTTGGAACAACACCAGAATTTTTTGTCTATGTCTCCTATTAATTTCCTCTCATTAATTTTCTCTTTCCTCCACTTTCTCATTAATTCTCTCTCTCCCCTTCTCTCCCATTAATTATCTCTCTCTCCCTTTTCTCTCTCATTAATTCTCTTCATCTTCCCTCTTTCTTTGCATAAGTATTATTATTATTATTATTATCCTCTTTCATATTTTTCTCTCTCCCTATTAATATTTTTATCTCCTATTTTTTTGTCCCTATTATTTATTATTATTGTTGTTGTTGTTGTTGCAATCTCTTGAGAAAATAATATATAATTTTAAATTATTATTATTTTATTTTTATGGGATAATAATAACTAATTTTAATATTATTATTATTAAAAAATTAATATCAAAATGATAGTCTCATGGGATAATGGTAACTAATTTTGATATTATTATTATTATCATTATTATTACTATCTCTCTTTATCCCCTTTTACATTTTTCTCTCTCCCTATTAATATTTTTATCTCCGATTTTTTATCCCTTATTATTATTATTGTTGTTGTTGTTGTTGTTGTTGTTGTTGTTGTTGTTGTAGTTGCAATCTCTTGAGATAATAATAACTAATTTTGACCTTATTATTTATATTATTATTATAAGAATAGTCCCATGAGATAATAATAATAAATTTGGATATTATTATTATTATTAATAAGACTAGTCTATTTCTTACTTTTCTCACTATGTTATTATTATTATTATTATTGTTGTTGTTGTTGTTGTTGTTGTTGTTATTGTTATTATTATTAATAATATTTAGACAATATTTTGAGATAATAATAATAAATTTAGATATTTATTATCATTATTAGGATAGTCTAAAGGGATAATAATAACTAATTTCGTTATTAACGAGATCAATCTCTCTCTCATTTTTCTCCCAAATTATATTTCAACACAACATTTATTAGGATAATCTCATACGATAATAATAATAACCTTAAGTTCACTTTTTAGTTTTCTCTCTCAATCAATATTTCAATTGAATACAATATTTCAATGATATTGTGGCATCCGCTTCATTTTTTACTATTTTTTTTTTTAAATTATACCATTTGATCGTGAAAATCAATTTTAACACTTGATCAGATGGCTACGGTTAAGTTTCGTGATTGGATGGTGAAAATTTAGTCCTAAGCAATAGAAGCAACACTAAAGAGATAATTGAACATTTAAAATTTTATGATGATATTTATTTTTTTTTAAAAACATGGGATAGGGGATTAAGCCCTGAGCATATGATCACGCGGTTTTAACACCCATCTTCATATTTTAAAAAAATAAAAAATTATCATAAAATTTTAAATAGTCAATTATCTATCTTAAGTTTATTTTCATTTTTGGGACTTAATTTTTACTGTTTGATCGTGTCGATCATGAAACTCAATTGTCTCCACCATCCAATAGGGTGTGCATATATATATATTTTTTAAGTATAAAAATAAAAAATAGAAAATAAGTTTTTTTACATATAAATCATCATTAAAAGTGAATTGGTAAAAAAAATCATTCCTAAAAATGTATTTGCACAAGTATCATTACTTTTGATGAAATGTTACAAAAATGTCAAAATAATGGCATTTTTTGTAATATTACTTTTAACGAAAATGTTGCAAAAATGTCAACATTTGAGCATTTTTGTAACATTACATTAAACATAATGACATGTGTGCTAGTATGTTTATTGGGATGATTTTTCTTACTAATTCACTTTTAAGGGTGATTCATATATATGTAAAAATTCTAATAAAAAGTTACTCCGATTAACCCTGGAGTTATTCTCATCCTTTAGTATTCATCACGAAGTTGCGCACAAGATTGTGAAAATTAAACCTCAAGAATAAAAACAATTTTTGGAGAAATAATTAAATATTTAAAAATCTATGATAATAGTATGAGGATGGGTGGGTTAAGGCCTTAAACCAAACCAATTTAGTAAACAGCACCAGAGCACTCTGAGACATGGTCTGCATGGATAGAATATGATTTTACCCTCACGACCAGGAACTCTGATAGAAACATTTACCTATATTCTAACGTTGTATCGAAAAAACTCCATTGCACCTAATCTTACATCACGAAGGACAAATAATCCCCTTGGAAACAACCTTAATTAACTAATTAAACACATCTTCCATGTATTTACCTTGACATGAACCTGGGTGACGGTGAAAGGAGATAATCCAAGACCACATGACCAACCCAAACGTAGACTTTGACAAGTATACCACGAGAAACTTCCAACCCAGGTTCCTTGAGGCCATCGGCACTTGGAAGACCAAGACTAGTCTCCTTGTGGGATTATTCTTCCAGACACGGTAAGACGGCAACGCGTAAGGTGATTTGTGGAAAGAAAGAACATAAATATATGTGAGTAGCCTGGAAGGGCAGTGTGCTCACTTGTCACCTTGCACCAGAGGAAAGGGGGGAGCAAAGCTAGACAGAGAGCCATGGGTAAAGGGGAGGAGATGTTTCTGACATCTGCAGGCGAACCTCCCCGGTCTTCTACCGCCCTGCAGATCCTCCATGAAGCTGCGAAGCTCCTCTATAGGAGCTGGAAGCCCATGCTTTCCATCTTGCTCATCTTGCTCCTTCCCTATTCTTTCCTCTACTTCGGCAATTACCTCACCATCACCCCTTTAACTGCGGACATGGTCACCAAGTTCTTCCTGATACGCACCAAGGACCCCAGAAGCCCCGAGTACCGTGAGCTCCTCGCGGCCGCGATGCAGGACCTCCGAGAGATCACCGTCGCCGAGGTAGCGATGATACTGGGCTCTCACCTGTTGTCGTTGTTGCTTGTGATGGCGACTGTCTACACAGTGGCCATGGCCAGCAAGGGGGAGCAGGTCGCCCTCAAGGAGCTTCTCTCCAGGATGGGGAGGACATGGAAGGGCCCGCTAGCTACAAATCTCTATGTCCTCCTCCTCGGCTGTGGCTATACGGCTGTGTGGTTCTTACTGATCGGTGTCATCGCCTTCGTCTTCAAGGGTTCCATGGTTGCGCTTGCCCTGGTTGGAGCTTTCTCCATCTTGGCTTTTCTTCTTCTCGTGTACTTGCAGGTGGTGTGGTGTGAAGGCCTGGTTATTTCGGTGGTGGAGGAAGATTGCTATGGGTTGGCTGCGCTGGGGAGGGCATCGGATATCATCCAAGGAAGAAGGAGATTAGGGTTTAGGGTGAACCTCTACTTGATGCTGATAGCTGTCATATTCTCTGTGCCCTACTATTTTGTGCAAAGGCTCCTTCCTCCCGGCAAGACGATGCCACTGGTCGGCGGGCTCTTCATGCTTTATTCCAATTTGGTGATGAGTGTGTTCATGCTGGCAGTGTATGTGGTGTTCTACTACGAGTGCAGCAGGAGAGAAGAGGTGGGCATGAAGGGGAGCTTGGTGCATTATACTAGGGTGTCCACTGCTCCAACCCTTGATGAACATGTTCCTTAAGTATGGGACTCTGTTTGTGACTCTTCACTGAGTGAGGCTCTCTCCGAATGCTTGTGTTTACGTTATGTGATGCTAATAAAGGAGCCTGCCTGCGTGCCTCTCTGCTGGGAATTAGGCAAGATGGAGAGTCTTGTTACTTAACTTGTTCATGTATCTTTTTTTACCCACTTAGGATCGTTTGGTGTGTTCTGTGTTATAAAGTGCTGTAACCCATCATAAATAGTTGTAAAACTGAATTTTTTATGTTTGAATTGCAGTAAATTATTTTACATTAATTTTTTCATATATTTTGGTGTCCTAAATTGTCATAATTTAGAATCGGTTGACTTCTAGAATCAATATTTTGGCTAATTTTAATTTTCAATCTAAAACCACCATAAATCATAAATCAATATCTTTTAAAATTAATAATTTTTTAATCCGGGATTTCGTTTTGTTAATTTTAAAATTGATGTAAAATTAGGTATTTTAAAATGAAATCTTCTGAATCTCCTTACCCTGCACGTACGCGCCCACGGACAGATCGGGAAGGAGGTGACGAACATATAACCTCATCATGTCCATTCACCATCCTTCCATGTCTTGAAGCTCACAGGAGTACAGGGGAAGTCTAGAGGATCTAGTTTTGGTATTTTGCTACATTTATGGTGTACTTTCTCTCTGGACTGTGCGTGGTTATGTGCCTGACGTTCTTGTGGTTTGAAGTGATCGCTTTAGGTCAATTTAATTTATGAAAGGGGATCTTCAAGAACCAAATTCCTTGGGTCTTCCGATGTTGAGGGTACATTATGAATGTGACAAAGTTATAATTGAGGTAATTGTCCGGAGTATTTGTGAAGCTGGAAACTCCCAGAACAGAGGTGAGAAACATGAGGGCTCTAGGTGGAGAAATCGCCGATCTCAGCGACAAAAAATCACTAGCTTCACTGGCGGATTGGTCAATGCTCCGATAGCAGTGCTTTGTTTGGACTCTCTCTCTCTCTCTTCCATGTTTTCTTCTCACTTCCTTCCTCCTCCCGCTATCTACCCTCTCTCCGGCCCACTTCTACTCTCCGCCGCCGCATCCCTCCATCCTAATTCTAATTCTCCCTTTGGGAGGCCTTTTTGTTCGTTTCTGCTCCATCCCTTCACCTTCCATCCACTGCTCCTTTTACCCTCATCCCAAGTTTTGCTGGGGCCTCCCCGCCCCATTTTTGTGCCTCCATTCTTGCATCCTTTAACGGTTGTTGATTCGGCCGGGGTAAGGCTTTTGACTCAGTCGATGGACGTTAGGAGGATGTGATTTTGTTTAGAGGATCTTGAGATAAGAGCCGAATTCACTACTGGCCCTTATGGTCGGCACCCGGGAACAAGGTTTCAACCTCAGACCGCCTCAGTTTGTTTGCAGAATAGCTTAAACCAGAATAAGGAGGAAGAGATTTCTTAAATCAGAATAAGAGGTATTTTAGTTTGGTAAGTAGTTGATATTCCACCCAGAATAAGTTGAATTGCACTGCGTTATTCCAAGTGATTTGGTAGGAATAAGTAAAATAAAGAAGAGAATAAAGAATTCAAAATACCCATGTTATTCCGCTTAACCCCTGGTATAACCCATAGCACCCTGGGTTAAGCACTCCCCTCCACCAAAGTGGGTTAAAAGGTTTTAGGAGAATAAAACATCCTATTCAGGGCTTATTCCAGAAACAAAGTGAGGTCAGACTGGACCATAGTTAGTAAAATATACTATTATATAGTTCTGTGCACTGCACCAAGAGAGGAAAACATGCTCATTTTTTTAACATCAACTGTTTTATTCACAAATAATTCAAAAACATTTAATATTTTCCATTTAATATGTTATATTATTGAATTAAATAAGACTTTTACTGCTTAAATCTCATATAACATGTGATTATATGATTCACTTTTTAATTTGGTTAATAACTATTTGTTATATGATTAGAATTTTTAATTTAACTTTTTTAAAATCTTGATAAAATGGTTATATGTATTTTCTGTAATCTTCTCTTGGCAGAATTTTCGACTGTCTCATTCAAACTGTAGACCCAAGTATATTCAAACGTATTTTTACGACATAACACTGTTACCGTATTTAACCAACTATGGGCTGGATACAAGATGGATCTGACCCACGACTACCCTGACTCAGCATGGAACATCAACCAATAGGGGATGGAACCAGCCCAGTAAGCATTGTAGTAAAAAGAAAAATTAAAAATCAAGCTCCATTGTAGTAAAAAAAAATGTTCTTAATGGACCAAGCACAACAATGATGTTTTATTTTTTTGAATTGTCTGATCAAAGGACAGACTGTATAGACATGCAAGGCAAGTGGGACTCGACCTGAAAAAAATAAAAATAAAAAAGGTTTTTGGGTGTAGTTGTACAGCAACAAGTATTATGCATGAGAAATTCCAAAAGGCCGTATGCATCCGGCCAATGCTCGTATAAGTAAGATTACAGCAATCTTTTGCGAGATTGAATATTTCTTGTACTAACTTTGTTTTTGTGTTCACACTCTAACTTATTGTTTGGCCTTGACTTGAGTACTGGAGAAATATCCCATTAATCAGAGCTGGACTTTTGAACTTCTGTCTTTTCTTAAATACCTTCTAGGGCTTCTAGCTCCTTCCCCTCTTTATGGCGGGAGGAATGTTATTATATCATATCTTTTACCACTCTCCATATCACACTAATTGAGAATATTTTTTATTTTTGATCAGATGATTCTTATGAAAGTTACTTTTG
Organism: Zantedeschia hybrid cultivar; assembly: GCA_030544215.1. Lineage (NCBI taxonomy): Eukaryota > Viridiplantae > Streptophyta > Magnoliopsida > Alismatales > Araceae > Zantedeschia > Zantedeschia hybrid cultivar. Next base: position 37,223,008 of record JARZZO010000013.1, read on the forward strand.
ATTAATGTCACTAAGTCGGGATTCGGAAAAAATCAGCCCGACGAAAAAATCTTAAGTTAGTAAAAAAATTGTGAAAGACACATAATTTTTTTAAGGTATAAAATAGAATTTTAAAATATGATTAATAATTTATGAATATATATTATAAAAATAAGTAGGTTTTTCTAAAAGTATATTTTTCTGAAAAATACGTGATTAAATCGCTACTTTTTTAATTTTTGGAGATTTTAAAGATTCTTTCAATAATCGGGATTTATTCGTGAAAATGCGATAAAATGAAAAAGTGTGATTAAATCGCGATGTTTTAAAAAAATCGAAGATTTATGTTACACTGCTTTTGATATAACTTTTTTTTACAATTAATATAATTAATAAAAACTCTTTTGTCAAATGATTAGTAGATATAATAGTAAAAAGTGTGATATAATTATATTTCCCTTGTGGCAGTCTCAAGCTTTAGTACTATTAGTTCAAGAGACAGGCTTTAGGTTTATTCCAAGTGCGAGAACATCATGCATCATCGTCATCTTTAATTATCAACTGCTCGACAATAACGATCATATGAGGCTTCCTGATCAGCTCGCCTATTTTCGACCTCGGAATATCTCATTTCGAAATTTAATTATCTTATTCTTAAATTACGGGAGAGGATTTTGGATAATACCATTAATTGATTTCTATTGTCTTCCACGTCACCATTTGAGTTTTGTGCTGAAATTTGATGTGTTTCTCCGCTCAGTGGTAAAGCTGACGTCCTCCTAATATAATATTTTTTTGGCGAATACATTATGTTTTGCACCTGCACGTCGCCAAAGGCTAATGCAACAAAGTCCACCATTTGATGGTGAACTAGTTTCAGACCAGTGGGATACGGTGTTTATGTGGATTTATTTTAAAATATTAAATTTAATTTTAAAATAAAAATATCATATAGATTTAAATAATTTTATCTTAATAAATTTTTAATGTTAAGCAAATAATTAAGTATAAAGATAATTTTGTATGAGAAATATTAAACTTTTAATTTCACTTAATAAGAGTTTTAATTTGAGGCATTTCACTCGCATACAAAATTATATTAGTACTAGTTAGGTGAGTTTAATGGAGAGATCTCAAGAGATCTCAAGTAGTGTTGAAAAAAAACAATAACATGTAGTAAATAACTAAGTATAAATATAATTTTGTACAAGGACTACGACGAAACTATAACAACGTATAAGTTAAGTAAAATATTATTTGAGCACAATGAACAATCATGGTACTTCTACCCAATAAAAATTTTAACAATACTATTACTCAAAAACAGATCATTCATCAAGAGTAAACATCAAGTAAAAGTACGGAAAGTATGCTTCTAACTTTAAGGTTTTGAGTTGTCTTATTTGCTAAGTAGTTTACTGTATATATTAATATACTTCAAAATATTAATATGTTATATATTATAATTAAAAATATTATATGTGACTATAAATATTAAATATTATATGATATGACAATTGTTAACATACAAAAATTAACATGACAAATAATAAATACGACAAAAATTTATATAATATATGAGTTAAATAAATTTATAAGATAAGTCAAATAAAATAGAGTAAGCCAAATATTTAGGAAATAATTTATTTTGCATTTAATATTATTATAATTCTAAAATATTATTTTATTTTGTTTTAATATAAATAAATTAATATTTTTATTATCAAAAATATTTCTTAATTTTAAGGGGGCTATAGCCCCTCGCTCCTGTGCATCCACCCAGAGAGAGAGAGAGAGAGAGAGAGAGAGAGAGAGAGAGAGAGAGAGAGAGAGAGAGAGAGAGAGAGAGAGAGAGAGAGAGAGAGAGAGAGAGAGAGAGAGATTTAAAAATGATGGGTGAGAGTTATAACCACTAATGAGTTGTTTTGAAATAAGTAGGAATGAGAAGGAGAAAGAAGAATTTCATAATAGGGTTACGACCATTAATGACTTCCTTTAATAATTGTTTAATACTTTTTTTGACGGAAAAGAATATGAAAATATCACATCAACGAGGTTAAAAATTCTGTTTTAGTATGATATAGATGTTCGGCTGTTGTTAAAACTTTAGAATGATAGTTTTTGGTCAATGTTCAAACCTCCGTTACAGACTAGAATGACCTGGACAGATCAAAAGGGGGATAAAAGATGCGGTTTCTTCCTGCAAACTAGGCAATGGTGAAAGCCAAGGGGAGTCAATGAGAAATATATGTTGTTCATACACTATGTACTCTTTGTTCACCTGTCTGTGTGCGCATGTGGAACCACCATATTTACTCTAGTTTATATTTCTACCATACAAGCTTAGGCAGAAATTATTCGGTCACTTTAAGTGTAAAATTGATTCTTCATTGCTTAGAAGTAAGTTCGGTTCTCAATCAAATCATTTCTAACTTAAAAAAAATAGTGTGTATCCAAATGATCAACAGTCTTCCCAACCTTTGCGCTATCAAACTATTTTCAAAGAAAACATCTGACGTAACAAAGGGTGGGAGATAGTTCTCTAGTAAAAGAGTAAGAGAAATACTTGTTACACCACTTAAGATGCAATAGCACCCATGTGAAATGCACTTTCAACCCCCAAATTTCACTTGGCGCCTCTCACATGCCCCTTTGCAGTGTCATAATGACGTCTGACGCACATTGATGTCAGTCACTTGGGTGCTCTTTGAAGATAAAAAAAAAATTATTTTTCATCCTAAATTTTGAAAAACATATTTGACATTGGGGGAACATGTACACATTCTAAGGAGCATATAGTACTCTGTGGAGCACATGTTCTCCAATCTTGTACATGCTCCTCAAAACGTATGTGTTCCCCAAAATCTAGGGTGAAAGTAATTTTTTTTCTCTTCAATACGCGTCAGGTGCCATTATAACAGTGTAGAAAGACATGTGAGGAGTGTGGGGGACGCTATGTGTCATTCTGGGGTTGGAGGGTTCATTCCACATAGGTGCTATTGTACCCTAAGTAGTGTAGTAAGTATTTCTCAAAGAGTAATACTTACTGCAATGAGGACATTGTAGCGCCGCTTTATACATCTTAGTAGCCGTCCAATAGTTTTTTTTTTTCTAAAAACTTAGAGCCATCTGTACTGTCCGACCTTTGATCGAATGACCCCAATTTTTTTTTTAAAAAAAATACCTTAGGGTTGCCCCCATCCCGTTGGACTTTTAAAAAAATAAAAAAAAACAAAAAAGAAATACTTGATGCTGCAGTCGTCCGATCAAAGCTGATTGGACGGCTACTGTTAACGATACTGCGATGCCCCATTGCAGCAAGCATTACTAATTTACATAGAGGTAGATCCTCAAAAAGAAGTATAGATTTATAATGGCAAAAGGATGACTTTTTTAATGAGTAGATAAAAATACTTAGGCTTTTTATCTTTAACCAACAAAACAAATGAGGAAAAAGGCTTTTTATTTTTAACCAACAAATGAGGAAAAATATACATTTGAAGTAGAATAGGATTTTACATCTTAAAAAATGTATATTTTTTCACATGTGCTAAAGAAATAAATTTTAGGAATAACTTAATATTAACCACTCTTAGAAGCTAAATTTGAGAAATGCAATGCTTATTTGCATAATATCATATACCATCCTAATATATATAATATTTCAAAGTGACAAAATTGTCACTTTGATGATAGATATGCATAAATATTTCATGTGTCCTACTGAAATGACATATTTAATGCATATGTTATCTTATAAAGGATACAAGATAATATAAAATAAGTATGTACTTTTAAAATTTAGCATACAAAAGTGAGTGGGTAACATGAAAGAGTTATCCTTGATGCGCCGCTTGTGGTGTAGTGCAGCCCGCACAGCAAAGCAGGCAACCATCTGATCTTAGTTAGATTAGACCGCTACGGCAGTAAGTTTACTTATTTTATCGTATCCAACGTGACTGTATAACCTGATCTCCGATCGGATGATGTTAAAAAATATAAAATAAAATAAAATTGAGTTTAATGAATAATATTTTTTTAACATTCATTAGGCTCATTTTTTGAATTTTTAGATTTTTTAGGATCATTCGATCAGAGATGGGATTGTAGGGCAAGTCACACATTTGAATAATGGTATTCTTAAAAATCTTTACTGGGCGAAAGTACCATAGTCGTTTATTGTGCTCGAATAGTACTTTACATAATTTGCACGCTGCTTATAATTTCGTCATAGTCCTGGTATAAAATTATGTTTATACTTGGCTATCTACTGCATGTGACTACTTGTTTTCAACATTATTTTGGATCTCCTGATATTTCTCCATTAAACTCACCTAATTAGCACTAATATAGTTTAGCATGTGAACGAAATGCCTTCGTATTAGAATCCTTATTAAACGAAATTAAAAGTTTAATATTTCTGATGCAAAATTACCTTTATAGTTGATTATTTGCTTAAAATTAAAAATTTATTAAAACAAAGTTATTTAAATCAATATGATATTTTTATCTTAAAATTAAATTTAATATTATTTAAATAATTTTGCAAAAATGTCGTACATCGTAAGGATTTGGAACTAGGTATAGTTACTTTTGTGATAATTAATGTATTTAATGAGACCTTTTTTTATCAAAAAATCAAACAACTCTCAAAGAACGTGGTAAAGAGGATGGTAAAAATAATGGTATAATAGTATTCCCCAATAATTAAAGGAGAGATCGATTGGCGGGGTAAACTCGTGCACTTCCAACCTTATTTTATTGACTGAATTTTGATAGAATGTATGGATACTTTCATATTAAGTTATACTAGCTGCACCGTATAAAGGTGCATCCTAAATTTTTATTTTATTTTTTGAAATTTTTTATAGTGGATCCCATCATGCCTAACATGCTCGTACAATCCCATCTCTGATTGGACAATGCTAGAAAATTCAAAAATTTTAAAAACAAGCCCAATGAACATTGAAAATTTCATTATTCATTGAAGTCAATTTTTAACTTTTTACATTTTTAAGGGTCATCCAATTGAAGATCGGGTTGTACGCTCATGTCGGACACGATGGGGCCTATCATAAAAATTTTAAAGAATAAAAAAAAGTAAATTGCTACTACAACGGTCCAATGTAACTAAGAACAGACAGTTGTCGGCCTGGGGTGAGCTGTACCAGACCACAAGCAGTGCAGCAAGTATACTCTTTCATGTTACTCACTCACTCTTGTATGCTAAATTTTAAAAGGGTCATGCTTATTTTCATATGATCCTATATACCTTTAGAGTGTGGTAAAGTGGGTGATAAAAGTAGTATAATAACATTCCTCTTAATTATTTACAAGTTCTTAAATAAAGAAAATGGAACAGGAAATTTTGTTCGCACTTATTATGAATATTGTGCTTATACAAGCAGTTATTTTGGCCTCAAAGCCTTGCTATCTGTGTGGAGTATTTAGTATGAAAAATGTTTATTTTCATATGATCCTATATACCTTTAGAGTGTCATAAAGGGGGTGGTAAAAAGAGTAGTATAATAACATTCCTCTTAATTATTTATAAGTTCTTAAATGAAGAAAATGGACCAGGAAATTTTGTTCGCACTTATTATGAATATTGTGCTTATACAAGCAGTTATTCTGGCCTCAAAGCCTTGCTATCTATGAGGAGTATTTAATATGAAAAATGTTTGTTCATCAGCTTTGATCGAACTGTTGCAACAATTGTTTTTTTTTTTTTTTTTTAAAAAAAATCTAGGAGAGTGGAGGCAGCTCTAAGGCAGTCATTTGTACCATCTGATATTTGCTCAGACAATATTAAAAATTAAAAATTTAAATTTAATAGTTATGTTTATCCCTTTTTTATTTTTTAAAATTTTGGGTCCATTCAATCTTTAGTATAGATGGCTCCTTTAGGTTGTCTTCACTCTCCAGAGTTTTTAAAAAATTAAAAAAATAAGACCAACTACTGCATCCGTCCAACATAATTAATCGGACAACTGAACGACATTGCATCAATGCCCACATTACAATTAGTATTTCTCTTTAGATATAGACCTCCACAAATCATGAGATGACCTCAAGAAAAGATGACCTTAATATCATGAACCTTGGATAGATTAGATTTTGACAGTGAGAAAGAAAAGATAAGAATGTAGAATGTTAAAATTGTAACCTAACTCTACTGAACCCAACTCATGAATTAAAAGATATGAAAGACTTGCTCTGGCTGTCGGCACTTTCATTTAGAAAAATCATTTTTTAAATTTTTTCTGTGGCCCCTACTCAACTTTTGTGGTCGCACAATCCAATTTCTAAAAAGATGACCCAAAGCAAGATGAAAGATAAAAAATAAAAAAATCACATGGGTCAGGTTCGGTTCACTAATAACGTCCGAAAGATTCAATATTTGTAGATAACCCTTGCACGACTCATATTTGGATATAACCTTCTTAAGTGTGATGTTATTTATATATAACCCTCTTAATTATGTGAGTTCACTTCGAATTTCATTTGAATTAAAATATTATTGCTCTGCATAGAACATATAAAAATATTTAAATATAAATTAATAATATATTTAATTAACATATAAATATCTTACAAGAAAAATCACATAAATATTTATACTTACAAAAACTCTAGAAAAGTTTTAAACAATAATTTTTCAAAATGAAAACACCGGGGTTGCAGCAGATTGTTCCCTTAAAAAGATATTTGATTGGATTGAGTAAGGTTTGGCTCTAATCCGACTTTACCGGTCCTGAATTCTTCACCCCCTCCCCCACCCCAATCGCCACACGGGCGCGACGCCGAAACCCAAACTCCGACGCTCAAATTTGCCGTGACACGAACTAGAAAGCATACAACCACCCACCGACCATCCGTCCGTTCCTTGCCTGCGAAGAAACCCGCATGTCTTTAGCTTTCCTAGCGTCACATCTACGCTAACCGCCCGATCCAGTCACCGCCTCCCAACTGAACTCCCCATTTAAATTGCCCCTTCCACACCCCACCCCACCATTTCGCTCGCCTCTACCCGCCTCCCCCCCTCTCTCTCTCTCTAACCGGCCATGGGCGGCTCCCACAGCCGCGAGGGCATGGAGCTCTCCGACTACTCCGCCGAAGAAGAGGAGGAGGAAGAAGAAGAAGAGGAAGAAGAAGAAGAGACCCACGCCACCGCCGGAGATGAACAACACCACCGGATGCCCCACAGATCGGCGGAGAAGAGCACCAGAACCCCCGCCGTGGACGACCTCGACGCCAGGCTTCAAACCCTCCACCTCAAGTACTCCTCCTCCCCGTCCTCCTCCGCCTCCCGCCCAAACATCTCCAATGCCGTCAAGCTCTTCCTCCACATCGGCGGCAGCTCCCCCAACGCCAAATGGATCGTCTCCGAGAAGCTCACCACCTACTCCTTCCGCAAGTCCTCCCGGTCCGTCCCCCCCGCCGCCTCCGACGACGAATCCGACGGCGATGGAGACGAGTCCTCCTCCTCCTCCTCCTGGTTCCTGAAGGTCGGATCGAAGGTGTGGGCGCGGGTTGGCCCGGCGATGCAGCTGAAGACGTTCCCGGACCAGCGCCGGGTCGACTTCGCTGCCGGCGGCGTCTGGGCGCTCAAGTTCTTCACCGCCGAGGAGTACCGGGACTTCTACAACGAGTACCAGACCTGCCTCTTCGAGAACGTGTACGGGATGGAGGCCAGCGAGGAGAACAGGGTTAGGGTTTTCGGGAGGGAGTTCATGGGGTGGGCGAAGCCGGAGCTGGCCGACGACGCGGTCTGGGAAGATGCGGAGGAGAGCTTCGAGGGGAAGCCCGCCGCGGCGCCCGCTAGGGTCGGGCAGGATTTGATGGAGGAGTTTGAGGAGGCGGCGGGCGACGGCGGCGGCATACAGAGCCTCGCCCTGGGCGCCCTGGAGAACAGCTTCCTGGTGGGCGATTCGGGCATACAGGTTGTGAAGAATTTTAGCCACGGGGTGCACGGGAAGGGGGTGACCGTGAGGCTTGCCGATGGTGGGAGCGGCGGCAGCAGCTCTCGTCTAGGGTTTGGTACTCCCAATAAGGCGCTCCTTATGAGGGGGGAGAGCAACATGCTCTTGATGAGCCCTGGGACGGATGTGAAGCCTAATGCGGGTGGCGTCCACCAGCTCGACATCGAAACGGGGAAAATTGTCACACAATGGAAGTTTGAGAAGGATGGTGTTGGCATCGGCATGAGAGACATAACAAACGACAGCAAGGGTGCGCAGCTGGACCCATCGGAATCCACATTCCTGGGGCTTGATGAAAACACGCTGTGCAGGTGGGATATGAGAGACCGAAGAGGGGCGGTCCAGAAGATCGCGAATTCGATGGATTCGCCAATCCTGGAGTGGACACAGGGCCACCATTTCTCCAGGGGGACGAATTTCCAGTGTTTCGCCACCACGGGCGATGGGTCGGTGGTTGTTGGCTCTCTTGATGGAAAGATCAGGTTGTATTCCAAGAGTTCGATGAGGATGGCGAAGACAGCTTTTCCTGGTCTTGGATCGCCGATCACCCATGTGGATGTTACTTTCGATGGAAAGTGGATATTGGGGACTACAGACACCTATTTAATACTTATATCAACTGTGTTCAAGGATAAAGATGGGAAGGAGAAGACTGGATTTAGTGGGCGAATGGGGAATAGAATTGCTGCCCCGAGATTGTTGAAGCTCACTCCGTTGGACTCGCATTTGGCTGGGGAAAACAATAAGTTTCATGGAGGGCACTTCTCATGGGTAAGCAAACCCTCATGCTTTTGCTATTACGAATCGTTAAAGGCTTTACATTTTCTTCTTAATCGTTAAGGCTTTATATATATATATATATATATAGTCATTTTATTGTAACTATTTGCAGGTTTATTTCCTCCAACAGTAATTTATGTACTTTCTAATTCCCACTCCAAGTTCCCCTTACAGGAGCTCTAGTTATCTACTAGCCAGATCTTGTTTGGAACTTTTCCAATATATTTGGCCTTAGGTCAGGAGTCTGGCATGAGCTTAGGCATGGATGATCACCAATATCATTTTGAACGAATCAAACCCTTGGATTTTTTAAAGAATCTTTGTAATCAACTCCAACTACAAGAGATAGTATATTTATGACCATCGTGTTTTCCCTTGTCATGATTGTTGTCCTTGCTTACCTGCTATATAGGCACATAGGCATTGTATGCATGTCTAGGAGATGCATGTGCGGTAGGATGCAAGAGTGTGGCCACTTTTCCCTTCTTTTTGGTTCCCTTACCAGTTACCACCTGGGGTGCTTAGTTTGCCTACAAAAAGGCCATATGATGATTTGGAATAATTTCCCCCCTGCATATTTGTGCTTCTGTTGCAAGGGGACGATGTAGAACGAGGCCAAAATAAAGAGGATTGTACCATTTTCCAGTTTTTCTTGCTAGTCCACAAATGCCCTTTGGAACAGCTGGAATTACTTGGTATCATCACATGGCTTGAAGTTGATTTAGGTTCTACCATGCCTCCAATTTAACAAAGTTGTGTTTTAATTACTCTCAGTACTGTAACTATCCAGTTTCGCTTTTGGCATGGCTTATGTTATATGTTGATTATTGCCATGTTTCATTCATTGGTCATGAAGGGATTTCAATGAAAGTGATAATGTTGCCATCATCTCTTTGGGCAAGAGTTAGTGGTGTAATGTATGTAACAAATAAAGCTGTGTTGTACCAGCACCACTCTGCTTTTCCTCTTCAAACTTTATCACAGGAGGATTCTCTTTCCTACATATGATACAAGTATCATATGCTGATATGTTAGCAAGCCCATTGGCACTCCAGCGTGAATGGCTTGGATGCCATGACACTGGCCAAAAGATTGAGAACTCCATTGTAGGCTAGAAAACAGCGTCTATTTATGGCTCAGGAGAGCAATTAACTATTGGACAGGTCAAATGACTCTTGACATCGTCAAGGGGGCTGTAGGCGCCAACTGGTGGTACCTTTACAATGGGCTGGTTAGTGTATTGGTTTTTAGAATTTTGGCGGCTGACCATTGAAAAGATGGTTTTGCCAGTAAAAAGATCATTAGTTCTGCAACATGAATCAGCCGGAGAATAAGCTATGTAGTCTTGTCATTGGAGTTATGATTCATGAGACTTTTAAGTCATTTGACCTGATCCTAATAAGTAGAGTTTGTAAGTGGTCATCAGGGTTGCTTCTTCTCCAAGTCAAAACAACAGATAGAAGGTGATTAAAATGTTGGCAGTTTAGTTTAGTTCTACAATAGTTGGTGGGCAGAATTGTTAAAACTGTTAGTGCTCAAGGTGATATGGGAGAAAGTTTATCAAAAATATTTTTTTGATGAAGAAACATATGCAAACGTGTGTTTATTTTACTTTCTTGGTGATGCGGGACAATGACGGAGAAGGTAGAGGAAAGGCTTGGAGGCCCAAGGGAGGGGGACGACCGGGGGTAGGAGAAGAGGAAGATGCAAGGGAGGAAGGAGAGGGGAGGAGGGAGACAAACAACAGGGGCTTCACACCCCTACCCTACTCACAGGCCCTTCACGGGCTCCACACACATGCACCACTGTGGCGGCCAAGACGAACCTTCCATTTCCCTCAGCTAATCATTAACAATCATTCCGTTGCCCTTTTGGGCATACATAGGATATATATAGTCCCCTAAAAGGAGGCCCTAATAGCTAAAATTTTCATGTTACCCCTAGGCCCTTTAAAAATAGAAAAAGTGCAGAAAAATATAGTAAAAATAGCAAAAGCCCTAAGGGGCACAAGTGGGTTTTATTCATTGTCCCAAAGGCTCAAATAAAATACAAAGTATTTCAATAGCCAAAAGGCATGTCTCTAAGCCATCACACGGCCTGCTCTACATTGCCCATTAGTCTGCTCATGCATCAATCTCCCCCGGTTCGAAAAAAATTCGCTCTCGAATTTTAAAATGCGCCAATATATAGATGCGGACGATTGGATCAACTATGAGGAGCACCAAGCAGAGGATCATATCTAGAATCACGAATGCTCGACTGCACGTGAATCACATAAAGTTTGCCATATCATATTAATAAAATTTAATCCTGGCTCCACAACTGATAGAGAATCTGGACTTTTTGGAGAAATTAGGTCATGATCATCAATGAGTAACAAGTCAGCATCGAACTCAAAAATATCGAGCATGTGCAATCCAGAATCAACAAATAAACTGTGATTCCATGAATCTACATCAAATAGCTCGCTAGCAATTGTCAACAACGAGTTGTCCTCAAATACATCATCTGATATCAAATAAAGTCCAGATTCAATAAACAAGTCAACATCTGAGGCATTCGCAACTATAAGTGTAGTACATGCATGGGTTGTTGGTTTCACCTTGGCCACTTTCTGCTTTAGAGGTGTCGATGCAAATTTAGCAAAAGTATAAGCTTTAAAGAGAAAATTATCCTTCAATTGTGGCGGCTACAGAATGCACTAAGATTGCTCAAAATTTATGGTGGCATGCTACTCTTGTAGCCACTCAGACCTCATAATGATGGAAAAGCTTCCTGATGGATAAATATCAGTCCAAGTTCCATCAAAATACATAAAATCTGTGAAGCGAGTGTGCTCTTGACTTCTCGCATGAAACTCAACAAAAGCATAGTCGTGCTCAACAACAATTTCACCATTATGAAATAATAAATCCACAAGTCCTTGAGAAACACAATTGCCACATAGGAGCCTATCAAATCTCAAAGCAATGGCCTTTCTCATTTGGTAACCGAACTATAGTACGAAAAGAAAGGGAAAGCATGATACCAGATCTCAACTTTTGCTGTCCGGCGAGTGGAAGGAGCACTAAACAGGGTCGGACATGTTGTAAGGAATCTGCTGATGTGATCGACTCATAAAATGGAGTCTAAATAAGTGACCTCGATGTGCATGCAGTGGTGGCAAGCAAAATGAGATACTGTCGAAGCTGTCGCACACTGAAATTGGGTTGGTCTCGTTGAGATGAGACCAACGACGTTGATGGCGCTCAAGTCGGAGTTTGGGATGACCTTGAATGGCGATCACAAATGTCCTTATAAAGCGTGCAAGTGCGGCACGAAAAATGATGCACCATCAACCGAAGAATTGCTAGACGATGTTTGTCTCTCTGCAAGGATGCCAACTGTACGATCGGCACGCGAAACGCAGAACAAACGGGGATCTCGATATGCATGCGGAAGTGACACGCAAAATGATGCACAGTTGGGGCAGACGTATTGTTAAAATTGGATGGGCCTCGCTAAGACGAGACCAACGTTGTTGACGACACGCAAATAAGAGCCCGAACGAGTCCGAGACGAGGGTGGTGCACTAATGGATCCTGTTGTACGGCCAAGTGCACTGCGCCAGACCCAACTTGGTCTTGGTTTGGACTTGGCTCGGTCCTAGGTTGAACTAGGGGGTCAAGGTGGCTTGAGCCCAATTGAAGTAATTTGGTTCGAACTAGGTTCAAAGGGGCTGCACTTGGGCTTGATTCAGGGCTTGGACCCGGACAGGTCAAACTTGGTTTGACCAAGTTAGATTAAAGAGACCCGTGCCCCCTTTTCTTCCTCCCCTCCTAACCCTAAACAGGAAACATGAAAGAGAAGGAGAGAGGAAAGAGCGGCTACGCGGTAGATCCGGCGATAGTGGTAGATGATGCCGGCGGCGGCGGCAGTAGCAGCAGCAACAATTGAAGGCGGCGGCGGCGGCGGCTGTGGCTGCGGCAGCGGCAGCAGGGGACAAGGTTGGCGGCGCCGGTGCCGGTGAAGGCCGGGGACGATGGCCGCGGCATCGATGAGGGTCGGATCTGTTCCCTCCCTCTTCCTCTTCTTCTTCTTCTTCTTCTTCTTTTGTTCTATTGTGGTTCAAACCGAGAGAGGAAGACAGAGATCGGAGGACTTGGGTACTATAGCACGACGTGAATACTGTAGGTAAAGTATCCGATGCTACAATGATCCCTTTCAAACGCAGATGGAAAGGGAAGGAAAGGAAGGGTGTGCGAGAAAGAACAAGGCTGTGGGTGGGGGTTGGGGATGGCACTGCTCATAGAACAGTACTGTGAATAGTAACTGGCTTGGGCAGGCTGTAGAGCGAGATAGAAAGAGAGGGAGAAGGAAGAAGGGCGGCAGCGGCGGAGATAGGGGATTGGAGTTAGGCTCTGATACCAAACTGATGCGGGACAATGATGGAGAAGGTAGAGGAAAGGCTCGGAGGCCCAAAGGAGGGGGACGACAGGGGGTAGGAGAAGAGGAAGATGCAGGGGAGGAAGAAGAGGGGAGGAGGGACACAAACAACAAGGGCTTCACACCCCTACCCTGCTTACAGAGGCCCCTTCACGGGCTCCACACACATGCACCACTGTGGCGGTCAAGATGAACCTTCCATTTCCCTCAACTAATCATTAGCAATCATTCTATTATCCTTTTGGGCCTACATAGGATATATATAGTCTCCAAAAAGGAGGCCCTAACAGCTGAAATTTCCATGTTACCCCTTGGCCCTCTAAAAATAGAATAAGTGCAGAAAAATACAGGAAAAATAGGAAAAGCCCTAAACGGGACACAAGTGGCTCTTATTCATGTCCCGAAGGCTTAAATAAAATACAATAGCCAAAAGACATGTCTTCAAGCCATCACGCGGCCTGCTCTACGTTGCCCATTAGTCTGCTCATGCATCACTTGGAAGTGGCCTAATCTGTGCATTGAGCTATTTGAGTGTTGACTAGGCACTTTAATGTGTAGCCATGTCAGCCACCTGTATGTGTCAATGGATATACATGTTGAGACTTCAAGATTTGAAGCATGCATTGCTAGTTTTCCCCAGGTTACTCCTGTTAACGATCTATTTTATCTTATTGAAAAAATATTTCATCTTTTCATGAACCTTAGTTGATTTTTGTTCATAAGTGTATGTACATGCATATGCAGAACATGCAAATAAATGCATATGCAGTAAATGTAACTACATGCATATACAGAACCTGCAACTGAACACATTCAGACTATGCAATTGTTTGTCTAGGTGTCTCTCTCTGTTTGTTGGCCCCTTATGAATTGAAAGTGGCTTTGCCCTCGCATTGGCCTGTCAGGGTGGTTCTTATTTCATCCAAATGGAGACTGATTAGTGAACTAGGCATTTCTTCTTGTAGCCATGTCAGACACTCATGCGTCTCAATGGATGCACCTGAAACTCCATGTCAAGGTTTAAGGTGTCTGTTGTGAGTTCTCCACAAGTTGCTCCATTTAACAATCTATTTCATCTTTTAATATTTCAAACAAAGATTCAATGATTTTTGTTTGATAAGTTGATATAAATATATGCAGACAACTAAATGCTTACACACAAAATGCAAATAATGCATATACAGAAGATTAACTATGTACATATCCAGAATAGAGTAATGCTTGCTGCACCACATGCAGTGCAGCAAGTGGGGTGCAGGCCAAAAAATTTTATGTTTTGAAATTTTTGTATGGTGGGTCCTATCATGTATGACATGCCCGTACAACCCAATCTCCGATTAGACGACCCAAAAAAAATCTGAAAAATAAAAAACTGAGCCCATTGGGTGATTCACTATTCATTGGGCTTGGTTTTTTATTTCTCAGAATTTTCCGGGTCGTTCAATCAGAGATCATGTTGTACGGGCATGTCGAGTATGACAGGGCCCACAATATAAAATTTTAAAAAATAATAAATTAAACAAAAATTAACTGCTGCAGTAGATCGGACGGCTGCCTGCTTGCGCTGTTGGTATAACTCTGCTTAATATGCTAGTGTCTTTTTGGTTTTGGAGTTTGCAGTATGGCACTCATTGCTCTGTTGGCAATGGATATACATTTCCATCATCAACCATCATAGAATTTTCCACCTTAGAGTCTACATATCATTGATAAAGCATTGACAACTTGTATCATAGAATCTTTGCTGAAGGTGTCCGATGTTATTTGCTTAATGTGATTACTATGTTTCCCTTTGGTTTTACCGTATGATTGTAAAGGGATGAATATCTTGTACATGTGTTTATTACCCCTCTCTCTTTCCAAAATTTTCTCCCTAGAATTTACAAACCAAGGCCATAAATGAATGTTAGCAAGTTGAGTTTAGAGAGGAGCTCGAGAACCGATGTCAAGGTAAGCAGTGGTGGCGGCGCATGTTATAGTAGGTTGTCCTTTCTTCGCTTCCCTATGTGTTATTTTCTACAGTCACCCTTCAGATGATGCAAAGTGTGCAATTATTTGAGTGGTTATAATGTGTTAGTAGATCTGTGTTGGGGGCAGACTATAGGACTATAGTTTTTGTAATGTCCCCGCTACTAGGGAGGATACGAGTCCAGAATTCCCAAGTAGTAGATCCATTACCCGGATTAAGAATCCGGCTTACCCAAGATCTTTTGTTGAACGTATGACAAGTCTCAAGAACACAGTAACAATTTCATAAAGAAGTAGATAGATCCAACTGAAGTTTCCATTGATTACACGTCCATGATTACAATTGAGATATCATAGTGATACATAGTGACAAAGTACAACATATAGGTCAATCTCACAACTAACCACAAAGTCAGAAGATGAAGTCCTCTGGTGTCTCCTTGTTAACTTGGTATCTCTTTTACTGGCCTCTTCTTTTTCTTGAAAAACATATTATTTATAACTCATATGAGAACCCTAATGTTTAGTTCTCAGTAGGGATCATTTACATCCCTACTAATAGGGTTGTCAACGGTCCAAGTCCGGGTAGATCCATACCCAAAATGAATGTACCTAGACCTCGTTCAGACCCAATAAGGGTCATGGGTAAATGGGTAAATGGGTAAATGGGTTGGGTCCTGGGCCTACTTCTCATTTATTTGATGTTGAAAGATAAATGTAGTATAGAATTTATTTATCTTAAATCTCTATGTGCCAGATAATTGGGTTTGATTTGAGGTCCAAATTCTAAGAAATGGGCTCATAAATTTTTGCATGTATCACAATAGAAAGCTTAATGGGTAAATGTGTAATACCCAGACCCATAACTAACGGGTCCAAACGGGTTTGTTAATGGGTCTGGGCCCATTTTGACAGCCCTGCCTACTAATATCTCACACTCCAACCCATTCACTATTCTTACTCATGCATATTTATACTTACCTTTCTAAATGCAGCATAATATGTATGCAATATTTATATTACTAATTATTGCGAATATCAGATGAAAAAAGAGTGAACAACAAATGTAACATAGTGTCATAACTTAACATTGGCTAGATTCCATGCTTTTGCTCCTTTTCTTTTGTTTCTTCATTTAGTGATAATTTATAATTTAGTGGTAATTATTATTAACATTTTAAAATATAAAAAATACTTTCTATAAATTAACATCGTGATCGGTGTCTCATCTTACAACTTGAAGTGACATGGGATAATCACCCACTAATGGTCGTAATAGTGAGCAGGTCCAAATAGACCTCCCACCTCCACCTATTTTCCAAGCAGATTTTCGGAGCCTTACTGGATGAGGCAGAAAACAGGGGCTAAGTTGGGTTTGTAGTCTACTCCTCACTCCTACTGCAGCGTCCATGCCCCGGCCTATGAGTGCACTCAAGTAGGATCTTTGTCTCCTGTCCGAAGAGGTCTCGAACTTGGACTCTAAAATTGTAATCAAAAGGAGGGGTGCTCCGTTCCTCGGTGCCACACATGTCAAGGAACTTTAACCCGGACATCCCCTTATCTCCAGGAGGCATATCGTGTTGTTGGGTCTTCCCGCTAGTAAATGATGCCACTTCTTTTTTCATCGGTCATAAATTCCATAATAATTCACTATTAACATAGAAGGCCTCTATGCCTTTTTCTCTCTCTCTCTCTCTCTCTCTCTTTTCCCCCAGTAACATTTCTGGATTTCATAATCCTTATCCCCTGCTTTGGGGTCATCAAAGCCACATAGGCTTAGACAACCTTTGAAGTTTAAGTTTCCAAGTCTTTCCTTCTTTTATAACTCACATAGGCTTATATGGATTTAGTCCATCTCTCTTTATTTATCATTTCCTTAATAGGGACTTTCCACATGATGTGTCATAATGGAATACAAAACGTCTAAGTTTCATCATGCCTCGTATTTCACATATGAATCATCAAACATGCGTACTTGTCATGATAAATCATCATAAAAATTAAAAGTGAAACTATGCATGCATGCTTTTCTGTCATGCTGTGACTCACATGAACACATTAAGGGTTCAACCCGACAGAGTTTTGCTGTAAATAAACATGCAAGTTTACACCCTACAATCCTAAAAAATCTAAAATAAAAGAGACAACAGTAGGTGTCTCACCCGACCTTAATTAAGCGAACGTTGGCATGAAGAGAAATCTCCTTAATTGTGCTGGAGATGAATCAACATGCAGCCTCTGGTTTTGGGCAAACTGCCTCGCTGTAGTCCACTAAACTCCCTTGTATCTTACTCTCTATCTCACTCTTTTCCTCCTCCTCTCATTGTTTTTCTTCTCTCTTTAATCTGCTGGGGTGGAACCAGCAGTCTTGTTCTTCCTTGCTCCCTCTTTCTTTCTCTCTCTCTATCTCTCCCTCTCACCCTCCTGCTCTCCCTCTCTCTCTCTCTCTCTCTCTCTTTCTCTCTTCTTGGTGGGACGTCCTAAACAAAGGGGCTGCCTCCCTATTTAAAGGAGGAGGGAAGAGCTAAGATTGAGGAGAGGATAAGGATGGAAAGAAGATAAGGATGAGAAGGGGTGAGGTGGCACTAGGGGTGTTCACGGTTTGCTTTGGTTTGAGAGCAAAATTTTAGAAATCAAACCAAAAGTAGAGAGTCAAACCGAACAAAACCAAAGCATAGTAGTTTGAAACCGAACCAAACGAAACTGAAATATTTGCAGTTTGGGCCTTATAATAGGCCACTATAGTTAAATAATCCACTTCAACATTATTTTTTTTTAAAAATAGTTATTAAAAAATATTATTTAAAAATTATTTGAAGGTTTAAGTCCTGAAATGGACTATTATAGTTAAGCATCCTATTTTATTAAGGACTCCACCTTTTTTGTATAAGATTACGATCTAAAAGGTATTATTTGAAAATAATTTAAAATTTTATATCTTATAATTTGCATAAACTCACACTTAATCTAAGAATTTAATACTTATATTATATCCTTTTAACGTAATTTGGTTTATTCGGGTTGGTTTGATTTATGAACAAGAAAAATCAAACTAAACCAAATTTCTTAATTAGGTTTGGTTTCAAGCCAAAACGAAATTTTCAAAAGTTCAAACCAAACCGAATTGGCTGGTTCAGTTTGATTTTTCGGTTTGAATCCCTAGGTGGCACGCAAGGTGGCGTGTCATTGGATGGATAGGTAGCATGATGAAGTGGCATATGAGGTGGCAGGGAGGTAGCTTAAGGGTTAAGTAATCTCTATTCCTCCCTTCTTTTTAAAATAATTGTATATATACCCTTATTTCTAACTTTTTGATCGATAAAAATCTTTTTTTTTACCTATTTAAGGGTACTTTTAGGAACTTAAATTTTTTTGCTTAAAACTCTATAAAAATACTCTATTACATCATAAAGTCTCAACTTTTAATAATTGTGTTTATACTTTTATGAACTTATAAATATGTCCTTAAATTTTTGTAGGTCATTATAATTTTGTTCTGAAATATCTTTCCAAAAAGCTTTTTACACAGGAGTTTGTTCAATGAAATGGCGAAAATACTATATGCCTGTCATAGTGGCATAACAATTTAACATTGGAGTACGGTCCTCACGGTGATCTACGAGTCTTTCACTAAGAAGTGATCTTCTGTGTGCAATTAAGATTAAAAACCAAGTTGTTTTTCCTTTTTTTCTGGTGGGGATGTGTTTAAAATTGTGTGTACGGTGCATATTAAAGATTCATTATCATGCCCAAAGTACGTGCTGAAGTTTTTTGGACCATAACAAAAGTTGTTGCATGGCTGCAGAGGGCTCCTCAGAGTAATTGCTCTCATGAACGTTAGTACTTGATCAACCCCATTTTTCTCCTTAATGGGTTGAAATCTTGTCTACCACGATCAAAACCTTCAGTCTTCAATTAGAGGGACGAAGTTGGTTGGTCCTTGCAAAATAGAATGCTGTCAGAGGGATCCAGCAGCAATCCGGTGGAGCCCACTCTGATGCCTAAGTCATAAGGCTGAAGATGTTGCAGGAAAGACTGGGTAGCTTGAGTTCTAGAAAGCATACCTTTGTCAGTTGGGCCCAATGTCCTTATATAGCAATTGGTTCCGTGTGAAGGGACGTTTCTGGTCAAAAAAATCTTGTCCGAGATAAATACCGAAACCTGGTTCCGTGCACGAGTCCGCATGACCAGGGACCTCAAACCCCTAGTTTTGATTGGAGTAGGGGGAGCCTGTCTTAGCGGGGGAGGCCTGATTAGGATCCTGTCCGGATTCAAATTTCTCTTGGAACTTCTAGCTTTGGGCCATCCTTCATAGGCCGCTGTGTTCAGCGAACCCAGGGATTGGAGGATAGAGGGATTAGTGGGCCGGCCGCCCCATTAGTATTTTTTGGGCAGAACGAAATTCTCCTCCACTCCTCGAGGGAGAGTGAAACTTTGCCCCTAGTTGAGATTGGTTCATGCTTCTACTACTGGCTGTGATGTGGAAGCTGTCTTTTCGGTTTGTTCTTGTTCTAATATCTTGAATGCTCTGTGTAGTTATGCTGATGCTTGTTTTCATTAATTACATTCCATTTAGTACAATTGGTATAGGAGCCCTTTTCTTCCTCATTGCTGCTGTTCTCTGAGTCATTTTTGTTCACCTCTCTCTTCCCAGATTTTCTTTTAAAAAAAACTTCCCTTCATTGCAACTGCAACTTTAATTTGATAGATTCCATTGTGAGCATCAGCTTTTGTGTCTGGATGTAATTTAGCTAACACATTTTCGCCGGTTGCCTGGACTCACTCAGGTTACAGAGAGTGGGAAGCAGGAGAGGCATCTGGTCGCAACCGTTGGCAAGTTCAGCATAATTTGGAATTTCCAACAGGTCAAGAACAGCAATCACGCATGCTACCAGTACCAGGAAGGGCTCAAGAGCTGCTACTGCTACAAGATTGTCCTGAAAGATGAATCGATCGTCGACAGCCGGTTCATGCACGAGAAGTTCGCTGTAAGCGATTCCCCGGAGGCTCCCCTGGTGGTCGCAACACCCATGAAAGTGAGCTCTTTCAGTATATCAAGTCGGCGCTGATGTACAGACATGGCCTTGTTTTCTTTGGTACGCACGTAAAAATTGCGCCATCATTGGTTTGTTTTCCGCATAAATGTATTTTTATATAGTCTGCCTACCTTTGAAATGATATTTGTAGTTTTCTGGTTTGTTCCGTGTACATAGTTTCATCATTTCCCGTTTTCTTGTGGATGATGCAAGCTGGTTTTTTTTTTTTTTTCCCTGAAAGCTGACGTGGATTATGTAAAGTCGTCTCATTATTTCTTTGCTTACCACACGAGTGTAATTTGGTATACTGCATGTGGGTTGGTACTTGTAATCCTTGTTTCGTTCCTTATCGTCCCTATGTATCATAATTTCAACGCTCCCCGTTTTCTCATGGATTATGAGAGCTGCTGTTGTTTAGAGTTCATGCATGTGAAAGGTAATGATTCATCCGCTGAATCTCAGGGTCAACCTCTGTATGTCTTAGGCGTCGTACAGTAACACTTACGACTGGTATGTATAATTTAACGTCCGCATCTAATCCTTAAACATGTTATAATTAGCGTTAAAAATAATTAGAAGGTATGTTAAAATTATATGTTTGACAAAAAGATTTAATCAACATTTAAATATAATATATTTTATTATAATTCCCTCTTCGCCAGTGACGGTGGCAACCTTTGATGGTGACGACGGCGATGCCCGGCACGCTTGCAACAAGGGGGAGGAGCTTCGCTGTGCCAGAGGAGGGTGGATGCTTGGAACATGAGGAATTCCCTAGAGAAATCCCTCCGCGAGGGGGCAGTGACGGTGTTTAGTTTACATGTCACTCAATGAATAGTCTTTTAAAATGATATGTATAGTGGATAAGGTCATGGATTCAATTATTTTTTGATTGAATATGCGATACACACAAAATCTGATTATTCACTTATCAGTCTTTCTAGATCGATAACATAACGAATACAGTCGAATCTACATCGAGTCCACACCAAAGCCAACTCCTTTTCATCTCTATGAAATTATTACTTTAATAGAATCGGAATCAATGTCCTTAGGCAAGTTTGAACTTGAGAATGAATCAATGTCATTGCTCCTTGCGCAAGTTTGAACTTGGAAGAACATCATAAACGTTTAAAAAAAGGTTCTTATTAAAAGTGGGAGAAAGGAAAATGCATAAATATGATTCAGCCAATACAATATGACTGATGATCATGTTTTGTTGAATTGATACAGAGTAATGTTTGCTATACTGACCTTCAATGCAAATAGTTGAATCATCTTGCAATGTAAGATACTATTGGTCCACCTTAATATGGAGCACATGACTTAGACAGTTTTTTTTTCACGAGTGGACCTGATAAGTATTTAATGTGAGTGTTGACTCTTAGGTGCGACAAATGTATACACGGGTGACAAAGACTTTGTAGACGTGATAAATGCTATTTGTCATATCTACGAAGTATTCGTCACGCTTGCTAAATATTTATCAGACTTCTGGACATGATGATTGGAAACAGGTGTGACATATACTTTGTGGATGTATCATGTCCACGAAGTATTTGTCACGTCTAGAAGTGACACCCGTGCATGACAAATATGTTGTAAGCGTGTCAAATACTTTGTGGGTCACGCCTACATATATTTATCACGTCAAAAGTCACACTTATGCATGATAATGGACATGATATTTGTCGTGTTTATGAAATATTTGTCATATTTGTAAATATTGTCATGCCTACATATTTAATGTTTGTCAAACCCATTTGTGAAAAAAGGCTGTCCAAGCCATGTATTCTATGTTGAGGTGGACCAATAGCATCGTATATTGTAAAATTACTCAACCATTTATATTGAGAGTCAATGCAGCAAACATTACTCATTGATACTATAGTCCGAATTGCGTTGGCAAGGCATATGTTGTTAGCACACTTTTTTGCGTGCATTTAAGCTCTGTACTGATCATCTTTCGTTATTAAAATAGAACTAGTTGTATTTGAGCAAAAGTATAACTAGGAGCACTGCATATCATCAGAAAACAAAATCTCCATCGAACTAAAGGGCAATGATTTGTAGATAAGATTATTAAAAAGAAGAAATAGTTGTGGACCATCATAGCTCTAATTGATGCTAAACAAACATTGCTTCTGCCTTGCTTTCAATTATTGGAAGCTAATGGCACGTTGCGACTAGTAAGGAACATTGCATGAAAAGAGAAGACGATGTAATGTCACAGAGGACCCATGATCATGTGTAAGCGAAGATGTCTCAAGAGATTGAAATTAGCCCCCTATATTGTTATTGAATAAGATGGTTGCAAGGCTAAGCCCTAAGCAAATTCTTATTTGATAATCCATAAATTATATATATGTAGTATATCCACTGATCCTCCGTCGTCCAACTTATAGGTTTTGTTGGAATCCGGTTAAAATATACTTGTCTCTGTTTGACATTAAGTAGTTTTATCTCCATCGAGACCTTCTCACTCTTTGATTTAGCTTTTTATCTTTTAAGCATACTTGTTTTCTCGTCGTTAGCCAGTTATAATATAACTTGCAAGTTGCAAGTAACTTGTATCCCCAGGAGACCTCTCTATGTGCGTCTTTTGAGTATTCCCCTTCCTTTCTCGCACCTAGTTCTACACGTTCTACCTCACCAAGGAAGCCTCTTTTTTTTTTCTAAACATAATCTAGACAAATAACGGAGACACTGAAGAGGGAAACACCCACGTGGCCTGGATTCGAAACTTGGCGAAACGTGCTGAAATGAGAACGAGGAAGAAAAAAGTCACCCGTGAGAGACCGCGCGGGGTCTAACCTGGGATCTCCCGCCACATGCGGAAGTGGTATCCACTCGTGGTTTTGCGTGCCATCGTCTTCTTCAACAGGGCCGCTTGCAGCCCTCTTGTGGTTTTGCGTGCCTCCAGTTTTCAAGAATCCATGGCCATGGTAGTGCCTACTTAGCGAGCCAGCTGGTGTAGGAGGTGAACCTTTGTCCATAGTCGCCAATGCCACGTTTCAGGCCATCCACAAGTTCCTTGCCAGCACCAGCCAGCCCCCTTCGTCAAGGTAGAGTGGTGGCAACGACAACTACACTTTGCCAAGGGTGTTGGAGAGGCTGCTGCATCATAGGTGGAAGTAGCAGTAGCAAAAGCGAAGCATTAGGTTCTTTTTTTGTCATAATTTATTTGTTTCGTGTATGTAGAAGATAGATGTTTCTTTCATAATTTGCAATATCATATTCTGTATCAAGCAGGCGCTTCAACTGCAGACAGTGAACGTGCACCAGGGACTCGGGTTTCGTCAGGCAACAGGCGGCGGTTCCCCTCGCCGGCTCTCTGGCAGCTCGCTCGTCTCCGGCGCATCTCGTTGGGTGGGGGGAGTGACCCTTGGGGAGCTCCCCCCCCCCATCGGTATGTTCATTCCCTTCTTCCTCCTCCTTCCTTCCTTCCTTCCCTTTCCTCTGTCCCACTGCTATCTTCCTTCATAACCTCCCATCCTGCCATGACCACCTTTCGTCCAGCCGTAGCTACCATTGTCTAGCCTCTGTGCCTCCTTCTGTACCCTCTCTTCAAACCCACCTATGTGGGCAAGTTTGGGCAAGTTTTCGCTTCCCTGCTGCAACCCCATCCCTTCCCTCTTCCTTCTTCTCCTAGTTTTGTGGCTTGCCCTTATGATTTGTGTGGGTTTCTTCGGCGCCCTATTGGGCTCGGCGTGTTGGTGTTGCCATGTTTTCGATTCTCCACCCCTGTTTCTGGTTTGTGTGTTGCTTCCTTCCGATCTTCGGCAGATAGTGTCCTGACATCCTACGAGGTTTCAGTCGATCCAGATCTGGATCTTGAAGATACTTGGTGATGCTCGAGTTCTAGGCATAATCCGTACGTTGTGCATCGGCGTGCGTCTCCGAACTTCAACTTGGATTTGGCTGCTATTATGTTGTCGGCAGCTTCTCTTGCCATCATCCCAGAGGCGTCCAGCTTCTCACTTTCATCAGTCTTCCAATTTTCAAGTAGGCTTCGGATGGTATTCCCTCTGTGCTCTTTTGTTCATTATGTATTACTTTTACCCACCGTGCGAAGATGGTTGTATCTTGTGTTGCTCATCATGCCCCTAAGGCTGGCTCTGTCTCCCCTGTAGCTTTCCTATTGATGTTCCCTCCCTTGTCAGGTTACTTTGTACCTCTTTTAATAAAAATATATATATATATATATATATATGCTGTATGGATATAACACGTACTCCGGTACCATCCTTTAGGTACCTTTGCACATCAAGTGGCACTCTCTTTCTTTTCTTTTCTTTTTTTTTTCTTTTTTTTTGTTCACAATGTCACAGTGGCCAGACAGACATGTACATGTATTTATAAGTGACTAGGGATCAAACTCAAGATATCTTCCAGATTTGAAAATTATTTCATGCCGGTGGAGAAGTCAGCATAGTTAAGCAAGAACTCCTAAGTCCACGTGATTATCTGGAAAAGTAATTTTACGGACCAAGAGATAAAGATCTTAATAACACTTTTTTTTGGTTGCATAGCTGAAAAGTTTTTAAGTTCCAACCATGATCGAACCGGAGACCTCTCAATTGAGAGGTAAGTGGTGAACCAACTGTATTAGGCAGCTGGTTCAAGTGGCACTCTCTTAATTCTATTTCATTGTTAACAATCAATAAAAAAAATAATCATTCTCTCCACTGTGGCCATAAAATAGAATTGAGATAATCATTAGTATTGCTTATGTTGCGTGAGATCTCTGTAATACGAATAATGTTTGAATAAAGTTAGAGTAATACTTGCTGCATATATTATATATTTTTTACTATTTATTAGACTCGATTTTTGAATTTTTAAATTTTTTTGAGTTGTCCGATTGGGCAAAAAAAAATACGGACTGTTAAGGCACTTCGGAGACGACCTAAAAAATATATATATTATTTTTTCTTTAACCCACTACAATGACGGTGCGTGCAGTAAACACTGTTGTTGCAGCAAGTATTATTCATAAAGTTATTGCCGACACCTGTTATATTGGGAAGCTTTGACATCCCTAAAAGTTAGCAATTTGATGTCAAAGGTTGGTTCAAGAATTATACTTTATTTGTAAGATCTTTTAGTATATCCAATCCCAAAAAAATCATTCAAGTCATAATTAATCTGATGCAACGTACTACTACTCAAATTTATAAATTACTTTACTTCTAACTGTTTTGCTTACTTTGTTAGGATAACTATACTATTGAAGAAGATAACTTTACTTCCTAAAATGTCTTTTGAAGCTTACTTTTATGAAATATAAGATTGGTTCAAATGTTTTGATTCTCTTATTATTTTGTTTGCATCTATCGGGCTTTTACTCCAATTTGTTAAGTTAACCACTATCTACATCTCCAAGTATCTAGTTATATCACTTCCAATTTGATTCATTTACAATTTCATTTGTGAACATGTAGGTAGACCATGGTTTTGAGGCCTCTCAAAGTGGCTAGGACTTGGAAACCTGAATTCTAATGTTGAGTATTCATTTTCACGAACAAAAATCATAAAATAAATATTAGCTTAACTTAATCTGAAACTTGTCTACTTTTATCTTGTTTCTTTTATTTCTCTAGATGGAATGGAGATAAAGATGCTTTACATAATTGATAAGATTCCACTTTAGGCTATGCCTATACATGCGCGAAGCCCGTAACTTGTAACTAGTGGATTGTACTTCCCTAGATGTTATTTCATATTAAAGGTTTTCTTGACAAAAGGATAAAAAAATCTGGCAAAAATGTGAGCATGAAGAATATTCCTTTTTTATGCTATTGTGGAGGGTCCCACAGGTAAAAAGTAGCAAATATTCGGCCCTTCGTGAAAAGTCCATCCACCTATTTAACTAGTGTCTAAGTAATTTTTTTCTATTCCACGTTGCCAAAATACAGAAAAACAAAAGTAATAAAGGATTATGTGAAAATAAATAGTGCTCTATGCAAGAATTTAGAAAGGTACATCACATGTCAATTTTATTGAAGGTAACCTCTTAAATTAAAAATCTTATGGCATTGAGTTGAATAAGTCTAGAGCAAAAATCAATATCTTCATCTCCAATTCCACATAAACTTAGTAATTAAAAATCTTATGGCATCGAATTGAATAAGTCTACAGAAAATAAATCAAAATCTTCATCTCCAGGTTCACATAAACTTCTTAGTGGAGCATACATCTAGCTTTTAGACAACTAACGAATAAGACCAAACAATATTTTTAAATACAGGAAACATACAAGAGATATGACATGAAGGTGTGCATCTTCTCACTTTGTTCATGACATTAGGTGCACCTTAGCTTCTAATAAGGGTGGTAAACAAAAATCTGATTTTGATTTATTTTTTATTAAAGAAGTAAATTCGGCCGGATAAAAAAATTGTTCGAGTAATTATCAGAACATGTGCAATTTTTGACTAATTATAAAAATTAAAAATGACAATTATTATTTTTATATCCTAATTCTAATTTATTATTTTTTTTAACATCATAACTTATAAAGATGGATTCCATCCAATGATTTTTGCTAAGTATATATAATGAAGAGGATGAAGATTGAGGAAACCTTAAATAATTTTCAACAGTTTATGAAAATTATTTTTATTTTTGATGTCAAAATCCAAAATCAAATGGAAATAAAAATAGCATCTGCTTATTTAATAAGAATGACCAGAAATAGGATTTGACTATCGAAATGAGGAAAAATATATTTATGTTCCTATATTCTACTTGTTTACAGCATTTACATCCAGGCCATTCAGCCCACGTCTTCAAATGGAGCATTACCTTGATGGAGAATACTTGCTGCAATGATCTAAAATATTGCACTTGTAACTATCGTCCCAAATGTGAGATCAACCAGTAGGCGGTTCCTGTACCATTGAGATGCAGCTAAACTTAAAAGCAGCGTTCCGTCTTTTCTTTTTTCTCGTTTGGAACTTGGGCTCCATCCAATCTTGCAGCAAGTATTTTTCGTCACCTGAATATCACGTAAATCGCCAAGAGTAATGCTTGTTGCACTGAGAGTCAATATAGTAAGTTGAGTCATTTCGCAATGATGTCATTGTTTCACCTAGGTAGGGGTCACATGAGTTGGATATTTTTTTTCATAGATAGACCATACAAACATTAAATGCGAATGTAAAATTTTGAGTGTAACAAATATACGTGCATGTGACAAATACTCAATGGACATGAGAAATACTATTCGTCACATGTACGAAATATTTATCACATTTGAAACATATTTGTTACGCCTATAAATTTGTACATGATAGGGATCACAAGTACTTTTCAAGCATGACAAATATCTCATGAATATTTTTTAGGCGTGATAAATGCTTCGTGGTCATGACAGCACGCCCACATGTATTTGTCATGCTTTGAACTTTATACTCACATTTTATGCTTGTATGGTCTACCTGTGAAAAAATATATCCAATTCATATGACTCTTGTTAGGTGACCCAATAACACTTTATATTGTAAGATGCTCAACTTAATTGCAGCAAGCATTACTGCTAAGCGAAAGCTTGAACTGGCTCCTCTCTCACACGTTGGGCCGGACCAGCGCATCCGGCGGACCACTAAAGCGACACCGCCGTTGGTCCCTGGGCCTCCGGCCCATTAACATATCCCATGCCCCAAGGTGCATAGTAGCCTTGGGGAGCCTTGGGGGACATCATAAAAGTTTGCCCCGCCACGCTCTTTCGCCTAGTCGTCCTGTTCCCCACTTTTGTAGAGATCCCGCCGCGGGAGCGAACCCCCGCGCTAGGGTTTTCTCGCTCTCTAGGGGCGCAGCCCCAGGGTTTCTGGTGCTCGCCTCCGCCGCAAGAAGCCGAAGCTTGATCTCCCGCAAGGTAACCAGTTCCAATCCCTCGGTCTTCTTCCCTGATAGTACGGCGCGACTTCGCTAGGGTTTTTCTCGGATCCGTCTTCTGTGTCGGCGCACCATGTCTCGAGGAATCCGAAGCGTTTTTGCTTCGTCAGCATCACGTCCTGAGTCTAGTTGGAGATGTTGTCTAACCTAAGGCAGGAATTGGGATCCCAGTCTTGTTTCGAGTTTGATCGATCGCTACTGGTCGGTGGCGTAGAATCGGTTCGGTTTTAGGATTTCAGAAGGGCGAATCTTTGTGTTTTCCCCCATCCTCTTATGGTCTTCTTCGAGGGTTTAATTACTGATTTTTTTTTTTTCTCTTCCGTGGACATGTCGTGGATTTTTTTTCCTCCCGTTCTCTCTTCCATTTTCCTGTGGTTACACGGCAGAAAGATGAGAACTTTCCGTTCGCCCGTCGAGTTTATGGTTTTCAGGTCTTCACAAGAAATTGTCTGCCAGATATGTCGTTGTTTATCTGAAAGTTATATCTTTGATTTTCCAAGCTTGCATATGAGGGGAAGATTCTTTTACCTAAGTTGCTAGTGGAGTTACTGGTTTTTTCCCTTGTGGATTAGGTTCTGGCGTTTGTTCCTTATGTTGCATAGATTAGGAACATCTGATCATGTAATTTTTGCCCTTGTTTTTAACTGAAGCTATGGTGATTCGTTGTTTCAGAGATGGCTCGTGTGTACGTGGGGAATCTTGACTCGAGAGTGACTGAGAGAGAGCTTGAAGATGAATTTCGTGTGTTTGGTGTTTTGAGAAGGTAAACCAGGAACCAGAGTCTGTGTTTTGCTGGAGAGTCTTGGTCGAATTATATCTGAGGGGCATTGTGAAGTTCGTATTATGTTTCATATATGTGTATTTATGCATGTATGTATTTATGCTACTCATTAGAACATTCGGTGGGCACGTAGAAGTTGTTGTTATGCTCCTTAGACATCATTTGCGTATGAGTTACCAACATGGATATATGTTACTCATGGATATGTCTGAGGTGCATATTGGAGCTGTATTTGTATCCCTTAGATGCATCCAAGCTGCAATTTCCAGGCAATGGGAGCTCCATAGAGTCCTCATACTTTTTTCTCCAATAACTAGAAAGGAAAATAGATAAAGAGTAAATGTTACCTAGAGTTGTGGTACATGGAGAACATCTTTTAGGCACATAAGGAACGATTGGGGATCAGGCACAGATTGGATTGGCCGATCATGAGCTGATCCAGCCTAACCCCTCCTTTAATAGTTCACGAGGTCCATGAAAAAATTCAAAAACATGAGAAAAGTTTAAAATATATAAAAATGGGTATTACTTCAGAACAAATAAGAGCTTGGGAGAGCAAAGTGAGATAGATGAGCATTGAAAAAAAGAGTTAGAGATAGTGTTTAGAGAGAGAGAGAGAGAGAGAGAGAGAGAGAGAGAGAGGAGTGAAAATGGGTTGACATGGGGGGTGGAATGGCTATGTTGGTGCTTTTTATAGCCCCCAAACTAACCCCAAACCCAACTAGCCATTGGAGGCCCTCTAGCACATGCTAGAATCAGAACCCAAAAGCTAGGTGGGATTGGCCATATTGGTTGATCCAGGGGCAATCTTGCCTTGGATCGACGGATCTGGCTGATCCCATCTGACCCAGGTCCTACCTCTAATCAGCTAAGGTCAGATTGGGTAGTGTATTTAGCTCATCAGATCAGTGGATCCAAACCGATCTGTTCTGATCCTTCCATGCT
Source organism: Zantedeschia hybrid cultivar (assembly GCA_030544215.1). Classification (NCBI taxonomy): domain Eukaryota; kingdom Viridiplantae; phylum Streptophyta; class Magnoliopsida; order Alismatales; family Araceae; genus Zantedeschia; species Zantedeschia hybrid cultivar. Next base: position 37,252,803 of record JARZZO010000013.1, read on the forward strand.
TTTGAGTACCACAACAGTTAGTTCTAGCTCATATTCAATGGGAAAATTAGAGGATAATTTCATGTGATTCATTCATCTTTTAAATGAAAATTTTAATTATTTGGGCTGTGAGTTTTGTTCAAAGAGATGCTATTCCATCAATATATGCTTTATGCATCTGTGAGAGCTTTATTTTTCTCAAACTGCTAGTCCTTTTGAAGGCGCTGTAACCCTCACACATCACTAGGAGGTACCCTGCTATGCTACCCCTTTTTGATGGGGGTGTGCCGGCAGGGGTCAACTATGTGAGGTGAGCTTTGAAAACCCCCACAACCTCATCGGCGAATGATTTCCACTGCTGTAAGAATGCAATGGCTCAACTATCTGCAGTGAGCTTTTAAGATCCCCTGGACCTCATCGGCGAGTGATTCCAACTGCTGTAAGAATGCTATTAATCATTTGCTTATCTTACTATTATCCATCCTATTATCCCTCACTTCTTTCTCTGAGCAGCACTAACTGAGTTAGAATTCAAGTTTTATGGTTTTTGGCTGTTCATTGTGTTATTCTGCTCATGCTCCCATGTTACAGCATACATAAAATTTATTACTTATAAACCATGTTCCGAAGGATGTAAGACTGATTGTTTCTTGCATTTGCCTGTCGGGCCTCGAGACAATGTGTCTGATCTACAGGTGTTGTAGCCCAGCTGAAATTGATAGCCTTAATTATTAGTTAATCATTTTGAATGTTTTATGTGCAGTGTATGGGTTGCTCGTAAGCCACCAGGGTATGCTTTTATTGACTTTGATGACCAAAGAGATGCTCTTGACGCTATTCGTGAGATAGATGGTTTGTAGAGGAAGATTATATTCTTGAATATATATATGAACCTTATTCCTTTAATTACTATTAGGAAGCATTTTTCAGCTTACCAACAAATCTAAATTGATGTGGGAACCTTGCGTCTTTCCGTTTCCATCATGATCTTGTTGATATAGGTAAAAATGGATGGAGAGTAGAGATGTCGCATGGTGGACGTGGTCGTGCTCGTGATCGCTATGGAGGTTCTGATATGAAATGTTATGAATGTGGTGAACCTGGTCATTTTGCTCGTGAATGCCGTCTTCGTATTGGTTCCAGAGGACTAGGGAGTGGAAGGCGTCGTAGTCCAAGTCCCCGGTACCGCAGGAGTCCTAGCTATGGTAGAAGGTAACATGAACAAATCATAATGTTGTCGAAAGTAATTTGAGAGAAATGATTTATGGTATCTAAGTAGAAGTTTGGAGTAGCAGTTTGTATTACATATGAATACCTCTTATTGTCACATTTGGATCAGCTGTCTGCTGAATTACTGATTTGCTAGGTAATTGAATTTCAACATTGAAATCTAACATAGCCTCTGTTGTTGCAAGAAAGTTTGTAGTGTGTCTAGTAAAGAAATTTTGTTAGTTATTCTAAAGCAATTTTATTGGTTTGTTCTGGGCCATTGTTCGGCAAACAATCCAAGCATTAGCTGTTGGTCGACAGATATCTAGTCATTCAACGAGTCTATAGCTATTGGTTGGATCACATGTCAACAAGCTAATGCGTTGTGTTACCCAATTGTTCATGGACTTTGTTCTGCTCCCATCTTTTAGGGGGTTTAGCCATTCTGGGAGTTTCGGAAGCTCACCATCACACCGCTCAATCTTGCTGTTGGGGCCCTTTGGGGTAATATGGGTGTCTCGTGTAAAGTGCATGGGGGGAGTTCTCTCTCATTTAATTAATCTTCGAGGAAAAAAAGCATGGCTGTATGCCAAGCGCTTAGGGAAGCATCTGCCTTGCTTTGTTGATTCATTTTATTAAATTGGGGTTTTGTTTATCTTCAGCAGGAGCTATAGTCCTCGTGACCGCTCTCCAAGGCGCCGCAGTGTCTCACCTCGCTGCCGCAGCTATAGTAGGTCGAGGTCACCGCCGTACAAGCGTGACCGTGATGAATCACCTTATGCCAATGGGTATGCAAACGATGCCTACCTTTCTGCTGATGTAACATTGGGAAGCAACATCTAACATTTGCATTTTCTGCACTGTAATGCAGTAACTCTGATACCAGGGATGTGCGCCGGAGCAGGAGTTGAAGTACTTTCATGGCTAGGGACAGTATGGTTGATGCTTATCCTTGGGCTTCATTGATTCTGAGACAGCAGACTGTACTCTGTTGTCTGAGTAATGCTTCAACCATCACTACTTGGATTTGGACATGATTCCTTAGTTTATTTTTCTTTGGGTCTTATATATTTTCTATTATGCATAGTTGTTTCCTACTGATCCATCAATAGTGGAGATTAAGACTTGTAGACTGTCACTGAGATCTGTAACTTCTTTTTCTTGTTTGTTGAGGAGGCGTCCTGCTTAAACGACTTCGTACGCAGTTTTGCTGCATCACCACCCTTTGATTTTGCGCTTCACCCACCTGGTTTCGTTCTTCGCATGCCCCGTCGTGCCATCTTCACAAAAAATGAAGAGTTCTTCGCACGTCCTCACCTGCTGTCTCGGAGAGTTCTTCGCACGTCCCCACATGTCCCTCGTGCATTCTTGCTGAGATGCCTCTCTTCTTGATCCCCTGTGGTTGTGACAGTTTGTCCTTTAAAAACTAAAAAGGTCGAGGAGCTGCTTCAAACAGGCCAGCAGGTAACTCGATCTGCTTTGATAAGAAATTAGGTTCTTCATATTGTTACTTACAAACTACAGGGTTCTGGATTCTGCTGAATGGGTTCATCTTCCCGGCATTGTCAACCTCTCCGAGGATGAAAAAGGAAAACCTTACGGTGTATTCTACATCAAAGGGTTGATTGAGCCTTCTCATCTGTGGCTTCTTCACTTCAGTGCTGAAGCTGCTTCGCCATATAAAAGGGGAACGAGTCTTGCAACCTTGGGAAGTACGTCAGGGTTCCATAGTCCAGGGTGGTGATGACTGTAGGTTTCGCAAAGATGCTTGTCCTTTTGCTTTGCTTTAGTGGCAATTTGTTCTTGAAATAAAAAGAATCATGCATGTTGAAATTCCCTACTTTGCTTGCTCGCTCCCTGAAAATAAACTTCTTTGAGGTTGAGGTTGTGTTTCTTGAAATATCCAACTGTTGAGTTGGTTTCCGGCCCGTCTGCACAGTCATTCGTATAAGCCCATCTGCACAGTCACTCGTATGACAAAAGGCCAGCAAGCGAGCAGGGATGGTAGTAATTTCCAAGATCGGGCCCTGCTGCTACGAATAATTAGTTTTCTTCAAGTGCTGGGGTAAATGTTTGTCTGCAGTGTGCGGCTTCTTTGAATACATGCGAAGCCCACAGTTATCTGGTTATTTATGAGCATGGATATCATGCAGTCCAGATATCTCTGCTTTATTTGGGCCTGGTTTTCGTGGTCACACTTTGATTCGCACTCCGGACTGAGTGATATATTGGGGGGCGCAAAATTGCCAAGAGCTGTTATGTAGTGATCGAAAGTAATCAAGGTGGAGTATGGTTGAAGGGTGGTGCTTGACATGATTGTTACTCTTCTACTGGTTATGGTGGCTCTTATTCCAAATGGATACGACTCTTGATCTTGCCCTTCTAAGTTGTGGTTGCTATCGTGGTATGCCGCATACAATTATATTTCGAAGGTCAAGGGTGTATGGGATTGATTGCCTTCGTTGGCATAAAAGAGATTCTGCAAAGCTACTTGATTGCATTGATTTTTGGGTAATACTTGTTGTATTGTCGGTGGTGCATCTTCATTTTTTTTTATTTAATTTAATTGAAAATAAAAAATCGAGACCCTTTTTGCTGTGTTGGGTTTATTATGGATTTTTTTTACTATTCATTAGAGTTTTGTTTTTTATTTTTTAAATTATTTTAGGTTGTCTGATTTGAGGTCGTGTTGTGTGGACATGATGGGTCTGACTTAAATTCTTAAAAAATAAAAAGATTGGAGCTGCACCCGATGAGATGCAACTCTTTGATATTTTGTCTGTGTTTAGTGGGTTTTATGAGGGAAGGGGGGTTAGTTGGTGTTGTAAGATCCGTGGAACTTTATGTACCCTGAGAAAAGAATTGGTGAACGGCCTGTTTGATGTGCGCCACAAAGTTATTGCTGCGGGACTCCTTTGTTGCAATTTGGAACTCGTACTTACTTAAGGGTCAAATTCATTACTGAAGAAATCAACAGCAACATTTTGTTGCGGGCCAGACAACTCTTCCACATTTTGAAAAATTATTGAGATTTTGCCAAGTAACAGTTAGAATGTAGCAGTTTTAAAAATTAGGATAAAAATTTGAAGGAAACACCAAAAGAACTTTTAAGAGAGAAGTGGCTCTTCCATTTTGATTGTTGTCTTTATTTTCAACTTAAACACAAGAATTGTATGTGCTTATAAGAAGAGAAAAAATAGAGTTTTTAGGAGGTTGGACACTTGTAGCAACTCAAAATTTGGTATAACTATTTTTACCCAACATATCTTTATTGAAAATAAAAGCTGAAGATAGCGTCTAGCTAAAAATTTTGTCACCCACATTTTATAGATAGCTTTTTTTGTATTTATCTCTGTAAATGGATGAATTTGTATGTATATCAAATCACTGATTTGTATGTATATTCTAACTCCCACATAATGTCATAAATTCTATTGACATCTTCAAACAAATTATGATTATATCCTTTTTTAAAATATCATGAACTCTAATGAAATGTTAGAAAGTTTCCGTAATTGAAAGATGTAGTATGGATGAAGTCAGGAGTATATATATATATATAAAGAATGTTAAAATCTTTGTTGAAATTTAATTAGAGTTTAAGGCTTTTGGCAGCAGAGTATAATTATAATCTTTTTAAGGATGTCGGAAGTATTTATAATAATATATGGGGATTAGAAGTTTTACTTACAAGAAAAAAATCCCTATATTTTATTAGACTGCACCATAGAATATTCGTGTGGCCCGAGCTAACTCAGAGACCAAACTCAACTTACTTGTATAACCTTTTTTTCACTTGCCGCAATGATGTATCTTTTAAGATGCTGTACACGTAGTACAGAGTGGTGCAGCAATTACATACTTTCCGATTCATCTTATTAGAAGGAGCGCGGTTATATTGCAAAAGTAATATTTGCTGTAATGTCATGCATTACAATTCAATGTAGATTGTAATGTATGACACAATAGTCATTTGATTAGATCTGGATCGGACAGTTACTATGCAACCCGTTTAAATTTAAGAAAATTATTTGAAGATCATTTTTTATTCGTTTTTATTTTTTTGTACGATTTTTTTTATTTCTTTCTTAAATGTCCGATAAAAAATTTAACGATACATTCGGATTACTAGTATTGCTCAACTTACGGTGGAGTGTGGACAGATGGACCGGATGTTGGGAAACTTAACGCCGGTGGGACCGTCTAAGGTGAAAGGGTTGATGCTCGACCAGAAATTAATGACAAGGTCCACAAGTGGACCCATGATCAGTTTGCTAAAATAAAAGGTTATTCTAAATAATAAAATTACTTATTTTATCTTATTTCAACATAAGCTAAAATATATTGTAAATTAAATTTTTGATATAAATAATCCAAAAAGTCCCCCCGAATAATCAATTCGGTTATCAAAAGGTAACGTAAAGGTTTTTTTTTAAGGTGACAACTAAAGTTCTATTGTTCGGGGATGTTAGCACGAAGGTAAAGTTCACCATTTTTTATTACCCTGTTAAAAAGAGAAGCTTAAGTTGAATACTTTTTCACAAATTTATCTGTTATAGTTACTTGTACTTTTTAAATATAAGTCAATTAAGTGTATACATATCAGGTGGGTAAAAAAAATGGAGAAACTTTCCCATCAGAATAATATTACTCAAGTTCAATAGTCTTCTTCCTTTCATCAACTGTTGAGGGCTGCTAGTGTGACCTGATTTCTTTTTCACTTTTCTTATTCCTGATAAAAAAATTTAAATTCATTTTTTTTTCACAAAATCACAGATAACAGTTAATGTAAAACTAAAAAAAACAGCTAATTTCATTTAGTCACAAAAGATGAGTGAAAAAGCAAGAAAAAAATCCCGTCATCCAAACATTTCCCTTCACCGTACGGGTTGCTGGGTGGAAGGCGAGGAAGCCGACCGTTACCGAAGCCGTTGACAAACGGACTCTATCTAACCGAAACTGTCCGGAGCACCGACGCTTGGTTATCGGTTATCCGTTACCGTTTCCACCCCGAAACCTGGCCCCTCCCGTTGTCCCCTTCACCAACCCACCACCGGTGACGCCACCACCATGTTCCCCCGCCCGAAGCACCCCCCCCATTGGTGGAGCCGCCGCCCGGTGGGCGTGCCCAAAGCTCGCAGCTTTTGGACCACCAACACACCCCTTAATCCCCAAACCCCCCCCAGTGACGCTGCTCCCACTCACTGCCACCAGCGTCGCCATCAGCGTCACCCACCTTCGTTTCTGCTCAAGGCAGCCACAAGAGTTGCCTTTCCAGGATGATGGGTTCTGTAGGCATCTGCTATGTTTGTTCTAGCCACCCCTGCTCGCCACCGTGCTGGTGTTGTTCTCCAACTCTGGTGACCCAGCAACACACTGCTGCTGCAGAGCTGTAGGCAGCTCTGTGCAGCGCGTGCGCCACGTCAGGACCATGAGCAAGAACAGGAGAACTGTTCTCTCTCTCTCTCTAACTCTAAGTCTCTCTTCCCTGGTCAAGGGATGGTCCCTTCCCGTGCATTGTTAATCTTATTCTACTGTTCCCAGTTGTGGGTTTGTGGCCGGACCCAGCTCCCATCTCCTTCTTCTTGCCACTCCCATTGACTTTCTTGTATAAAACTCTTGTCTTTCGTCTGGTTGCAAGGTCATCGAGCGCCAAAGTTTCCTCCTTTCTTTACTCCTTGGTCACATAATAGGCAGGGGGTGTGAAAGGGGGAAGAAGCTTATGAGAAGTCATGGTCATCACGACCTCGCATTCAAGGAAGAAAGAGACAGAAGAGAGAGGAAAACAAAACAATAGAAAATGGTAGGAATAAGCGGACATCCCTCTCTCTCTCTTCTCTTCTCTCTCTCTCTCTCTTTGTGCGTTTCAGCTCTTCTGCTGCAGTGAGATAAAGTATAATAAACATATTTAAAGGGGGCCCTTCCAGCGGCTCTGGGTGCTGCCCTTTTTTTTTCCTCTTGCTTCCCATTTAAAGAGGACCCATCCATTTCCCACGGGGAGGAAATAGGGCCAGATCCTCCTATCCCTGGGCGGTGGCATGGTGATGGTGGTGGTGATGGCTATAAGGGCATCCCCGGATCAAAGCTTGCAGCTTCCGTGACCCCCTTTTACCCCCCACCTCCCCCTTTGATTGCTGCTTTTACTTGCTCTCTTCAGCCCTTTTCAGAACCATGAAAAGTTCGAGCTTGTCGCTGAGCTCCTCATACTGGCGGGGTGTTTAAAGCTGCGGTCTTGGCCGCTCGTCTGACTCCTCTAAGTCGTTTCCTTGGATATTAGCATTTGGGCTCGATGTTTTCCTCCAAAGTTGAAGATGAGATGGAGGTCAGGAAGGAGCGGACGGTCAGGTGAGTGGAAAGCTGGGATCTTTGCCAAATCTGTTGTTTTTGTATTGTTAAGGGCGGTTTCATCTTCTGTTTCATCCACAATGAGAAAGGGGTTCCCTCTTTTGCTCGTTAAAGTTGGTCATACGTGATTTCATCCAGGAAAACATGGTTCTTCTGATCTGCAGTTCGGGGAAGTATTCTTCTGGAATGTGGGTAGATAACAATTTTAAACTCTGTCTGGGTTATCGGTTAGTTGCAGATCAAAATGTAGGCAAACTTTGCTTCACTTATTGTTAGACAAGCGATAATCTTTTCTTGATATCAGTAGATTTGTATTTATATATTCGAATGTGAGGAGAACAAAAATTTGTGTGGATCCATTGTTTCCTTAGTGTCTAGGGTTTAGGAAAATCAGGCGGCGAGTGGTCACTGGGTTTTTTTAATTTTTATGTTCTATGGTAGTAGCTAAAGCTGCCGAATTTTTGTTAATTTGATTTTCAAGATACTTTAAAATGTTTATCAAATTGAGTTTTCATTCATGTTTGAAGGTTTCATCATGACGACAAACAGAACCCGATCAAATTGGCATACCAGCTTCCAAAGTCTGGGGGATTCAACTTTTGCAGAGTGGGTAGTAGTTCAACAGGAGGTTCCAAAGTGTTCTCTGAAGAGCATGAATCATGGCGAAAGCGGATACTGGACCCCGGAACTGAAATCATGCTAAAATGGAATCGGGTCTTTCTCTTGACATGTTTGGTGGCACTGTTTGTGGATCCTCTGTATTTCTATTTACCCTCAGTGGGCCAAGGAGACGATAATTCTTCATGCATCAAGCTTGACCAGCATTTGAGTATCGTTGTCACCTTGTTCCGGACAATTGCAGACTTATTCTATCTATTGCACATGGTTATAAAGTTCCGAACAGCATATGTGGCCCCAAGCTCTAGGGTTTTTGGTAGGGGAGAGCTTGTCATGGATCCCAAGAAGATCGCAAGAAGGTATCTACGATCAGATTTCGCTATAGACCTTGTGGCTGCATTACCTCTTCCTCAGGTGCTCTCCCTGGCAACCCCTGACCATTCAAATACTGGCACAACTTAAATTAATGAGGCAGTCAAAGTTATCCTTTGTGTGCCTTCCAAAAAAATAAATAAATCAATCTTGGTGGTTTAATATTTGATTGTAGAGTTGTATGTGGCTGGACTTCACATTGAGATCAACTTCCCTCATACTTACGTGTGACATTTTACATTCAAGTACATTATTCTTAATGTTTGTAATGCACCTCAACACTGTTCTATTTCTGTATGATACATTGGAGGTTAGGGGTCAAATATTTTTTGAGTTTTCTGAAAGCTTGAAAGCATTTACCCTGTCAATCACCTAAGGTGCATGTTGTGTTGTTAAGTGGAACACTTGTGGATAGATGCCTTTGAAAACTGAATATGAACAGAAGTTATAGAGATGAAATCTGTGTTGTCAATTAGAGAGGATAAAACAAGCAAGTTCATACCCTACCAGCACAAAACCCTCCAGAAGTTTAAAGAGATCTTTGAAGGTCATCCAACCTTGATGGGCAAAATTATCCGGTTTATACATCAGCATGTTGCAAAGAAGAAAAATAAAAGAATACTTTGCAAATGTCTCCAGAATAAAAGTGAAATTGTGGGTGTCAATTACAGAGGACAAACAAATAAACTCATTATTCTACTGGCATTAAAACCTCCAGTACCACTGATGTGAATAAACTTTAAAGAGAGCTTTGAAGGTCATGCAACTTTAGGCTTGTCTAGTTATCGGGTTTGGACAAAAGAAAAATGAAATAAGACCTTGTGGATGTCACCAGAAGGACCTGGAAATTCAATTGGTAGGTCTGTTCTTCGATGCAACTTTGCAAGTAGACTGATAAGTAATTGCTAGGGCTGTGCTTCTATGCAACTTTCCAAGTAGACCGATAAGTACCCACTATGTTAGAATTTTTCGCAAGTCCATAAAAGACGATCCTGTTCTGGTACAGATACATGTACTAGATGTGCTTGATATATGTCCAGAGGGATATGTGACCTATCTTAATAAGAACCTACATGATAGATAACTGCCTCAAGTATGATATCTTCAACATTCCATCAAGATTGAGTGCATACCTCTCTGGCTTATACAACCGCCATGATAGACGTAGGGGTGTACCATGACTGCCATATGGTTGGAATGTTTCAAATGACACACATCCTACCAAGTGAACACATGCATCTAGTAATGCCATATCTCTTTACTTTCTTTGTAGCATTTGTCTAGACCAAGCCATCACTATTTAACTGTTTGTCTTTTTCTTATATGATTATATATTTTTCAGTTTAGGGAGTTGTACATATGCCAACTGTTTGTTTTCTTTTTTCTTTGTTGTTGTCGTGCAGATTGTCATCTGGCTAATTATACCAGCAATTAGAAGCTCTAATGCAGATCATAACAATAATGCTCTTGCTATGATTGTTCTCCTTCAGTATATTCCTAGATTATATTTAATCTTTCCTCTGAGTTATCAAATCATCAAAGCTACTGGAGTTGTCACAAAGACTGCTTGGGCCGGGGCTGCATACAACCTACTTCTTTACATGTTGGCTAGCCATGTACGTTATCTCATTTTCACCCCCTCCCCCCTATTGACTAGTCTTTCTACTTGTACCTTAGGAGCTCTACTGTTGTAAAAATATTTATACAGGTGTTGGGAGCATCATGGTATCTACTGTCAATTGAGCGCCAGACCACATGCTGGAAGTCAGAGTGCAAGAATGAAACGGCCATAGGAAAAATACCACAATGCCATCCTAAGTATTTAGACTGTGATTTCTCAGGCCAAAGTGAGCGCCAACTATGGGCAAATAGCACAAACGTGTTTGCAAAATGTAATGCCAGCAATGATAGCATTATCTTCAAGTTTGGCATCTTTAAGAATGCTTTAACCAATGGAGCTGTCTCTGCAAAATTCATGGAAAAATATCTGTATTGTCTTTGGTGGGGTCTACAGAACCTAAGGTATGATCACATGTTCCTACATTGTCCTTATAGTTGTTAAATTACTTTCGCTATGCTTGACAATTTGGGAGGGAATTCTATTGATTGGCTGCATTCGCAATATGTAAGTTGTTAGTCAACTGATTATGCACCTGCCAGTGGGGCGAGCCTATTTCTCTACATCCGATGTGTGACAATGATATATTTCTGTAATATGCCTCAAATTGTATTACAATATCTTACTAATATTGCCTTTTCCTTATGCATTCCACATGTTACATTAAATGATTCCCCCGTCTGCATAAACTGAGGAATACCTGTTTATTGCCTACAGTTCATATGGACAAAATTTATCAACCAGTACATACATTGGGGAAACATCATTTGCCATATTGATTGCTATAGTCGGCCTGGTTTTATTTGCACATTTGATTGGGAATATGCAGGTAATGTACTGATCATACCCCTTCTAGATAAATGTATTGACTTTTGCCTAATAGAAACATCTTGGCAAAATGTCTTTTTATACTTCCTGGGTACTCTACTTTTTCTATGTCTTCTTGTCTCAAAACCTTTGGCATGATTTATAGTTTAGTGCATTGGACCTATTCTTAATATTCAGATTTAATAATATCTATTTTCTGGGTACTCTATTCATACTATAGCTTGTTTTCTCATAACCTTTGGCATGATTTTTTGGGTTAGTGCATTGGGCCTAGTGCTTAATATTCAAATTTGAAAATATCATACTGCATGTAAGTGTGTACCATTGTTTGTTATGTTGTGTTAGGGCAATTAACTACAAAGTATGGAGTTCATGTAAAAAATGAAACAGTTGCAGTTGCATGTTAGAACCCATGGTGCTGTTCAGAATTGCTTGCTCAGGCCTGAATACAAAGTTGAAAACCAGAATGACAGACCCACAGTACATACATTCATCCTATTAGTTTGCATAAACCTAATGGAGGTGGCAACATGATTGGCCACAGAGCTTGAAGGAGGTGATTCACCATGTTTCTGAAGTGAACCACTGGCTCAAAACTCAAGTTAGACAGTGGAGATGCCGAGAACAAATATCGGCATGCAATGGCTAGGGCTGTTCATGGTTCAGTTTATAGGGATTTTTTTTTTCAAACCAAACCAACCCAAATAGATAACATAACCGAACCAAGCCAAACAATTTTGGCTTGGTTTGGTTTAAACTGATCAGCCATTAAGTGCAGATTGGCTCGGACCTGGGAGCGCTTATATAGCACAGAACTGGGTGACCTGAGGGGAAGAGGGCTTCTCTTTATAGATTTTTGGGTCTGTTGACTTTCTGTCTTCTCCGATACAGGACTACACAGTCCCCTCACATACGCTGCTCCGCTCACATATGCTGCTGGCTGAGCAGCAGGGTGCCTTGGCCTTTAGTCCTATACCGGGCAACTAAAAGAAACCTCTATCAGAAAAAGTTATAAAGTATATACTATCCAACACATCCTGCATCTCCAAAGCTGAGCCTAGTGGGAACGGGACCTAGGCCTTGGCCCAAAGTAAAATGTAAAGTAAAAAAAAAAAAAAAACTGTGGTGTTATTAAAAATGTAACATAGTTCGGTTTGAATGGTTCAGTTTGGGTTTTGCGGTTTGAGACTTGGGGAACCCAAATCAAAGCGAACTGTCTCTGAAACCAAATCAAACCAAAGTTTTGGTTTGGTTTGGTTTTTTTGTTTGAACCAAATAGTGAACACCCCTGATGTGGGACAGCTACCACGAAGGATCCGAACACGTGCTACAGTCCGAGATCAGCAATATACTCTACAAGGAATGGCAAAAGTATATCAAACAACTGCAGTGTCCATGAGAGAAAATACGTGAATTAACAAGAAACTGCGCTCGGGTGCCGTCCCCTCGCAGCAATGAAGTGAATGGATCTATGGCAGTGGGAACTGGGAACTACCTGCTGTCTAGGGCATCAATAACACAAACAACATCTCGACAGAAGCCTCGACATAGGTTCTCACAGCTCACAAACCGGCAGTAATCATTTATTAACCGAGCTAGAACGTCCTAAATCACACAAGCATGGTGGCAGGTTTAACCATATATCAAAAGAGCAGTTGGGAGGGTAATATCGAACACTCACCGGTCTGCTGAAAAGCGGGCATGCCCTCCTTGTTAGCAAGCAACCACGCAGGCGCTAAATACCACGAACCCTCAGTGACAGGTTTTGCAAAGAAAGACCAGCGTCGTTGCTGGGCCAGGACTAGAGAAACGGGCCTGAACCCAGGCTCGTCAGCAGTGGGCCAAACAAGCTGGCCTTGAGGTTTCAGGGCCTGGCTCGGGTGCCGTCCCCTCGCAGCAATGAAGTGAATGGATCTATGGCAGTGGGAACTGGGAACTACCTGCTGTCTAGGGCATCAATAACACAATCAACATCTCGATCATGGATGGCAGTACCGGCCGATACCGGTACGTATCGGCCGGTACGTACCGGTATCGGCCGGCACCGGTACCGTGGGTACCGACCGGTACCGGGCCGGTACCGGACTGGTTTTGGGCCGGTACTGACCGGTACCGGGCCGATACCGGCCGGTACCGGACCGGTACGTACCGGTACCGGACCGGTACGTACCGGTACCGGTACCCACCGATACCGGTACCAGTACCGGTACTGCCATCCTTGATCTCGATAGAAGCCTCGACATAGGTTCTCACAGCTCACAAACCGGCAGTAATCATTAATTAACCGAGCTAGAACGTCCTAAATCACACAAGCATGGTGGCAGGTTTAACCATATATCAAAAGAGCAGTTGGGAGGGTAATATCGAACTCTCACCGGTCTGCTGAAAAGCGGGGCATGCCCTCCTTGTTAGCAAGCAACCACGCAGGCGCTAAATACCACGAACCCTCAGTGACAGGTTTTGCAAAGAAAGACCAGCGTCGTTGCTGGGCCAGGACTAGAGAAACGGGCCTGAACCCAGGCTCGTCAGCAGTGGGCCAAACAAGTTGGCCTTGAGGTTTCAGGGCCTGGCTCAAACGACCATGGCGGGATGGGTGAAGGCGTCGTGGGTGACACGTGGCAGCGTGGTCAGGCTCGTGTCGGGGACGAGTTCGAGTGCGGGCTCGAATGACGATGGAGAGGGGCACGAACGACGGCATGTTTCCATGTGGCACAGGTGGGCCCGGTGGGATCGAGCAAGCGGCACGCGCGACGAGGAGGGTGTTGGGCGAACGTGTGGTGGCGGTGCAGGGTGGACGCCCTTACGAGGGTTGCGGGCGACAAAGTTGGCCCAGGTGAAGCCGGGCGGAGCGACGCATGGGGGCGACATGGCCCGCAATCTCGAACGGCAGATGGTGGGGTGCACGAGGGTGCTGCTATGTGGCGAGCGCGATGATGAAGGTGGCAGCGTGGGTTCTCTTCACAAGCGCTAGGCGACGAAGACAGAGCAGGGAGAAGAGAGAGATGGGGAAGGAGGGAATGGCACGGAGGCTGAGACAGAGGAAGATGATAGGGGAGGGAGGAAGGGACGAAGAAGGAGAGGAGGGGGAGATGAAAGGGAGCTACAAGGCCTCTCGCCCTAGGGAACTGTGCCCATCACGGGTTCATTCCTCATTCTGCCATTCAAAACATCAATTCATTGCTCATCATTGCTTTCCCCAAAGGGATACAAGGTATTTAAAGACCCCAAAAGGAGCCCTAGTAAAACCCTAGCTCACCCAAAGACAATAATACCCCTGAACTCCCTAAAATAGAGAAATAATGTGTAGAAAATTAGAAAAGTGGCTAAATGGGCCTCAAGCGGGCTGAACACATGTCCAAAAGGCTCAAATAAAAAATACATAGTGCATCAATAGCCAAAGAAAGTATCGTCCAGCCACAGTGACGCCTGCTTTACTGCTGAAGTCCGACGGCGATGTAGACATGGGCCGGGTCAAACCGGGTACATGCGCGGGTGTCCTCACCAACCCCTAGCAATGGCTCGTGAACACCTTTGTTGTAAGTCATTTTTTTTATTCATGACTTATTTGTTTGATTTGATTCCTTGTGTGGGAATCATAATTTCCCGCCATTTGTTGGATGTCATTTATTTATTTGGTGGGAAGATAATGTCCCAAGACTTTATGTTGACTCACCCGTGGAAAAGGTTATTTGGGCCTTTTTGGGGTCTTTTGAATTTGGGAATCTTTCTACCAGTCTGCATACTAGCGTTAATTACATCTTGCTATGACAAGAAAATCGTTTGATTTCTTTTAAATAGTGTTCCACGCTCAATGCTGCTATGCAATGCCTTTTCCTTGCTTATTCCTCACTCATATTGTATTCACATTGAGATTTTGGCTTCAGCCCTACATTTGGGCGTATTTTAGGCATGATTTATTGAGAGAGTATGTGACGAGCTTATCAAGGTGCACCCTTTGCACATCACTCAGCCTTTATGAGCCCAATCAGGGGTCGCAGTAACCGACGGAGCCACTTTGGCATTGGACCGCAGAAACATACGGCGCCACTTTGGCACTGCGGCACAAAAACCCTCGAGATCACTTTAATGTTGCGCCGCAGAAACCCGTGACGCCACTTGATGTTATGTCACAGAAACCGACCACGCCACTTTGGCATTGCACCGCAGAAACCCACGACCACTTTAATGTTGCGCCGCAGAAACCTGCGATGCCACTTGATGTTGCACCACAGAAACTGACGGTGCCACTTTTGCCTGCGACGTCACTTTAGTGGTGCACCATGTAAACTCGTGGCATCACTAAATTATTCTCACCTAAAGAAGAAGAGTTTGAAACTTATGTCTTTATTCCATCTTCCATCTGTCCATTACAATTGAAGGGGGTAGGGGGGTATTTACAAAAGTCGTCAGCCATTGACAGATTGGCATGTCTTTATTGGTCGGGATGTTGGCATGACCTGATTGGCACACATGCCATCGACAAGGCGACGATTAGGCTTTGACATGGTGTCTACTTGTCTTCCCTTGATTGGTCCACATGTGCAGCTGTGGGGTCCACTTCTTCATGAATTCTCTAACTTTTTATTGCAGGAAGTCATCGGTCAGGGCGAACATGGTAACCGGGAAGCTTGCAGTGGTGGTGCCCCCCCCCCCCCCCCCCACCCACACACACACACACACACACACTCGGTTTGGGTGCTGCCTCCTTGCTCATTGGGCACATGGCAAAAGACCTCCATGCCCTTCTTTTCCTCTTTTAACTCCAAGGGTGGTTTCGAACCCTGGTAGATTTCATATGATAAGTGGCACTTGGAAACCAAGGCATATTGGGGGGAAACCCAACAAATCAACCAGCTCTGATCGCATGTTACTGAATTGAACAATCAACTGAAAATCTGGGTTGCTGAGTGGAGAGGCCCAAAACTGGGGCTAAACAGCTTATCATGTTTGGTGGAAATTGTGTGGAATGTGTGAAAATTGTGACACAGAATGGCGGAGGATACAACCATAGAAGCAGGGACAAGGTTGTGTTGTCGATTGGATGATTACAAATGTACGATCATAGAAAGTACTCACCCTCAGGGTTGGGCCACAAAAAAATCACGTCCAAGCTGGCTATGCACTCTGAGCTTGGCTAAAGATGAGCTGGAGGCGAGGACAAATGATTGACCAGAAACATGGATCAATACCCTACTTTAATACTTTTAGTTGTCCACATTAGTACAAAAATGCAAACATCACCTAGATGGAAATGGCTTTACGCATCAAGGTCGCACTAGGATATTTTTCTGGTGACAAGATTTCAACCAAGATCCCACCATGATGGACACTCATGGACGACTGCTTCTGAAATATCTTTGGAAGTTTCATTTTGGGCCTTAAACGAGAAAATAAAAATGTTCTGTTCAAGTACATGGGATAGCTAATTCCATGACAGATCTTTCCTTCTAAATTAGGCACTCATCAATAATCTCGGAGGCCCAAAGATGCTTCCTCCTAAAAGATGTTCCAAACAACTCGTGAAGTAGTCTGGATTCTTCAGGAGCAAACTAATCAGGTGGCAGCAAGTATGGTTATAAAAACCAGGTGATGAATTAATTGCACTATAGCTGAGGTATGAGCATCATCGAATACAAGGATGAAATATGCTGTGTCCCCAAGGATTCCTTCCTCATTTACACAAGATCAAGATGTAATTACAGGGATATTTTGGCCGATGACATGTTTTCAGCCATCGTCATCTTGCTATTCATAACTCAGCTTTTCCCCCTCACTGTTTTCCTTCTATTCATGTTCACCATCCTGGTATCATAGTCTGGTTTACCACTGATAGTATTTACTGCCACATATATATTTGTTCCATGTGGTACTCTGTTATGTCTCAACACCTCCATAATTTATGCATTTGATCAGGATGGGGGATGTCAAGCAAGCTTCTCAATGCATCCAAGTGAAATTGCTTATGCACCACGTCTGCACTTCTTTGAAAAGAGGATGCCACTGGTTCAAAATATCCGGGGTTAACCTCTTGATTCTCCCACAGTCGGATTGAGGTTTTGGTGTCAGCCTGCTTTACCCTATCCCCTTTCCCAGTTTGTGAATATAACCAGAGAACCTGGTAGCTCTTTCAAGCTTTTTCCTTACATTGGAATGTTGCAGGCATAAAGTCTTCTTCTTTTCACTTTTTTTGTTGTTGTTGCAACCTTTCATCACCTCAGTGCTGCAACATAGCACAAAGCCAGCATACTTTATGCTGTCATTAGCTATGAACTAATTATGAGCATAGAAGCAATGAGATTGTTGGATCTTTCCATCTTTTTCAGATATTTGGAGAAAGTGCTACTGGAATGTCGAGTTCCAATGTGAAGGCACTTGCACAGTTGCTCTATATGAGGGTGCTTGTTAGGGTGGATAAAATGACTTGTAAGAGGTTATGCGATAAGGTTTTCCTGTTCACCATTTTATCTCACTGAAGCATGTTTGGCACCTTTTTTCTTTTGATAGTGGATAGAGTAGAGAATGGTACCCTTTGAAATGAGTGGCAAGAATATCTTTAAGTAGAACATTATGTGAAGAATATCTTTAACAGGGCATTGGATTTCTATATGGAACAAGGCTTCAGGTATAATTCACTAGAAATTGGCGATATGTGTCTTATCCCAATAAAGTTCATTGTGTCAGCACCCGTATCAGTCGTATAAATCGGATCAATCTTCGTAAAGCTTATCTGATCAGTCTGGCATTGCATAGAGCCTCAGTAAGGACAAAAGGACTTGTTTAGGATTCATACATTTAATGGTTTGAACTGTATTGATTTTCGTGGAAACTGAATCAAAGTGATCATGTGATGATCTAAATCTGACTTTAATATCATAAATTTCACGAGACTCGTCATATGATTCTTCAAGGTGTTGAGCTACGGACAACAAGCATGATCCTTGGGATTCAGAAACTGGCAATCCAATTTTCAGTTGGCCTGCATCACCCAATTCCCATCCAGTTTGGCAGATTCTTATTGGACCAGTTGGACTTCAAATCCAAATTATTCAATCTCTGATCCCATGTTACAACAAGGACACGGTCATGGAGAAGTCAGCTGTCTCACTTTGTAATTTTTAAAATCCTGTCAAACTCATATGAGCTGCTATCAATCAGATTGGATCCTTTAAATCACCAGCGTTAATGTATTTTTGTAGTGAACCATCATGCCACAGCAACACATCAATCGTGGCGTCACTGTGGACTTGATAATTCATCAGGTTATAACGATTCATACGCCACAAAGGGGACCTGGCATGGTGACAACCGATTGTAATAATTATTCCATCCATGATGACCCTTGGAGCCAGCAATCAAGTCAGCACCTCCTGAATTAAAGATCACACTTAGAAGGGAAATCTCATGTTTTTAGATCACCATTTGTGTCTGGGTGTACAAGCTTTTACTCATAATGGTGGTTACTGGTTGCTGCGTTCTCTGCTTGCTTCTCAGTAACAGCCTCAGGCATCCAACTGGCAGAGTGAACTAATCAATATTTATATCATTGCATGATAGGGAGGGAGATAAATATTTTGGTACATTGTCTTCTTAATTTGAACTGTCATGAATGGGATTATCATTCATTGTTGGAATTACCTGTGGGACATATCTGGACATTTTGTTTATTGGTGTTCTAATGACCAGCTCATTTTTTTGCTTTGCAGACCTATTTGCAGTCTATCACTGTGAGGCTTGAGGAATGGAGACTGAAACGAAGGGACACAGAAGAATGGATGAGACATCGCCAGCTTCCTCATGATCTGCGTGAAAGGGTTCGACAATTTGTTCAATACAAATGGCTTGCCACCAGAGGAGTGGATGAGGAATCTATTTTACGAGCTTTGCCAACTGATCTTCGGAGAGATATCAAACGACACTTGTGCTTGGCTCTTGTTCGACGGGTATGCTTTCCTGGTTCTATCTTGATTTTTCAGTTCAATGCTGGCTTTGTAGATCTTCATTCCCTAATTGGTTTATGAAGTGTTGGTATTCTTTTTTTGAAGAACGCGTTACCTTCGTAGCGTGTTCGTCTCGTCGCGATATAGAGCGGAAGCGTCCCCTCGTCGGTGCAGAGCGGCTACTAGAGTCGCCCGCGATGTCCACGTGCCAGATCCCAGAAGTTCCGGGTGATTCTTCTATGGCAGAGAGGAATATAAGAGAGGGAGGATGAGGAGGAGTTCATGTACGTACGTCTTCTCTCTATATGCACTCATATATATAGAGAGAGACTCTTAGAGAGTCCTTTTTGTTAGGGCTCTCTTCCTCCACGTCTTTATCTAACTAGGGATAACTATCCAATGTGGATGCTTATCATCTTAATCCTCCAATAGGATTAACATCTCCCACTCAGACACATTGGACATATCACAATGGTATCTTCTCTTGTAACTCTTCTTTTCACACAAGAAAATGGCGTGTGCAACCAAACGAGAAAGATATGTAAGTGAGGAGTGTTATATTAAGTTATCACCATACTAACATAGCACTGCAACTCCAAGTCTCGTCTCATACCCCAAATCACAAGTTCACACCAAGTTAAGAGGATCTGATCCCTCTTAGATCTCCACCTTAACATCTCAAAAACAACATTTATGTACTCATAATTATGTTGGACACTTCCATCATAATCGTTGGCCAGCAATGAGTCAGAACGACATCGGTGTGATACAAGTCAATTTTTCCTACGCTACACATGTCAATCTACTTCGACTTAACTGCATTCCTATACATACTCCGCTGGATTGCATGATTCATGGTCCTTGGAAAAACATGCTAAAGTAGCATCATTAAGTGTCCACTTCGTGACAAGGTGCATAGTCCCAAATGGCATAGAAAAAGGCAGAGGCTTTACACAGTGACAAAGTAGGGATCCATTCAGTCACTCTTCTGAAGGTCGAAAAAGGGATATCACATACAATATGATCAGTATGTTATGGTGGAACTCATAGTATGATTGGCCACGCTCATACACCATATAAATCTATAACCCTGTGCTCCACTAAGCACATCCAGGTTGCCCATATGGCCCTCATCAGATTCAGTTATCAACAAGTTACATGATTAAGCTCATGTCTGACTGTTTTCAATCAGTCTTATCTTAACCATCTGCTAAGGTGATTTCGACTCTTATCACGTTCCCACTGAACGTTGGAAATATACACTCTCATTGAGTGCACAGTTTATAGAATATATCTCATCATGCTCGCTCTCATAGCGATATGACGATCGTCTGTGTAAGTGGACCGATCAAAACCTGGTGACCAATATTTACATTCACAAAAATAAGTACACTAATAATGCAAAGGAAATACTTATATTTTATTGCATAAAATTGTGTCTATTTACAAAAAGGATCTAGATCCTTCTCAGTCTTAAACCTCCAACATGTTTGAGAAACGCAATTCTCACAAGAAGTTTGGTCAAAGGATCTACAAGCATCTTACTAGTAGAGATATATCTAAGGACCACCAACTCCTGCGTAATGATGTTTCTAATGAAATGGTAACGAGTGTCAATATGCTTTGACTTTCCGTGATACTTGGAGTCCCTCGTGTAGGCTACCGCGGCCATATTGTCGCAATAGATCATAACAACATCTTCTGCATGTGCTGTGGCATCCAAGCTCACCAAGAATCGCCTCAACCAGATGGCTTCCTAGACCGCAGCAGTGCAAGCAATGTACTCAGATTCTATCGTAGACAAGGAGACACATGCTTGCTTCTTATTGCACCAAGAAATAGTTCCTCCTCCAAGTACAAATGCATATCCCGAAGTGGACTTATGCTCATCTCTGTCAGTTGATCTATCGGCATATGAGTATCTGGTCAATTTAAGGCTCCCACCATGATAGCACAGAGCGAAGTTCTCAGTACCTCGCAGATATCTGAAAATCTTTTTTACTGCTAGCCAATGCGCAGTTCCAAGATTACTTTGATATCTACTAATCATGCCAACTGCAAAGCAAATATCGGGACGAGTGCACATCATGCCATACATGAGGCAACCGACTGCATTGGCATATGGAACATCCTTCATTCGTTCTTTCTCTTCCTCTGTATTGGGACATTGATCAATGCTAAGAACTGAGCCCGTCTCCATTAAAATATCTATAGGTTTGGCTTTATGCATTCGGAAGCGTTCTAAGATTTTCTTTATGTAAGTCTCTTGAAACAAACTAAGAAGTCTCTTGGATCGATCCCTATGGATCTTTACTCCCAATATATAATCAACTTCACCTAAATCCTTCATCTCGAATGTGGAGGATAACCACTCTTGAGTGGTTTTGATTAACTCCAAGTCATTCCCGGTTAGTAATATATCGTCAACATATAAAAAGAGAATGAGAACACTTTTCTTAACTCTCTTCACATAGACACAGTGATCCTCTTCGGTCATTCTGAAACCAATCGAAATGATTGCTTGGTAGAACCGATAATATCACTGTCTAGATGACTGTTTGAGACCATATATAGAACGTTTCAGGCGGCACACTTTGCGCTCTTGTCCTTCAGCTCCAAAGTCCACAGGCTGAGCCATGTAGATCTCTTCGTCTAATTCTGCATTGAGAAAAGCTGTCTTTACATCCATTTGGAACAATTCCCAGTCTAGATGTGCGACGATAGCCAGGATGAGGCGAATAGAGGCAAATCTCATCACTGGGGAGAATGTCTCTTCATAGTCTATTCCCTCTAATTGGGTATAGCCTTTCGCCATGAGTCGGGCTTTATATTTGTCAATTGATCCATCAGTCTTACGTTTGACTTTAAGAACCCACTTGTCCCAATAGCCTTACGTTTAGGTGGTAGATCAACTAACTCCCATACTTCGTTCTTAACCATTGAGTTCATTTCTTTCCTCATTGCAGCTATCCACTTTTCTGAGTCAGGTAAGGTCATTGCTTCCTTGTAGGATGCATGCTCATCAGCATTTACAGAAGTACACATGAATGATTCCCCTTCAATCGTGAAACGACGTCGAGGGATATGTCCATGTTGACTTCTACGAGGTAAACAGTTAAGTGGTTCACTCCCACTATCCATTGGAACACTCCCACTGTCTTCAGCAACTTCTGGGATGAGACTAATTCCCCCCATGCCGGAAGACATAGTGTTCTCATCAGGATCTTGCAATTCATATAGCTGCATGTCCTGCCTGACCTCTCCTATTGTTGGGTAATCTCCCTCAAGGAAGATTACATCTCAGACCTCTTTCTCAGTCATTCCTCCATCTGGATGTTCACAATATATCACATAGCCCTTAGATTGCTCATGGTACTTTATGAACACCTCTTTGTTAGCTTTATGACCCAATTTTCCATACTTATGGGAAGTGCTGTGAACAACTCCAGCTGATCCCCACGGACGTAAATCCTCCAAATGAGGCTTTTCACCTTTCCATAGTTCGTAGGGAGTTGAAGGTATTGACTTAGAAGGCACTCGGTTCAGGATAAAGGTAGCAGTCAATAGTACATCCCTTCAGAAATTTATTGAGAGGTAAGCTTGCGTCATCATCGATCGAACCATCTCCATAAGAGTACGATTCCTCCTCTCTGCAACACCATTTTGTTGCGGAATATAAGGAATGGTAAGTTGTCTGCGAATTCCTTTCTCTTCACATAACTCTCTGAACTGATCTGAGAGATATTCTCTGTCTCTATCAGTACGAAGAGCCTTAATATTCTTTTGTTTATCATTCTCTATCTCAGCCAGAAAACGCTTAAAACAGGTTAAGGCCTTTGAGCGATGGGTGAGAAGATATACTGAACCATAGCGAGAATAGTCATCTGTGAAGGTGATAAAATAAGATTCGCCATGACGTGCCCTCATATTTAAGGGTCCACATATGTCTGAGTAGATTAGCTCTAGTGGGCAAGAGGCCCTCTTAGGCTTCTCAAATGGCTTTCTGCAGGCTTTTCTTGTCAAACATGATTCACAAACAGGGAGATTCACTTTAGTGAGATGTCCCAATAAGCCTGCTCGAGCCAATCGGCTCATTCTCTCATGTCCTATGTACCCCAATCTCGCATGCCATGATACAGAATCAGAAAGAATATCAGAAGTAGATGCGATTAAAGAGATAGAATCATTATTTTCTAAATCCATGACAAACAAATTGTCTTTTAAATGACTAAGACCATAAAAAATCTTATCATAATAAATAGATACAGAGGTCTTTGGAAAATTGAAAAAATAACCTAAACATAAGAGTGCTATAACTGAAAATAGATTACATCGAATACTAGGTGCATAAAGCACATCATGTAAAAGAAGAACACGTCTAATTCGCATCTTCAGCTGGTACGAGCCAACTTCAAGGACTTCTTCCTGAGCACTTCCCCATGGTGACGTGCTGGCTGCCAGTTGGTATTTGACGATAATCTATGAATCCGGCTCGCTCACGAGCTATGTGGCAGGTTGCTCCCGAGTCTACAATCCAATGAGAGACCATATGAGCAATGAAAATATTAGAACACACATAAATAGGATTACTAGAGACGGGACAAATCTTCTTTGGCTCAGTGCACTCACTGGCATAGTGTCCCATCTTCTGACAGTTAAAACATTTGACTTTGTTCAGGTTTTTCTTTCATCGCTTGCCACGTTTACCCTTTTGGTTATTTTGTTCTCATTTCTTTTCAGCCTTTTGCTGAAAATTGTTGTTCTTCTTGGTCCAGTTTTGTCTGGGCCTCTTTGCCTTAGGCTTATTGGCATTAGTTACCAATGCACTGTGACGGGTCGTCTCTTTGCGTTCCGCTTCTTACTCAAGGTGACGTGAAATGTCACTGTAAGTTTTGATGCTTTCGTTGTGTGTAAGCACCAATTTAATGTGTTCCCAAGAAGAATCGGGAAGGGACCTCAGCACGGCAAATATCTGCTGCTCATCTGAGAGTTCTGTTCCTGCTTTCTTCAATTCTCTGATCATTGAAGACATCGCCCTCAGGTGCTCTGCCATGGAATGTTTTGAATCCATCATGTACTGATTGAACCTCAAAGTTAAGATCCTCAGCCTCGTTGCTGATGTGCCTCCTTATTGGAGTTTCAATTGCTCCCACATTTCTTTAGCAGTTTTGTAACTTTCAAATTCTTTAATAAGGTTATCGTGCATGCAACTCAACATAGTATAGCACGCACTTCTGTCTTTATTCAACCACTTGTCATAGGCTTGCTTGTCACGATTGACTTGCGCAAGTGGTCTATCATCAGATGGTGGCAGCATCACGTTGGTCAATGTCTCAAGTACCTCCTTCTCATTCAGGAGATACTGAATTTGTCAGTGCCACATGTCATAATTTTCGTTTTTCAATTTATCTTGACCAGATAACTCATGATATAAAATTTTAGAGGCCATCGTTACCTTCTACATTACGTAAGAAAAAATAATAATTAGGCACTTATAAATTTCTTTTCTTAAAAACAATTGATCATATAATTTGTCTCGCATATATCAGTTCGAAAACTTTGCTAGGCTCGTAATCATCACTTTTATATATGTTACAAATTATATTTTCAATTAAAATAAGAGTGGAAAAATAACTTAACATTAAGGGACTCATTCCCTAATTTTTAAATCCACATGATTTAAAAAGAATATCAAACACTTTTACTTTAAAATGTATGATAAATATGGGTAACGCATTCCCTACTTACAGCATGCATCCACAAGAGAGATATATCGATCGCATTAAGAAGCAAAAAATAAATTCATTTAATGCTACCACAGACCAATATAACTAACACATACATGTAATTTATTAATAAAAAAAAATGAACTATCCGCTCCCTTATGTTATAACAAATGTGTCTAATAATTTTAAATAAGAATTGCCGGATAGCCAGTGTCCCGGTTAGTCCATCATTCAAACAAAATATCAACCACATTAAAACAAGGTTCAAAGTCCATCGTCCAATTAATACATTGCTTGAATTGTACAATTCGGGAACCGATTTAAATCGGACCCTAATAATTACAATCAGAGTGGACAAAAAAAATTTCTTTATCCTCCATAGTCTCCAATGAGTCTCTGAAAAAGAAATTTAGGGACACTGGCCATCCGTCTCATCAATCACATAACCATGTAATTTTTATTTGTATTAAATTAATTATCTTCCCATCAAGAGAAAATTGATAATTTGGTCATGTAATTATAGAAATTACTTGTAATTATTCCTTTTATAATAAAAAAAGATTTTTCAGATTCTTTGTATTTAAGAAAAATATTTAGACATCTTTCCATAATTCTAAACAGATTAAAAAGAATCATGAAAGAAAGGCATATGAATAATTTCATAAAACTGTAAAAAACTGTTCAATCAAAAAAAAATTTTCTTTCGGATTACTGTTTATATGAACAGTAAAAGAGGGATGAACACTCACCGGCCGCATGTGTCCCTGCATGTGGGCGTGCGCGGCCCCGCGCGTGCGGGCGTGCGACCCCTCCACCTGTGGCACGTAGGTCGGCACTGCTCTGCGCGAGCGAGCGCGGCCTCGCGGGCAAGTGCGCGTGGCACCGCATTGGCGCTGGTATGTCGCGTGGGTATCCGACGAACCCCTAACTTTCGCTTTGATACCAATGTTGGTATTCTTTTTTTGAAGAACGTATTACCTTTGTAGCGTGTTCGTCTCGTCGCGATATGGAGCGGAAGCGTCTCCTCGTTGGGTAGAGTGGCTACCAGAGTCGCCTGCGATGTCTACGCATCGGATCCCAGAAGCACCGGGTGATTCTTCCAAGGGAGAGAGGAATAGAGGACAGGGAGGATGAGGAGGAGTTCATGTACGTACGTCTTCTCTCTATATGCACTCATATATAGAGAGAGACTCCTAGAGAGTCCTTTTCGTTAGGGCTCTCTTCCTCCACGTCTTTATCTAACTAGGGATAACTATCCAATGTGGATGCTTATCATCTTAATCCTCCAATAGGATTAACATGAAGTAAAACATTCTTCATTCAAAACTGTTAATTTCTTTATAGATAAGTTTAATTTGATTAATTTCTTCATAGATAAGTTTAATTTGATTGCGATCTTATGCTGAGTAGGCCTCTTTGGGGGTGGGGGTGGGGTGTAGGAAGCCTCACTACCTTCCAGGCCATACAATGATTTCACCAGCCGTGTCATGAATTTTGTTTTAAGCTAGGAATTCCTTTGAGATTAGGAGCTACAGTTAGAACTTGGAAGACATTATCTTTTAGTTCTAGAACCTGTTTGTTTAGTTTACAGACACCTAACATAAAGCAGTAAGACAGCCCTACTTTTTGAGGCCATCGAACAAAAACATCTCCAGACTTTTGCATCTGAAGCTTAGTGCCTAAAATGTGATTTTCATTGAAAAAAAAAAACACTTCAGTTGAGATAAACAGCCTTTAGTTTTTAAGTTTTATAATATTCATCTTTTTGCAATTGCAAAGCTAACTATATTCTTACCCAGCGACTATAGCTTGAAAATATGGTCAAACATGTTGAAGATATATTGGTTACATTATATCTTGAATGATTATCTTTTAGCTTAGAACTTGGGACCATTATCTATTAGCTTAGAATTTGGGAGTCCTCACTTGGGTCTCCCAGTATCCAAATGTACTGTTTAAATTGCAATTTGTTATTTTCTTTTAGATATCTCTATTGTTGGTCCATTTCTTTTCCTGAGTTTTAGGTGAGGTTATGATGTGCCTGTTTGACATGATTCCATGGTTCTTTCAAATTGCAGGTCCCTTTCTTCTCACAGATGGATGGTCAGCTTCTAGATGCTATATGTGAGCGTCTCGTCTCTTCCTTAAGTACTGAGGGTACTTACATTGTTCGGGAGGGTGATCCGGTGACAGAAATGCTTTTTATTATTCGGGGGAGATTAGAGAGTTCTACAACCAATGGGGGAAGAACTGGTTTCTTCAATTCTATAACTCTTAGACCTGGTGATTTTTGTGGTGAAGAGTTGCTTGCATGGGCCTTGCTTCCCAAGTCCACTGTTAACCTGCCTTCATCCACTAGGACAGTGAGGTCCCTTGTGGAAGTGGAGGCCTTTGCACTGCGAGCAGAAGATCTTAAGTTTGTTGCCAACCAATTCAGGCGATTGCACAGTAAGAAGCTGCAACATACGTTTCGCTTCTACTCCCACCACTGGAGGACATGGTCTGCTTGCTTCATACAGGCTGCCTGGTGCCGGTTTAAGAGAAGAAAGATGGCCAAGGACCTAAGCATGCGGGAATCGTTCTCCTCCAGGTCAGACGAGCAAGTGACCGATGAATTAGGGCAAGATGAAGAGGGATATGATTCTGTTTCTGGTAATCCTTCTCAACCTAGGCAGAACATTGGTGTGGCAATTTTAGCTTCCAAGTTTGCTGCTACCACCAGGAGAGCACAAAAAATCAAGGCCATGGATATGCCTAAGTTACAGAAGCCAGATGAGCCCGACTTTTCTGCTGATCCATATGATGAGTAAAGCAGTTTGAAGGTAAATACTTAGAGCTATGGTGGTCGCATTTATCCAACTGCATGAGGTGAATCCTGTCTAAGAAATTAAGGAACCACTTGGGTGGGATTCTGCCATGTACCAAGGGGTCTGCAAACATCATTAACCTTGCAGGAAGACAAATTCTCGGGGTTCTGTTATGGTCATGTTGCCAATTACGATAGAATAGCAGGTCTCAGTTACTTATGGAAGGGGATGTTGATGTGCCTTGGTACATAGTATATTCTGCATCTCTTGGATCTGTTGGTTCTGAACTAAGAAAAGTAATTGCCAACACTTGTACACTGTGATTGATATTTCATTCGATTGTTATTAATGAACTAAGAAAATGAATTGCCAGCACTTGTACTCGTTTCAATGTAAGCCAGTGAAGGATAACTAATTAACATTACTCAGTTGGTGTGTTATCTTCATTGTCTATGGCAATATTCCTGCAGTATGAAGCATGAAGAAGCATTATTTCAGTGGCCATAGTAATTTCTTTGATGGATTCTCATCTATCTATATTAATAAGCCAAGGAAATTGGTGTCCATTGGCTGACACATGACAAGAGAGAAAGTGAGGGATTTGAAAGGGTAGGAGAGAGAAAAAAAAGAGGGAACGTGTGTGAGTGGGTATTATAGGGTGAGAGAGAAGGAGTGTTTTAAAAAATATAGATTTGTAGGGGTAGAAACAGAGAGGAAAAGTGAATGATGTGTGGGAGAGAGAAGAGAAGAGATCTGGCAGCTCATCATGAAGTGGGTGTTCTAGTGATTGTAGTAGTCTGGACCTGTACAGGCTCCACAGTTCCTGGAGAGGGGAATCAGAACAATACGTAGATGGTTGGCCTGTGTACGTCCCCAACTTCCAATTAAGCATTAAGTTGTTCCAAGCCCTCAAAGATTCTTAGTTATGTGTTGCCTAAGGTTGTAGTTGGGGATGCAAATCTTTAAAAAAAAAATTATGATCTAATTTGAACATAAAAATGTGGACAAAGACAAAAAATCGAATAAAACCTTTTGCTCTCAAATAAAAATTTAATTCTATTTATTGCTCTTCTTGAGCTTGTACGGTGACTTGGTTCTTATGCAGATGATGTGGTGTATTGACATCAACAGATTCCCACAGGATCCTTTTTTTTAAACTGTGTTCTTAGATGAACCACATTCAGGAATGCAAATCTCAAAGAAGAATGTATGGATTTTTTCACTATCTAAAAAAATTTGCATTATGAGACAAATTGGAATGAGAGTGAAAGATGATCTCTATAGATGTCAAATCATCCATGTGAAATCAAGACATTATTAAAAAGTTAACAAACACAATAATTATACTTCAAAATCCGTCTTGAATTCAAAAGCTTGGAATCAGATTTTTTTTAACTTGAATTCATATTTTTGTCCTAAGTTTATCGCTTGGAGCAGAGCCATTAAAATATTCTACTACGTGAGATGTTATTAGATTTTGACGCTCTCATACATGTCTTCCCACGTCTTCCTAACGCCAAGGTCTGAAATGGTCAGAGGCCCGTAAAGTCTGAAGAATCCAGATGGGCACAGCTTGGTAGATGATGTTTTTTTTCTATTAATTTTGAGTCCACCTGTCAGTGCTGCAATCTGATCACTGAGATCCCATTGCCTGCAGCCCTGAAAGGCAAATTTTAAAAGAAATAAATACCAAGCTCGAGGACCACCTGTATGCTTCATCTGCTCACTAACATCAAGGTCTAATTGCAAGAACAACCATGCTTAGTGTGCCATTGTTTCAGAGTTGTATGTCCGGTGGTGGATGTAAAAATTTTATCCAGTAAGATTATTTGGATCTTACTTTTATTATATTAAAAATATTTTAATCATTATAAAAAATGATATACTTCAATAAAAATAATACACTATATTACAAAGAGTTTTTTTTCTTCCAGATGCACTCAACGAGTTTTTTATTAAAATCATAAATATAAATCATAATAATATATAAATGAGCCACCACCCAACTCACAAGATTATATATCTTGTCTATAATGATGCCAAGATGACAAGACCAATTGCACTTTGTAGCATATGCAGCTACAGTCGCAGTCGAGGAAGAAAGAAGTTAGAGGAATTGCTTAGTAGCAAAAGAGGTCAGCCAAGTTCAGTACTGAACTGTGCTATGTTCAGGAAGGCCGAGTGACAACAGAATGGGAGGGGGGCCTGGCCCAAATGACAGGACACGACAGAGCTGGAGAGAGGAGAGAATGGCGGGGCTTTCGGACCTGCAAAGCACTACAGTGCTCGACAGGAGCTCTCAATGTGACAGTTCATGGCGTTTTTCATAGGTCCCCATGTTCACTGTTGTCAGTTCCGGATGAGGCTAGGTCCTGTGGGTTATTTAAAAAATATAATAGGGTCATCTTATGTCTAAATTTGAAATTTTCCTTATTAGACTAAGATCCTTATAATAGAATTTTAAAATTTCAGAACCCCTACTGAACATACCACTGTGTACGACACTAGCTGTGACAAATTTGGATATCTCACCGGCGATCTCAAGAAGCCCGAAGCCAAAGATTCTACACATGGCGTCGGGTAATAGTACGGTCATGTCGTGGCTCCTTAACTCACCCCGCCATCAGACTTACGATATATCCTTCGCAAATTCACTGCTAATGATATGTGGAAGACTCTAGCTGGCTTATATGGCCCATAGAAAAGCAAGATGCATCTGTATCAATTCAGTCATACTATTCATGAGTTGAAACAACAAGGGTCTCAATCTGTCACGGCCTATCTCTGTAGAATTGGGATTTCCTCAGTACATTAGTTAACCGAGTTTAGTCAGTGCATTGGAGGGAAGGGAGGGTGATTTTTGAAAAAAAGTTTTCCGTCGAACTGGAAAACTCAGCGAGCCCCACCCTTCCCCCCTCTAATGTAATAACTGAGCTCAATCAACAAATATACTGAAGGAATCTAGACTCATCTCTACGCCCGTACCGGCCTTCGGAATGTTCTTGATTGTTCTTGTATGCCTACTTGGGCTTCACTGCAGGATCAACCGACCTTTACGTCACTTACCAGAGGACCTAAATGTTGACTGAGGCACTGCACAAACAAATTCTGAACATGGATCCCTCTCATTCTCTTGAAGAAACCTATTTTAAGGTTCTCAGTGAAGAGCAATGTTGATGGGTTGTGGCAGTAAGCCTGTTATTTCTGTGCTTGCCAGTGCTTCTGGTAAGCCTCCACTGACTAGTGACAAAAAAATGTGGTGACAAGAAAGAAGTATCCAGAGAAGATGTCTGCCGAGTTTTGAAATTCCAAAGAGGGTCAGAAACCCTATAGTAATGCGGCAGTCGTTCAGGATCGGTTTGTTTGGTGGTTGTGGTATTTTGGATTTTTTGTTTCCAAATCTCTTATCATTAGAAGAAGAAAAAATCATTTTGAGTAGAATAAATAACTCTTGCCTTAGATAAAATGGCTTATTCCATTTATTTAAAAATAACACGTCTGCACTCAAAATAACAAAAAATAATACGTCCCAACTCTCAAACTAAATAACGCACTCTATTTGACGCTTATTCTTAAAATAAACTGACCCCAGTCTTCTGTTACTTGTGCCTCTACTGCCCATGGATCACTGCTACCACGTAATCGGCACTCTCCTCTAATATTGTAACTCTCCAAGCACAGCTTTAAGTCACCACCTAACCACCCTCCTCTTTTGTACGTTAGCTAGCCTTAGTTCTACCCTGAGTGCCATCGCACGGTCTCCCGTAACAATATGGCACGTGAAAGGAATATCTTGTGAATATTCTTTTTTTTTTTTTGTCACTGTTGCCAACGTAAGGAGATTTTTAACTAAATAAAAGACTTAGGGGGTTTAAAACTAATATAAAAATTGTAATTTTTTTTTATAAAAGTTAATACAAAATATTAAGATTGTAAGGACCCCAAAGTAACCCTTAAAGTTTAATCTAGAGAATCTCTCCGCATCCCCATCATCTACTGCGGCTCATCTCTTCCTTTTACTGCACGACTTTAGCCGTTAATAATGAGACATTGTTCCCTAACCCATTAATTAAGGAGCAAAAATGCTATGGTGGGGCAGAAGTTTATGGACAAGTTTCTATATGATTTCGTGATAAAAATTATAACAATAGAAGATTCATGATAATTTTAAAATTATAAAACATATGATTATCATGTTTGGTAAAAATATGATAATTTTTAAAAATGACAATGAGCTATTTAGTGGTGTTTTTAAATTAAATACTATAATCTTCAAGTGCTTCCGAACACTCCAAACACATTTGAAAAGTGTGTGTGTTTTACAGAATGATTATATGTCATTCAATAGAGTAATATTTGCTACAATGTCATGCATTGCGATTTGGATAGGACGGTTGCTGTGCAGTTAGTCTAGATTTAGGAGGGCGTTTGGAGAGCATTTTTTATTTTTTTTATTTTATTGTCGGACTTTTAAAAAAAAATTGGAACGTCAGATCAAAAATCCGAGGGTACATCCGGGTTGCTCGGGTTGGCCTTGACCCGAATGTATATTTTTTTTTCAAAAAAAAATATACACAAATCTTGATTTACGTGCAATTTTTTTTTATTTTTTGGAAAAAAATATACATTCGGGTCAAAGTCGACCCGAGCAACTCTGATGTGCTCTCAAATTTTTGATCGAACACTCTCAAAAAACTTAAAAAATCCGACAAAAAAATAAAAAAAATAAAAAAATACCCCCAAACGGCCCCCTCAAATTTTAGACCAGCTGCACAACATCTGTCTGATCCGAGTCCGATCGGATGACTGCTGTACCATGCATTGCAATCCACGTTGAATTATAATGCATGGCATTGCAGCAGGTATTACTCCATTCAATAATTTTGAATGTCAAGTTTTCTACAAACTCTGCTACCACGGGTGCGCAACATATTGATGAGCAAGTACAAAAATAAAACATAACTATTTATAAGAAAAAGTTGAACATATACGGTAGAAGACGACATAGCCATTCTTGGTCGTCAAAGATAAACTGGTCAATACCAGCTAGAGTCAAATGACACCTTTTTTTATCGTAAAATGTGAGTGTAGGACGACATGAGATAAAGAGGAACATTTTGCTCTGATTATTAGCAACTAAAAAGCTCTTCAAACCCAAAGAATAATTAGGACGATAATGTCTTGGTTGTATGATTCATACTGGACAAAATGTTTAGTCACGATTTGTTTAAATCTACACTTGGGCAAAAAAATAATAGGTGATAGGCATGCAAAATAATCACATGACAACACAATCAGCTATCACCAACCTCATGCCGCTCCACTATGTGAACTAGCAGGCATGCCTCTTTCATGATAAGAAAGTAGTACAACTCACACCTTTTTCTCTCTTCTCTTCCTCCCCCTGGCCTGTGGTGGCCTTTAGAAAGAGGTTCCTATCAGACATTGGAGCCTTCACAAATTGGGTGGCCTCTCCCACCACCGGCCGCACCGACGACCTCTCCCTTGGCTTCAATGCCAGATCAGGAGAAGGAAGCAAAGCCGGATAAGCTTCTTGCGTTGTGGTGGCGCAATGGGCTGCCACTCGTGTGCATCAACAGCCATAATTGTGTCGCCGCAGCAGTAGGCAGTGCCCTTGACACCTCCTTCTACCCGCAGCACCCCATCATCCCCCTCCTCACCGCTGTGCCTTGCCTCATGAATGACCTTGACGGTGCCTGTGGCCAAATCTCCACCGGCATCAAACTCTGGTAGAGCCAGCCCACTCCACAGTCGACGGCGTGGCCCCCGTAGAGCCTCTACACCTCCGGTGCCCCCTTTGACTCCGCCTCTGTCATCAGCACCGCGGGAGGCCTCCTAGGTGTGAAGGGGTCGGGTGTGGGGGGCCTCATGGCCGTGGGCATCGTCGGCGTTGACGATGGGATGTCATCCTCCTTGCTCATGATGTTCTAGGATTGTGGCAACAAGGTCAAGAAGGAATTCGCTCGAGTTCGCGTAATAAGACTCTCATGTTTTGTTATATTCTAAATCTGGTTCATTTTTTTCTGACTTGAAGTCCAACTAAGTAATCTCAGCATAACTCTCGTCGTAACAAATAGGTTGAAAACTAAACAATTACAAGATGATTTAAATAAATGTCATAATCATCAATTAATTTAAAATATAATTAATACGAAAATTCATAAATTATAATATCTATCAATTAATATTTAAATTCTCAATCTGACCAAATAAAGAAAAGCACATCAATCTCTCGTCATTACTTATTATATTAAACTGTTAATTTGATAACCAAAAAGTCTTATGAAAATTCAACATGCTTGATTTTTCACTTAGGCAGATCTTAAATCGATTTTTTTTTTAAAAAATAGTTAGATGGATTTATGAGTCTACCACTGAGTAAGCTTCAATCCATCCACATGACTTAACATATAGTAAGTTTGTAAATCACATTATATAATTATACTAAGTATGATTTTACACAATTCTACATATAGCTCAAATAAAAATATGATAAGAAAATATGGTCAAATATAGAATTTATCAAATCAGATGTATTTTCTAATAAATATGATTAAATTGACTAATATATAGTTTTACATAATATGATCAGATTCATATCTAATATATCAAATTTTACTAGTCATGAATAAAACTTATCACATATCGAACTGAATATATCTCATATCAAATTGAGCTTATCACATATCACATAACAAATAATATGACATAGTAACTTATCAAATCAGATTCATATCATAGATTATAAGATTAAGATGGATTTATAAGATTTCAAAGAAATAACTAATCAAGATGATCAAAAGATTCTAATAACTAAACTGAATTCAAATGAATATATTAGAGCAAAGATTTTATATTTATGTATCAATCAAACATATCAAATCATATTATAATGGATATATACCTA
The DNA here is from genome assembly GCA_030544215.1 of Zantedeschia hybrid cultivar. Classification (NCBI taxonomy): domain Eukaryota; kingdom Viridiplantae; phylum Streptophyta; class Magnoliopsida; order Alismatales; family Araceae; genus Zantedeschia; species Zantedeschia hybrid cultivar. The sequence continues at coordinate 37,287,170 of JARZZO010000013.1, forward strand.
AATCACAACATAAAGAGTCGAACGAACAAATACCAAAGTATCTTGACAAAATGATGTAAAGGTCTTAGTCTATGTAGAACTGGAGAGTCTAAATCTCATCACAACTATACGAGTGACTAATAGGTTTCAAGAGGTGACTCCTGCTCAGCATAGTATTTTATTTTATATGGTATTTTATACTTACCACCTGGCTGAGATTTAATCTATTACCTTCGAGTTTAACACATAAAAATGTCTTATCCAATACAAACGTTTATAATGGAATTGGGTCCTACAATCTCCTTAAGATAGTAATGTCTAAATAAATCAAGTCATATATGACACAACAACATAACAGTGAGCATATGATGGACATAGATCTAGAAATTAACTTATCAAAGTGATACATACATATACTAGTTAAAATACATACTTTCATATACAAATTAACCACTTAAAGAGTCATCATAGTCATATAGGAGGAAAATCAGACTAAAATTAATACCAACAGATTATTGGACATAAATTTACGTTGCAGATTTTTTTTTCAGAATTTTCGAATCATAGATTATATCTGCTAGGTATTAAAACCTATTTTTTTAGAGATAAGTATCCAATAATTAGGATAAAAAATAGTAAATAGAATAAAAAATTAACCAACTTGGTGAACAAGATAAGTAGGTCATATGTGAAGTGTATGCATAGTTTCATGAATATCTGGATTGATTGGATATGATTTTGGACTCCCGCTTCGATTATGAAAATCTTATATTAATAGAATTTCAGTAAATTAAAACAGAGGGCAAGATAAATAGCAAACGGAGTAAAAAAATTCTAAACTTTACAGATAAGTCAAGGACAATATTACAAAAATCTCTATAAAATTTGGCATTACTTGAACACGAATCGAGTGATATAGAAGATCCACACATTAGAATTTCAAAATTATCTGGACAGATTGCATAGTCTGACAAAAAAATTATAGAATAAATATAATTTTTTTTATAAAATTTATTAAACATAAATATAACATTCAAAATAAGAAAATTTCAAGTCAATTATATATTAGACTAAGGAGAACAAATACATGTAACTCAGTTAATCATAGTTGGAAATAAAACATGTTGAATAAATAGATTACATATGTTGTGAGAATAATCATATAATAAATAGTAAACAAAATTATAAAAATATGAAATTTGATAATAATAAAGTAGACATATAAATTAAACTTCCTACCAATTGATTAGTTTTTAAAAAATTTAAAAATAATATAATTGTTAATACAAAATAGATGATGCTTAGGATTTTTCGCTTACCTCTTGAAGAAAGATCGATTCTTGATCCTCATATGACTTCATTATTATCTATACATAGTTTCCTCATCTTCTAAGTTCTTTTCCACATTCTCTAAGTTTTTTACCACATTCTCTAAATCTCTTAGAACTACCATCAAGCATTCTCATAGAGTTTAGTCTTCTCTTCTCTCTTTTTTCTCAATAACAACACTATAAACTTATCATCCAAGAAAAGTTGTGCCCCTTAATAGCTCTAACACGAATTCAAGGTTTATTCATAGGTAATTTTACTTTACACATCTAATACTAACTCTCCTTTTCTCCTTGGAGTCGAATCTCTACTTCACAAGACTTACTATTCAAGTTATGATGACAATCTCAGTGTAAATCAGACTATATTTTCATAATATATAGTTTTTTTTTATGACCTCTAAATTTAACCTCTTAAACATCAGAATTAAGAAAAACTCTTTTTACAAAGTTGTATAACTTTTTATTATCTTTCCAACTCCATCAACCTCACAATTTTTAGATTTTTGTGTAAAAAGTTAATCTTTATTTTACTAATCAGTTGTCCTAAGTATTCCGAATCTAAAAATATGACAAATTCTATTCATATCTAAAGATGTCTTGATTCCGACTAGTAAACGACTTATTTAAAAAATATAATTTTCATAAAAGTTATATAATTTTGAGTTAACTTTCGAACGAGAGTTGTCTCATATAATTTTAAAAAAATTACACGAAATTATACTTAAAACACTAAGACTATATCTATAAAATATGTGTATAAAATTTTAGTTCAAGTATGATTTTAATTATGACTTTCTACTCATGAATTAAAATCCTAATCGCCCTCAAATTTATTATGTTCTACTTTTAATATAACTTAAAAATCTCTTACATAATTTTTCAAGTCGTGGTTAACTTTAATTATATTTACCTTTCTTTCCTAATCTGAATCATAGTATTATTAAAACTTGTTCTTGTTGGCTGCCCTTTCCATATTTGATGATCGATATTTTTGACTTTTAAAACATTTGAATTAGCAAAATTGATCTTCTACAAAACTATAGATCTTTTTATGCCCTTTCTAAATATCAATCATGTCTCAATATGTATTTTCTACATAAAGTTATCATTATTTTACTATGTTGTTGTCTAGTGCATAAAACTGAGAATTTTAACTAAATTAGTGGACTATTGTAGTTTGTTTAAATGGGCTAATGGACATTCATAATTAGATTGATTGAACTAAATCAAATTACTTAAACTCACTAATGAAATCTCATAATTAGTTAATTAGTTCAATTTAAATTAATTAAATTTATTAATAAGTTGTAAAGGTGCAAGACATAACAAGTTTAGTGAAAGGTATTCTTTCCAAATATATTTTGATCATACTTGCCAAACACCCATTTTAGTCACTTTCATTATAAAAACATATTTTTATAAAAAACTCTAATTATAATACAACCAAACACCCTATTATTGGTTTTTCTTTATCCCAATAAAGGGAGAAGCTTGAGACATGTTTTTCAAATGCAAGTTAGCCAGCAAACCAGGTGCACCCATGTCAAAGTGGGTAAGAAAATCGAAAACAGTGACATCATTTCCTAACATAACTTTTGACATAGCCTAGATGGCACATATACATTAGAGGAAAGTGTAAGTGTCTCACACCTTTAACAATTGCACCTTCCAATGTATGTGTGTCACTTAAGCTATATCAAAAGTTGTGTTAGGAAATAGTGTCACTATATCATTTTCCTTAAAAAATTAGGCAGACCTTCCCATCAGGGTGGCATTTTACCTTACCTTTTTTAAGACCCAAGGATGTCAATGGTAACTTGATAATCCAATTATTAGCACTGTTCGTTAGTTTAATAGATAGTTTGCATATACAAAAATAGATAAAATCTTTAAACTTGATCCACTATCCGCTATTATCCGTAAATATACATTATTATATTTTAATATTATTATACATCTTATCGTTTATCTTATTTTATTTGTCTTTTAAAGATATTGTAGACTTTTAAGCAAGAAAATCTATTTTAGTGTGATTTAATTGAACCATTATTTTTATAGCCAAATGGGTTATGGTTAGATGAGTTATTTTGGATTTGCTAATGCTAGAATAAAAGGTGCTTCATTTTGATGGCTGCACAAAATCCAAAGCGAAATACCTAAGTTCTTATAGAGTGGAATTATTTATCCATCTAATTCTCAAAAATATGTCATTCTTGACTGGAATACTAAATCATTCTTATCAAATTAGAATTTGACTTGTTCCAAGAATAAGGAGATCTTATTCTGCTCGATTCTACTATCAAAAGAATAGTTATTTCTTGTGTTTATGTTTTATTTCAAAAGAAAACTTTTCATATTATACTTCAAAGTTGAGTTTCATGGTTTCTTATTTTGACCGTTGACCATCCGACAATATGCTGATGGCGGCATCCATCCAGATACTAGAAACAGTTTCACATGCACTCTTTCCCGGTAGTTGCACGATATTTAACGGATACATGCGCGTACCTGGAGACGGCATCCGTTTCCGACCCGTTGACCGTTGAACCGCACCGTTCCCTGGCGCGTCAGCCACCGGGCCGCTTCGAACGTTGCACTTAGACCCGCTGCATCTGCTGCAGCTGCAGAGAAAGACCTGCAGAGCTTGCAATGGCGATAGGTAGCTCCAGAGCAAGACGGCATCTCATCTCCTGACAGAACAGGAGATCCGTTACCGGTAGGTGGCGGCGCCGCCTCGCCTGCAATGGACGGCGGCGACTTATCTCCGGGTTCCCCTCTTGCCTGGGGCCGCTGGTCCGCCGTTTCCTCATTTCAGGACTCGCTTTCCTTCTGCTCCGATATAGAGATCGACGTCGAGCTCGACCGCAGAGGTCGCCAACCGCAGTCGGAATTGGAGGAGATACCCTCCTGGCGGTGGCTGCCCCCTTCTCCCATGCCTCGGCCGCCGGTGGGGGCGACCCACCGGCAGGAATCAGAAGAAACCGAGCAGGCCCTCTCCTCCGACCCCCTGGCGACCGATCTCGCGCGTGTTATCAGGTCAACCGCGACATATGGCGCCGGCAGAGGCAGACAGGTGCGTATGAGGTTCACCTTCTCCTTGGCCTTGTTCAAGAGTTTACCCTGTCCACTTGCCCAGGATGTGAATATAACCAGAGAACCAGGTAGTTCTTCAAGCTTTTTCCTTCCATGGAATGTTTCAGGCATAAAGGGTCCCGTTTGTTATACATGAAATATATTTAAATGGAAAAGATTTTTTAAGAAAATGCATCTACAAGGAAAGCAAAATTCATCATTTGGTATTTATGCAAACATTTTCATTGTCTTTAGAAAAAGATATTCGGTCTTTATCCCATAGATGCTAAAAAAAAGAAAAGGAAAAGTCGACTAATTAAGTTTCCGGTTGATGGACTAGAGTTTTACGGATTATCAAATAAATGATTCTGATATGCTTTTCGAGAAAAGCTTTTCATGTGGCCTATTTTACATGGAAATAAATGGACCCAAAGTTTTCTCATTTACACATTTTTTTTTTTGTTGCAACCTTTCATGATCTCACTGTTGCAACATAACACAAAATCAGCATACTTTATGCTGTCACGAGCTATAAACTTTTTATGAGCATCTGGATGCAATGAGACTGTTGGATCTTTCCGTCCTTTCTCTTTTTTTCTTTTGGAAGGGTGGCACAGTGGCCAGGTATGTATAAATATATACAAACGACCGGAGTTCCAATCTGAACGAAACCCAAGATATCCTTCACAGAAGGAGATAATTCCGAAACAAGTCGATAGGTCCGCCTAATTAGGTGAGAATTCCAGATCCGTCTAATTATCTGGAGAAGTAATCCCACAGACCAACACCTACTAGCGCCTAATGGCCGCATTGCTGGAGAGTTTTTATGCTCCAACCAGATTTGAACCTGAGACCTCCCATATGGGAGGCAAGGGGTGAAACCAACTTCCCTAGGCAGCTGGTTCGATCTTTCCATCCTTTCAGATATTTGGAGAGAGTGCTAGTGAAATGTCAAATTCCAATGTGAAGGCACTTGCATAGTTGCCCTATATGAGCGTGTTTGTTAGGTTGGATAAAATAGCTTGTAAGAGGTAACGTGATAAGGTTTTCCTGTTCACCATTTTATCCCATTGAAGCATATTTGGCGCCTATTTTCTTCTGATAGTGGATGGGGTGAGTACAGAATGGTAAGGCAATTCCTTTCCAAATGCTATCTGCGAAGTTCATGTTTGTTCAGAAATGAGTGGGAAGAATTAAGAAATATCTTTAAGTAGAACATTACGTGAATGGTATCTTCAACTGGGCAGTGGGTTTCCATATGGAACAAGGCGTTAGGCATAATTCACAAGAATGAGGATTGGCGACATTTGTCTTATCCTAATAAAGTTTTTTGTGTCAGTTCAATCTTCAATCTTCATAAAGCTTATCTGATCAGTCTGGCATTGCATAGAACCTTACAAAAGGACCCTGTTTGGGTTCATAAATTTAACGGTTTGAACTGTAGTGGTTTTCTTGTGATCATGTGATGATCTAAATCTGACTTTAATATCATAAATTTCACGGTAATGATGGTTGCTGAATGATCATGTGATGAATCGGGGTGATCATGTGATGTTTTTGTAATGGTGGTTACTGGTTACTGCTTTATCCGCTTGCTTCTCAGTAACAGCCTCAGGTATCCATCAACTGGCAGAGTGAGCTAATCAACACTTACATCATCGCATGACAGGGAGGGAGAGAAATGTTTTTGTACATTTTCTTCTTAATTTGAACTATCATGAATGCGATTATCACTCATTGTTTGTTGCTTGCAAGTATCTGTGTGACATATCTGGACATTTCATTTATTGGTGTTCTAATGACCAGCTCATTTTGTTTGCTTCGCAGACCTATATGCGGTTTATCACTGTGAGGCTCAAGGAATGGAGACTGAAACGAAGGGCTGAAGAATGGATGAGACATCGCCAGCTTCCTCATGGTCTGCGTGAAAGAGTTCGACGATTTGTTCAATACCAATGGCCTCCCACCAGTGGAGTGGATGAGGAATCTATTTTACGGTCTTTGCCAACTGATCTTCGGAGAGATATTAAACGACACTTGTGTTTGGATCTTGTTCGACGTGTATGCTTTCCCAGTCCTCTATCTTGATTTTTGCTGTTCAATGTGGCTTTGTGGATCTTCGTTCCCTAATTTCTATTTATATAATTGGTTTCTGAAGTAAAAGATTCTTCATTGAAAACTGTTGATTTCTTCACAGATAAGTTTAATTTGATTAATTTCTTCATAGATAAGTATGATTTGATTGTGATCTTATGCAAAGTGATAAGTCTAATTTGATTGTGATCTTATACAAAAACATCTGAAGCTAAGCACCCCAAACTTGTTGCATCTGAATGTTAGCGCCTAAATGTGATTCTCATTAAAAAAACTTCAGTAAACAGCCTTTAGTTTTTAAGTTTTGTAATATTCATCTTTTCGCAATTCCAAAGCTAATTGTACTCTTACCCATGACTGTAGCTTGAAAATATGGTCAATATATGTTGAAGATATATTGGTTATATTATATCTTGAAGTCTTGAACCATTATTTTTCAGCTTAGAACTTTGGAGTCCTCACTTGGTCTCCCAGTAACCAAATATACTGTTTAAATTGCAATTTGTTCTTCCCTTTCAGACATCTCTACTGTTGGTCCATCACTTTTCCTGAGTTTTAGGTGAGGTTAACATTTTGATGTGCCTGTTTGACATGATTCTTTCAAATTTGTAGGTCCCCATCTTCTTCCAGATGGATGATCAGCTTCTAGATGCTATATGTGAGCGTCTCGTCTCTTCCTCAAGTACTGAGGGATATATTGTTTGGGAGGGTGATCCGGTGACAGAAATGCTTTTTATTATTCGGGGGAGATTAGAGAGTTCTACAACCAATGGGGGAAGAACTGGTTTCTTCAATTCTGTAACTCTTAGACCTGGTGATTTTTGTGGTGAAGAGTTGCTTGCATGGGCCTTGCTTCCCAAGTCCACTGTTAATCTGCCTTCATCCACTAGGACAGTGAGGTCCCTTGAGGAAGTGGAGGCCTTTGCACTGCGAGCAGAAGATCTGAAGTTTGTTGCCAACCAGTTCAGGCGATTTTACGGTAAGAAGGCGGAACATATGTTTCGCCTCTACTCCCACCACTGGAGGACATGGGCTGCTTGCTTCATACAGGTTGCTTGGTGCCGGTTTAAGAGAAGAAAGATGGCCATGGACCTAAGCATGCAGGAATTGTTCTCCTGCAGCTCAGACGAGCAAGTGATCGATGAATTATGGCAAGACGAAGAGGAATATGATTGTGTCTCTGGTAATCCTTCTCAGCCTAAGCAGAACATTGGTGTGACAATTTTAGCTTCCAACTTTGCTGCTACCACCAGGAGAGCACAGAGAACCAAGGCCATGGATATGCGTAAGTTGGAGAAGCCAGATGAGCCCAACTTTTCAGCTGATCCATATGATGAGTTAAGCAGTTATATGGTAAGTACTGAGAGCTATGATGGCCGCATTTATCCTACTGCATGAGGTGAATCCTGTCTAAGAAATTAATGAACCACTTGGGTGGGATTCTGCCAGGTAGCGGGGGGGGGGGGGTCTGCAAACATCATTTGCCTTGCAGGAGGACAACTTCTCTGGGGTGTTCTGTTATGGTCATGTTGCCAATTACAATAGAATAGCAGGTCTCAGTTACTTATGGAAGGGGATGTTGATGTCCCTCGGCACATGGTATATTCTATACATGTACTCTTGGATCTGTTGGTTCTGAACTTATAAAATCAATTGCCAACACTCGTTTGATATTTGTTTCAGTTGTTATTTATGGACGGATTGGCGGTGGCTGCCCTGAAGCATTCTAGCAAAACTTAATAACCAAACTGAACACGTTTTGATGTCAGCCAGCGAAGGATAACTGATTAACATTAGTCATCAATTGGTGTTTATCTTCATTGTCTATGGCAATATTCCTGCAGTTTTGAGGCATGAAAAAGCATTATTTCAGTGTCCATTAATAAGAAGTAAGTTGGTGTCCATTCACTAACACATGACTAGTAAAAGAGAGAAAGCGAGGGATTTGAAAGGGTTGAGAGACACAGAAAAAGAGGGAATGTGTGTACGTGGGTATTATAGGGTGCGAGAGAAAGAGTGTTTTGAAAAAGAGTTAAACTTGCTGCACTGGCAGCCGGCTGCCGGTGTTTTTAATTTTTCAAACAAACTTTTTTTTATAATTTTTTTGGAGGTCTCCCAACCAACCTACTTGGCCGTACTGTCATCAAACTTTGCATGAAAGGTGGCATCTCTAAAGCTTTTGAAAAGCTTGAATGGACCTTTATAGCTGACACCCTTCAGAAGTTAGGCTTTTCTGAAACTGTCATCAAACTTATCATGATGTGTATCTCCTCCCCTGCATTCTCTGTGCTCTCTTTTTCGTATCTCTGAGATGTCCAAGCATGATAAATATCTGGGAATCCCTCTCTGGCCTGGCGGCAATAAGGTGGATCAACTGTCTTATTTGGAAAGTAAACTTAAGACTAAACTCACCTTGTGGAAAGCTAATACTCTTTCTACAGTTGGCGAGGTTGTCCTCGTTAATTCAGTTCTAACTGCTATCCCAATGCATGTTATGAGTTTGGGACTCCTTCCAAAAAAGACACTCTCTCGTTTGAATTCTATTCCATGCTCCTTTCTTTGGGGTCACACCGATGATCATCGCAAGATCCACTTCTGTAATTGGAACTCCTTAAAAAGGCATCCTTTATCTGGAGGTTTGGGCATTCGGGATCTAGAATCCATAAATAAAGCTTCCATTCTGAAACTTATTTGGAGATTTATCACTGACAACAACTCCATTTGGACCTCTCTGGTGAAAGCTAGGTACCTCCAGCATTCCTCATTTTGGGATCTATCCCCCTCTGCTCGAGGCTCCCTGCCATGGAGAGCCATGCTTCAGCTTAAATTCCACATGCTTGTAGAAGCATTCAAGATGGTTTCTCCACCAACATCTGGTCTAATAGATGGGTCCCCGACCATCTGGGCCCCCCTGCCATCAAGCACCACTCTATGGTTTATCCCCCTATTTGGGTTTTTCAACTTATTAAGGATGGAAGCTGGAACCTTCAGCTGATTAATCTTCTCTTCACGGATGATTCTGCAAAGAAAATTAGCACCCTCTTATCTCGGTTGCTACTGGTGACCACTATATCTGGCCTCTCACTATGGTCGATTGCTTTACTCTTAAATCTGTGTACAATTACATTGCAAATATTACTCAAGATGCTTCTCCTTCTCAGAGCAACCCCATCTGGATCCTCAACTGCGAAAATTGGTCCTTCCCAAAGTTCTACTGTTTATCTGGAAAATGTCAACATTGCCAGAAGAGTGGCCTCCATTGACCCCGCTTGTCAATTATGCTCTCATGATCAGGAATCCATCTACCATATGTTGTTTGATTGCGAATTTGTCAGACTAGTCTGGTTGGCTTCCCCACTGAATTACCACTCCTCTGCAGATTTGAGGACGCTTGTGACAAAATTCTTGATTGGTCGAAGCCCCCCTTTAGCCAACATCCAAATGACAAAAGCTTCTTGGCTATGTGTTTCTCTATCTTATGGCATCTTTGGAAGAACAAATGTAATTGGTCCCTGGATGGACTTAAGTCTAATCCACTTGTTGTTGTGCGCAGAGCATTGTCAGATGCTAGCTTCTGGATCTCCTCAATTCAAACAGCCTACCTTTAAAGCAACCCTTTGCGGTTTCTCACACTTGGGTGCCTCCTCCTAAACCAGGTTTGGTCAAAGTAAATTTTGATGGGACAATCTCTCAATCAGCTAGTGCTATTGGCATTGTCCTTGGAGACTGTTCAAGCTCTCCTACTCACTGCTTCTCCAAGCTTGTTCACTTTGCGGACCCCTTTGTTGTTGAAGCTTCTGCGTTGTTTGAAGCTTTAAAGGTAGCCAGTAAATTTGATGCTGCTTTAGTTGAAGGAGATGCTCAAGTTCTCATCCGGGCTTGTCTGAAGCAAAAGACGACTCCTTGGAAGACTAAGGCCCTGATTTCAAACTGTCAACTTATTTTGAGAAATTGTCGGACAAAACTTAGTTTTGCTCCTCGTTCTTGTAACAATGTGGCTCATGCCATTGCTAAGTACTCTGCTGCTAATCTTCATGAAGGCTGCTGGACCACCTCCACTCTTCCTAAATGCATTAGTAATGCTATATGTACTGACATTTCCTTTCTCACTTTCGTTTGAATGAATTTGAAGCATTTTAATTGTCAAAAAAAAAAAAAACGCGTATGTGGGAGCCCTGCGGTTCCCATTAAGCATTAAGTTCTTCCAAGCCTTCAAACATTCCCAGTTACATGTTGGCCAAGGTTCTAGTTGGGGATGAGAATCTTTAAAAAAGAAATTTGTTGTAATTTGAAGATTAAAATGTGGATAAAGACAATTTTGGATAAAACCTTTAGGTCTCAAATAAAATTTAATTCTATTTATGGCACTTCTTGAGCTTGTACGGTAGCTTGGTCCTTATACAGATGATGTGGTGTATTGACATCAAACAGATTCCCACAGGATCTATTCTTTTTAAGTGCTCCTAGATGAACCACATTCGGGAATGCAAATCTCAAAGAAGAATGTACGGAATTTTTTATCTAAAAAAATGCATTATGAGACAAATTGGAACAAGAGTAAAAGATGGTTTCTATAGATGTCACATCATCCATGTGGAAATCAAGACGCCATAGAAAAAGTTAACAAGCACAATAATTATACCTTAAATCTGCCTTGCATTCAAAAGCTTGGAATCAGATTTTTTTTAAAAAAAAATATATTGTATTCATACTTTTGTTCTGAGTTTATCCTTCAGCTTTATGTTGCCAAAGGGAACCTAAGACCTTGGACGATACTGCTGCAGCTATCATTATCCCACTATCTCTTCCTACTCCCTTGGAGCAGCACAGACTTGAGCCATTAAAGTATGCTCCAATGTGAGATGTCACATTGCAGCAGGCATTACACTTTCATTTTTAGATTTGAACAATTAGGAGAAGAATCTTTCACATTTGATGGAGATGACTTAAAACCCATGTCAATCACAGAGTAGATTTCCATTCTTAAGACAAGCCAAAGTTAGAAATTTGACACTGTTGCCAACATCATAGGTTCAAAAATTCAGTAATCAGAGAGCCCAAATGCCGCATACATTGCTTCGAACCACCTCAAAGATTCACAGGAACCAGTACAGCAACCTTACAATTTTATGTACATGCTTCATTGTCGATTCTGGTAAAGCTGCAAAGCATGTGCATCTTACAGCTTACAAATCCAGATTTAATAACCCTAAACAGCAGAAAAAAGTTGGCTGTCCACCCCAGGCAACAACTGCTGAAACGTCAGCTTTTCATTCGATGGAAGTTGGAGCAGGTGTTGCATAGGGCACTCTATGTGCAGACAAAGGATCTATGCATCTATTTTTTGAATACTATCTGCATTCATGGGCCATATTTATCCAGGTCATAGAGCTCAATATTCTTGTACTTTTGGGATATTATCTCTGCTTGAACTTTCCTTGCTGTATCAGTCGCACAACCAACAAGGATGAGAATAGATGTACCAGCAAATCCACGGAACGCAGTCAAGTGGGTGGTTTGTTCAATCACAGCTGGACCGGCAGCTAATATGGCTAAAAATCCAGATCCCAAGACTGATATCCGGCTGAGGACCTGCCATTCAACCACAATCCACATAGCAAACTACTCAGAAACACACACCAGACTGTCATGGGTTAAATATCCTACAACTTTGAGCCAATTTAGAATATAATACTGCTGAGTAAGTAAAATGACAGAAGAAAAGGAAAACGTATTAGTGTTGAATATAATGTTCATAAGTTAGAAACACTCTTGTATGAGACAAATACCGTCTTAAGAAAAGCAGCCGTGCTTTTTCCTGGCCTGACAAGTGGGATTGAAGCACCTGTACGCTTCAACTGCTCACTTACCTCATCAGGGTCCAATTGCAAGAAGGTGTAGTAGTAGTTGAAGAAAGCTATGAGCAATATATTGGTCGGGAGATATAAAGGGCCTATAAGAAGAAACTAATCAAATAGGGAGATGGTTACTGAATAGACAATCCCACACATTCAATGTAAGAAAAGCAGAATATTTATTTCAGTTGTCAACAGAAAACACGTATCCGAATATTTAAAATTGTTGAAATATCAAAACAACTACTGGCCACGACAATCCTTCACCATTCCTTTTCAGAAAACCAATAAACTATGAAGACCCACTTATCCATGAAAAAGGCAAATTGCCAACACATGAATTTTTTTATTTTCTTTTCAGATATTCTTATTACCTTCTGATTTCATGGACACTGACATAATTAAAGATCATAACACTCCGTTACGAGCGTAGAATTGATGGTCTAGAGGTTAGGTTTATACATTATCATATTTGCAGACATTTAAACACATGATTTCACCAACACTTAAAAGAGTCAACTTGTAGCAGGGAGAGATTGGTGGTAGGTAGGAACATAGTAACCAACCTGGGAAATGAGAGCGGGATATGAAACAAGAAATGAATGCAAGAAACAACCTTATAAACAAGAAGGGGAAATGAGAAATGTGTGTGCGTATTGGCAGTATTTTATGGTTACATGTTTACAAATGTGTTGTAATATTTAGAGTCATTTAAAGAATTATCTATCTTATGAATCTTTTAATTATGCAATGAATTTTAAACATAGGTAATTATTGTAATTTCTATTCTTCCAGTTTTCATGCCCTTTTCATTTTTACAATTTTATAGTTTTATAACTTTTAACGCATTTGTATAATATTTTATTTCTTTAGAGGAGATAGTGCCATGAATTTATTAAATAAAAAATAAGGGGATACACAAGTGAGTGTGGATCCATATGCTCCCAAAAATCACCCTGTACAAAACCGAAAGGCTACACAGAGGTTGGTTGTCAAAAACTGACCAACCAAGTAGCCTATAATGGAAGAATTGAGCAAAATCACATTACATAAAAGCTTAGCTGATTCCAAGACTCACACAAGTAAAACTATCTTTTCAGAAATTTTGCTCTTCCTCTTAAATATTATTGCATTCCTCTCCCCCAAAATAGCACAGAGGTTGGGGGCAGGATCAGCCACCAGAGAACATGATCTCCAATTCCCCCTTGAAGGTTCCATCAACCATTCAACCCAGGAGGCAAAATTTCCACACTGGTGGATGATAAAGTTAATGAAGCTTGCCAAAAGGTTATAACCAATCCTCCTGAGTAAATAAGCACCCAATTAACAGATAACTGATGGTCTAAGATTTCCTCCTCTTCGCCATGAAGAGAATGGGTTTTCCTTATATCCTCCAGCAAATGTGCTTTCGATAACGTCCCATGGCCTATCCTCCATAAGGATCTTCACTGTCCGAGCAGTTTTAGGAGCCGCACCTGATTAGCCAAAAGGAAATGGGTTCCACTGTCCATAATAAACTTACAGGCCAATTTAACTAAAAAATTCCCATTAGTCGCCTATGTCCATGGAACTGAGATCATGGAGGAGGGGCAGACATTCCCCAAATTAAGTAAAATATTCTCATCCCTTAAGTCCTCGTAAAAGTTGGCCGCTTAGGCGACAGGGTGGCCCACCTACTCAACTCGCACCCCATTCCTACATAGACAGAAACTGGCTTGTCTTCTTTTGCGATATTTTAGTTGGGCGTCTTCTCCTCTTGTTGAAAGACCTTTGTACCCCTACCAATAAAGCATATGTGGCCTCATAAATTGTCCTTCGTCTACATACATCTCATTCATGTGGCATGCCCAAGAGGGCCATGATGGAAGGTTCACCTTGTCTCCGCCAAGGGACATACTTAAGCGACGCGCGGGGGGGGGGGGGGGGGGGGGGGGGGGGGGGGGGTGGACAGCTAGATGGAGATGGAGACTTCCCTTCTCCATGAAAACTGCAACTAGTGACAGTCGTGGGGCTCCGGAGAGGATTTCTCTGTTTGTAGATGCTGGTATAGCAGTCCTTATGTTTGATACTATATTGTTAATCTGACTTACAATAAATTAAGATTTATAATTAAATCAGATATCTTATGATGTTTATACAAGTAAATATGAGATGTCTATAGTTAATGCATTACCGATCAGCAGCGGATACATATAAGAAATTATAAAAAGGTCTGAAAAAAATTGTTGCCTCAGATTTGAGGTGCCCGCCTCACCAATTATGCATGCCTGGCAATAGGGGGTCGGCCAACTTGCTCCTCCTAGGCATTTTTAAAACATTGTTGGAGCGCATCCACCCCCAACAGGCCTGTCATCATAGAAGTGTGCTAACACAGCCATAGGGTTTTGTAGAAAGCCTAACGATTTGATGAAATCTCTTCTCCAATGGACAATGTACACACCGTCTACCCTTCAATAAGTAGCAGCTTTAACCATCACCAAGAACTACTTTGATCCCTGTCTCCATCATCTCCTTAGTTTGGAAAATACCCTTCCATAGTTCCATAAAGGAGAGCCGGTGCTCAGATTGCCTGGTGACATCCTGATTCCTAGATCCCATGTAATATTTCTATAGAATCACTTCCATCCATAAGACTTCTCAAAGCCAAGTCCCCAAAGCCACTTGCCAAGAAGTGATAAGTTGAAATCTTTGATGTTTCCCTCCCCCTAGTTTGCAAGTGCTGCCCTAATTAATATCATGCCAATGCCTGCACTATTCTCCTCCCCATCCCAAAAGGCTCTACTCTGAATACACTCTGGCTTCTTGGCAATAGAGTTTGGTATCATAAAGAGGGGACAATTATTAGACTTCAAGATCCTTTATAAATAAAAAGTCTTTCACCTTTTTAAACATAGACTAACCCTATGTTTGATGGGAACCGATGATAGGTGGGCCTTGCTTTTGAATGCAGCCACCGCTGCTCCTGCGTATGCTTGCTGCTGCAGTGCAGCCATTGTCCTTGCCTACATGCACCATCGCCACCATCCTCCTCACCTATGATTGTAGTGATACGATCCAACCCTTGTGAAATATTATTCGCTTTAGACCAAGCCTAGACGGTTTTATCCCCACAAGGTAGCTCATAAGTTATGGATCTAAATCTCACACATATGGCCCAACAACTTTCTTCGTTTTTTGATGTTGAACTAATCTGGTTGTTGAACCCAAAATTTTTTATATATGCAAGCCTATGCCGTTGAGTATGTATGCATATGCATATGGCATATACTCACATTGACGTGAGCTCACCATAGGAAAATACATACGCATATGCATAACGACATGTTCACAAAGAACTATGTTATGTAAAATAAAATATGCACCTATGATATGAGTGAATATGGAAAACACATAAAGCCATAGGCTCACATCATGAGGGCAATGGAATAGGAGGCATACCTAGGCCAAAAAGGCCTTAATCGGATTTTTAAGGAAGCCTAAGACAGCCCCAAGTCACCTTCTTTGGCTTCCGAGATCAATTCCCGAACCTCCTTTGCGACCCTCGATGGTGAGGCCCAAAGGGAGACCCTAAGTGCAGCAACAAACGGGGGGCCGAATGCTGCAAAATAAGGGCCAAAGTCAGTCCCGAAGTGGGCCAAAACCTGTCCCGAAATGGGTCAAAGCCAGTCCCAAAACTTACCCAAAATGGCCCCAAATGGAGGCCCAATGACAAGGGTGAAAGGCCCGATAAGTGGCCCAATAGGGGAGCCCAATATAAGGCCCAATAAGGACCCCAAATAAGCCCAAAAACAGTCTCACAGGGCACCAAATCTGCAGGCCAAAAGGGGAAGAAAATATGGAAAACCCAAATAGGAAGATGCCCAAAATGGAAAAAAAAACACAAGTGGACCCCCTCTCTCTTTCCCCCTTTATTTAAATAGGAAAGAGGGGGTGGAGGAGAGAGAGAGGGAACCGGTGGGGGCCCCCCCCACCGGTTCCAAGAGGGAAACCGGTGGGGGGGGGGGGGGGGGAGGAGGCTTCCCTCCCTTCTTTCCAGATTTTAAATTCAAAATGAGGGGGGGGATTAATTAGGATAAATGGGAGTTAATGGGGATCTTAACCCCATTCACACATGGGTTAAGAACCCCATGTAAACCCCCATTAAATCCCCATCCTAAACCCCTTTCACATGGGGCCAAAATTGAATTTAATGGGTTCTAAACCCTTTTCACATTGGCCAAACCCCCTAAAACCTGAAACCAAGGCATTAAAGAGCCCAAAAAAAGAAAAAAGTGGAGGAAATGGGGGAGGAGAACCCTCCCCCCACCGGTTCCCACAACCGGTGGGGGGGGGGGGGGGGTCCATCCGGTGGCACCCCCTCCACCGGTTGGAACCGGTGGGGGTGCCCACCGGGTCTCCCCCCCTCTCTCTTTTCCATGCTCTCTCTCTCACCCCTTTTCTCACCCATTGGCCATTGGGAATAAAAAATAAAAGAAGAGGGGAGGAAAGAGGGTGAAACCGGTGGCACCCCCCACCTTGGCCCATTCCGGTGGCACCCCCCACCGGGCCGGAATTTGAGCCTATAAATAGGCCCCATGGCCCCCAAACTCAAGGGGAGAGGAAGGCATTCACACAGCCTCATATACAAGTGTGAAATTGAGAGGGGAGGTGCTGCTTGAAGACCAAATTCGGGTTTTCTAACTCGGATTTACTGCGTTTTCGGAGTTCTCTTTCGTCTCGGGGAGTTCTTCCTCCTAAGGTTCAATCCTAAGGAGAAGCTCTGCCGAATATTTTTGTAAAAAATGCCTTATTATAAGGCGAATCCCTGTCAAAATAAAGACTGATATTTCTGAAATTGTGTGCTTGTGTGTGTGTCATTAAAATTAAATAATTACCATCATGTTTCAAAATTAATATATGTATATATCTAATTTCATAAACTTAAAGAAAATCCGGGTACACCCTTAACCTAAACCTGGCCTCACCCCCTATATAAATAAAAATAAAGTTCAGAAATCATAATGAGACCATATCTAAATAAAAAAATGACTTAAAATTAATTAGTTAATTAAAAATTAATAAAATTATTTGAAATTGAGAAAAATATGAAAAAATCAGGAAAAATCTGTAAAAATCTGAAATGCAATCTAAAAATCATATTAAAACCAAATACCCTCATATACTTAATTAATTAATTAAATTAATCATAAAAATCAATAAAATTAATAAAATAAAAGAAAAAAATAAAAATAAAAAAAAATCAGAGAATTAAAATATGAAAGAACATAGATAATTAATACATAAGACCTAATAAAATTACAAAAATACCCTCATATATAATAAAAAAGAAGAAGGTCTAATTTTTTTATATAACCCCGAAAATACCAAAACTCGTAGTATAAACAAAATACCTTCCATATAATCAAAATATCATAGGAAAATAAAATAAACCCGGTTTAGGGTAAAATTACTAAAATACCCTCATCCGCTTAAAAATTAATTTCATAAATCCCATAAGGCTTTGAAACCTTTAAAACTCACTCCTATATGCTTTTAGACTATAATACCCCCATGATACCTCCATAATTCATAAAAACTCATAAAAATTGTATAATTGCAAGAAACACCCCTATGGGTTTAAAATATTTAGAATCAATCCTTATAACTTGGAATCAATCCATATAATTTGGAATCAATCCTCATAACTCGGAATTAATCCATATAACTTGGAATCAATCCTTAATCATATAAAAATTATCTCAAATCGGGGTGAGGCTAAGGGCTCAACCTAAAATATACCTTCATACTCATATGCATGTGCTGCCTGTAGTAGTAGTGTTGCATGATTAAGGGCATCATACGGACGGTTAATCAAGGGTTGCCGAGCAGTTGCTCGGCGTAATTAATACTGACCGAGGTCAGTGGAGAGAGGTCATATACTCGAATCTTCGCTTGATTCGAAGTCCCGAATTCCCTGAGGGATAATTCCAAACTCTCATAGTCCGATAAAATATAAAACCGACCTATATTTTTCTAGATAAACAAAACAAAAAGATGGATTTTCCAAATAATCCGAATAGGAGAGAGACGTCTAGGTCAGGTCCCGAACGAAGGTTTTGAAAAAAAACCTTCCAAACACTGGTTCATCCCTCCCCCAACATCCCAAACATAGTAGTGACTCCACATGTGCTAGCTCCACATCGTGGCATTACATACCACCGTCCCACAGGTAGCCCTCTCCCAGGGGTAGTCCTTTTCTCTTACGGGGCTCGTGACTAGGTCACTATAGGTCTCCAACTTCCACATGGTTCAGCCCTGAACCAATCTGCATTGTACCATACGGGACCCACTTTGATACCATTTTGTAACGATTCAATTCAACCTTGTGAAATATTGTCCGCTTTGGGCCAAGCCCACATGATTTTATCTAAAAAAGGTGTCCCACAAGTTATGGATTCAAATCCCACATATATGGCCCAATAATTTTTCCCATTCTTTGATGTTGGACTAATCCGGTTTATCCCTGCCCTAGCCCCTAGATACAGTGGTGGCTCTACATTGTGGCATTATGTACCACTATACTACGAGTAACCCTCTCCTATAGGTAGCCCTTTCCTCCTATCCGGCTTGTGATTGGGTCACTAAACTCACTACAGTTGCCACAGCCCTTGCTTCGGTACAGCATCGCCACAACTCTCCTTAATTGCATCCATTGTCGCCAGTCCTAGACTGCTCCATGATAACTACTATCCTCCTTGCTTTCATGCACCATCACAACTATCCTTGATACTTGCATGCACTACCGCCATTGTCCTCGCCCATGCACACCGTCGCCACTGTCCTTGCTTGCACATGTGTTGCCACAGTCCAAACTGTTCCACCACCACCCTTCTTCCTCTTCTCTTATTCCTCATTATTCTGCTGCATCAGCCAATAGCTGGCATCCACTATTGGAGGCATTTCCACCCCATGTTTTCTGGTCATTTCCACAACAAATCGAGTTTGTTTCTCAAATGTATTTCCTAGGAAATACATTTCCCACTTTGGATCATGTTTTCATGCAACTATAGGTAGGAATAGGATTAAGTGGTGCGAACTAAATTGATTATTTCTTACATGTTATATTTAGAAAACTGAACGGTTTTGGTGTTAGTGTTATCTCAGATTCTCAAGTAACATCGGTTTAAAGTTGAGAAACAATAGGGGATAGAGAAGAGGCATGTCTGCATTTTGCACCTACATTAGTTCTGGGCTTTTCCACCCCCTATCTTGAATTTTGGATCACCAGCTCGGTTCAACTTGTATACTAGCAATCTAAAGTAAGCATATCACCTAATATCAATTTGGTATTATAAGTATGCTGCTTCTTCATGTGCAGTCTATGGATTCCTTATTGCTGCATCATCTTGGTTGATTGACTCCCCTTCTTTGCCTTGCTCTCCCTTTACCTTAAACCCCCAATAAAATCATAAAGAAAATCAGCTATTCATTTGGCATAAACACACCAACTGGGTGTCCAATACAACTAAGGTGACAGTCAGACTGGAAAAGAAACATCAACTTTAACAGTAACTTAAAATCCTACGAACTAAGGAGCAAGATTTTGTTTTCTTTATTTTGCTCACAAAGATTTTGTGCGAGTTTCTTAAAGGAGATGTTACGTTCTCCAGTGTCAACACATAGCTGAAAGAAGAGACGGGTGAGGAGGCTTACAATATGAGCTCTCTTGGAGGAAGCCAGAACCACGGCATAGGACATGTCAGGAACCAAAATCCCAAGACCTAGGTAAACCTCTTCTTTTCCCAGACAAAACATCCAAATTTAACAAAAACTTGCAAGTGAACCAAAAATAACCTTGTTTCACCATAACCCCATGCCTCTTCTGTAAGCAGCCCCCAATTGGCAGTTTTCAGGAGTTAAGATAAATAGTCAATGGAATACCCAAATGTCCATGAACTTTCATGTTGCCCCAATCTGGTAGAGGTCAAGAGCATTCTATAAGTTCACACTTGCCCTGCTGAGCCCCATTGGCATGGCTCACAGAGGATAGGTAATTTCTGGTGTCTCCCAGCCAGGTGCAAGGGGAAGTTTTCCCCCCTTCTTTAAATAGCTTTGAGAATAAGAAGTATAGTGAATAGAAATTGGTAATAATTTTTTTCAAATCTGCTCTTGCATACTTTGGGTTAGAATGTGAAACAAGGTGATCAAATTGGAGGTTGAGACTTAATTTTCACACGTATGTTCATGTTTGTCTTCAACAGCAGAGAACTCTGAATGCAGATGTTGCAAGTCAACAAGGAAACGATACATCACTAGGACCAGCTTCCACTGAAAATTTTGATCTAGGTTGAAAGGTTGATCTAGGTAACTTATCTATCAATATCATTGTTGCTTAACAATAGGTGTAGGTAGATGGTCAAACACCATCTTGGTGGTCTTTGTAGAGGGGAGCTCTTCTGGGGAATTTTTTTTTCTATACGTGGAGGGATCTTTTGGGGGTTGAGTGCATTTTGATGTTCCCTTTTTGCACAGTTTTAAATTTTATATTTCACTTTCATGAATGTGGTATCATTCACTGTTTGGACCTAACCTAGATCTCTCCTATCAGATTTTTTTTTATTATTATTATTTATCCCTATGGTGTTGTTTTTGTTTTATCTGGAGAAATATAGGTCGGTTTTATTTATTTTATTTCTTGGATTATGAGAGTTTGGAATTAACCCTCAGGGAGTCCGGGACTTCGAATCAGGCGAAGATCCGAGTATATGACCTCTCTCCACTGACCTTGGTCAGTGTTAATTACGTCGAGCAACCGCTCAACAACCCTTGAATTAACCGTCCGGATGATGCCCTTCAAACCATCTGTGCTACCACACAGAATGCATGTAAGTGAAAGTAGTTTTTTTTTTATAAATAAAATAAAAAACATTGGCCTCTCCCAAGTATTTAGGGAATTTGGATTTGTTCCAGTGTCTTACAACATTTAGATTTATTCCAAGGCATTAGGGTCTTTTGAATCTTTAAATGCTAAGATTCGTTATTAAGTGTTTTGAGATTGATTCCCAATTGTTTTGGATTAATTTCAAATGTTTAATACCCCTAGGGGTATTTTGGTAATTATTTTGTATTGGGATTATTAAGGTTTTTTTAGGTTTTTAACACTTTAGGAAGCTTTGAAAACCCTTGAGATGCATTTGTGGATATACTTGTGTCACAGGGGTATTTTGATAATTTTACCTCAAATCGGATTTTTGGACTTAAAGTCTATTCTTATATATTTTTCTGGGATTTTTACTTATTTTCATCACATTAAGAGCATTTTGGTAATTTTACCCATCTTAGTAGGGTTTGGAGGGTATTTTGGGTATAGGAGACACTTTGGCATTTTTTTAAAGATTTTTTCATGATTTTTACAGATTTTTATCATGAGGGAGGGTATTTTCATAAATTGGTTAAAGTCTGGGGGTATTTTGGTTATTCCGGAAATTGTATATTTCGAATTTAGTTTTCAGTTTTTTACTGTTGATTACTGAATTTTGATTGATTTGTATGTTATCCTTGCTATTTTTTTATTAATTTCTTAAGTAGGTGAAGGATATTTAAGGTATTTATATGCTTATGTATTTTCAGACTTTGGTTTTCTGGTTTTACCTGAATTTTACTGGTTTTTAGTGTGTTTTGATTTTATTTACTGATTTTCATTAATTATCACATATTTTAGTGATTAATTAGAGATAAGGTTTTATTTAAGTTATTTTTAACTTAATTATGTTGCTTAAATATTTATGTTTCATCATTAAGATTTAATTATCAGCTCTATGTTTAGCCATGTGTAGGGGTGAGGCCAAGAGTGATTAATTAGGTGTTTAGGCATTTTTAATTAGATTTTAGAGTGATTAAGAAAATAAGTTTTTTAATTATGTATATTATAAAATAATACATAATGTTATTTAATTATTAGAATTGTGGGTACATACATACACACATTTTTGCACAAAAGTAATCATTCATTGTTTCAGCAGAATTTCGCCTTATAAAGAAGGCGTTTTTACAACAGAAATTCGGCAGAGCTTCTCCTTTAGGAAAACCTTGGGAAAAATCCCCGAGACGAAACCTCCTCCGCACACGCTTCAAACCCGTGCAAGAGTACCGAGTTTGGTCTTCAAACGGACAGCACTTCCCCTAAAGGTTTTTGGACCTAAGAGGCCTGCAAGAGATGTTGCTTCCTCCCTTCTTGTGTGTGTCTTTTGGGCTTCCCTCATGCCCGTATTTATAGGCCCAAAATTAGGCCCGGTGGGGGTACCCACCGCTGGGCTTGGAGGTGGGGGTACCCACCGGTTTCTTCTTCTTCTTTTTTTCTTTTGGTAGAGAGAGAGAGAGAGAGAGTGAGAGAGAGAGAGAGAGAGAGAGAGAGAGAGGAGGACCCAGTGGGCACCCCCACCAGTTAGGAACCGGTGGGGGTGCTCCTCCTTTTCTTTTTCTTTAATTAATGAGGGCTCCTCATTAATTCCCCACCTTTTCATCCCTTTGGCCAAGTGTGAATGGGGGTGAGCTCTCCTTTAGTGGAGAATTAATTGGGGGTTTAGTGAAGGCTCCACTAATCATAGGGGAGATCTAAAAACCCCAATAATGGCCTAAACCCTCATTAACTCTTTCATTTTTGTGGAATGAGGAGAGAGGGGAAGACCCCCCACCGGTTCCTCCTTTGGAGGAAACCGGGGGGTTGGAGGGGGGGGCACCGGTTCCCTCCTCTCTCTCTCCTTGGATTAAAGGGGGACCACTCCACCTCATTCTTGTACTTGGGCTGCAGATTTCTGATTTTTTTTTGTCTCCTTTGATCTGTCCTCTCCATCATTTTTTGAAGGCCATTAGGACTTATTTTGACCGACATTTGGGCCCACTTTGGGCTATTTCTTGGACTTATACATATTGGGCTGCCCTGGGCCTGTTATTGGGCCTTCTTTTGGGCTGTTTTAGGCCCATATCTGGGGGCTATTTGGGCTGTCCTTGGGGCCCTATTTTGCAGCTCTCTGGGCCATTTTTGCTGCAGCATTTTGAGCTTCTTATTGGGCCCACTTAGTGAAACTATAAGGCTGTTTTTTGGGGCAGCATATCGAGGACTTTCGGGGCTGTTTTGGTCAGCACTAAAGGGCTATTTCGGGGCTGTTTCGGACAGCTTATAGAAGCCACTTCGAGGCGATCTTGCTTAGGTATATCTCTGCCTCCTATATTCCTTAATGCATGCACATACATTCACATGTTCGGATACATAGAGGAAGATATTTTTTATTGACATGAACCCTCATAACATGAGTGCATGCTCTTTTTTTTTTATAACATAGGGCTCATATGAGTGCGAGCATATGCCATGTATGATTATTTTCATTGCATAATTATATGCATGTGCATATTGGATAATTCCATTATGCATGAAAAAATTTTCGGGTCAACATTCACTTAGATCCACCTGGTTCACAAGCATGGTTAGTTTCTCTTCTCAGTAACTGCATTTCAGAAAATACTGAATGTAGAGTAACTTTGCTGGTTTCCTCAAGGGTAAAGGAATACAAGGAGTTGATCATTAAGGTGATAAAACATGTGTACTATGTTTATATAAGCAAATCAGGTTGTTCTGAAACAATGACCTGTCATATTCTTGATAAACCTTTCTTTTGGGCAACAATCCCATATGGAGGTATCAATGGGGGGAATGAAAGAAAATTTCCTTGAACATATTTTAACAAGTAAATAGCTGAGCATGTTATCATGTCACTTGTCAGTAGTGTTAGTGAGTACAAAGAAGGATAATTCACCTCCTGGGTTTAGAGCAACTGCAGCTTTCTTGAGAGCAGTTAAGCCAGTAAAACGTGCCAAAGTACCAGGCAGAGACAATGATGATGTGGAGAAGATGATGGGCATCACACCAGAGCTATTTACCTGAATAACGGAGTAAACATTATGACGCCAGGAGAATAAGAAAATTTCTACCCACGTCAATAGCCTTTCTTCAACAGAGTTCAAATAGATTATGACCACAGAGAATATAGCTTGTGTTTTCCTAGAAAACTTCAACCCCTTTACCGGCCATTTCAATTTTAACATCTAGATAGTAGCCTGTAAAATGAATAATAAAGATCTACTTCGCAACACATGCGGAAAGCTGATTCACAAAACCACATTGGTGTGTGCGTCTTCTCAAGACAGCCACAATTTTCATCTAATCTAGTAAAGATCATTTGGCATCAAGCCCAATATATTTATAGCATACATGTGGGAGACGCACAATGAAGAATCAGAGATTTTATCTACAAATACCTCCAACAGGATGACAAAATCAGACAAATGAATTATCTAGGGAAACTTTAGATAAACTTTTTAACTTTCATCTCCATTTTCTTAAGCATGTTGACTGAGAATGTGGACCTTTATGGTGCAGAAATTATGAAAATTATCGAGTAACCGGCTCCAAGTCTCGAAGTATCACAGGGCTGATGAATGATGATGTTCAAAAATAGTTAACGTACCCTGATATGGCGATGTCTTATTTCCTAATAAAAATCATGCAACACTGATAACTTCCTTGGGTCTACAATTTCATTGAGAATAAGTTTCACACTATTAACACTACCGGAAACCAAAATATGCAAATGCTGCTTGATTACAGGTACAAAATCACTGGATGCTAGAAGATACTATTTATATAAGCAGGCAACTAGATGACTAAAAACATCTAATTAATAGCTTGTGTTCCCCATGAGGTCAACCATGCCAAATGGAATTTGGTGATGCTGACAACCATTATGCAACCAATAACAATCATGCTGACTAAGCTCCCAAAATTCACATGAGACACCAATCAGGTCAATCACACCAAAAGTTAAGACAAGAAAAATAAAAAAGAAATGCCACCAGCATACCTTGAAAGGTAAATAGGCAGATTTCTGAAGGCCTCCACTTCTGCTGCTGTACCTTGAAGCATAATTGAGGGGAATTTTCCTCTCAGCCTCCTGAAACCCTTCACTAAACACTTCTTAATATTCTAGTTACAGTTCCAAACACACTAAATAAAAGAAGAATTATAAATTACCTGTACATATACAATACCAAGGACTAAAAGGAAAAATGAGAATATGAGGGTAATAAGTCCAATATAGTTTCCATCATTAAATGCTTGTGCAACTGTCCTCCCAACTGATGCAGGCAAGTATGAGATAATGCTTGTAAAAATCAAAAGAGATGTTCCATTTCCAAGTTTCAGGTCAGATATCCTTTCACCAATGTAAGTGGTGAACACAGATCCAAGAGTCAACAAAGTGACTGATGACAGCACCCATTCTGTGCTAAAATCATTAACATAAGGGCGTAGATAAAGAACTTGTCCAATAGCCTGCCATAGGAATCATTGAGATTTGTGTCAGTGGTTCATCAAAATTGTTGCATAAAAGGAAATGAACACAGGAAAATGTCTCATCATCCTAGCAATTGTCTCGAAAAAAAAAAAGTTCCAGTAGAATTTACTGATGCTACGGGATATCGTCTGAAACATATTTAAAGAGACTGGTAATCAGGTAAACTCCGGCATCGATAATTTTATGTCAGGCTGCTTGATGGAGCAAGTTCCAGGATAAAGAAACAGGCATTTAAATGTTCATAATATATGTATAAAGATTTTGAGATGATCTGAATTAATTTTGACTGTCCAACGTTGTGCACAATTGCAGCATTGAAACACGGTGTTTGGACATTTGCTTATCCTATAACTCATTCTTTTCTCAGCTAAGTGACGTATGTTTTCTAAATATCCAAAGGAAATTCTGTGCATGTGCGTTCCCAGGAAACTGGTGAACAGCTAATATTGTGATGGGAATCCAGGAACTACATAAACAGAACCAAAGATCCATTTTATATTTTGTTTGGCCTATTAGAAGCCCAATTGATGTACTTTCCTCTTTTTTTAGGCTTTAGACCCACTAGTGGGCCCATGTTCGTTTTTATATTTTCTTGTAATTTTCTGACATCTTTTTCTCCTCTTTTAGAGCCTAGGGGCACTTTGACTTTATTGTACCTAGGGCTACCCTAAGGGGACCCTATATATTATAGCCTCTCCCAAAAAGGCGGGCATTGAATGCTGAAATGAGAAAGAGAAGAGTTGCTGCCGCTTGGTGTGTGGGGTGCTGGTGAGGACCCCAAGATGGGGCTGTTCAGTGGGGTGTGAAGCCCCTGTGGTCATCTTCTTACACCCCCCCTTTCTTCCTCCCCTGTTCAAGCTTGCCGTCTTGCCCTTTCTTCTTCTTCTTCCCTGGCCTCTGAGCCCTTCATTTGGATTCACCTCTCTCTGTCCCGCATCAATTTTGGTATCAGAGCCGGTTCTTTGAGTTGTCCTCACGACCCGAGTCCTGCGCCTCTACCACGCCACCCGAAGCCTCCACGCAGTGGGTCTAGCTGCTCCCCTGCTCGGCCAGCCACCCATCTGCAGCACCCTCTGCGGGCGCTGCCGAAGAGGTCCGCATCTGCCATGAGCCCCACTACCCACATCATCCTCCTCTTTCTCAGTTTACACCGGCTAACAGAAGAAGAAGGTGAACAAAGTAGAAGAAAAATAAAGGGAAGAGCAAGAGGAGGGCATTGACTCACCGGGGAGCCGCAGTCATCTCTCGGAGCCACCTTCACCAGCCGGTGGCGTCGCTGGCCGCCCGCATCCTCCTCTCCCTCGGTTTACATCAGCAGAACAAAAGCGGAGAAGGCTCGGATCACTGTCGCCGTCGCCCCAACCCGCTGGCCCCGTCGTCCACCCTCTCCTAGCTTCTTCAGAAAGAAGAGTAGAAAAAGGAGAAGAAAAGACCGGAGAGGAGGGCCGGCACACCTACGCCGCTGCTACCGTCGTCAAATCCCGCTGACGGCGCCTTCCCTCCCTGGTCACTGGCGCCGCCTTAGCCACCCCGCCGCTGCCTTCCCCCCTAGCTGCCAACGTCGTCGCCGTCGTTCGCCGCGGAAGCTGCTGCCATAGCCGCTCTCCACCGGCGCCGTCGGCCGATCGCTCCGCCACCGCTAGCTCCGCCGCTGCCTCCCTCTCTCCCTCTCCCTCGCGCTATCTCACTCTGCTCCCTATTAGAGTTTGAAGGAAGGGGAGAAGGAAAAGGGAAGGCATGTGCCTTCAAGTTGGGACTTGGTGAAACTTCATTTGACCTAGTCCGATTGAACCGGCTTGCCCCAGCCATATTCAAGCCCTGGTCCGCACTAGGGTCCTTCACCGGGTTCGAGCCACCTCCAGTACCCGGTCCACCCCTGGTTCGCCAATGGTTCACTTAGACCCAGATCTGTGCGCCTAGATCCAAAAGCAATGAGCCCAGATCCATTGCAGCCGACAATGCACTAAGGGTCTGATCGTACCACCAATGTCGGGGACTCATTCGTACTCCGATTCGAGAGTCGCTTTCGTCGTTGGGATCATCTCAGCGAGGCCGACCTCGCTATACGTTCTGTTTGTCAGCAGTGTCTCGTTTTACGTGCTGCACTTGCACATTTTACGAGGATACTTGTGCTCGCCGTTCGAGGTCATTTCGGACTCCGATTCGTGTACCGTTTGTACTGTCGGATTCATCTCGACAAAGCCGACCCAGATCAGGTACGCTGTGTCTCCGACTTGTCTCATTTTGCGTGCCGCTATTGCACGCATATCGAGGCCCTCATTTGTACTCTGATTTGCGAGCCTCTTGTACTGTTGGGATCGCCTCAACGAAGCCGACCTCATTGCACATCCCGTCTGTCAGCAATGCCTCATTTTGCATGCCGCACTTGCACACTTTGCGAGGGCACTTGTGCTTACCATTCAAGGTCTTCCGAATCCCGATTCGAGAGCCGTCAGCGGCGTTGGTCTCGTCTCAGCGGGGCCCATCCAGTTTCAACACACATATGCCCCGACTTGCATCGTTTTGCGTGTCAGTTCTGTACGTATACCGAAGTTGGTGGTTTGAGTTCCGTTTCTTGCGCCAATCGTACCGTTGGCATCTTTGCAGTGAGGCGGACCTCGTCCCGTGTTCTTTCAGTCAGTGGTACCCCGTTTAGCATGCTACTTCCCCTGCTTCCCAAGGCGATGACTACTGACTACTCGAGCAGACATTGAGAGATGTCTAAGGATCTTGGATTGGATCAATTAGTGGGTGATTGGGACAACTTTAAGAAGGATTGGAAGCACGATTGGGACCAGCCGAAGGGTGATTTTTAGAGCCTTTATACCATGCTGACCAAGACAAAAGATGTTGTCTATGAGGCCGACCCAACAATGATCGAGGAGTATGACAATCAAATGTATGTAGCCAATCCGGCCCTAAAAGATGAATATTTAGAGGAGGTTGAATCAGTGATGCCTGTAGCAGATAATGACCTCTTCCCCACTGAAGAGAATGAGCCGAAGACAAGAAAGCTACTGGGAGATGTGGTTGATCTGGTATGGCAGACCTTTTGTGATTCGCATGCAGTAGACCAGTTTGAGGTTCTTAATATGACCATCTGTTTGAAGTCCCTCATAGTCGATCCAGCCGTCTGCGTATGTATACTAGCGCATTGTAAAATTTGAGGGCGAATTTTCTCGAACCAGGGGAGAATGATGGGAATCCAGGAACTGCAGAAACAGAACTAAAAATCCATTTTATATTTTGTTTGGCCCATTAGAGGCCCAATTGATGTATTTTCCTCTTTTTTTAGGCTTTAGGCCCACTAGTGGGCCCATGTTCGTTTTTATATTTTCTTGTAACTTTTTGGCATCTTTTTCTCCTCTTTTAGAGCCTAAGGGCATTTTGGACTTTATTGTACCTAAGGCTACCCTAAGGAGACCCTATATATTGTAGCCTCTCCTAAAAAGGAGGGCATGCTGAAATGAAAAAGAGAAGAGTTGTTGTCGCCTGATGCGTGGGGTGCCGGTGAGGACCCCAAGATGGGGCTGTTCTGTGGGGTGTGAAGCCCTTGTGATCATATTCCTTCGCCCCCCCCCCCCCCCCCCTGTTCAGCCTTGCCGTCTTGCCCTTTCTTCTTCTTCTTCCCTAGCCTCCGAGCCCTTCATCCGGATTCACCCCTTTGTCCCTCATCATATTGCATTCACATAAACTAGCATTAAAAGGTAGAGGCATTGGGCTTTCTCTTGCACCCCCTTGGTCAAGTTTGCTGAAAATTCAAAAAAATATCCTTTTTTTTTTTCTGGAACACAATAAGCATGTAGAGACATTTGGAATCATCAATTAAGGGCTTGTGAAGCATCAAAACAAAACTATTCCTTACTGTTATCTTTCTTTTCCATCAAGCACTGATACCCAGTGATATGGATCCAGCACATAAATCATGAAAACTTGATCCTAAAGTTTGCATACACAGTAAGTCAATCACCTGTAAAATTAGTTGATGACATACGCTTTGCAACAATAGTTTTGTTGCAAGAGGTATGTGTTTTAGCCCTTCATCTTTATTTCCATTGCAGCTTCTTACCATCTCATGTAACAGCCACAAATATTTTATTTAGAACCCAGCTTCATTATAGTTTTCTTCCCCAGAGAAAACTCAATTTGCTTGACTAATTTCCCTTGTTTCACAAAGTTATCAACACATATTTCTTACTATATAGATACATTTACCTGCCAAGAATAGCAGATTCTTTCGTAAAGGTTTGCAATCATAAATCGACCGGCCACCCATGTAAGGTTCTAACCCAGCTCCTTTCATCAAGTTCCCTTCAATGGACAAATCCCAAGACAACAAAAATTGACAAGCTAAGTACTCTCCAGAACTCCATTCCAGGCAACTAATTTTGCCAAACTTTAGGAGCTACGAAGGGAAATGCCGATTGTAAACTAGTGAAGCCAGCTCCTACCTTACTGTTGCAAACCACAACAGCTCCACTCTCTGATGCTTTGCAGCAACTTATATCCAACGGCACGTGCATAACACAGGATTGTTTGACTGCTACTTATAAACATAGTTGTCAATCTCATCCCGTCCCTGTCCCATTGTTCTACCGGGATGGGACATCCTGATGTCTCGGACAATTCCGGTGTCCCATCCCGGAATTTTTCTCATACATATTCCAACAAATATAGGAAGGGATTAACAACCATGCTTATAAGACACCCCCAACATGAAGGGTGCAGTTTTCCTAAAATTAATTTTTAACCCATCAAATTCCTCAGATCTCACAGATTTATTTTCCTAACCAGATAGATGAGACAAAAATTTAAGAGACAAAAATTTAATGATTATGTCCTGTTAGATTATTTTTACATCATCTAATCATGCACTCTAGGCCCACCCTGAACTAAAGAAATTTGACAGATAAATTTTATCTGTTTTACATGTGAACAAACAGTTGAGACTGTTTCACCAAGGTGAAATTCCTTCTTAGGACTTTCGACTAGGTTCTTCTCCTTCGTAGAATTTCTGTCGCAATTTGGCACAAATTCACAAGGTGGAAACCAAGATTACAGCTAGCCATAAAACTTTGTTCAAGTTATTTTATCTGAAGAAAGAGACGAGGGATAAGCTGCATGTCAACAGCTCCATCTTTCAACAAGTATCATGGTCACCATGTACGGCAGAATTAGAGTCACCAGATGAGGAAGCAAGGGAAGATACAAAAGTGGGCCTGCTGCTTCAGAAAAAAATGGAGAAGAATGAAACAGCTTAATACATCATCACCATCAGAGACTGAGCCCATGTACTTGGGGTAGACTGCATGAATCCTTCCTGCCACTTGATTCTATGATTCTCTAGCCACATTTGCAGTTAAATCCAGAACAGTCTTCCTTGCTTACAACATTGACCCATTTAATTTTAAGCCTTTCTGGAACCCTTTTATCATAATCTACCTTTATTTGATCAAACCCTCTAACTGGCATCGAACGTGAGTGACAGTACACATGCCCAAACCATCTCAATTATTTTCCCTAAACTTAAACATCAGTTGGAGCTACTTACTTACGACTCTTTACAAATGCATTCATTTCAAGCTTATCTAAAATTTTGTGGCTCTGTATTACCTTCTGTCACCCTAACTTTGGAGATACAACCCCTCTACACAGTTTCCTGCCATAGTCAGACAAAGCATCACAGCTGTGACAACACAGCAAGCAGCAGCAGGTTTTGTTTTGCTTTTGCATTTTTTTCTTTTTGGATAGCTGCAAGCATCAGCCACCCTTCATCATAGGTAAGGGAACATGAAAAAATAGAGATCATACCCTCTTTCTTCTTTTTCTTTTAGTCAAGGAGGGGTGGGGTTGAAGTAAGTCTTTCTGTGTTGAAATTCCAACATGCACTTTACTCATGAAAATTGTGAATATGTCTAGGTAGAAGAAAAATAATCACGTGTTCTCCTTGGTGTAGACTGTAGAGATGCCAGGTTGATTTAAAAAAAAAAAAACCATGTGTTCTCCTTGTTGTGTGGAGATGCCACCTTGATTAGAAACAGAAATAATAATGTGTCTTCCTTGGTGTGTAGAGATGCCAACTTGATTGAAAACAGAACAAAAGATCATATCTTTTTTCAAAGTTCATTTTAGACATGTGAAGTTGTTGCATTATGAACATAGAAATTAAATCCTCTTTCATGATTTGATCTAGTTCAACTCTAAAAATTCAGAAAAGAAAGTCTTTAACCTGCACAATTGCAAAACCAACTGATGCATATCGTGTGTACTGAAGAACCTTCTTCCTGCCTGCTTCACCCTCCCTCTTCTGAAGTTCTTGCAACTTGGGATAAATCTGTGTGAGAAGCTGAAATACAATCTGTGCATTGATAAATGGTACTATCCCCAAGGAGCATATTCCCAGTCGACCAATGCCTCCTCCAGAAAATGAATCCAAAGTACTCAACAAACTATTTTGGTCTAAATTGCCAACAAAAGCCTCCATGTTTACTCCACCTAAGGGGACATATATTCCAAGCCGTGAAAGTGCTAAATATCCTAGGAGCTTCAGGAACTTCCCTGGTAGTGGGCCTTTGAAGAA
This sequence comes from Zantedeschia hybrid cultivar, assembly GCA_030544215.1. Taxonomy (NCBI): domain Eukaryota; kingdom Viridiplantae; phylum Streptophyta; class Magnoliopsida; order Alismatales; family Araceae; genus Zantedeschia; species Zantedeschia hybrid cultivar. The sequence goes on from JARZZO010000013.1 coordinate 37,319,469, forward strand.
GTCACCAATGTCAATGGAACTGTCCTCAATAGCAGCTGCCAGCATGAAGAGAACAGTCGAGGTAAATAATACATCCAGTTGCTCTAAACAGAACTTAAGCATTGCGGTAGTTGCATTGCATGAACTAAGAAAATTTTTACCAGGCCTTCAAAAGGACAAACATAATAGATTCATGCAATTTTTGTTAAGCATAGAAAACAATGAACAATTGCCTTGTTTTTTTGTGTTAAGTGATTTTGGTGGGATTTATGGGGTTGGGAACCAGTTCGTGCTACTCGATGCATGGTGAAGCTATACCCATCAATGAGGATAAGAGAGTGGAAGTCGGTCCCTAGTTCTCACATAATAATGTAAAACCAGGGGAAAATAGGTGGCCATGCAGTCAAATAAAGTGCAGATAGGAATCTGTATTTCCACCTTTTTACATTCATCAAAATATGCATCAATATAATTAAGCTGCCGTATAGTGAAAACACCTTATCAGATCAATGAGTTTCAATTTTCAATGATGTGGCAATTGGAACTTATGAAAGTAAAATGTGAGTATTTAGCATGCAAAAGGTGGATCAAAAGCGAGAAACCAGCACAATAGTTGTATCTCTATAGGAAGTTCTAGAAGGAAAGGCTCACATCAAGAGGTTTTTGACAAGCACATAGATGCTAGTCAGGGGATCTGGCAAATATATTAGCCATGTATAAGCCTTTGGCTACTGAATTGCACTGATCAGCTGCGAAGCAGACCAATCTATGACCCTTCTTCCGTGAACCTGACACCCCTGAAAGTTGCGCTTCCCTCTTTGACGGGCAGTTGCCCAAGAGAAGAGCACATAGTTCCTCTTTCTCTTTGTATAAACTCACTGTGAAGTCCAGGGACCTTTTGAGGATTGCTCTCAAGATGCATGAGCTTAAATTGCACAACAAAGGAACTGATTTTCTACCTGTCAACTGGCCTCCGAGACCTTTGCTATGATAGTCCATCTCTTGTCCAAAATTATCTTGGCCCCATCTACTTGGCACCAAACAGCTGGTCAAGAAAAATTTCCAGATCCTTGGATCCTTCACTGGATTTAGCCAACATATTAATGGAGTAAGACTTATGATGATGATGATAAAGCAGTCAACTCTGAAATTTAAATTGGATGGTCAGATTCAAAGTCACGTATTTTGCAAACCATGACTTAAGAACGAGTTTAGTTTATTTAATTTCCCTCCACTAGAGTCATGTCTATAGAGTTTCAAGAGTCCACCTTTAAGTAAAGAGATATTGAGCATCCCAACCATATGTCCTCAGACCTAACCTCAATTTTGGCCAGGATCCAACACATGGTAATATTATTAACATCCTTCAAAGTCATTCCCATATGCTGTCAACCTTCAATTGGCACATATTACTGTGGCCTCCATTCTTGTAAGGCCACAAATTACTCACCAACTGATGTTGCTTTTAGTTTTCCATGATCCCTAAACCATTCCTTTGCAATTTAATCATTGCAGCATACTTTAGGAGAGATATGATAAGATCCCCAGTCCCACATCCTATTCCTTGTCCATGAAACTACAATTAGGAATCACATAAGATGGCATATTAGCCATGTTGATAAAGTGATCCCCTTTCATACATGTCCAGATGCTGAATCTTCAAGAGTGTTGGACTATATAGATATTTGGCCAGCAAGAGATGATGTTTATGGAAGATAAGTGAACACATCGGCAAAGCAGTCATGGGACCCGAAGATTCTAGATGTAGATATGATGGCAGTACTCACTGATGAAGATCATAGTGTTTTTTTTTGAGACTGAGGCTGAGGTAGTACTCGTGGGAAATCCCGGCCGTGATTCGGGTCAGCTCCCAGACTGGACAACCCGAGACGTACCGCAAAGCGGCCGTGATTTGGAGCAGATCCCAGGCCAAACACCCTAGACATACCAGGCAAACCGCCCCAGCACATGAGGGGGACGAAGATGGGCTGGGAGAACTACACCGGGGAAGCGCAGGGAATCAAATCCGTAATGTGCAAGAATTTAACCCGCTGAAGGCTGGGGCCTATCCACTACACTACAGCCACCCCCAATGAAGATCGTAGACGTATAGAGGAAGATACCTCTAAGAGAGTTTGACAAATAGAAAATATCTCACCAAGTGCATGGTAGATCTTTACTATCATCTTTGGTGTATCCTAGTGTGTTGATCACAAACTCTGACTTCTGATTTGATGAAAGGCGTGGAAAATCTTTCAATGTATTGCCACGCAAAAAGAAAGAAATGAACAGAACATCATAGTTGAAAAAACTAGATTTTAGTGACCAATTTGATGTTAATTGAATAAGCATACCCTACAAATATAGGTTCAAATGGAATAGAAGCAATGACAAAGAAGAGAATATGAAAAATGATAAGAACTAAGAAGAGGAAGAGAAAACACACGATACAGAAATTCTTTTATCTGTTCAATGAAACAGGAGAAAGCACTATTTGTAAGCACTGAGCACTAAGGTACAACAAACTATGATTCTTAACACATGGGATTCTACCAACCTAATTTGTATCTGCTATATTTTATAGTCCCAAACCAAATAGGATTCAAGAAAGTCGCTAGGTATGGCTCCTCTGACAAAAAGATGAAAGCAAGCAAATCTGACTCCAGTTTTAAGAAGGTCCAAACAAAATAAACTCCAGCTTTAACAAGGACCTTCTTAATAATAATATCAATGTATAGCTTAGTCTAATAACCAAAAAGTGTTTTCAAACTCAATTGCCTTGCATTTCAGAGTTTCTCAAAGGATTTTTTTCCCAACTGATTTATTTACTTTAGTAACTGAAATGTCCCTAACATATAAAAAGTCTCTGCCTTGTATCAAATAGAATTGTCCATGTTCTTGGAACAGCAACAGCGGATACACCCCCACTCTCACTCATTTAAAAAATGAATAGCTTTTGGTTTTCCCCAATATGTGACCCGTAAACAAGCTCATCAACTTTCTAAGATATCTCCTTATGCTTTTCATTACACATCTTTCATTTCCATTATTTTATTTCCTGTTCTTCTGTAAAAAAAGAGAAAAGAAAAGACCCTTGTCTATGCTGATTGCATTTACAATTACAGTAGACAATCCAATCTACTCATAATGTTAGAAAAGATGGTGCAATCATGGTATGCATAATCCCCCGATTTCGATCTAGATCGGAATCGATGGGTGGTGATCCGATTTCAAGGGGGAAGTCCAAACCCCTAAAGAAAATTAAAAAATAATAATAATAAGGGCAAGAATCAGCTTGGAATTTGCCAGAATTGGCTTGGATCGGCCATGGATCGGGCCGATCCTACTCAGATCGTCCAATATAGGTCCGATCCAGGCCGACATGAGCTCACAACCTTGCATTTATCCATTTAATAATGTAATGTATGGGATTTCTCATATTGAAGGGATTAATTGGTGTTATTGTATTGTATATTGTTGTGTCATTAAAAATTTGATCATTTATTAAACTTATATGTTAAATCCTGAACCACAATTGACCAATACCAACCCGAATCAATATAATTCCATTAGATTTGATTGTTAGCATGCCATTTTCACTTTTTTTTAGTTTATATGCAATTTTTCTGATTTTTTTAATTATTTTTTTCCTGAATTTTCTTGATTTTTTTTCTCATTTTCCAGATTTTTTCAATTTAAAAATTCAGGTTGATCCAGGGATCAGCCTTTTCCTAATGGATCGGCCAATTCTACCGATCCAATTGGGTGATTCCCGGTCCCAATCCGATTCTACATACCTTGGGTGCAATCCATTGGTACTTGAAAAAAAAGGACATTTCCAGAAAGGTAGGATCTCTTTTTGTCCCACTTAAATACATTTGACATCTACTTAGGTAGTTCTCTTTTTTGCAAGGATGGCAGTATCGGTATTGATATTGGTATTGGTACCAATGGGTACCGATACCGATACATATCGGTATCGATCGAATAGGCTTCATGCCATTCGTCTGCATTTTCATGCGGGCCTTGGGAGATTGCATCAGTAGCTCTCGAAGGTCCTTTTTGCTTTTCCATATTGATGTCATGACTTTTATTTGTGTTTTGGGGAGGCCTTGCCGGACATTGTTCCCATTCACAAATAGAATTTGTTTCAGTTGAGGCTATCTCGATAGATAGAGGGATTTCTTCATTTCCATCTCCTGAACTGTCAAATCTGATATGACCAATTGGTTCCTCTACCCCTGATGGTAGACTCACCATATGAACTGCATATAGGGTAGGAGACCCATGGCGTCGCCTATACCTGAGGCCTCTTCTATCTTGATTGGATGATTGCCCCCTGGCTTTTGCACGATACCATAATTCTCGAAAGAATTTGTTTCTGGCTGCACTTTGCCTTTCTGGAATGTTTTGATGTTTGCACATCTGTTTTATGTATTGGAGCATATCGTCCATTTCTTGGACTACTTCTTCAACTTCCGGTTGGACATTTTCATGCCCAAAACCGTCTTCGGGAAGACTATCTGGCACAGGATCTCCCTTATAAAATATGATGCGACACCCATCTTTGTGACGGACCGTCAAGGTTTTTAATTCTTCCACTGTGTGGACTTCCCTTGGGAATATAGGCTTTATAAGGCCAGGAGGTAGGCATATGCTAGCCTCTATTTCTTTGCTAATAGTATTAGCTTCTAAATTGACGGCTGGCCTACCAAATTTAGCCGACTTTCGATAAGACTGGCCGGGTTTCATTCCTTGCCGGAATCTAGCAGCTTTTGCTTCATTAATTGTAATTCCACCCTCCTCATCGGAAGACTTATCGGCTATCTTCTTCTCCTTACGACGGCTTTCGCCAGTAGTCGGGTCTGAGGCCTTATCAAAATATAGTTGGGCATCCGCCAGATGACAGTCATATGCCTTGAACGGCTCCAAATCAGCAAATATTCGGTGCTGCTCGCCGTCTTTTGTATATTTGAGGCATTGGTGGAGAGTTGAAGGCACCACCCAGTTTCTATGTAACCAAAGCCTACCTAGTAATGCCTTGAAGGAGGTATTGGAGTCGACTATGAGAAAAGACACTTGGGTCACCAAGTCGTCCAAATATAACTCCACATCAACCCGCCCAAGGGCTTCTTCTGCCTCTTGGTTGAATCCTGATATCGTTATGCCTTGCACCCTTTTCATATATGGAGTGAGGTACAACGCTTGAAATGTTTTGAGGGACAATATGTTTACTGCAGAACCCGAGTCTACTAATATTCGATCGACCTCTCGGCCATTGATTTTGCCCCGCATATACAACGGTCTATTATGGCATGGCGACGATAACAACATATCATCATCGGTAAATGCTACCGTAGCCTCATATGCTTCATATGCTTGAGCCCTTATTTCGGCCATATGGACCTCATATGTTTCAGGATCTTGGAGGGAAGCAATCAAGGCCTCCCTCAATTCTTTGCTCAAGGCTATTGCTTCCCATATACTGAGGGATGCTGGCATTCTTTTCATATTTTGTAGCACGTTTCGATCTGCCCTAGCTCGGGCTTACTCAATAGGAGGTATTATTTCTGCTATGCTATGAAGGGTCTCCTTCAAGGCTTTTGATTGCTCCCCAGAAGTCGAGGATTCTCCTGTTTGCATTTGCCCTTCTGCGGGATTAATTTGTGCTTCTTCAGCAAATAATTCCGCCAAGGCCTCGGCTCCTTCCGCAGGATCAGGTTGAGCCGAAGGGTTTATCTCTTCTTGCTCTTTAGTGGGTTGAGCATTTTCTGCTTGCTGAGAACATTCTTTTTCATCGGAAGAAGGGCAAAAGCAAATATTATCCCGGATTTCTGGCTCCGGAATTGGCCCTGGGGTTTCTCCCCTGAAGTAGATGATTTTGTCTTGATTCGACCGGCTTTTATTTTGACCATTATCGCGGTCTCGACCTCGGCCTCGGCCTCGACCTCTATTTTGTTTCCTCCGGTTCCCTTTTCTTTTGTAGGTAGCCAAAGGAGTTCCGATTTCTGGTGAAGCGTGTCTCGCTTCGTCATCTGAAATATCTTGAAATTGAGCCGACACTACATGACAGGCTCGATATTGTAGTTCTACTTTTTCCATCGTTAACCCATCTTCCCAGAATATGCTAACATCGTCTGGGATGGAGAGCTCATCCTCACTAGCTTTCCGTATGCGACCATGAAGGTCTAACAGCCATGCTCTGAGGCGAGCTCGCCGATTGAGCTCTTCCCATGGAATATATTGACCTAGAGGGACATCATCTGTTGGTCAATTTTGCTGATATTCTTCCAATTCATCGATGATTTTCTGCAGCCTTTGAAGTGGCGAGTTTTTATCCTCAGACATATTTATGGCATTTGCGAGCATTTCTTGCTTCTTTAGCCTTCTCTTCTCACTTCTTTTCCTATTCTTTTCTTGTTTCTATCTCCTCGTTGCTTCTTGTATGAAGCTGAGCTGGGCCGGCATTTCTGGAGATGGGTTGAAATGGACCACAGCTTTTCCTTTTGCCGTATGTGTTTGCAAGGATTTAGCCAGTTTAGGCTTCTTTTTCTTCTTTGCCTTAGTCCACGGACTTTCTGGCTGATCGCGGTCAAGAGTGGCTTTAACAGCTTGCTCGACCACTGAATCTGGCAACATTTGATATTCGTCGAATATTTTCTTTTCGGACTTTTTGGAGGAACCCACCTCCGGATTTTCTTGTCGACATTTTATGCCCAACATTTGCATCCGGGACTTCGAATCAGGCGAAGATTCGAGTATATGACCTCTCTCCATTGACCTTGGTCAGTGTTAATATACGTCGAGCAACTGCTCGGCAACCCATGATTAACCTCCCGTATGATGCCCTTATAACATACAACACTACTACTACAGGCAACACATACATATGAATATGAAGGTGTATTTTAGGTTAAGCCCTTGGCCTCATCCCGGTTTGAGATAAGTTTCATATGGTTTTAGATTAATTCCAAGGTATTTGGATTGATTCCAAGTTATCTGGATTAATTCCAAATATTTTAAACCCATAGGGGTATTTTTGCAATTATACAGTTCAGGGATTATGAAGGTATTATGGTTATATTAGCATATGGGAGCAAGTTTTAATGGTTTTAAAACTTTATGAGATTTGTGAAATTATTTTTTAAGTGTATAAGGGTATTTTGGTAATTTTACCCCAAATCGGGCTTATTAGGTTTAGAGTCTATTTTCTTATGAATTTTTATTATATGGAGGGTATTTTGGTCATAAAATAGATTCTGGTATTTTTAAGGATTTTCTGTGATTTTTACAGATTTTTTTACTATGTACGAGGGTATTTTCGTAATTTTATTAAGTTCTATGTGTATTCTAATTATTTCGGGAATTTTATATTCTCATATTTGGTTCTCTGTTTTTACTGGTTTTTAATGATTTTCTTTTATTAATTTTACTGATTTTTATGATTAATTAATCAATTAATTAAATATATGAGGAGTATTTGGGTTATTTGGTTCAATATGATTTTTAAGTTGTATTTCTGATTTTTACTGATTTTTGCATATATTTCCTGATTTTTTCAATAATTTTATAAATTTTTATTAATTAATTAATTATAGGTCATTTTTAACTTAAATATGATTTTATTATTATTCCTGAACCTATATTGTATTTATATGTGGGGTGAGGCCAAGGTTAAGTTAAGGATGTACACAGATTTTTTTAAGTTTATGAAATTAAGTACACATACATATATAAAGTATGAAAACATGATATTATTTAATTATTTTAATGACACAAACACACATTTCAGATATGAAAAGATTGGTCTTTATTTCGACAGGGGTTCGCCTTATAAGAAGGCATTTACAAAATTTATTCGGCAGAGCTTCTCCTTATGATTGAACCTTAGGAAGAAAGACTCCCCGAAATGAAAAAGATCTCCAAGAAACGCAGCAAACTCGGGTTAAGAAACCCGAAATTTGGTCTTGAATGCAGTAGGACCTCCCCTCCAAATTCTACACTCCTTGTATATGGGTGTACATTGCTGTCTTTTTTATTTGGGGGCCAAGGGGCCCTATTTATAGGCCCCAATTTGGGCCCGGTGGGGGGTGCCACCAGTTTCAATCTCCATCCCTCTCTCTCTTTTTTTTATTCATATGGGTGAGAGAAGGGAGTGCGAGAGAGCATTGAAAGAAGAGAGGGGGGGGGGGGGGGGGGGTGGACACCCCCACCGGTTCCAACCGGTGGGGGGGGTGGCCACCGGCCTTGGACCCCCCACCAGTTTTGGGAAACCGGTGGGGGGTGTTCCCCTCCCCCATTTCCTTTGCTTTTTTTAATTTTTTGGCTCTTAATGAGCCTTTGCTCAGATTTTGGGTTTTGGCCAAGTGTGAAAGGGGATTAGCCCATTAATTTCAGATATTGGCCAAGTGGGAAAGGGGTTTAGGATGGGGGTTTTAATGGAGGCTTTGCATGGAGTTCTTAACCCATGTGAATGGGGTTAAGACTTCATTCACTCCCCTCCTTTTAATTAATCCCCCCCCCTATTTGAATTTTCAAATTCTGAAAAGAAAGAGAAGGGAGGGAGATCCTCCTCCCCCCCCCACCGGTTTCCCTCTTGGAACCGGTGGGGGGGTCCCCCCACCGGCTCCCTCTCTCTCTCCTTCCCCCTCTTGGCCTATTTAAATAAAGGGGCATTGGAGGGAGGGGTCCACTTTCCTCTTTAGGAAAATTTTTTCCTTGGGTTTTCAGATTTTCCCCTTCTCTGGCCTGCAGATTTAGTGCCTTTTGGGGACTGATTTTTTGGCCCATTTAAGCTTTCTATTGGGCCTTCTTATTGGGCCATCTATTGGGCCTATCTCCCTTGCTATTGGGCCTTCATTTGAGGCCATTTTGGGCAAGTTTGGAGGCCATTTTGGCCCCATTCCGGGACTGGTTTAGGCCTATTCCGGGACTGATTTAGGCCCTCATTTCGCAGCATTTGGCTCATCCTTGTTGCTGCATTTTAGGGTCCTCCTTTGGGCCTCACCATCAAGGGTTATTAAGAGGATTTAGGAGTTGATTTCGGAAGCATACAAGGGTGACTTGGGGCTGTTCTAGGCCTCCGTAAAAACCCCGATCAAGGCTTCTTGGCCTAGGTATGCTTCCTATTCCATTACCCTTATAATATCTGCCTACGGTTTTATGTTTTTCCATATACATGAGAGGGTCTCTATTTGATATTAACCCTCATATCATAGGCATATATTCACTTCTTGTTTTGCATAACATAGTCCCAAGTGAACATGTTGTTATGCATATATATATATTTTTTTCATATAGTGAGCTCACATTAATGTGAGCATATGCCATGTAGCATTTTCTACATAATCATGTGCATATGCATGCTCAAATGGCATTATCTTGCATGAAAAATGTTCGGGTTCAACAGTATGTTGTTTATATTTGCCCCAATAGGGTATAAATAAATACAGAGATGAAGAGGATGGTCTGTGTGTGTGACCGATCCCCTGTTTTGGCGTTCCAGAGCAGCCAGTGGCCTCCTTCCTCCCTCTCTTGTCTCTTCTTCACTTACCTACAAAGATCACATTACAGACAATGGTATCAAAAATCAGCCAAACTAGATGGGAACCAGTTTTAGCCAAAACTGGTCTTGAAAGCAGAACTGGAACCAGAACCTGAACCAGTCAGGCCATTCTGGTTCCAAAATTGCAAAATCTGATTTTTAATTCCTTGCTTGGTGGGAAGTTGGGTACGTTAGTCAAAAAACCATCCATCTGCTTGATGAGTAAAATAAGTATGCAGACACCAAATGGATGAGTAAAATAAGTATGCAGACACCTAAATATAGTTTGCTGAATTTTCTGGCTTCCTGACTTGTTTTTCTTGTATTTCTCACTTATTTTCTTGTATTTCTTTCTCCTTTCTTTACTCGGTTTTGCTTTAGTCATCATGAGACACTCAGACACGTGCATCTTCTCAATTCTTAATAGCTTACATGATGGAGTTTACAGACAGTTTCATTCTTACCTTATAATCTGAAATATGGTTGTAAATAGATCATAGTTGTCAGACTGCTAAGCCTAAAATCTATTCTAATCAAGTTCTTGCCCAGGATTGGGCATAAGTCTGATAGGACAATTCCTGAAACAATACATATATATCTTGCCTTACAATGTTACCAAGTCATGAGATGATGTGAATGAAACTTGATAAAACATAAATAACATGGCAACGTATGTACCAGCGACTCCTCTTGCCAAAGACTTCTCCTTTTTTGTGCTTGAAGTGCTTTCAAATGTCTGGGAAAAAAAATGTTTGACACTATTCCAAGCAGTTCCAAGGCCCAAAGATGTATCTGAACTATTGAGACCCAAAGGATCAAAACCAGAGACATCAGCCTGCTGAGCAAATCTGCAAGAGCCAAGTTAGTAAAACAAGATTAAAACAATACCAAAAGCACCACCATCCACAAAATAAAAGCAAATATACCGACGCTTAGCATTTCCAATAAACATCAATCTTAGGGATAAAGTAAGATGAAAAGATGCCTTCAAAATTTTTTTAAAAAAATAATAAGATGGGGCTAGAGAAATCAAAAGGGACCTGCTAGTTCATTATGCAATATAGCATAGAAAAATTGATTTATATTCAAGCGGAGGTTGCAAAAGAAGTTAAAAAGAAATACTCTGAAAGAAAGAAACTGGAAATGGAAAAGCAAATGACTAGGTTGGGAGTTACAAGGCAAATATGAAGCAGAACAAACAAAGGAAAATTAGCTAAAAGAGGTTTATCATTCCAACACTTCTTTCTGACACATTGTTATAGGTAGCACAGTCATAGTAAGCAAAGAGATGCAGAACAAAGACATGTAGGATGTTTGTGGCTTCATCTTCATCTGCAAATGATGAAATTTTGGATACCAATAGTCACAACAGATGGAATTCACTCAAAACCTTTGTCATTGACCCAATATAACTACTACAAGAGGAGACACATAGAAACAGTGGCAAAAAAGTTAGAGTCTATTTGAAGAGGAACTGTGCCTCACAAGGGACAACTCCAAGGAGGAGATACACGGAACAACAGTTATGCAAAGTCTAGCCACTAGAATCATCATTTAAACTCATTCAAAACTAAACTAGAACTTTGAATGAAGTAGTTTTCGTTGTTTCACAGAGCTAAAATTTAACCTTTAGAGCAATTTACAAAAGAACTCTGCAGTTTTAGCTTAGCACAGCTGGATTCCATGAGTTTGTTCGTTTATATGCATCATTCATCAGAAAGAGAGAGGAAAGAAAAAGCAAGCCAGACCTTGTTTGTTTGTTGGAGATTATTATCCATTGATGTCAATGAAATTTAGATAGGGAAAGAAGTCATTGTGTGTGTGCTCCAGGGGTCGATTATCAGGAATAATACCATGGTTTGCAGCACCAGCCAGTTCAAAACTGGAACCGGCAGTTCCCGATCTGATTTGAATTGGCTGGTTCCGTCCCGGTTTAAACCAGAACTGGCCCTGTAAGAACCTGCAAAATAATACAAGGATATATATATATATATATATATATATATATATATATATATATATATATATATATATATATAAGGTCCAAAATGCAAGAAAGAATTAAGATAAGAAAGCCCAAGTTAAGTCTTTTAAAACTGAAAGAAATGAAGAAGGGTATGTTTAAACAAATAGAAAGATATAAAACTAAATTACTTAAGTTTAGGTAGAAAAACAAAAAGATAAAAAATATAGGGGTTTATTTATAATGTTCCTAATGGGCACAATGGGCCTTAAGTTGGGATTTTTTATGGACTGCTAATGGGCCTGAAATTAAGGGTTTAATGGGCTTTTAGTGGGATGGAATTAGGCCTGATTTAGTGGGCTATAATGGGCCAGGTTAGGTATTAAGTGGGCCTGCTTAATGGGCTCTTAAGTGGGCCGATTGGGGTCCCAACTGGAGGAGGCTACCGCCTCTCTCCCACTGCCCCCAAACCGTCTATCACCCTGTTGACCCGAAAAATTTTCATGCGCAATAGTATTATTCAAGCATGCATATGCACATGATTGTGCGAAAAAAAATTACATGGCATATGCTCACATTAATGTGAGCTGATAATGTGGAAAATATGCATAGCATATGTTCATGTTCGCATGAGACCGTGTTGTGCAAAACAAAAAATAAATGAACATGCACTTATGATATGAGGGTTCGTGTTAAACAAAGACCCTCTTATATGCATGTGAATATATAAACCTATATGCATGAATTAGGAAGGCAATGGGGCAAGAAATATACCTAGGCCAAGAGACCTTAATCGAGACTCTTGCAAAGGCCCAAAACAGCCCCAAATCACTCCTATATGCTGTCCAAGATCAGCCCCTAAATCTCCTTGATAGCCTTAATGGAGAGGCCCAAAGGAGAGCCCTAAAACGCAGCAATAAAAATGCTCCAAAAGCTGCGAAATAGGAGCCCAAAACAGTCCCGAAATGAACTTAAAACAGTCCCAAATCGGGCTCAAAACAGCCCCAATGGAGGCCCAATAGCAAGGATAATGGGTCCAATAAGGGACCCAATATAAGGCCCAACAAGGAGTCCAAATGGACCTAAAAACCAGTCCCACAGGGCTCCAAAACCTGCAGCCCAAAAAGGAAAACCTTCAAACTCTCAAAGTAGAAAACTTGCCCAAAATGGAAAAATAAGCCAAGTGGACCCCCTCTCTCTCTTCCCCTTTATTTAAATTGAGAAGGAGGAGGGAGGAGAGAGAGGAGAAACCGGTGGGGGAGACCCCCACCGGTTCTAAGAGAGAAACGGTTGGGGGGGGGGAGATTAATTAAAAGAAAGAAGAGTTAATGGGTTCTTAAGCCCTTTTCACACTTGGTTAAAGAACCCCTCATTTAATTCCCCACCTTAAACCCCATTTACACTTGGCCAAAGGAAAAATGAATGGGCAAAGACTCATTAAGAGCCAAAAGTCAAAGAGAACAAGAGAAGAGGGGAAAGGGGAGCACCCCCCACCGGTTGGAACCGGTAGGGGTGTCCACCGGATCCCCCCCCACTCTCTCTCTTCTCTCTCACCCCTCTTGAATAAAAAAAAAAAAGAAAAGGGGAGGGGAGAGAGGGAAACCGGTGGGTACCCCCTACCTCAGGCCTCCCCGGTGGCACCCCCCATCGGGCCCAATTTGGGGCCTATAAATAGGACCCCATGGTCCTCAATGCAACACACACAAGGCATACACCACTCCATATACTTAAAGGGTGGAAAATTTCGAAGGAAGAGGTTCTGCTGCGTTCAAGACCAAACTCGGTGTTTTCTTACCCATGTTTGCTGCGTTTTGGAGGATCCTCTCATCCCGAAGGGCTCTCTTCCTAAGGTTCATTCCTAAGAGGAAGCTCTGCCGATCTGTCTGTTGTAAAAGCCTTCTTCATAAGGCGAAGTTCTGCTGAAATAAAATGGCTATTCTATGTCAAACTGTGTGCCTGTGTGTCATCAAATTAAATAATTAATATCATGTTTTAATACTTTTAATATATATAATTTTCTAATTACTTTAAAAATTGAATTAAAAATCTGCGCATTCTTTTAATCTAATCTTAGCCTCACCCCATACATAACTAAACATAGATTCATAAAAAAACATACTTAAGTTAAAAAATGACTTAAATGCCCCTCATGATTAATTAATTAATAAAACCTGTGAAGAAATTATTTAAAATCAGTAAAATGAATATAAAAATCAGAAAATTATGTAAAAACCAGTAATATTCAGCAAAAATCAGAAAACAAGTCAAGAAAATATATAAAACCAAAAATATGACTTAAGTATCCTTCATACATTTAATTAATTAATAAAAAGTAAAAACCAGTAAATTAATAAAAAAATCAGTAAAATTCAGTAAAAAACAGTAAAAATTTTCGAAAACCAAATCTGAAAATATATAAAATTTTAGAAATACCCAAAATACCCCCAGAACTTAATACAAATTACCAAAATGCCCTCAATATAATAAAAATAAGTAAAAATTTCAGAAAGTATAAAAAATAGACTCTAAGTCTAATAAACCCGATTTAAGGTAAAATTACCTAAATACCTTTACAACCCAAACACACTTAAAACAACTCTAAAATATCTTCTAAGGTTTTGAAACCTTCCTAAATCATTAAAACTCATTTCACGCATTAAAGTGACTATAATACCCCTATACCCTCCAACTTGGCATAATTATAAAAATATCCTTATGGGTCTAAAATACTTGGAATCAATCCAGATAAATCGGAGTCAATCCAAAATCTCCTAAAAAGTCTTCCAATCAATTATAAACACATCCTAAACTTGGGTGAGGCCAAGAGCTTAACCTAAAACATATCTTCATATACATGTGCTGCATGTAGTAGTAGTGTTGCATGTTATAAGGGCATCATACGGACAGTTAATCAAGGGTTGTCGAGCGGTTGCTTGACGTAATTAACACTGACTGAGGTCAGTGGAGAAAGGTCATATATTCGGATCTTCGCCTGATCCGAAGTCTCGGACTCCCTGAGGGCTAATCCTAAGCTCTCATAGTCCAATAAATAAAACCGACCTATACTTCTCCAAATAAACCAAAAAAACCAAAAAACATCACGATAAGGATCTTCAAATCCGATAGGAGAGATAGCTAGGTCAGGTCCCAAACGAACACACCCTCTATATAAAGGGGGGCAGCGGGACTGCTGGGTAAGACCAGCAATTGAAAGAGAGGGAGAAGGTAGTAAGGAGAGAGAGAAAAGAGAGAAGCATGGAGAGGGAGATGGACGAGGAGGCTGAGAGAGAGAAAAGAAGAGGAAGAGAGAGAGAGAGGAAGAAAGAGAAGGGATGAGAGAGAAAAGAAGAGGGAGCAAGGGAGAGAGGAAGAAGATGGTGGAGGACTGCTGGTTCCTCCCAACATGTAGGGAGAGAGAGAGAGAGAGAGAGAGAGAGAGAGAGAGAGATTGAAAAACGGTCAGAAAGAGAGAGAGAGGTTGGAGGTTAGAGACAAAACCTGTTAGAGAGAGACAGAAAATAAGAACAGTGAGAGAGAGGTGAAAAGAGAAAGATAGAGAGGAAATTTACGAGTGAGATAGAAGAAGAAATTGAAGAGGAGAGTGAGAATATATATATATATATATATATATATATATATATATATATATATAGAGAGAGAGAGAGAGACCTTGTGAAGCACTTAAGAAAGAAATAAATAAAAGAAGGAAAGAGGCTGTTGTGTGGTGGTCTCTCCTCGAACAAGTGGCAACAGCTTCAATTATCTCCATCACGAGCGGGGAACTCTTTTACATGCTAAGACTTGCCTCGTTAAGGTAGGGTGATACATCTACCTGTTGTCCTTTTATTGTAAGTTTTCTTTTAGGGGCTTAAGGGTTATAGATGCATGCTAATTTAAGGGAAGGTGTTGTTCGTTCAATTCTGTTTTGAGGTGATTGCATAGGGGCCTCAAAGCATGTAAAAGAACATGAATCTACTATATTCCATGTTCAAGTTTCCGCACGTTTCTTGACTTGTTTATGTGTTGTTTGGTAAGATGTATATTAGTTTATTTGCTTCCAATGTGAAAAGATGACTATGAGGTTTTGTTATAAAATTTTATATGAACCCTATACGAGTTGTTCTCCACCTCGGAGAACTATGGCATAAAGAACTTAAGTTGCATGTCTAACATGAAGAGCTAGTTGGTAAACACATGAAAGAATCATATGAATCAAGTTTCATTTGAGGCTCACATGAGCTTGATGAATTACTATGAAATGGAAGATGTAGAGTCTTGCACTCCGTATGTTATTCATAAAGTATATTATTATTATTTTACCATGAAATATGAAAGAAATTATAACAATGATGACCCCCAAAAAGGGGCACAAGAACAAGAACAAGAATACTAGGAAGCACTCTAGTGCACTCCCTATGAAGAATAAAACATGAAAGAACTCATGAAATGAGTTTAAGACAAGAAAGCCTTCTATGAATGAAGATTCTCATGATGTTTCTACTTTTTAAGAAAAGAAATGACATCACTTCACTAGCAGGACGAACTCAAAAGATCCGTCTCCTGAGGATAAAGGGACACCCAGGTCAAGCTCCCTAAAGATGTGTGCCGTCGAGGTACGGAGCATCCCTTCTTCTGGTTATGATTCTAGTGTCCAAGTTCAAGACTCGGCTTAGGCAAAGGATGGTAATGCTACTTGAGCGCACTCGTATGCTAAGGCACGGACACTGTAGCAGCAGTCAAAGAGTAGACTGCAGACCAGCTTAGCCTATGTTTCTCATCTCACCCAGTAGGCTTTCGAAAACTTGTTCGGGTAGACAGGCGGAGGTAAGAGGTCGGTTGGGGGACGGCCTACTCACCACTACAACCATTAGTGAATGATTATATTCGTCACTTCAAGTCAAAAGGGAGAGTCTCCTCATCGGTAAAACAGCCGACTACGAACTCAAGACTTGTGAAAGATTCAAACTAAAGAACGACTCAACCTAAGACCTAGTAAGAATGACTTACAGTAATATCTTTATATTTTCTACATTAATATGAATTACCACTAAGTCAAGAGAAAGGAAATACATAAGACCTAAGTATATGAACTATTTAGAAGGTAAAGGAAAAAAAAATATTTGTTACCATCTTGTTAATAACTCCACTTCGATTTTACGTTGTTTTTAGAACGAATGCATTCTATGCTAGTTTAGATACCACTTCATGAATGTCATATATAGAATAAGGATATTGCATGAGAATTAAGAATAAGTGAAATTATTTCTTTTAGGAAGATGAGCGAATGGGGTGGTAAGGGATACAGTAAGGATGTAAATGATCCCTACTGAGATTTCTTCATGAGTTCTCATAAAAGATATCAAGCACGTTTTTAAGGATCATGGACAAAAGGATGGACCCAGTATATACTAGACACATTTTGGATTGCATAAGCAAATTGAAAAAAAAAAAAATAGGTATGGCCAGTTTGTTTAAATTCTTAAGATATGTATTTTATTTATCTCATCTTTCTATTATATAATGAACATGACATCATATTGCTCTTGTACATTTGTACTTCTTATTATTTTGTTTTAGGATTGTGCACCTGCCGAAGGTCCATAACTAGGACGTTATAGGCCCTAACCGGTCTCAGTACTGCAAACCACAGATAATACCATGTATATTATAAATGAAAATAGAGCATATATGAAAGAGGAAACACAAGAACAAAAATCTTCCTATACAAGAGCACCTAGATGGTGCAGCTCTCAACTCTCACCACGAAGACAAAAAATGGGGAGTTACAAAGATCCACTTTACACAAAAGCCTATGCCTAGTGCCCACTCCTAACATGGTGACAAACAAAATAAGAGACATGCTTAGGGGAATTAGCCTCCCTCCTAAAGATCTTGTTGTTCCGCTACATCCAAAGGGCTCAAATAGCTGCATGAAGGATCAGCTACCACACAATACAGTCTCCTTGCTGAGGGCAAGGTCTATCCCATGTGTGGATGAGGTGGTCCAAATAATTACATGGATTGAGAGGGCATTGAAAGTCTGAAACCCATGTAAGAGAAGCCGCCAGACTTCAAACGAGTAAGAGCGTGTCATAAACAAATGATCCCTAGACGACTCCTCTATATAACAAAGGCAACACAAGGTAACCAAAGCAAGCACAAGCAGGGCAATTCTTTGAGAAGTTGAAAGTCTGTCAAGAGAGGCCCTCCGAGTAGAATCTGCACCTTGACTGGGCTCTTAGTCTTCCATATTGCTGAAAGAAGGTGTATCTAGCCCCCCATCAGTCACCAAAGAGTAAGCATTTAACTGAGAACTACCCATGTGAATTCCTCCTCCACCTCCACAGATCCCTAGCAACCAGGTTCAGCTGGTAGGGCTGCAGCAAATCGAGCATCTGCATCAGTCCACTTAGCTCCTCATCAGTCATATCTTTTCCAGAAGTGCGCCTCCAACAAGGAGAGTCACAAGCAATGCAAAGAGCCTCCGGAACAATAACCATAGAGGGCAGTGGCACACCAAGCGTCTAATGGTCTAACCAGAATATAGTAGATCTGCCATCCACAATCTTGATTCGAGATTGGCTGATATCAATACGTATCGGCCAATCATATTGGTATCGGTCGGTACCAATACCGATATTGGGGATACCCCAATACTAGTCATTAAGTTTTAAAAAAAAAAATTGGTACCAGCCAGTATGGCGCCGGTACTGGCTGATACCGCCGATACCAATACTGGTACGTATCAGTATCAGTACTGACTGATACTGAAACCGGTACCAAGACTGCCAGTATCCTAACAGACCATTGGCTTCAGCTGTTAGCAAGCTTCTTTTTCATTTTGGTGCATAGCATGGGACTAGCACTGTATGGTGTAACCATTCTGCATATGTAACGAGGACAGGTAAAAGTGACATGTTACAAGCTCCATGCTTCCCTGAATTCTTGTTCCATGCCTATATAATATGATTGTTTATCTAATAGTGACGCGGGACGACTACCAAAACGACTCCGAACTAGTGTCACGATCCAAAATCAGCAATAATAGCATACGAGGACAGCAGATAATCACAAAGTATCCCATGTTCCATGAATGTAACTACGCGACACAATCACGCATAAACTCGGGAATCGTCCGCTCATAGTGACAAAATCGACAGGATCAATGGTAGTGGGAACTACCAAATAACTAGGGCAGAATCAACTCATTTAAAATACTCAAATAGTGCTCGGGACGTGACTCTCACACTCTCAATCCGACAATGATAATTAATACATGGCTAGAATCCTAACTCACAATACACGGGAACAAATATAATCATATATTGAACGACAAACTGTATAGGATGGAACAAATCGCCACTAACCATCCCACTGAAGAGTGGGGCCACAATTCCGGACAAACGAGGTGCAAACACCCGAAGAAGTATCGAACAATCCCTCGCAGTGAAGTGGGCGTAAGGCAGGGAAGGGACCCAGTCCGCAGAGGTTTCGAACGCGTGGCGGCGTGGTAGGTTCGGGGAAGGAGTCCGCCTCGGACGGAAGTTGACGGGAGGGGAACTCGCGGGGGTGGCCCGTCTCGGGCCCGCGTACGGCGGGGCTGGCGGAAGGGCCCGTCCGGGGCGCGTGGAGCGGGGTTGGTTTGGCGGGGGGGGGCCGGTCCTCTTCTGTGGGTTGCCTCGAGCGAAGACAGCTGGGGGGGTGGGGGGGGGGGGGTGGCGAACTGAAAGAGAGAGAGAGAGAGAGGAAGAAGAAGACAAAGGAGAGGGGCTCTACGCCCTAAACGCAGGCTACGCTCTCTGGTGGCTAGTAGCAAGTGCCTTTCTTTTTTTTTTCATTCATCAATCATCATCAATGACCTCCCGAGGGAGGCTACAGTATCTTAAATAGGATAAAGAAAACCCTAATAACCTCCTAATGAAACAAATGGCAGAATTAACCCTGATTCTAGACAAACACAATGAAATTCGTGCAGAAAATAACAGTAAAATAGAAAAATGGTAATTGGGCCTCATAATGGGCCTTACATCAATCACAACTGCTCCTCAATAAAGTAAGCACATATCAATACTCAGGGGAACCATCGTCGAGCCACAAAGACGCTGGGAACGCTGCAATCGTCCTCCTCCGACGGTAAACGCAAGTCGGGTCGAACCGGGTCCGCGCGCGGGTGTCCTCACCAATTCTCCCCGGCTGGGAAGAACTCGACCAGAAGGTCTGAATCGATCTGCTGTAACTCCTCGCGTGTAATCCACGTGTCTTCCGTAGGCAGCCGCCCTCTCCAATGGACCAGGTAACGATGATAGGCCCCATCCCTAGAAGTAACAACCTGCTCGTCCAGTATATGATCAATCTGCTCTCGCCGTGCTGGTAAAAGGGCTGGAAGTGGACACTCAGGGGTAGGGTCACTCGCAAGGGAGGTAGAAGGCTCAAACGGATCACTGGGTATCACTGTCGGGTCCCGGTAGGCCACCAAATCTAAGACATTGAATGCATTGCTGATGCCATAGTCGGGTGGTAGATATACCACATACGTGTTCGGTCCAATCCGTTTTAGCACTCTGAAGGGACCGGCTCCTCGAGCTTGCAGCTTCTTGACGGTTCCTGAAGGAAACTACTTAGGTCGAACCCTGATCATCACGTAATCACCCTCATGAAACTCCTGGGATCGTCGATGTGCATCTGCCATTTGCTTGTAATGCTCATTGTTGATCTCGATGTGACAACGGACATCCTCATGCAGACTCCTAATATGATCAGCCAGGGACTGTGCAGACTCAGACGTGCGGGATTGGATGGGTAAAGGAACAAGGTCAACAGGTCCCCTAGGCCTATAACCAATAACAATCTCAAACAGACACATGCTTACAGACCTATTGACTGAACTATTATATGCAAACTCAGCCTGCCATAGCACCTGATCCCACCCTCGCGCACGCTCTCCCACAAGGCACCGCAGTAAGTCACCCAGACTCCGATTGACGACCTCGGTCTATCCATCAGTCTGAGGATGATAGGCAGTGGAGAATTTAAGCTTGGTTCCCATCAAATGCCAAAGGGTCTTCCAAAAATAGCTAACAAAGCGAACATCCCGATCCGAGACGATGGTCTTGGGCAGCCCATGTAGACGAACCACATTCTCATGGAATAACTGGGCCACTCGAGACGCATCTGACGTCTTCAAACAAGGGATAAAATGTGCCATTTTGGAAAACCGATCAACGACGACCATGATAGGATCATGCGTCCGGACTATTCGAGGCAGGCCCAAGACAAAATCCATACTAATGTCCTGCCATGGACAATCCGGCACGGGAAGAGGGGTATACAGACCCGTGTTCTGCTTCTTCTGCTTCGCCGTAGCGCATATGCGGCACTGAGCAACGATACGAGCAACGTCGCGCTTCAGGCTCGGCCAGAAGAATCTATACTCAACAAGCTCAATAGTCTTATTCTGGCCAAAGTGACCGGCTAGACCCCCAGCATGAATCTCCCACATCAAGAAATCACGGACCGAGGTCCGGGGAATGCACAACCTGGACCCACGAAACAGATAGCCCTCCTAAAGGATGTACTCAATGTGCTCTCTAGAGGGTCCAGACTGAAGGGCTGAGTGGATCGGACCAAAGTCGGGACAGGTAGCGTACTCGTCCCGCAATCTCTCAAATCCCATGACCTCCACACTGACAACTGATAGAAGAGAAGATCGCTTGCTCAGTGCGTCAGCCACACGGTTCTCCACACCCGCCTTGTGCTTCAGGACGAATGTATAGGCCTGAAGAAACTCGACCCATCGACTGTGTCTCGGGTTTAGCTTCTTCTGGACGTGGAAAAACCGAAGCGCCTCATAATCGGAGTATAACACGAATTCATGCGGTAGCAGATAATGTCTCCAATATCTCAAACCCTGCACTACCGCATAAAACTCCTTATCATAGGTGGAGTACTTTAGCTTAGCGTCATTTAGTTTCTCACTGAAGTATGCAATGGGATGGCCCTCCTGGCTCAAAACCCCACCTATGCTGACACCATAAGCGTCACAAGAGACCTCAAACACCCTCGAAAAATTAGGCAGACGAAGGACAGGTGCTTGGGTCATACGCTCCTTGATGTCACGAAAGGCTGAAACAGCAGCCTTCGTCCACAGAAAGGCTCCCTTCCAAATGCAGTCAATGATCGGAGCCGTAATAGAGCTGAATCCGCGGATAAATCGACGGTAGAACGTCGCTAAGCCGTGAAAACTCCGCACATCATGGATAGACTGCGGCTCAGGCCATTCTACCACCGCTCTGACCTTTTCGGGATCAACGGAAACTCCCTCAGATGACACGATGAACCCTAAGAAGACCACTTGATCTGTTATAAAAGCGCACTTCTTAAGGTTCCCATACAAGCTCTCGCGACGAAGAATAAGGCACACCTGCCGAAGGTGCTCTAAGTGGTCCTCCCTAGAACGGCTATAGATAAGGATATCGTCAAAGTACACAACCAAAAATGTGCCAATGAGAGGTCGCAGTACCTGAGTCATAAGCCGCATGAAGGTACTAGGGGCGTTGGACAGGCCGAAGGGCATGACCAACCACTCATAAAGTCCATCTTTCGTCTTGAAAGTCGTCTTCCACTCATCCCCAGGCCTGATCCGAACCTGGTGATAGCCACTCTTCAAATCGATCTTTGGAAACACAGTGGCTCCCGCCATTATATCAAGCATATTATCAAGGCGGGGAATGGGAAAACGATATCTCACCGTGATGCGGTTGATCGCGCGGCTATCCACACACATCCTCCAAGTGCCATCTTTCTTTGGAGCCAGAAGTGCGGGGACGGCGCAGGGGCTCATGCTCTCACGAATGGAGCCCCTCGTCAGGAGTTCCTCAACCTGCCTTTGAAGCTCAAAATGCTCCTTGGGATTCATGCGATAGTGCGGCAGGTTGGGTAAGGTGGCTCCCGGAATCAGGTCGATGGCGTACTGGATATCACGCATAGGTGGTAGACCTTTCGGAAGATCCTCAGGAAAGATATCCTAAAACTCCTGAAGAAGAGAGGTGACCTCGGTGGGATGCTCACTCGGGGTCTCGGCAGTAACCTCTCTAACCGTTAAAAGAAACACAGGATCACTCTCAACCAAGTCATGCTCAAACTCCCTGGCAGAAATAAGTTGTAAAGCTACAATAGAAGGTGTGCCAAGGAGGGAAAGCTCGCGAGTGCTGGTGATGCCCGATCGGGTCGGATGGGAACTGGAACATGTTCTCGCTAAAGCCGTGCTGAGAGTAGTAGACGGACTAACATGCGTGGTGCTAGAAGGGGTAACAGCACCCGAAGGAGGTGGAGGGGTACTCGGGGATGCCAAGGAACTCCCCTGAGAAGTCCCCTGCTGAGAGGACGCCCTAGGTCGGGAGGGCTGTAAAGTGATGAGCAGGTCTCTGTGCTGGAATATGCAAGTGTTGGACTGACCCTGAAGGGTCGCGTCCATATCGTACAACCAAGGCCTGCCAAAAATAAGGCTCCCGACCTCCATAGGAAGGATGTCACACCAGATCTTATCCTCATACGGTGGAAAGTGAATGGGAACGAAGCACCTCGTCTAGATGGGAATGGAAGTAAAATCCACCTAAGATACTCGATAAGGACGAGGGTGATCAATAGCAGTCAACCCAAGGCGTGCGACAGTATTAGTGGAGATTGCATTAATGCAACTTCCGCTATCAATGATCACTTTGCACACCTTGCCATCAACACGGTAGTAGGTGTGAAAGATAGTGGTTCGGCGCCAATCATCACACACCTTCAGCTGGGTCAAGATGCATCTAACCACGCCAATCCTATCCTCACCAGGGCGATCCTCACTACCACCATCCCACAAAAACTGAGTCTGGATGCAACCCACAAACTCTCCCTCAGAGTGAAAATCATCCACCATCTCATCTCCAGCCGCATAACTCACAGTCTGCAACGCGGGCTGGAACTCCTCAGGATCCACCTCTCCCATAACCATGGCCCTAGACGGACACTGAAACTGGAAATGCCCAAATCCCTGACACCTGTAACACCGACCACGGGATCCACCCTCCTGAGAGGACTCTCCTATAGCTGGGGCCTTCCCCTTATCCTCCCGCCTAGGTGGCGGGGCTCCCATGAGAGGACGGGCAGGGGGGGCCGGTAAGGCGGGCACCGGGTCTCTCTGGGGAAAACGAGGGCGAGAGGGGAGGTCTTGACGACTGGGGTCAGCAGGCCTGAAGGCTGGAGCCCTCTGTGGCACTCCCGGGGTGGCGCACTGATCAAGGGGGCGCTGGTAGGGCGGCCGAGTATGCGGGGGTGACTCCACCTCAAGCTCAAACTGTTCCATCTCTCTCACGACTTGATAGGCGTGCTCGATGGTCGTCACATGTTGACGGAACAGTTCCTGCTGATACACACAACGTAGACCCTTCCGAAAGCAGGAAAGAGTCAACGCGCTCTCCTCTCGAGCCCCACATCTCATCAAGTACTCATCAAACTCGGCAATGTACTCAGAAACAGTGCGAGTACCCTGAGATATGCTCTGCCACCTATCAATGAGGCGGTGGCGGTAAGTCGGGGGAAGATATTTCTCACGCAGCTTAACCTTCATGTCTTCCCACGACTCGATGGGATCATGCCGATGCTGCTCAAGCAGATCCTCGACATTCGACCAATAGGTCTAAGCCTGGCCTGTCAGCTTCATCATGGCGAATCGAGCCCGCCGGGCATTAATCATACCCATCCAATCGAAGTAGCGTTTCATGCCGGCCTCCCAATCAAGATAAACCTTCGGATACAGAGACCCGTCAAAAGTGGGAGCATCCGCACGAGCGGCCCGACGGTCATCCAAGTCCCTCGGGACGTGATGGGGCCTCCGCTCTTCCTCAAAATCATCCCGATCATCCCGATCCCTCGGACGTCGATGGCGTCTAGGCGCCTCACCAAACTCAGGCTGAACCCCACGGGCGTACCGATCATGCCGATCACCTCGATCATATCGCTCAGCTCGGTCAACTCGATCACGGCGGTCGTGTTGATCCTCTCGATCGTGTCAATCGAATTGCACGTCCTGACCGCGTCACTCTAGTCGATCATCGCGATCACGAAGATCCCAGTAATCATAACGATCAATCCTATCCACCTGACTCCTCGCGCGTCTTTGATCGGCACCCTCAAACCTATCGCGCGGCCTATTATGCCTCAATGCCTACGCGCCGCAACCTGCTCCATCAACTCATCACGCGGATCATAATCCACCCCGTCATCGGCAAGACGCCGCTCGTCAACAGGATCAGCCCTCGAAAGGGCCTCATTATGAGGGACATGGACAGCCGGAACAGAATGTCCCGGGTGACGTGGGACTGGGGCATGGGCAAGAACCCCCGGAGCGCCCCTGAGACCTGCCAGGTCCTGAATCGTACGCTCGGACTCATCAACTCGGTTCTCACCAGAACGGTTCGAACCTCCCCCATTCCCAAGGCGCTAGTCCCAAACATCCATACGGTGCGCGAGCTGACTAATCATCTCGGCTAAATCAGATACATCCGGGGACCCCGCCTACGAACCTGACGTAGGTGCAGACATGTGAAAAACCGTGCTCCTACAAATGGGCATGCAAGACAGGCAGAGTGACGACGTGCATCAACTGACACTTAGACGACTAATATGCATGACGCTGACCAACTAAGCAAAGTGAAACACTAAATAGATGGAGACACGCTAACACTAAAAATGATGAATAAAATAAATAAAAGATGCAACAAATATGCCCTAGACAAAACCTATGGCTCTGATACCAAACTGACGCGGGACGACTACCGAAACGACTCCAAACTAGTGTCACAATCCGAAATCAGCAATAATAGCATACGAGGACACAAGATAATCACAAAGTATCTCATGTTCCATGAATGTAACTACGCGACACAATCACGCATAAACTCGAGAATCATCCGCTCATAGTGACAAAATCGACAGGATCGATGGTAGTGGGAACTACCAAATAACTAGGGCAGCATCAACTCATTCAAAATACTCAAATAGTGCTCGGGACGTGACTCTCACACTCTCAATCCGACAATGATAATTAATATGTGGCTAGAATCCTAACTCACAATGCACGGGAACAAATATAATCATATATTGAACGACAAACTGCATAGGACGGAACGAATCGCTACTAACCATCCCACTAAAGAGTGGGGCCACAATTCCGGACAAACGAGGTGCGAACACCCGAAGAAGTATCGAACAATCCCTCGCGGTGAAGTGGGCGTGAGGCAGGGAAGGGACCCAGTCCGCAGAGGTTTCGAACGCGTGACGGCGTGGTAGGTTCGGGGAAGGAGTCCGCCTCGGACGAAAGTTGACGGGAGGGGAACTCGCGGGGGTGGCCCGTCTCGGGCCCGCGTGCGGCGGGAAGGGAGCTCGCGGGGATGGCCCGTCTCGGGCCCGCGTGCGGCGGGGCTGGCGGAAGGGCCCGTCCGGGGCGCGTGGAGCGGGGTTGGTTTGGCGGGGGGGGGGGGGGGTCCTCTTCTGTGGGTTGCCTCGAGCAAAGACGGCTGGGGGGGTGGCGGCAAACTGAAAGAGAGAGAGAGAGGAAGAAGAAGACAAAGGAGAGGGGCTCCACGCCCTAAACGCAGGCTACGCTCTCTGGCGGCTAGCAGCAAGTGCCTTTCTTTTTTTTTTCATTCATCAATCATCATCAATGACCTCCCGAGGGAGGCTTCAGTACCTTAAATAGGATAAATAAAACCCTAATAACCTCCTAATGAAACAAATGACAGAATTAACCCTGATTCTAGACAAACACAATGAAATTCGTGCAGAAAATAACAATAAAATAGAAAAATAATAAATGGGCCTCATAATGGGCCTTACATCAATCCCAATTGCTCCTCAATAAAGTAAGCACATATCAATACTCAGGGGAACCATCGTCGAGCCACAAAGACGCTGGGAACGTTGCAGTCGTCCTCCTCCGACGGTAAACGCAAGTCGGGTCGAACTGGATCCGTGCGCGGGTGTCCTCACCAAATAGCATGTGCACTATACAAGCACAAGTACACATTGCATATCTATAATGACCTGTATTTTACTAAATAAATAGCAGCCACATTAATCACCACATTTTTTTTTGAAAGTGACAATAAATTGTCACAATTCATTGAACAAAAGTAAATACAGTACAACCCACAAACAGTTTACAAAAGAAGAAAAGAAAAGAAGATAAAAACTCTGTGGAGGCAAACACTAAAGCCTCAACACCACATCTGAAAACCCCCCCCAAAAAGCAGCTACAATCTGCTGCATCAAGATGATAAAACAGAAAGAAGTAATATAAAAAATATCAAATCAACATATCAGATTCGTCCACTGACGAACTTTCTGTAAAATTTCCGAACTTGTTTCTTGGAAAAGATTTGCTGCTCTGGCCCACTGTTCCACCTAATTAGTAGCTCTCATAAAAGTATCAAAGGCACTGCTAAAATCATCCCTAAATTTTCTCTTGTTCCTCTCAAACCACACAGCTCACAACGTAGCAGGATAAACAACGACTATATCTCCTGCTGTCCTGAATCAAGACAACTCTTATCCCACCAATCCATCATCTCCAAAGCCGAGGAATGTTCCACCCATCTGATTCCTAAGAGTCTGCATAGGATTACCCACCGCACACTAACTATACCACAGTTGCAAAATAAATGCTGCTGATCTTCTTCATGAATAGCACAGAAAATGCATCTTGAATATCGGATACGGAAGAACTTTCTTAATCTTCCTGCTATTTGGCAATCTTTTCTGTGCAATCTTCCACAGAAATATTTTGATCTTATTAGGTATTAGTTTGGACCAAACTAATTTACTCCTCCAAACTCTGCGTCCTCCATCATCAAAAAATCTCACCAAAGAATTGACTGAAGATTTCCCTTTTGAATCCCATCTCCAGTATCTTATATCTTCTTGATTGGGCAAAAGCTGAATCTGACGGATAATATGTACTACTCAAAGCAACTCCTCCATTTCCACATCCGTGGGGTCCCTTCTTCTTAAGAATAAATTCCATTGATCACTTCCCTCTGCATTCAGAACTCGAGCAACTGTACTATTAGTATCATTCACAATTTGATAAAGATTACTGAATTGCTCAGCCAGGACCATATATGAATACCGTTTATCTTTCCAAAAGGAAACAATGCCACCATTATCCAAATGAATTGAAGAAGAGATGTAATTACATCCACAGTCTTCACAATATGCACCCAAATTAGAGAAGTTATATGAACTGGAAGGCTGTAGGCACCACCTTTGGAAAAAAAATACCCATCTTTGACAATAAGTACATAAAGCCTTAGATTCATCACCTAGTCTCCACATCCATTTTGCTAACAATGCTTTGTTAAAGGTCTCTAACCTACATAGACCCACACCTCCCTGTTCTGTAGATCTGCATACATTTTCCCACTTGATCAGATGAACGCCTTTCCTGTCTCGTTTACCTCCAGACCGTTAGTTGTTAGATCTAGAGGAGAGGCGATATTTAACACTGAGAGATACTTCTATTGCTTCCATCATCAAACAAGATTTTTATTTTCTATTTTTTAAGTCCCAAGTTTTGACTAAAACATGTTGGTGCCTATTAATAGTTATCTGAAGCTGGTGAATCCACAAAAAAGTACTTTTCATACCCCACAAAAATAAGGACATTCAGTTTTTATTATGGTTCCTGAAAACCAACTGAAATTGAATAAATGAACTGTAACAATCTGAAGCCCCGTTGAGAGACTGTCCAATGCTGAGACTTTACAAACTGCTGGATCTTTTTGTCTTTTGAGAAGGGTTGGTATGCACTCCATTAATTAAACAGTAACCTATGATACATGCAATTTATGTATATGTATAGTATGGCATCTCCTGTATACAACAACATGAGCTGCTACATATACCATAGTACCATACAGCCTAACCAGCTTATCAATTGCTATTTAAAGAAAATTCCTAATTTGGAGCTTCCAATGTGGGAATGACTTAGAATATTGGGAAAGTTGAGCGTTCAAACCACATGAGACATGATATATGAACCACTTTGTGTCACAACACTAATACACATGAATTCCATCAAACTATTAAGTTTATGACATAACCATCAAATATAAAAGCCAATCCAGTTAATATGGATGTTTCGAGGTTAAAATCCCATCTTATTAATTTAAACAACTTTCTAAACTAACTTCAAATTATTATGGTAGAAACATACACATCCTAACCGATATATTCTACTAATTGCTACAAACAACATACTACATTTATGCAATTTAAACTAGCCCATATAAAAGGAATGGGTTTCAAAGAAGATGCGAGTACAAGGATCATTCGTAAGAATTATGCAGATGAAGTTAGTTTCTATAACTAATTTTCTGTCTACATGTTGATTCACCAGTCAAAAAAACTAAAAGAAAAAAAAAAAGGATAGCACTATCAGTTCTAGGAAAGAGTTAAGCCAAGCTAAGCAAGGTTTGTGCATCATGTCAATGTTACAAGGGATATGAATCGAGCTAAGCCAACTAACAAAATGGGTTGGGTGACTCTAGGCCAGAAGAAGCTAGTTTGTATTTGAGGTAAGTCATTGGAAAATGCTCGAACTGAACTATTGATATGTATATATATGTACTGCCTTAATGTGTACAAGTATAAATGACTTGAACCAAAAAATGACATTCTACAAACATTGCTCATTCTCTAGGCATGTTCACTGTCCACAAATTGGACCATATCATACCTGCCCTACAATCAATCAAACCACATATTGCATTAGGTTGCCTCTGGCTTAGCCCATCTCACATAGACTACTCTCCCCATCCCACTACAATATGCATCAATGTTGCCTGCAACAGATACAGCCAGTTTGAGTTGCACTTAATTGCTAACTCGAAGTGTGACAATGAAATCAGTAGTTGCAACAAGAAATCCTAGAGCTTTCATGATTTCCAAGATCCACAAAAGATTCTAACTTTGAAGAAAAGCTGTAGATGGAGCACGTGATAAAGAACTGCTTAGAGAAATCTTAGCAGAATGACAAATTATAAAACCTTCAATAAAGAACTGAATTATTTGACATATTCTGGAAAGCTTGATCCCCAGCAGTTAATAGACACAAACCAAATGTTGTTGCACAATACCGCTACGATTTTATATCTTATTTATTAATCATATATTAACCGAATGGAAATGATGAAGCATTTAGTCCACCATTTCTTTTTATTTTCTTCTTCTTCATCAATGAAAAACTAGTAGTAACCCAATATGCACCTGAAATGCTCTCCTCACTAAATGGCTTTAGAAACTGGTTTTTTCTGAGGAAGGGCTTTGGTATGATATTATCTCCCACAAAGACTACTCCAGAGCTTTTCCATTCATATAGATGTGGACTTGTTTGGAGCCCGTCCTTTAAAAGAGCCTTAAGAGATGTGGAGATCGAAGACCTGGCTATGCTTCTTGACATCTTACAAGATTGCCATGTAGCCCCTTCAAAGGCCAATAGGTGGACTTGGCTGAGCGATCCCTTGGGGAGCTTTTCCACCAAGTCTACGTACTCCATTATTGCAGACGGTGGAATCATATTTCCTCTTATCAAGTGTGTATGGAAGACCAAGAATCCTCTTAAGGTGCATATCCTCATATGGAGGGTGTCATTGGACAGGCTCCAAACTCGTGTCAAATTGAGCCGATTCATGCAAGACTTTGATACAATGATACTACTTGCTGCCTTTGCGGGGACCACGAGGAGACCCTGGATGAAACGGGATCCACCGTTGCCTCCTCCTCCTCATGCGCCCCTATGAAACCCAAGACACATGGGGAGAGGAGGTGATAGGGCACTACCCCCATCACTTTAAGGTCAAATGGCACATTCACCCTCCCCCCTTATGTCTTGGGGCATAGAGAGGCGCAGGGAGGGAGGCGCAGAGGATCCCATTTCAGCCTTGATCACCTCATCCTGGCTTTCCCTTTCACTCTTGAAGTTTGGCAGAAGCTGCGATGTCCCGGAGCGAGTGCCCTCTTTTATTTGTGATAAGGTGAGGGAATGGGTAAAGTGCTCTTGTAACGAAGATCATTGTAACTCCTTTTCTTGTCTTTTGGGAGTTAGTGAGGCCCACACCTTCTTGGTGTCTTTTTGCATAGGAGTAGACTTTTGTTCCTTGTATTTATTTTACACTTGTACACCTTTTTCTTTATGTGGTAGTATGATCCACTTTCAAAAAATATGCACCTAAAAACTAACATCAAGAGTCAAGACAACTTCAAAGTATATTTACACCAGCATAGGAACCTTCCCCATATTCTGTGATTCTGGTGAGTAACTCTGCCCAGGTTCATCAGGGGAAGGGATGTCAGCAAAAGCGGTTTTGTCCCATACCATTATTGAAGGGCCATTCCTAGTTATGGGCCTCTCCACCAACCACCTCAAGTTTTGGGTTGGCAGTTCATCATTAGGGAGTATTGGCAAAAGCCATTTAGTCTTATAACGGGCATTGATGAGTCACCCCATACTTATATTATCTCTAGGTCTCTTTGCCCGCTAACTCGAGGTTTGGGTTGGGTGTTCGGTTCAGTAACATATCATTTAATTCAAACTCCCTGAAGTCCTGCATCTGTGTCACGAAAAACAATTTGAAGTATTCTTCAGCTGCAATGTATATAGAATGAAGGAAGAAACCAAAACTTAGGGTCCGTTGTGGTTTGGAACAAGGTAAAATTAAAAAACACACCCGTTGATTATCCACAGAATCGAAGCTTGGCATCCATATAATGATCAACTTTTCTGGAAAATCTATGCATGCAACACATTTTACACTGTACCAAACGCAACTTAGATTAAGCCCCCAACTGCCAAACTAATATAAGGCACAATGAGCAGCCTACGTTATCTCCAAAATACAGAAAAATAATAATAATAATAATAAAGCAAGCAGATTACAAATTGAGGCACTCAGTTACAAAATTTTCAAAGATTGGACCCAACCCACCAATAAAACCCACAATGAGCAGCTCATTTCATCTCCAAACCCATTAAATCAACACAAAAATTTAACCATTTAACCATGAAGCAGACAGCGGTAAACTCCACTAAGAAGGACAGAGGAAGCGAACCCGCGAACCCAGACGGTCACCCACCAACCTGCCGCAGCTGCTCGAGGCAGGGGACGTGCCAGGGACAGGACCCCATCTACCACTCCTCTGGGCTTCGCTCTCCACCGCCGCGGAGGAGGAGGAGGCGGAAGCCACAGCGAAGCCGACGCGGCGCCTAGGCCACCGCCGGGAAGGGCCGGGGAGGTCGCCGAAGACGGCAGAACGGCGGCTTGAGAAGAGGGGCAGAGAGGGAGAAAGCGGAGAGGCGGCCGCAGCGGCGGCGGCTTCCCACGTCGGTAAGAGCATCGTTGTCGCAGTGGTGGCCTCAGCTTCCCCCTCCGTCCACGGTAAGCGCCCTCGCCCCGCCAAAGGAATGGGATGGAGAAGAGGATGCGGTGCACGTGCACCCAGTTCGACGGACTCGGATCCTCTGCTCCACGATGCCTACTCCAAATGTACTCCTATTTCCTATTGGTCCATGTGTCAAATTATTTACACGTCTACTATTAATTATTGACGCCCAAAAAAAACCAAAAACGGGAAACAATATTCCCTCCATCACGCACGCCCACGCCAAAAAGGGAAACGAGTCCATTTCTCTTCCATCTTCCTCTTCACGCTTCGTCTCCCTCGACCGAAACCCTACGGCGACGGCAACCTTACGGCAGTGTCTTCCATGTCCAGAACAGAGAAGGTGCGGCCCTCTCTTTCCTACCGCAGTGCCCTCTACTGCGCCGTGTAACATCTCCGCTGCACATCCCACCCGCTGCACCTCCACCACACCTCCTAGCCTCTCGTTTGTGGGTCGGTGTAAAGGGTCTGGTCGGATGTGAGCAGCCCCTGCCGGTTCAACAGGTCGACGTAGTGCTTTTTGTCGAACATGATGGGGTCCGAATGTCCAGCACCGTCGTGTTGTTGGAGTTACTCGTGGGGCAGTTGCGGTAGAGGTTCCTGGCGAAGGTCTTGTCCGTGACGGGATCCTGCGTCGACTAGAGGATCTTGCCTTCTCAATGGTTTTTATGATCGTTTCATATTAATATTTTATTTTTATGATTGTCTGCAGATAAATGAAGCTTATGAATGAAGTATTTCTGAATCCCCGGCGGCATCCTTCTTCGTGGATTCCGTCCCTTTGGGCATAAAATTGGAGGGGGTTGCGGTGGGTGAGGAGGGTTGGGTTTCGTTCACAGTTCCTCAGAGTTGTTAGTTATAGTTCTTTGTCACTGTGCTATGGTTCAAAAAAAAGAACGAAGTATTTCTGCTGGCTACTCATTTAACGGTTGAATTGTACATAGAATCCATCGGACTTGTTTTTGGCTGAAATAGATTTTGAATATAAATTAAGCTGCATTTCCCGCAACCAAACTACCTGGTGCAAATTTCTACCCTCCTGAAGAATCAGCACACAAAAGTACCCGCAAAGGCTTATTATGTCTGATCAATGGCTGTAAACATCCCACCATCTTCTGGTGAGCCTTTCCTAACTCAATGCCTACTTTGTCTAAATTTTTTGTAACAAAAAATACTTGCTTTTTTAAATTTATCGTTCTGAGGATATATAGCAGTTTTAGTCTATTGTGAAAAATGAAATTCTTGTTTTGTTTAGATTTTTTTAACAAAAAATACTTGCTTTCTTAATTTTATTGTTTTGAAGGTATAGCAATTTTAGTAGATTGTGAAAAATAAAATGCATGCTTTATTTAGATTTTTTTTAACAGAAAAATACTTGCTTCTTTAATTTTATTGTTTTGAAAGTATAGCTGTCTTAGTAGATGAACAATCAAAGAGTTCTATCTCCAAAAAATTAGATTTCGAGGACCCTCAAAGTTCTCAAGATGGAAAAAGTGTGCAATAAAACAGTGAACAAGATTCTAAGGATATATTTGGCGTGAAGGATGATGGATATTTTGCATGTAAAATTTCATTAGAATTAATTCCAAACCATGATATGGAATTTAAATCTGAAGAGGAAGCATACAAGTTTTATAATTGCTATGCAAGAAAGTCGAGATTTAGTATTAGAAAAGGTAGAGATTATAAAAATCGTCTGGGTGAGATGCAAGATAGATCATTTTTATGTTCTTGTGAAGGAAAACGAAAAAAAGACAAAAGAGATGAGAAAGTCAAAAGACATCGACCATTAACAAGATGCGATTGCAAACCACAAGAATTTCTATCGGGTCCAAGACGCTGAAACAGGCCTATTTTACTGGCAGAAAAGTTGGTGGCCCATGTAATACATTTTTACCAACACCTGCATCAAAATTCAAAATTGATAGAATTTAACCAAGCACCCGCTATTAGTAGTAGCAATATCAAAACTGATATTAAATAGAATTCTCTATTACAGTGATCAAACAGCCCACTGATAGCGTAACCAAATACCCACTATTAGTAGCAATATGAAGACTTAACCCAACTGCCCATTAAGAATCAGGTAACATCTGGCAGTTGTCACTCTTGCAAAATAGAAATGGTACTCAAGATGCCCTCTGATGATACCCTCTGAACATACACACCAACCATAGTGAATCGGTGGATGTTCGTCCCACCCTATAACGAGAATACCATTAGTTCCCATGGCCATGAAGAAGGGTATCCAAAGGGAGTGTAAGACAGTAAGAATAGCACCACCCCTTGTGAAATGTGTCAATCATACTCTTTTAAATGCATATTGTCCTAAAAAGCAATATTGAGACATACAAAGATATCCGATTGGCTTACATAGTAATACCTTTACAAGCTAAAATGTGGACTCAATTCTACATCGACCACTGTCTTGCAATGACTCCCTAAGTACTCTATCACGTCCTGGAGCAAACTTAAAAACTGAGGTTCAACAGAAAGAAACCTTATTACTTCAGCTGATTTCTAATTACAATAAAGCCTTGGCATTTTGTGCTCTTTTACCCAAGGAACGTACACTTGCTGATCTTTAATGCATGTGAATAAACATGTCAAAACCTATAAGAGCCGAAAAATCTCAATTCTATTTGTCCCGAGACTCTGCATCCGGCAGAACCTTCCATTGCTTGGCCTTCTTTTGCCGATACTTGGCATATGAATACCATACACCACCAGCTGTATTGATGACCAGCCCGGTAACATTGAGGGCATGTACTTGCACACCACCCAACAGAACGAAACCAAGGGTCTGCAGGAGCAACATATGGCAAATAAATTAGCACAAGAGGAAAAGCCTACAAAATTGGAGACAGAATTTGTGACCCATTTATTCTAGAGTTTTAAAACTTAAGTGTGGATACTCACAGTTGAACCCACGCCCTTAAGAACCCCCACAATGGTGGTTGTTAGAGCCGAGTTAACGATGGTGCATAGGAACATTGTAAAGTTGAGAAGAATTCCCATCACCAGTGAAAGGATAAAAATCACCAGAAATGTCAAAGAATTAGCCTGTCACAGGAGGGGAAGTAGATATCATTTTAGAGTTGTTTAATATCCAAGGGTAAGAATAACATGAAGCACAGTTCAAAATATAAGGCGGGTGGCAATCTGATCTCTAACCCAAAATAAAATGTTCCCCCACTAGGGCTGCATGCCAAAATAATGAATAAAGTAAACTATGCAAAGTGACAAAAGTAGCTGAACAATGCAACAGAGAACAGAAAGGATGTTGATGTCAAAAACAAAAACTATTATAGGATTGCCACCAACAATTGTAATAAACCCTAGATTTACACAGGACTGTTGTACAGGACCGTTGAATGTTAAGAGAGGGTGCGGCAACAAATACAATGTAATGGTGTCATCAGAATACCACACAGTTAAAGCATTTGCATAAAACATAAAGAAATGGCAGAGTAACTAGTGCCATGGAAACAAAAGTGAGCTGCCTGCCTACCTTTTCAAGTAACAAGGATAAAGAATGTGGAAATTCTCCAGTTGCAATGATTAGGAAAAGAAGGAAAGGAAGTGACAAGAGACTGTTATAGAACATAAGCTCAACAGATGAGAGACCATCATCTGCACCTGATTTCTCTACCAGCACCAGGTACATTGTCTGCATTAGCAATTATAAACAAATTCATATGTAAGGACCCAAGAGATGGAGAACATGAACAAAATCTTCCTAGATAATGCATTTAACAAATGGAGTAAACCATGCTAACCTGGAAGAAAACAGATGTAAGTGCCATGCTGTACCCAAAGAGATCAAAAGAAAAATCACCTAGAGCAGCAATGAGGACACCAACAGCAACAAATATAACTGAAAGCGAGACCTGACAAGCAACAGGAACAGGAAAAGATTAGAACCAAAATTCAAATATGCCCAAAATCTCTTTTTAGTGTAAAATGAATCAACTCTCAGAAAATTTTGCATAGCGTTTAACTTGAACAGAAATTATAATATGCCCTAAATAAGTTAAAAGGTCATGGAACATGCAGTCTATGTTCAGATAAGTTGAGGAAGATCATATTAGACAGAAGATGCTCTTGTCAACACCCTAGTGTTCGTTAACAAATTGTCACCTAGAACCATAATTACCAACTTTAGCTATAATTTCACTAATAGAATGTCTAGTTTAACAAAGGAGTACATAAAGCATGTGATTTAAATAGTCTTTCTTTAACACAAAATCTTAAATGTATCAGGAGTATTGTCTTGGAATTCTTACAAACACTTTCGCTTCGCCAATTTTTGCCAAAGATTTGCAAACATAGTATTTGATTATCAACATGCTTGCTTACTTCAAAGGTTCGGCAATGACTCCTCAAGAAGCTTGCTGTGATACGATCCTGTTAACATCCATTTGTGACTTTCCATTTTGGAAATTAATTAGCTGACTGCAGTCACTCACTGAACGATGGAATGACTGAAATAATCAGTCACTCACTGACTTTTCATGTTGGAATGCTGAAAACTGATACTATCATTTACCATCAGACTCATTATACACGCAACAGAATTGCAAACACAGCCATATGACCAGCTGTGTTACATCTGAAGTTGACTTTAGACCCATTCCCATGTGCAAAATGATATAATAAGATGATCTGCTTCTTAGATGCACGGATGAAATGGGAGTAGTAATGAAAATGAGATGGAAGCAGAGGAGTGAGGAATAGTTTCTGGTATGAAATTCAATGTCTTCTAGGAGCGGGAATGCAGACAGGGAGCAGAATCATCCATGGGAGTGGGTTCAATGGAAAAATGAGTAGATCCCACTTTTACACGCTGTTTTGGCATGGAATTAAAAAGATTATGAAGATTCTTCCGATAAGAAAATCATGCCTATTACTTTGTAACCCATCTGATTTTGCCTCTTCATTTCAATCTCTCTCCTCATTCATTCACATCCTCTGTTAATCATCATGAACAGATAAGCCTTATGTCATCAATATGGGTCCATATATACCTAACGAAGAATCCAAAAACTTGACAAGTTTTTCATCGATGGCATAACTGATATCAACCAGATACAAGGTGGTGCCAAGTACTTGGCCAAAAAAACACCTTGACCTGGGAGAGGGTTTGTTGAAAAGCCCACAAGATCAGTTGGTCGGTAGAGAACTACTTTATTGGCTATGCAATTGGCACCCATATACTGAAGGAACAATCCCTGAAGATTCCTCTTAAAACTAGGGAAAAATCTAGATGGAGGAGGAGAAATGCAAGTTCTTTTTTTTTCCTTAGGCAACTATTAGTCAGAGAGAAATTAACACAATCCCCCTATCCAAGGTTGAAAATGGTCTTTGCTGCAAATTAGTTGGCACAAAACAAATCCGTGTCAACATTCCTGAGTCTTGACCCAATCTGGTTTGTGGAAAATATGAGATTATGTTTGATATTACATTATCAAGTAGGGGCTCATGCAACAGTTATTGCTTTTCTGTATCATAAGCAACCATGGATGTGCAGCCATCCACCTGTTTACTTCCTGCATGGATGTGCAACCATCACACCAGATGTAGCCAGATCCAAGTGCTGACAACCATCTACTGTTAGCATCTGCAGAATGCCATGGTAGCCACCTCTGGCAGCAGGAGCCTGCCGTGGAGAGAGAACTGAAGCAGAAGAAGAAGCAGCTAAAGCTAAAGGAACGCAGTATCAACTACAACAGCAATGGAAGAAGAAGGTAGCCTCTGCAGCAGCAACAATAGGAAAACAATTTGCAGTCCAGCCACACCAACTGGCTAGACTGCATCTCAGCACTCTTTCTTTTTTTCTCCTTGGAAGCCGATGCATATACTTAAGTATGTATGCATGTATGTATATACTCGTGCATGCGACATACATTCATACATACATAATATATAGGGTTGGGATTGGTGACCCAAGCCAGCACAGGGCTGGCTGATGTTGTGCCCGATCCCAACCCTTGAATCTTTATTTGGCATTAATCTTGCATGTTGGTTAATGTGGTATCTACTTCACTGGTTAAAATATTAGCCATTTTAAAATATTATCATGTGATCTATGAGATGTTGATGATCAAGATCAAGAATGCAAGGTAGAAGCTGATTTATATACTTATGTGATCCGTGGTTTGCCAACTTGGTATGACTCGTACAATTCGTATCGGTTTTGGCGGTTTACAAGTCTACCCGGTCGGATCAAGTCTTTACGAATCTTTGCGGGTCTTCACAAGTCTTTACAAGTCCAACTTGGATATGAGAGAATCCAGATCGTACCAATCCCGACTCGCCCAACCTTGCTGTGATCTATTATTTGCTGTCCATTACAATTGTTGGCATCACTCATTATGTTAGCAAGCTAATGATTCAAACTTGAAAAAGAAGAATCCTCAAGCTCACTGTTCTAATGTTTATGAGAATTCCTGCATATGATTACTTCATTAAGTAGAAAAAGATAACTGTGCAGCACCTGTTTGATACCTGAACAGACAAAAGGTAGAGTGTAGATGGGATAGATGAAGCTCGTACACACTAGACTTATGATGAATAAGTCAATAGAGCTTTAAAATTCTTCTAAGCTTTAGTGATTTCTAGTCCACCAGCATCATATTATTCGAGTCCCTGCTACACTGGCTATCATTTTTCTTGTATTACCAGCCATGGCAAATACCACACCAAGTAACAGGAAGACAAACGAATGATGTAAACAATGGGCTAGTTTCACAAAAGTCAGCATGAACATTTATATATTAATCACCGGCCGATGACGTCACATGAGAAAACCATTGTGCTGAACATAAAAGAATGTCTGTGAACGTGTTAGAGTAATGGTATGCAATAAGCCAACCGACAAGCAACACAGCAGACTTTGGGTATGATACCTGTGTTGACGGCCTTCCCTTTCCCGAAAAATATCCAGCCACCAATACAGAAAGTGGTGTAAGCCTTTTCAATGCGATGTACATAGGAATGTTGACCCCTTTCAAGCTTGCCAATGCAAATGCCACATTTGCATTATAGAAAACCGAAAGTGGGAGAAGCTTTTTTGCTGTGGCCATATTTAGTCCTTTGGATTTTGTGTACCCCAATACTCGACAAAACTGTATGAGCAATCCCGTCGCCAATTGCTAAAACAGAGACAATCACACGTGAACTTCCAACGGACTTGCAAACTTAAGGAAGAAAGAAACAATATGTTCAAGTGTAAAGGAGCTAAGTGTCACCTGCAAAGTGAGAAGAGTCATCGAGTAGGCATACTGCATGAGAATCGCCTTATTGATAAAAACCATCGCCATAGAAGCAATCCCGTATGATAATGCAGCAAAAAAACTGCAGCAAAAAAAAAAAGTAAAAAGAACTAAGCATCGGAAAACCTCAAAAAAGGGAACTTAGCATGAGTCATAATTCAGTTCTCAGACTATAGCCCTTACATCAAGACATGCCTTGAATTAGGATCCTACGATTTGTAAATCTGGAACATTTATTCCCAGGAATCCGGGAAGAACATTAAATGCATTACCCAGATGACGTTCACCAAGCCAGCATCAAAAACTGAAACTTTTTCGTGCAAGGCTCACTAAAATATACCCCAGGAAACACTCCCTTCTCTTCTTTTGAGAAAATAGGCATTACAGCACTACAGTACAAGGGAGAAAACATGTACGCGATACATATGACTTGTCCCCAACCAGCGAGGAAACTGAACTATCACTGTACTATACTGTTTAATTAATAACTCCATAGATTCCTAATTCCACTACTCCACACTCCGAAGAACAAAGCAGCACATTCACCAAGCGATTAAATCCTATCCCGGAAACCAGAATTGCCCGCGCCGCCGCTAAACAGAACCCGAGATTTGATTGGGGTGGGGGGGGAACTTGCCTGAGGAAGGGGCTCGCCTCCCCATCTCCGCCGGCAGACTCCATCTCCGTCCAATTCTCCCGGAAGAAAACACACGCCGCAATGGATATGGATCCAAAACTTGATCTGCCCAACGAGAACCCCCCACCAATTCAGACCAAACAACAACCAAAGCACCAGAGATGCAGAACCAAGCGACGGCGACAGAAACCAAAATTGAGCAATTCAACGCGCCCCAACGCGACGGATCTCCACTACATAGAAGGCAGAGCAGGAAGTCCCGCGCACGGAGGCCCTCCGGCGCCTCTTCCGCTCCACAGATCCGTGCTCCCCGCTCTGCTGCCGGCGATGGGGCGGAGGGTTGGAAGGGATTGGAGAGGGGAGGGAGTGAGGAAGAGGAAGGGGGATATATAAGAAATGTTGGGGGGGGGGAGATCTGGGAAGGCTGGTGTGGCGATTTCTACGCGATTTCCAAGCAGCCACCCCACCGCGCGGTGAGGAGGAGGAGGAGCGAGGCGTCGCAATCGCATGAGCGCTCGTGCTGGTGCTGCCTGCCAAACTCCGGCGCGCACAACGACACCACGTCGCTTCCTCTCGTACACGTTTTCTCCAATTTTTTACAGCTTTCGGCATGTTTGGTCCTATGCTGTTGTTTTATTTAACATAATGACCCTATCATTATGATATTTACTCTTATACTCTTACCGCTAACAAAGTGCACCTAAAATGGATTTTGCTTTGCATTCGTAGCTTGTGTTTTTAACTTAACAATGTTTGTTCAAATTATAGGATTATAGTTATATGTTTGGGCAAAAGAGAAAACATTCAATTAAGATAGGGGGAAAAAGATGTCGTAAAAGATGATAAATGTCTTTTTAGTTCGGGTGAAGGCACTTCTCCACATGAGTTGGTTCCCTTTACCTAATAAAATAATAGAGTTCCTACTAATGAAATGGTACTTATACAAACTGTTGAAGGTAGTTCTAGATTTGGGCTAAGACAAACCTCTGTAGAAAGTTTATTGAAACTGTTGAATTCAAAATATAGTAAAGTAGTTCTGACCTAGTGTACACTTCCCATTTTGAGAAGAGCTCCATGATGGCATAAGGTTTCACCCTTGGGTTACTGTTCAAAGTGAATATCCCTCTCCCACTCTTCCACCATACAGAGAAGGAGAAAACGATTTATTCCAACATTTTGAAAATAAAATTATAATTTGCCTTTTTTGTATGGTGATGAAAAGGCCAAGTTTAAATATTGAGGGATGTTGGTGTATGGAGCATAAATCTACATAATATTTTTGAAGGTGGAATATCCCATAAGATCCCATAAGCAAGGTTTTAGAGGTATATGAGCATAGAACTATTTTTTCCTACCGCAACTCGCCCATGGTAGTGGGTCTTTTTTGTCCCTGTATCTCCCCACTCTTTCGTATGTGAAATATTCTATTAATATGATCATATTTGTGTGTGTGCCTTCTATATGCTCCTGTACCTATGTGATCCAGATTGTGTTGTTAACTCAAAACTACCCGTCGTAGCTTAGATCAACTTTGAGATGATACTCTCAATATTTTTCTATTTCTGTGTAAACATTTTAAAAAAATATTCTTATAACTATTCTTAAGGTGTTATTATCTTTAGTAAATTTTCACTAGTTCGATGGTATTATGCATTGCCCACCATGGAAATGCAAGCTTAACAAGTTTGGTAATGAAAATATAGTTTGGACTCATCCATCCACATTGGTTGTGGATGAGTTAGACCTGAATAGAAATTCAAAGGAGTCCCTCTTTCAACAGGAAGAGAAGTCCAAGTTACTCATAGTTCAAAAAGACTTGAAGCAGTTATGAGGCGTTTTCAAAAGTCTTACAAGGCATAAGCCTCACCATTGTAGGGCGATGGTGTTAAAATTATCAAATAAAATTAACTAATATTGATTTGCACTATCTCAACTGATGATAGGACCCATACAAATGAAGTATGGGGTGAAAGCCGTATATGGACAACTAGTTGGCACTGAAGCATGAGCTACCATATATTTTGTCCTCGCTTTTGGTGTTTGAAGTAGAAGAGTTAGTTAACTTGGGCTTAGTTCAAATCCTCTTATTTTATTTATTTAATAGAGTTATCACTTATTCATATTTGAAAGACAATAAAGGCGGCATAAGCTTTAAATTTACCTTAAACATCTCATTGTCTCACTATCTCAAGGCATAAGCCTCAAATAAATGGCATGATGTGCATACCTCAATTAACAGAAGACGTAAACCTCAAACAAATAACATGAGGTATAAGCCTCAAGCCATTTTCCTAGCACCTTGTCTTGAGACTTATGCCTCAGTGCCTTAAGGCACTACCTTTTTAAACAATGGGACTACTTTATATATATAAATGTATCTAAGAAGGGAGGAAGACTCTTCCTGCTCTTTCTCCCAATCTGCTCCTCCTCCCTTCTCCTTGAGGTATCACCTCAAAATCTTGAGAACTTGCTACGAGGAATGATGGGGGGTGGGAGGGTGAACTCTGGTAGCCTCTCCACCTTGATGAGGACGATTCGCATGGATTTCTCTTTCTTGTGAAGGCAATGTATTTTTCTCTTTCCCTCTCTCTGACCCCTAAAATACCAGAAAAAAATAACTACTCTTTTATTCTTAAAACAAACCTTTAAATGTAAAACTCAACTTGTAAAGTTTATAAGATTATTTCTATGTGTTAGTTCATAAATTGAACAGAAACTAACGGGCACCTTAAAGGTAAAGAAGTAGATATAAGGAGTGTAAAGATCTAAAGTCAAACACCT
Source organism: Zantedeschia hybrid cultivar (assembly GCA_030544215.1). Classification (NCBI taxonomy): domain Eukaryota; kingdom Viridiplantae; phylum Streptophyta; class Magnoliopsida; order Alismatales; family Araceae; genus Zantedeschia; species Zantedeschia hybrid cultivar. The sequence goes on from JARZZO010000013.1 coordinate 37,362,125, forward strand.
AAAAGCTTTAGGGAAGATGACAATTTTCCCAGTTCCTTCCAATACTATAGCCTAATTTCCTATATCATGGTGACTCTGTAACTTTCAATGGGTTTGGATTCTTAATCAGGTTGACTTCTTGTTGAAATTATGACCAACCAAATTCCAATTCAATCTCACTCTATTAAATAAATAGAGAAATTCTTTTCAGTTGCTAGCGTTGTTGTCTTTTACATCTGAGCCTAATTTGATTTTTTTTTTTTTTTGCGATCCTAATTTCAACATAGACATCTACAATATCTACACAAATAATATTTAAAGTATCTTTACATCACACTAGAGAGAAATTGATTTAGATTTTATCAAAGAGATTGGTTAAAGAACCAACTCGACTAATTTGAATTACTTCAAACTCGCCGTGAGACAAGTCAAACTTAATTTCATTTAGTAGCAAACTGTTGTCCAGGTTATGGCTTTACTTGGGGGTATGGGTAATTAAAATTTTAGGTTAAAATACTAGAAATAGATGTAGCAAATAATAAGAAGGGGACAAGAGACAATAAAATAAGCATACAAAGATCATACAATATTTTTATACTCGTTTGGTTCGTAGATCTAAGTCCAATCCTTAAACAACACTCTTAAGAGTTCCACTAGCTCACAAGGTTACATAGGATACAAACCTCCTACAGGTCAGAAAACATCTACATGCAACATCTACATGAAACACCTTTATAAGGGCTACAATGTGCACAATATACTCAAAAATAAACCAAGACAAAGAGAGTGAAGAAGAATAATAGAGTCTTGATTGTCGATGAAGACACCTAGGAGCTTCAATAGCAACACAACAAAAGTAGAGGATGCAATAGGCACGAAATACTTGAAATCAAAGCAAGCTCTTTTAGGCTCTTCTTTATTTTCTCTCTTGACTTTTAGATGGAATTTTTTGTGCAGAGAGAATACTTGTGACCTTGAATTTGAATTGAAATTCTAAACCATCTTCCGTCTAATCAAAAGCTTCAATTTATAAAGGATTTTGAATTATGCCGTTGGGCACAACTTCCTCTATTGTATTTATAAGATTTTCTTTGTGTCTAACGTTAACTTTGTTGAGTTTAACATTAATTAAATTGAGATTTGACTGGAGAGTATTTATAAAAAGATTTATCTTCATCCACTGGATTTGGTCGTGCAAAGATTTGCACGACCAAATCCATGTTGCATTGCTAATTAAAGAAATTTTCATTTGATTCTCCAACCAGAGGATAGACAAATAGCAAATAATCTACAAAAGTAAACTGGTTAGACATGGGGCATCATCTACAGAGCACTAGAAAGAAGATAAACATTGTTCGTATAAAGGATCGATTAACTAAAGGAAACACAACCAGTTAATCGATTTAGGCAAGTACAAATAATCAAAATGCTAAATAAATAGACCAGAGGAAAACAATCAATATAAAGTGTTCAACTTAATCACTATAAGACCTGTTAATCGATTAAACTAACATGTGCTTGTCAATTAATCAATAACATGCACATAAAGAGTCGGTGTAGTTAGTCAAGTAATTGGTTTAGAATTTAGATAGTTAACAAAGTACATGAGTTAAACGATTGACTTAATTGATTTATCAAGATTTAATCGATAGCTTGATTGACTAAGTGACCCAAATGACATATTTAATCAATAGCGATATCGATTAAATGACCTAACGAGAAAGACCAAGGATCAATTAAGTGGTCTTCGAAGAACTGCATGTCTATTCATTATATGATCTACTAAATGTGAGACTTAGTCGATATTTCAGTGAGTTAATCAATAAAAGAAAAAAGTGTAAGCTTCAATAACTTTTGAAATCGACTAAGTCGTAAAACATTATGAACTAAAATTGATGTATATAGTGAATATGTCCAAGAATATCGATTAGGTCTATCCATTAACCAGCTTAAACATGATATAATTACTCCATTTTTATTGTTTGTTATCACAAAAACATTGGGATATATTCACAAGGGACCCAATGATTCAACACAAATGTTTACCTCTAAACTGTCCTTCGTAAGACCAATGTCATTGTTAGGATTTATCTACGGTGTTATTTGTTTTAATGTAAAATATTATAAATATTATAAAATATTATATTTATATTTCATAAATTATGATTTTTTATCATACAATTAAAAAAAGTCCCCAAAATATGTGTATTTACAAAAAATTTCTATAATTTAATTATTTACGAATAAGTCTCCACAATCTACGGTGAATTAGTGCAAGGCTCCTAACTGTCACAAAAACTATTACTAAAAGGGATGGGAGAAGCACCAAAAAGGTTCCCAAAAGGATTTTGTTGTAAAAAAGTTGAGATTATAAGGACTATTTTATAAATAGTCAGATTAGGAAGAGTTATATGTAATATTGAAAGTTTTTGGGGGTTGATAATTTAACATCAAGTAAAATAACTTAGATCAACAAAAGAGACCGGACGATCCTCTCATGGAAAGAGCTATTGATGATCTCCTTTTTTTTTACATGAGAAATACTTGTTAATAAATTCTTAACTTAGATGTAACTATATATCGCTGATCAATCAACAAATATAATATTTGACTTTTAAGATCTGTTGACAATCCACTCAATATTTCTCATTTAAAAAGCCTATTCAGAGTTTGACGTAGGACTGCAACTCGGGGTAAGTTAGTTCGGGTTGAAGTCAACCCCAATCTAATTCATGTCAAGGATTTTCAAATTCTGATTCAACTTAACCTCTTCAATCCTAATTCAATCCATCCAACAATGTCTCAACCCAACTCAACTTCCGTAATCCAACTTTCACCGAATGGGATTGGATTTAGTTGAATTATATCCTTAATAATTTATATTTTTAACTTTTTTTTTCTTACTATAAAAAATTCATGTAGGAAGATGTGAATGAATTTATCTATCTATCCTAAGAAAATAATAAAAAAGAAAGATACAAATATAATTTTATGACTATTATTTGGGAACATCTTTATTCATATTGTTACTTAAATTTTTATTTCAAGATATAAAATTAAATGAAACATATTCTAGTGATCTAAATTATATATATATATATATATATATATATTAATGTTGGCCTTAAGTTAGGTTAGATTGATCGACTCTCAACTCAATTCAACCTATCTAAGGTCAGTTAAAAGATCTTCCAATCTTAATTCAGCCTAATCCTAATTTGATCATATGCAACCCGATCTAACCATCTGGTTGTCTCACTCATATTTGAGTTGATCCATCCAAAATTACACTCTTAATTTGGTGTGTCCGCTTTCCTTTCTCATGTCATGAATTTTCACATATCCCTGAAATCAATTCCTTACTCCAAATGATAGCGGAATCCGTTTCACATGCCCTACTATAACATGGAAAGGTAGTGGCGATGGTGAACGTATGAATTCCATGTCAATGAGAAAAGAGGAACAGCAAGAAGAAGAATAGCGCTGGAGTCGTTAGTGACTTTTGAGTCAATGCCCACGGAAGGAGGATAAAGAAGGAGGAAAAGTTTGTGTTCAAGTTTGTTACTGAAAGTTCGTTTCAAGGGTGCAATTGCATCCATCTAAAAGTTGGACAAGTTATTTACCATTTGAAAAAGGAAAAAAAAGGGGGGTTCTCACTTTAAAATTAGGGTTTTTAGTTTTTAGCCCCCCTAATCTCGTTAATTTTAAAAGGCTGCCTATACCTTCTGTATTTAGTAAAACCTCCCTACAATCGTATTTTTATTTAAAAGCACTCCAAAAAATTCGAAAAAAAGACTCTGAACAGTTTAGAATATTTTGGGACAATTTCCAAAAAGGGCCATTTTCAAATAAAAGAGAGATTATAGGATGTTTTTACTAAATAAAGAGGTTATAAAAAAGTTTTTTTCCTTTTTTTCCCCATTTGATAGTAGTCTGTTATGGCGGCCAAAAGAACAAAAAGAATAAAAATTCACCTTGCCTCTGCGAGGGTAGCACTGACATTTTGTTGGCATTTGATATGACTGCTGCTTTTTATTATTGTGGTCGACACTGACTTACTCGTCTTAGGACTAAACTCGTCTCACACGTGTAGCACGAACAAACACGCTCCTCACTTGTTGGTGGAGAGACCCGGGATCGACCCCGCAAGGTCCCTCGCAGGTGCTACTTTTCTCTCCTCATGCTACAATTCGGTGGAATGCTGAATCTCGGTCTCAGGCCCTCCCCTTGGGTTTCCCCTCTCAGTTGCGGTTGGGCTACTTGATCGAAAAAAAAAAAGTCTTAAGACTAACTCAAATGACCCGGTTTGTCTCTATTCTTTGACCTTTTAGAAGTAATCTTTGAAAATACTTCGAAGATAATTTGTAAAGCTTTTTCAAATGAAGAATTATCATGTCATAATTTTCTTTCTTAATTTGACATATCCCTAAAAGATGAGTCGTCAATACAACATTTATTTATTTACACTATTGAATTAAGATTCTTCTTCCATTCAAAATAAAAAATAAAAAAAATCAAGAATAAAAGTACATGTGAGGAAAGAAAAACTGTCAGATGTTCAGCGCTTTACCAAACATGCCCTCAATCAGATGTGCCTTAAGTCGGATTTGATCCTCTGGTTCATCTGCACACCCTTTATATGCACGTACGTTTACCTTTATGTTCTTGCAACGGCCAACTGTTAAGCAAATGTGGATTCACTCTTACATGAAATAGCGAATTGGTATTTGCATTATTTTTACTCATGGAATTATCTATAAATTAGTTCCAAAGCGATTCTTCAAAAAATGTTATTCTCTTCTATGATAATAGCTATGAAATTGAAAGTGAAGCTATGAAATTGAAGTGAGCAGAGAGCTAACACTTAAGGAGATAAGAATAAATATAATATTGTGGAGACAACACTCAAATAGATAAAGGTTTTATGGACAATAGTGTATAATTAATTTCTTACACCTCCGCACACTCAATCCACGTGGGTGCATGCCTCATGTGGGCATGACCTGAGTTTTTTTTTTTTTTTTAGATGACGAAGGAAATCAGTTGCCTGATAAATCCCGGGGAAGCTACCGTGCGGGGGGTTAAGGCACGGCTTCCCTATTCAACCTATGGGGATAGTGAGGATCGAACCCACTACCTGTTAGAATGAGTACCAACCGAAGCCCGGGGTTTATCACTCCACTACACCCCACCCCCCATGACCTGAGTTGAAATCGACCAAATCCACCTTCAAGCCTAACCCTGTTCGTACGGAACCCCACGTGAGGAAACTTCCCAGTTCTTTTGTACTTTTCACTTTTCAGTCCACTTGGCCAATTGCATTATGGTCCAACTTTTCCCCAACTTGAGAGGAAGCAAATTGTTTGGACCTACATGCACGAGTTTTCTTGCACCATTTTTATTAGTACACATGAGCAAGCACATGCTGTAATAAGAAGAGAAAATAGTTTTGTCATATTAACACTGATCTCCTCTGATAAGACGCAGGGAGCACAAAGGGACCCGAGCTAGCTGGACCTCTGTTTAAATTATGTCTTATTCTAAGTGCGAGTGCAACTTACCACAAATTCCATTCTGGACCACCTAAGAGTACTCTTTGGTGGTTGGCCTTCTCGGTGAGGAGAGAGAATTATCACATGATCTTATTAAATTGAGGTTGATCTCAGGTTAGCAAAATGCAGTTGACGTCACTTTCATAATCACCAATATGGCTATGATAATTTAAGAAAATCATCAAATTAAAATATTGTGAAATATGGCAATGCTAAGTGCATTTAGAAAAGAGTAACACTTGGTGCACCGCGTACGGTGCAGTCCACGTCGGACACGGACGGAAGTGCGATATATTAGATTGGACAGCAACAACAATATATTTTTTTTTAAATGTCGGCCCCACCATATGTCTGATACATCCATACAATCTAAATCTGATTAGATGACCTAAATTCTTTTAAAAAATAAACAATTGAGCCGAATGAATAGTAATACAAGTGGAGATCAAATCGTACAAACATATAAGACATGATGAAGCCAACCTAAAAAACTTTCAAAAAGAATTTTTTTGTGTCTTGCTGCGCCGCATGCGATGCAACAAATATTACTCTTCTTTATAAATTCCAGTGAAATGACCACTTAATAGTTATAATATTCTGTGTCCCTAAATAGTCATAATATTCCGAGTCCCTACATCTGTGATACCTTACTTTGAAATCCATGGATCAATCAACTAAAACTACAGTTCCTTTCCTCTGCTCACCAGGACTTACTTTTCCTATCCCTAGTCCTCATCTGCATGTTACTCGCTTCTCAAGAGCCACACTACGGTCACTACCTCCCACCTCTCTTCTCTCACACACATACACATTCTCACATTCTCTGTGGCGTGGCAGAGCCAAAATAAATTTCTTTTGGGGGAATGTCAAAGAATCCTTAGCTCTAAAGACCATTAGCTCCAAAATATTAGTTAACAGGAGTTACTTATGCCGGTTACAGTAAGATTTAAGCATAAAAAAAGATGTGTATATATTTTTATAAAATTATAGACCAATAAATATCATATGCACGCATGTGTTAGAAGAGATTAACTTTAATATATGCCTTAGCCTAGGGGGGCTTTTCGAAATTTGGGGCTCCATGCCAGTGATTGCCACTAGGGGTGCAAATGATAACTGATAACCCGATTTGTTGATCAATTATACTTATAGGTCACTTACGAGTAATCCCTTAACACTTATATACGCATAATGGACAAGGTGATGGATACAAAAATTTCATGACCGAATACACAGTACATTAAGAATCTGATTATCTGACTAATTATTAATATACATATCAATTTATGAATAACTTTTAAAAACTAATAATATAACGGATATAGTCACGGGTCGACTTTAGACCCAGACCGTTTACATCCTGCTTGCCACCCCATGTCTCTATCACTGAAGTGAGCCAGTGATATTAGGGTGTTGTTATTGTTGCCTCCGTACCCTAGGTTTAATACCCTTTTCCTCCACCCTTAAGGATATAACTTAGGCGGGTTGGGTTTGCTCAAGTGATAATTTAAATTTAACTCAAATTTAAAATAGTCTAGTTCAATTTTAGTTTGACTCAAATTCAACTCAAATTTAATCTACATTGAATAATAAGTCGGTTGAGTTGGATTGGACTGACCCTATTTGTAGAAAGTTTATTAGAAGTATTTTCTTTTTTATATAAATTAATGTAAAAGTTAATAGGTCAAATTAGATTAGCTAATTTCAACCCTACTCAATCCAACTTTGACTAATGTCAACTCAAATTTAATCCAACTCAATTTAAATAATTTGGGTCAATTCAATTTATTATAATATAGACTGCATTAGACGAGGCCACAAGTTGACCCCTGATTGACACTCCTACCCACCTCCATAGCTCTTTGCAAGAGGAAAAGTTGATTATATAATATAGATTGGATTGGACGAAGCCACAAGTTGATCCCCGACTGACACTCCTACTGGTTACGTGGTCATACTCATATTAGGAGAGGAATGTTATTGTACTTCGCTATCATACTTTTTTTATCGCATTATAGTCGTTGATTTCTTGATTAGATTGTTAATTAACGGTAAAAAATGAGAATCTCGGGACAGTCCGCGTCAACGATGATAAGTATTGGAAAAAGTAAACGGCTCCTTTAATTGTACCACACAAGATAATTAGTATTGTATACTAATAAGGAGGATCTACAAAATTGACTATAAATAATTCACTTTCGCATAAATGTTGGTTGCAAAGAAAGTATATGAAAATTAAATTAACTTTTTAAATAAAATTTGTTACCCAAGCAAACAGATATTTCTTAATAAAAGTAACAAAATGTAAAAGGAAGTTGAGAACTATCACGCATAGAAGTCACAGAAAGTTAGGCTGGGGAGCTTTATATTTTCAAAATTTTATATAAAATATAGAACCATAAAAAATAATATCAAAAAGTAAAAAAATGAAAAAAATCCATTGGAAAGGACAAATAAATCTTTAAAAGTTTTACCAAAAATAATTTAAAAATGAAAACAAATCGCTATATTCTCTGGTGAAAAGAATAGCAATATAAGCTTAGAGAAAGAGTCAAAATTTATCAAGAGAACGCACTTTTTTGACTTATAGAACTGTTATTAAAATAAAAAATTTAAAACGATCACTTTGTATTCAAACTTTCATATACACCATTAAGAATGCTAATCATGCACAAAAAAGGCATTTTTCCTCTAAAAAAGCAACTTGAATGCGTATAAAAGTTGTTTTACAATTTTTATGAAAAAAATTCAAATAAAAGATAACAAATTGCAGCTTTCGTTCCAAGTTCTTAACAATTTCTCAACTAATATTTTATTTTTTTGTGTAAAACTGACCAGAGGCTTTTGACGTTAGGGATGTAAATGTTATCTGATAACTTAATTATTCAACTGATTATTAGTTTACAGATCAGCTAATATAATCTATTTAAATTGATATCTATAGCAGATAAGGTAAGGGATGCAATTTTCTCTGACTGAACATATACGATATACTAAGAATCCAATTATCTGATATATTATTAGTTTATAAGAGAATTAACAGATAACCCTTCCAAACGAATAACATAGCGGGTATGGTCAGGATCTACCTTTGATCCGCACCCTGATCCGATCCGTTTGCATCCGTACCTGTCTACCTGACGGCGAACAGAACCTTTTTTGAGGAGGGGACGCGGAGTTGTGGAGTGCGGCGAGGCCGGAAGAACGCAGACTGCGAGGAAAGAAACCAGGCGGCGGAAGGGAGCAATGGCGTCGGCAGCCGGGTCGAGCGCGGCGGTGCCGTTCTGGAGGGCCGCTGGGATGACCTACATAACCTACTCCAACATCTGCGCCTCCCTGGTGCGGAGCTGCCTCAAGGAGCCCTACAAGACCGAGGCCTCCTCCCGGGAGAAGGTCCACTTCGCCGTCTCCAAGTGGGCCAACGGCAAGCCCGAGAAGCCGAGTAAGCTTCCCGCCATTCTCCTCTAGGCTTTTTCTTCTGGCCGGATCCAATCATGTTATTGTTCTCGTGCTATTCCAATGTGGAGTTCCTGGTTCTGATCCCACCATTTTTTTTCTTTTTTGATCCAAATGCCCATTGTCGGAGGTATTCGATCTTTGGTGTTGGGGTTGCATCGAGATCCCAATCTCTCCGTGGATCGGTGTTTTCGGGGGTTTGTGTTTCGTGGTTTTTGATTTGTTTGGATTTCTCAAACATTTGTGTTTGGCTGTTTACGTGTGTGGATGTCAGGTGGAATAGAGGGTCTGTAGGGTTTATAATTTAAGGGAAATCCGTGTGGGGTTTATAAGCTTGAAAGATTGTGATTTGTGGAACAATGTGTGCGGGGAATTAGGGATGGAATTGTTAGAAAACATGTATACACCTGTTAAACATGGTTTAGCATACCAGACGATATGTTTACCCACGTTTATTGGCGATTTGACATCTGAGCTATAGTTGGCGAGAGATAAGAACCAATTAGATAAGTTGCGAATGGATGCTTGTGAGAAATGGGAAGATTGTTTGCTTTTGGGCATGGAATCATATGCTATAAATATATGTTTTATTTTCCATTTGTTTGGGCATACCTTTGGTCAGTGAGGGCGTTTTGAAGACAATAATGAAATTGGTGTAATACACGGAACAGTCAAAACTTGAAATTACAAAACATGCAACCATAGATGCAAAGCATCAAATACAACAAGATAACATATAACTTCAGTATCAGTGACTCTACTTTGGTTCTCCACTGTTTGCATTGTAGTGTACCCCCTTCAATGGTTCAATGTTTAGAGTTTGGTCATTAACGTGAAAATAGTGGATCATACGTTGGATGGAACATTTTGATTGTATGCTTTGGAAGGAATTTATTTGAATCCAATCAATTTTCTATAGTTTTTTATTATGTGTGTGTGTGTGTGTGTTCAACTTTAAATGGAAGAAAGTTTTGATAAATGAATTTTTATTTCTGAAAGAAGTATAATTAATTCAAATAGAAAACTTGAGGGGTTACAGGCTTACAACAAATGAGTGATATATCTTGTTAAGATTTTTTTTTTCCTGCAGTGGAAAGTCCTTTTGAGGATGGGTGTGTGCTTAGAGTGAGTAATATTGATTGATTACATATCTTCTGAAGGTGAAGATCTTTGTGTGGGGGTTCACCCAAGGTAGGTTTCCCACACATGATTGTCTGGTGCAGTTCATGCAAGATGTCAGACTAGCTGCACTTTTGTGTCGAAGAGGAGGAATCCATCAATCACTTATTCATGTAGGGGACAGTTTTTTTGTCATCTTCTGGTGAAACTGGAGCAGCTTATTCAGAGAGGATAAAAGATGGACTGTCAAAGGTGATAGGAAGATGTGGTGGTTGGGATACATGTCACTTTGTGGACATTATGGGAGGAGAGAATTGACAGGATTTTCAACAAATCTAGAAGAGCATCCAAGAGGGTTGTTTCCTTTATTCTGGATAGGGTGGTGGAATGGGTTTTCTTGGGGGGAATGAAATAGAGAGTGCTCCATTGATGAAGAGTCTGTGAAGATAGATGACACAATATCAACTTGGGAATGAAATAGAGTGCTCCATTGATGAAGATGCTGTGAAGATAGATGGCACAATATCATCTTGGCATTGGATTTTTGTGAACATGTTTCTTTTGGGGGGTAAAACTTTTCCTGTACTCATACATTTTCATTTGATGTTTAATAAAATCATGGTACCATTCAGCTTCAAGAGAAAAAGGGCCTTCTGAGGTTGATGTCAGATCTTTGTCTTTGTGTTGTTGTATTAGTCCTCATTTTTTACCTTTTTTGTCTTGCCATTTATTGTGAAAGTTTTGTTTCATTAGGATAACTCTAATGCAAGGGGAGCTTGTCCAAAAGTTTTAAGTTTGCTTAGAGTTTGGGGAAGGATATTTTGAGGATTCGTGATCATAAACTGAGGAGGTGCCATTCTACATCCTGATTTCCTTTGTTGAGAATTATGGGTTGCCTTCTCACTCCCTTTTCTCAGGAATTTTGTGTCGCTTTGCATCTTTTGTGTTTTGTACAATGTATATCTTCTGTAAGAATTTTGCAATAAAGTCGTAGCTCATCCCAAATCTTTGAAGTTACAAATTTGGCTAGATATATCTTTTATGGACATGTAGCAGGAGAATGTGGAATGCTACATTTGAGCCACCACAACTTCTTGTTCAGTTGGTGGATTTATTTCAGAGGACATAGCTTATTGGCATTTGCACCTCAGATTCACCATAGGTTCTTGACATTTCCATCTCAAATCACCTTACTTCAGCCCTCGTTTGGTTGGAATGCTAGCTTTGATACTAATATTTTGAGGATTGCAATGTCATTCTTGAAATTGATATTGGAGGAATATAAGGGAGGGGGAGGGCAGTTGAAGGATAAAGATGGAGTTAGGGGCTGGGAAGGGTGTGAGAGAGTATTGAGACTCTCAATGGCTAAAGTCTAATTATTTTTAGATTAATTTAAAAAGCCCCTGAAAATATATGTATTTACAAAAAAGCCCCTGTAATTCAACTATTTATGAATAGGCCCTCACAATCTACCGTGAATTGGTGCAAGGCCCCTGAATGTTAAAAAAAAGCCCTTGAGAGTGGCACCCAAAAGGTGCGCAAAAGGGCTTTTCTGTAAGAAAGTTGAGATTGTGGGGGCTTAGTTGTAAATAGTTGGATTGGGAGGAGTTATCTGTAATATTGAAGGTTTCGGAGGGTTGATAATTAAAAATCCCATTTTTTAATACATTTTCGGGTTTGTATTAAAGTTATGATAATACACTTTACGAATGTATGAATACCAAAACTGGTAGAACATAACCAAACACACACTATTAGTAGGAATATCAGAATGGATAGTAATAGCTGTCCAATATGGCAACCAAACGCCCTTCTAATATTTGATTGGTAATGTGAGTCATGAGCTTTTTTTGTAAAAGTTTCTTTTTCTTTTTCCCCTCTTTTTGGCAGTTGGCTGGGTTCATACTTTGTTCTGTCCTTATCTTGAAGGAACCTCACTTGGATACAATGGCGTGCATCATGTCTATATGAGTGTCTGTGTATTTCCGCATCAAAGTGATCCAGTGGGCAATACGTGTATGATGATGGATTAGTATGGAACATGTGGTTTTGGCTGGAGAAATCTCTTTTTTTTTTTTTGGGGGGGGGGGGGGGGGAGTGGGTAGTACCACATCTATATATTAAGAAACAAACCAAATTTTAGTTGGTGAGATGTTGGCAGGAGAATCTCATGTTTTGATGTATTTACTGTTTTCATCTATGAATCTCAAAGAAATCTATTAAAAACAAAGGCAATAATTGCTGGAGAGATGTTGGATGGAGAATCTCATGTTTTGATATATTTACTTTTTTCATCTATGAATCTCCTAGTACTTGATTATTTAGGTGCTGCTTTCTATGCCCTTGTGATTGTAGAATATTCAGACAAAGCAGATGGTGCTATTGAATGTGTCACAGAGGTTTGATTTAGTTTGGTCTTCACTTTTGATAGAAATTTCAAGAACCAAACATAACAGCACTAGAAACAAAGTCAACATTTTTTGAAACCAAATGAAACTGAAATAATTTAGTTTGGGTTGTTTTATGGTTCAGCTTGGACTTCTAATGGGCCTATATTACTTGCAACTTTAAAAAATAACCACTTATTTCTCACTGTAAGTTTGAACATTAGAAAAGTTATTCAAGGCATTAAAATAATGATCAGATTTTCTAAAATCGGTTGGAACTGAGTAAACTAGATATGGAGACAAACTATATAATTTTAAGATTTTTTATAGTCTCCATATATTCCGGTTTGTCCGATTTGGGGGGGGGGTGATAATTTGTAGTTTTGTTTGGTTTGAAAACCAAACTGTCTTTTCTTTTTTTACTTTTCAAAAATAGAACTGAATTAACTAGTTCTGTTTTGCTTTTCTGGTTGAACCAAGGAGCGAATTTCTTTTGGATACCTTCTACAAATAGTGCTGGCCAACTGAAATCTGCAGCAATTTTAGTTGTAGATTAGGTCAACACTCAACATTATCACAGGATTTAGTTGAGTCTTGGATGTGCAGAATTTCATCCAGTCATATTACCTCTCTCGTTCTGTTATGTTCTATCTTTCTATTTTCTTTAATTTCATTTGGTTTGGTCCATTCAACCTTTCTTTTATCTGCTTTATTATTTCAACGTCCGACATCTATTCTTCCTTTATTTTCCCTCTTGCATCCAAAATATTCTGAAAACATGTAGGCAGGAGAAGGCAGCAGACTCTCCTAGAGGCTGACTGCCCAAATGACATGGAAGGGGCGCCACTCATAAGACATTTTTTTATTTAAGTTTTTAACATTTATAATATGTGAAGCTAATTCAATCTACTTCATATAACCATAGACATCTTTAAGATGTGACTGAGCATGTTTCATGAAGGAAGAATGACTAATACCTTGGATCCTTTCCTCATATAAGTGTAATAAATGGGAAACCTCAAAACTTGTTTTGAGGAAGGTGGGGCATGAAACGAATTTATCGTAAGTAAATGAGGGCGATATGTCCAGGTAGAACATGAGGTGTCAGATGGATACAACTGGTTTTGTTCTTTGCTTTTGTTCATTGACTGGGAAAAAAGGAAGAGATAATTAGATCCCCCTGGCAGAATACTGACTTTAGTTGTACTTTACTGTTTAAGTAATTTCCAATTTTACCCCTACCCTTTTCTTTGTTCAGCAACTGTTACTTTAGTTGTCCTTTACTGTTACAGTTGTTCAGCAACTGTTACATGTTAACATCTTAAGGCATCAAAATGTGAACATGTTGCTGTACCCTGGAAAAATTGACATTATTTTTTGCCCCCGGTGAGGTTTTCACCAACCCCCTTTCTTTTTATAGGGAGACTTATTTTTCATGCCTCCTATTAATGGATGATTAGGTTTTAAATAATTTCCAATTGTATCTCCATCCTTTTATTCATTCTGCAAGTATAACATAACATCTTACAGTATCAACATATTGACTAGTAACATATTAACATGTTAAAGCCTTTAAAGGTTAACACGTTCCATGTTATGGTGTTAAAGCATTAGCACCTTAACATGTTACATGTTAAAGTGTTGAATTGTTGAGACGTCAAGCTCTTAATGCCTTATTGCCTTGACACGTTCACATATAACATGCTAGCATGTTAACATGTTATATGTGTTAGTGTATTAACATTTTAATGATTAACAGGTTAATACATTAATAAAATAATTGATAGATTAACACCTTCATGCATTAACATGTTGATAATCTGTTATGACTAGTTAGCTGGGTGGGGGGTGGGGGGGAGATAAGTCTTTTCATAATTAGTGGGTGGACGATCAGTGGGAAACGGACATTGGAGCAGAAAATAATGTCAGACTTCTGACAGAGGGTTGAAATTATTTTGTCCAAGATGAAATGTGGTTGCTATAAAGGGAATGAGTTAGATCTAGGGTGCAAACGAGCTGAGTCGGGCCGAGTTTCACCTTGTTCAAGGTTGGTTCAACTAATTTTAATCGAGTTTGAGTTCGAGCCAAGTATCTGTGATGGCTGTTCAAGCTTGGCTCGTTTAGATATTAAACGAGCTCGCGCCGAGTTTCGAGTAGCTCACTAGCTCAGTGAATCAATGATACATTTAATTCATTTTTTTAAAATTTAAATATATAAATTCAGACTAAACCATAGTGAGTAGCAAATTTTTCGCATCCTAGTTATTTGATAGAAAATTTTACAAGATATTAGATATCTTATTAATTAAGTTTATTTATGAATAAAGTAGTTAAATGAGTACTTAAAAGAGATGTTAATGAGTACTTAAACGAGCTCTTAGCAAGTATTAAAATGAGCTCTTAACGAGTTCTTAAACGAGCTTGTTCACGAGTATAATCGAGCCGAGTTCGCTTGTGTTCAAGCTTGGCTCGTTTAATGAACCGAGTTCAATTTGTTGTTCAAACTTGTTCATTTAACTTAATAAATGGGCCGAAATCGAGTTCTTATCGAGCAATATTACGAGCTGTTCATCAAGCATATTGGTTCGTTTGCAACCTAGTTAGATCACATTAAATGGTGTGGATATGTCATCCCAGGGCTAGCACTTGGCTGGCATTGTATTGCCACACAGAGACGTGCCAATTGCTCACAAAATTATGGACCTGCTAATGTACTTTGAAATTGGAAGCAGTAATTAGTGTTGTATGCCTTAGAATTCAGGCAGTTGGATTCTTGTTAGTTCCATGAAAATGACCTATTCTTCTTTGCCAAACCAGTTAACTGTAGACATCCATTCCTTAACTAATGTACTTTGAAATTGGAAACAGTAATTAATGTTTTATACCTTACAATTCAGACAGTTGGATTCTTGTTAGTTTCATGAAAATGGCCTTTTCTTCTTTGCCAAACCAGTTAACTGTAGACATCCATTCCTTAAAATGCTCATTCTTTCAATGAAGATACAAATTGCGTTTGCTTGCAGGTGCCAGGTAGTATCTCTTATTTCACTGCTTGAGGATTTGCAATGTGACTTGCATTACATGTGATTCATCATTTTATTATTCTATATTGTGACCTTGTGACTAGAAAGAACAAAGAATAACATTGTTCTAATTGGTTTAGCAATATTTTTAAGAAAACCAAAAGATTGTGCCTTCTTTTTTTCAAGTTCTTTTATGTTAGTGAAGTTTCAAAGCTTCAGAATGCAAGATCTTTATTAGTCTAGTTTATGCACCTAGATGTATGCCACATGGTGTCACTATGAAAGAAGAGTATACGTGTAAGAACTCATGTAGGAGACTAGCTTTAACGGCATTGTACTGGACACTCCATGGGAACTTCCTTCCAAGCCATTTTTCTTCCCCCGGGTGGGAAGAGCGCATATGCTAATTAGTGTGGCAGATTGGCTCTTAGTTTTCTTGAGTTGTTATTTTACTTAGGTAATTGCTAGATATCCCTAATTCTTGATTAAAATTTTGGACTAATGAATTTTCTATTCTGTTTGTTCGTCAGCCATCCGTTCTGACACTCCTGAAGAATGAAAAACATGGGGGATGTGGAGCTGGGCCTCTGGTGATTTCGTGCATCCTGAGCTTTTCCAGCATTTTTTTTTTGTGCGGTGTTTGATCATTGGAGACAGTCATTTTCTGTTGGCGTTAAAACATTGGAGACAGTCGGTGGCTTGTATTTCACTATCTTGAATGTAGCCCGTGTACAATAAAGAGCTAACATTATCACACTCTTAGTTGGTTCATCCTTTTTTTGGGCTTGGCTTTGAAACTTTTGGAAGATTTCAGACTTGATGCTGGGGTGATAACACCTCAAGGTTTTAACTTAGCGTCTGTTGCTTGGTCTTGGACATATTCTTCAATCCCGAACCACCTCGCGCTAACGAGCTATTTGTTCGTTTATTTGTGAGATCTTCTGTGCCATGGCATGGTGCACCGAGCCAAGAGGCAGTGAGGTACGAGTCCTCCATTGGGTGGGTGCGCAGTACCGTGGCACAGACGATGCCGTGGCTCGCATTGTTGAGGATGGAATTCTGCCGACTGACAATAGTTGATGCACCATCTTCCCTCCTCCACTCCTGAAACGTTTTGCGAACGTTTTAAGCAATTCTGTATATTATTGCTGTCTTTTAAATTTTGAGAATAACTTTGGAATAGAGGTGAAAAAAAATGGGATAACACTAGTGTAAACAGATAAAATTTAGACTCATTATTGCAACTTTTGGAATAGTTAAAACTCTTATGCTAATGTGGCGTTGAGGTGTCATTTACCCATTTACCCTCATCCCCTTATCCGGCATTTCCCATTAGATTTCAAGAAAAAGCTGTGGCTTTTTTTTTTTTTTTTTTTTTCCGGAAATTCAAGGGCGTACCGTTAACATATGTGTCTGCAACTTGGCATATCTTAGGGCTGTGTTTGGTGCAACTTCTATCCGGAAGTACTTTTGTACTCCATTTAGTTATTTTTTTGTAGAAGTACTTAGATGTTAGAAGTCATTTACATAATATTTTTCTTGTATTTTGACTTTCAACTAAAAGTTACAAGGTGAAGTTTTTAAGATCAGAGAAAAAGCGAGGTTGTTACAAAGAGTTGACTTTTGTAACAAATTAAAATTAATTATAATATTTTTTCCTCATGTCATTCTGAGAAGTAAAAGTCAAAAATTACTTTCAAATAGAAGTTTCGCCAAACACGCCTATAATGTGATTAATAGACCTTGTCTCTGTAGTCATTGAGGAATTATGAAAGTTTTGACTTCGTTTGATGTCCCTTCCATTTTATTATCTTTTATGGGTCATTTTGTCTCTTCGTGGTAGCTTCCTTTTACTTAATGAGTAATACTTGCTGTATTGAACTGTATGATTCAAGCAATCAGACGGCTCGCCCACTCCCTACCCAATTTATTTTTTTGATTTTTTTGTCAGATTTTTTTAAATTTTTTAGAATGTCCGATCAAAAATTGGATGTCATAGTCGGTAAGCCCGAGTTGGCTTTATACTTTTTTTTTTTTTTGTTATGCACCTCAATTTGCATGCAAAAAAGTTATTTTTCAAAAAAATATACATCCAACTCGTAGTTGACCTGAGTTTGTTGGCTGTACTGTCTTATTTTCAAAAAATATATAACTAGCTTACGTTAAAAACTGTTTCAAGAAAAATAAAAAATTTCACAATCAAGAGTTACTAAGAAAAGTCAAATCTCATGGGTTGATATCAAATGTCAACTGTTCTTAAAAGAGAGAGAGAGAGAGAGAGAGAGAGAGAGATCTATGGATAATAGATCTGTGGAGAATAGAAGAGAAGTATGGCCTTTTTTCAGAAAAAAAATTTAGGAGTAGTTTTTTCAGTCAGTGAATACAAACTTTTTTGTAGCTCTTTATTTTTCAAAAACTCTAACCCTATGAAAACTACTTTTTTTTTGGAAAGTAGAGTTTTCTTTCTTATTTTCTCAAACCCCTAACCCACTTTAAAACTTCGAGATAAATGGGTGTTCAACTAATATTTTAATTGAAAGTTATTTTTAATCTTATAATTAACTTTGGATAATTATATGAGTAACAAATTCGGTGCCACCTCATCTTTATCTTGATCTAAGAAGCTTCAATTTGTACTCTTTAATTAGAAGGAAAAATTACATACGCGACTTCCAAGGTGTACTGTACTGTCCAAAAGCCCAAAAATTGCTTCCATTATAACTGCACCATGCACAACTTAAATCTATATAAACTGGATAAAGCAAAAGAAAAAAAAAAATCAAAGAAATGCCCTTTACGAAAATGTTAGTATATTCTTGTAGGGTGTTTTTCGAATCCCTCTCTTCATGCCTACTCTTGTAAATCTGTGGAAAGTCCGAAAATATAGGCAAGAGGGAATCCTGGTACAACAAGATGGCTCTTTTCTTTATGCTGTTTAAGCAGCCTAGAGAATAATGTTAGGTAGAAGTAGGAAAGAGATAACCCCTATTTACCAAAAAGAGAACGAAGATAACACCTAAGGTGTAGCATAGCTGTTTCAGTCTGACCTTGATTGCAGAAGATCACGATGGCTCCATGAGAATAACTTGCTGCAGCGTCAGGAGCAATTACGCCGTCTGGAGGTACAGCCAGGTTAATTTTTTTTTTGAAACCCCCTAATTGACTTGACCCAACTGTACAATCCAATTTTAGATCGGACGAGTAAAAAAAAGATGAAAAATTAAAAACCAACTTCAAATGAACTCTAAAATCATTTAGAGTCGGTTTTTAATTTTTCATCTTTTTTTAGTTCGTCCGATCTAAGATCGGATTGTACAGTCAGGTCAGGCATCACGAGAGATTTCAAAAAAAAAATTAAATTCTATTTTCATTTTTAAATTTGGCTGCACCGCTAAGCAGCGTAGTTGCCTCTGACGGTGCTGCAAGTTATTCTCAATTTTAAATAATTTTCCCTCCAATGCAGACAGGCGTGTCTCAGTTGTAAGCCACAAAATGAGGAGAGACTCAAAAGGAAAAAAAGGACTGGTATATCAGAAATGGATATTAAGATTTTCTCATTTGCCTCCCCTTGTGCGTCACTGCAATGTCTCGTATAGTTCAACTTAAAAATGAGTTTTGAATACAATTGGCAGACACTCAACCTGCTAAATGGCCTAAAATGGTAAAGAACAAAACCCACCGCAACTATAATTGGATCAGGCATACAAATTTTAACATCGTATTCTTCGTGTTTTGTGCTTGCATAAGATCTGTTGTCTTTTTTGGTGTTCAAATGCGGATCCCTATTTGAGTTTTAAAATGGGCTCCGAATGCACTTTTCCATCAATTGGAATTTTCATATTAATTTTACAATGAGTAAGCCCGATTTAGTTTCAAGCAACCCAAAGGAATCCATTCATAGGCTGTCCTTGGACCTAGTACATGCACTAAATTGCATGAACAAGCCCATCCAAAAGTAAATTGCTTTACAATATGACCTGCCTATAATGCTCTCATCTGCATGACTACCCACGAGAATCTGACTATAAGACTATTTCATGATTGATGCAAAAGATTTAGGAAAACTAAGAAAAATAAGAGTGAGTGTGAAAGAGAAAGGGGGAAGGGAGGCAAAGGTACAGATCACCCATTTACTCTAGCTAGCTCAACAGAGCTATGGTTCCTCTGCAGTTCTGTACTGGAATGTTCCAGCTCAGTAGATGTAGATCGGCTTTCTTCTGGGTGTCCAACTTCCACTGGGGAAGATTCACAAGGTGAGTTAACCCCCAGTGCATTAGCCACAAGCATGGAATCCTCAACTTCTACAGCAGCTGTACTTGTAACATGGCTTCTATGTGCAATGGACACATTCCCACTAAGATTCATGTTAGGGTCCATCTGGTTGTAGTGGCTCACCCATGCAACCATTCTTCTCCAAAGTGGGTTTCCAAGGGACATGGTTCTCAGTTCATCCCAATTCTTGTTCATGTATTTGCCAATGAAAACAAGGAGAGCCATTGTAGAAACTGAGCCGCTGATGATGAAGAGACCAGAGAAGTTATTGAAGGTCAGTGTGTTTGAGCTAATGGCCCTATTCATGCTCGAACAAGTGGTCGGGTCCCCAAGCCATTTATTCTCAACCGGGATTAACTTTTTCATCTCTGTGGCATTTAAGATGGCTCTTGAGACGTCAGGCACTAGAGTGGAACCCCTAGGAAGCACCTGCAAGAGCATTATGGTGAAACTTACTACTCAGACCCCCTGAATTGCTCAGGGAACTCATACTGCAAATAATGGTTAAAGTGCCCAAAATAATCGAGTTGAAATTCATGGAATTCCTAAAGTTCTTCCATTGCCCAAACATAGCCTAAAGGATTGTTTCATGTAAAATAATCTGGATAGAAGATGCGTCATGTAAACATGGTATTGTACAATGTTTATGTCAAAGAAAACAACTCCTAGATTTACTTCCTCTCATTTGCTCCCTGATCAACATGTTCATGCATAACATGCTTTTATGATTTGTACCCAATGGCTAGAATTCTGATCAAGATGGAGGCATAGCTCATGCTTGAAAATTTTGAAGAAATAAGTTTTGTTCTAGGAACGCCTAGTTAGATCTTCATCAGGCAAGTATACACGTAGACTTGATGTGTGATGCAAAAAGAGATCTAAATGCTATGACAATTGAGGTTATCTTGTTTGTAACTTTGGCAAGGAGAAAGTGGAACTTACGAATCCGAATCCCCTAGTATTTATAATAGGTCCAAAGATGCTGTATTTGGAACAACGCTTCTTGAGGAAGACCCTGACATATGGCATCTCATCAAATATAGCGGCGACTCCACCATTGCCATTCCCTCTTGAGAGGGCATCCTCGTATTCATTTGGATTGGAATAAGCTCTGAGCCTACCGCTGTCAAACTTCAGCTCCCTCAAGAGATATTCCACAAACGAGCCACTGTGGTATCCAACATAGTCTCCATTCTTTAGTAGATCTTCCACAGTGGGTGGCTGAAGCTGTTCTACTGTAAGCATTGATGTCAAACTTGCTGTGTAGCTTGATGTGAGGATGAGCACAACAAACACCCAGACGATCACCACAAACCGTGATAGGTTGCTCTGGAGTCTCTCCTCTAAAAAGGAGCACAAAGTTAGGCAATGGTCGTGGAACAATGAGTCCTCTTGAAATCTAATGTCCTTGTTGGCAAATCAGTCTTCATAGTAATACTTTTGATGTCTGCAATATTAATACTAAAACTGATTGGAGGAATGAGGAAGAGGATGACCGAAAGAGAAAGAAAGAGTTGGGAGTGGGGAAGGAAGGGGAGAGGAAGTCATAAGACTCTCAAGGACAAAAGTAATGCTTCTAATACAACGTCAGACCTGTACCAAATTTGTTATGACAATATATTTCACTAATCTATGAATATGAAAACTGAAGGAACATGACCAAACACACACTATTAATAGCAATGCCAAAACTGATACTGATAGAGTTATCTAGTGGGGTGTTTGTTTGATGTATTAATAACACTGTCACGATTAACTAACTGTGATATTGCTAGTAATAGTGGCTATTTTGTTAAACTCTAACTTTTCTGATATTCATATATTGGCAAAGTATCTTGTTACAAATACATTTCTGAACTCTCCTCTCCCTTTTACACCTCTAATTCTCTCTTTCCCCTTCAGCCATCCTTCTCTATATTCCCCCAACATCAATTTTAATATTAATATTTGCAGACCTCAAAAATATCAGTATATAAATTAATACTACATCAAAACTAATACTACAACCAAACAGGACATAAGAGAACAACCAATCACTCCATAAAGACAAAGATGAATCACTTAACTGTGAGCAAAGACGAGCGTTGAGAAGGTGAAGTAGAAGATGGTGCCGAATTGTCTGCGTGGTGGGCCACTGAACTCTTCGTTGATCCGTTGTTCAATGGCCCACACCACGAAGCCGGTGAAGCAGAAGAAGGCCAAGCTCCCCATCCAGAGATCCCATCTCAATGGCTTCAGAAATATCCAGCCATTTGTGTTCCCATCCTTTCTGGTCTGGACAACCATCCATATACCTGTATCTGTGTATGGCAATGTAAAATCCGCGAAGAAAGATCGATTTGCCAAGATGGTTGTATCCCCCACCACAGCATCATATCTCTGTTAATAGCCCATTGCAATTATTAACATGCTGGACAAGATAGAAAAGTTCCCCATTAGTACCTTCATTTAACATTACAGAGTACATGAAGCTTACCTGGTTAAAGACCTTACGTATAACTTCATTGAAAGTCCATGTGGTCACTCTCTCACTGCTATGAAATGGTACATACTCATAGTCAACTGCATAAGGAAGAGTTTTCATTACAGTGTCAAAGACATCGATGCAGTAGCCAGTCACCAATGTTGCATTTGCGACTCTATCATTTTCTACACTCACAAATTCTTTGAAGCTAGATTTTAGAGGCACAGCAACTCTCAGCTTTTTTCCACTTGCCAATAGTTCCCAACCCCTTGATGTAGATATTGGATTTCCAGGCCACAAAATCTTCTTTTGATCTATCACTGTTGCCAAATGGGTGTTGTTATTGGTATTTATGCTAAACCTTGAGATTCCATGGGTTGGTGACCAGACGCCTACATTTCCCTGTTTTCTCCCAGATACATTGATTATATGAAATGAAGAAGACTTTAATTGCCCACCTACCATATGGATTTCCCCACTCTTGCCACTAAATTTTGCATTCGAAATCACCTCGAGAAGTTTTTGACCGAACTTTGCCGTTGAATTATCTGAAATTTGAGTTCCAACACCCACCTTCTCTGCAGCTCTTGCAAGTGCCCAGACTGCATCATAAGCCCATAATCCAAAGATGTTTATGTTTGCCAGTTTGGTGCCTGGATTCTCTTTATGAAACTTTGCTCTCACACGAGCTGTAAAATTGTGAAGCTCTTCTGTATTTGGAAGGTAAGGCCTCACACCCAGGACACCTTCCATGGAATGAACAACTATAGGATCCAAGAAATCCAAGAAATTTGTTAGTGAATCTGTCATTATCCATATATAACCATGTCCCATGAGTCCCAACTCTCTTGCCTTCAAAAATAGGCGGCAACCTAGAGATGTTGGCATGTGCATGATGAACACGTTAACTTGCATGTTAATCAACTTATGCAGTTCTTTCTCAATCTGTTCATCACTAGCAGAAGGGGAAGTCAGGCTCTTGTATGGAACTCGAATACCTGCTGCATGGAGTGTGTCAACTAGATAAGGTAAAAATTCAACCCCATGATTGGTGTCCTCGCATAAGGGGACAACTTCCCTCAAGCCAAAGTAATTGATGATGGATGAGATAGCCTTCACCTGAGATGCATCACTGAGTGCTGCTCGAATGAAGTATGGTTTCTTAGAAGGTGAAAGGGAAGGACTTGTTGCTGAAAATGAGATTATTGGGACCTGAGCTTTGTTTCCAAACTCTGCCAGGAGCTCAGCTTGGGCTGATGTTATGGGTCCTAAGATGGCCTGAACTTGCACATTTCTCAGCAGGTCAAGAGCTGCGTCCATATATAGTAGGAGAAGACTCTAGTAAGCGCTTCAGGGTTGAACGAACAACATCCACCCATAAAATAAGACCGACAACTTGTTTCGCCACCCCTACATCAGAAAAAAAAAAAAAAATTTGCAAGAACGTGTTTGAATAAAGGAGAAGATCGTTGGATACCTGCCCAGGCTGCACCAGCTTCATCTTCCTCTGAGTCCCTGGTGTGAATTACCAATCTTGTGGTGTAGTTGTTGTGCATGGCATAGAAATCATCAAGGGCCATGGATATGGTGGTGTTGCACATCTTCCCCAAAAGAGTCCCCATATCGAGAACAACACCCACATGAACTAATGTTGTGTCCCTAGCCAACCCCAGCTTCAAGGGGAAATTGAGGACACAAAAGCATAGAAGCATATGGAAGTACACCATCTTATTAGGCACTGACAAGATTTTTGAGAACTACCAGGAACAAGAATGAAGGCTTGGGCAGATCTATTGTAAGGTCGGTTAGAAAGATATGAGCTATGCAAGCATCAAGATTGAAGGAAAATACAAGGGATAATTTATCTCCGGTCCATTGACTAAAAGAGTAAACTTTTGAGTCCCTTGACCAACGTTTTCTTAACTAATAAGACCAGTCCACTCATCTTGTTCCAGCGAGGCTTGCGAATCCCCACACTACCCTTCTCTCTCCCTGCCACCGTTTCCCCAATCGCCGGAGGAAGGAGATCCTGGTGGCACTTGATCCGGGTGGTGAATGAAGAAGATGTGAACGTGCTGGAGAGGAAGGTCTGTGAACAGCAGAAAACCATGGTGAAAGAAGGGATCTTGGCATTGGTACATGATCTGGGTGGCAGCGCCATGAGCAGGTCCCACTCCCACACGGCAGAGGCAGTGGCCGGGGTTGCAAACAGCAGACCGATCGAGGCGAGTCGGGTTTTATTTTGTTCAAATTTTGGTTCGATTAATTTTAATTGAATTTAAATTCAAGTCGAATATTTATAATGATTGTTAAAACTTAATAATCAAGTAGTTTGCAGGTCCGATGAATTTATAGTAGATTTAGTCTACTAACTAAGTTTGTATCAAATTGTTTGTACCTCAAAATTATTTGCTAGAAAATTCTATAAGATATTTCATATCTTATTGATCAAGTTTATTCCTAAATAACATAATTATATGAGTACTTAAATGAGCTCTTAATAAGTATTAAAATAAACTCTTAACAAGTACTTAAAGAACTTGTTCACGAACACAATCAAGCTAAATTCTCCTGTGTTTAAGTTTAGCTTGTTTAATAAATTGAGCTCAAATTTTTGTTTAAATTTATTTGTTTAGCTTAATAAACTAGTCGAATCAAATCATTATCAAACAATCTTATGAAATATTCATTGAGCATATTTATGCGTTTGCACCGGAGAGCGAGATTGTCTAGATCTGATCGCATGGACCTTCCCGCATCCTTAGACACATGAAAAGGTGATATACTTGCTTTGCCATGTCATTTCAAAACTAAATGACACATTTACTTACCTTTTGATGTGTCTTAGGTACAGGGAGACCCAGACAATCTCGTTCTTTGCAGCATCACCTGATCTATCAGGTCACATTAGAACCACGGGTCCACGACCTACTCGAGCAAAATCCATGGAACATGGAACAAAGAGCATACTAATTAAGTTGGCTTATCTAAACATTCCATCATCTAAGAGAAATCTGGTGCACTTACAATACGAAATCAAGAGGATGTCTTGAGGCGTTGAATGAAATAGATAAAATTACTCAAAAGGGCACAACAATTTTCAAAGTATCTAATAAATATATCATACATTTAAAATATCTAAAAAAGGTATTTCTCTTAAGATTTATATCTATATGGCATAAAAGTCAGATTTCTTCTCACATATCACCCAAAGTATCCTTAATTACAAATAGATGTCTCAAATTTTACTAAAAAGCTAACTATCTTAAAACTTTGTTAAAAAATCAATGTATGAAAAATAACTAGTATGATTAACTTATGTTATGCATTCTGTTATGCATTCTTTATTCTTATGAATAAGATTTAAGCGTATTGTTATTGATTTTTCTTTTACATATTAGTTCATTTATTAATGATAAAATTGAAGGAGCCTCTTTTAAATTTTAAATATTGAGGGAATTATTTTTATTGATTTTTTTACTATTAGGGTTCTTTTTGGTAATTATAAAAAATAGAGGTCTCATTTTGATATTTCATTATAAAAAATATGAAAGCGATACTATAAAGATTTAAGCTATGATAATCTATTTTTAAAACAATTGAGGGCATTTTAGGTAGTATGTTAGCAAAAATATGAGTTTTGTCCCATTTAGATATGATCTTTAGGAAGAGTATCCCTTTTAGATATTCTAAACTTTTTATTAGATATTTTGATAGTTTTTTGTCCTTTTTAGTAATTTTCCTAATGAAATACCTTTCTTGAAGGGATGCCATGAAGGGTTTTTTGAAATTTTTTTATCATCATGACTAATAGGGTTTACTTTTTCGTCTACATTTGGCTGCAAGTTAAAGAATGCCCCTTGTGAACTTTTCATGCAAGAGCCAATTTATACTATATATATAAAATATAGTTGTGACTAAATTCTGAATTGTCTAGGTAAGTAAGAAAATTTTTAGAGTAAATGTTTTTGTCACAGGACAACAAGTTTTGCATAACTTTTTCTTAAACGTTTTTAGGTGGATCCAATATGTCCCATGTGTCTGTATGGACTGATCTTTGATTAGAGGACCTAAGAAATTTAAAGAAATATAAAACTTGCTAGTAGGCTCAACTTGTTAAGGAGATTTTTAATGTTCATTGAGACTCATTTTCTTATTTTTTGAAATTTTTTAGGGTTTTCGATTATAGATTGAACTACACAGATATGTAAGTCAGATTAATCTAAGGTACGTAAAAAAGTTTTTAGAGTAAATTTTTGTCAGGACAAAAAGTTTTGCATAATTTTTTTTAAAATATTTTTAGGTGGGTCCAATATGTCCTATGCATTTGCATGGGCCGATCTTTGATTAGATGACCTAAAAAATTTAAAGAAATACAAAAGTTGCTATTAGGCTCGACCCATTAAGGAGATTTTTACTGTTAATTGAGACTCATTTTCTTATTTTTTGAAATTTTCGCAGATACGTAAGTCGGATTAATATGATGCACGTAAGAAAGCTTTTAGAGTAATTTTTTTGTCGGAGAACAACAAGTTTTTCGTAATTTTTTTAAAAAAGTTTTTAGGTGGGTCCAATATGCCCCATATGCATGTTTGTATGGGCAGATCTTTGAATGGACGACTTAAAATATTTTAAAAAAAATATGAAAATCGCTATTAGGCTCGACCTATTAAAGAGATTTTCACTGTTCATTGAGACTCATTTTCTTATTTTTTGAAAATTTTTAGACCATTCGATTAGACATCGAACTACATATATATGTAACTCAATCTGAGGTACGTAAGAAG
The DNA here is from genome assembly GCA_030544215.1 of Zantedeschia hybrid cultivar. NCBI lineage: Eukaryota > Viridiplantae > Streptophyta > Magnoliopsida > Alismatales > Araceae > Zantedeschia > Zantedeschia hybrid cultivar. The sequence continues at coordinate 37,389,164 of JARZZO010000013.1, forward strand.
ATTTTTAGAGTATTTTTTTTTTTGTCAGAGAACAACAAGTTTTGCATAGTTTTTTTTAAGAAGTTTTTAGGTGGGTCCAATATGTCCCATATGTCTGTATGGACCGATCTTTGATTAGACAACTTAAAAAATTTAAAGAAATATAAAAGTTGCTATTAGGCTCGACTGTTAAGGAGATTTTTACTGTTCATTGAGACTCATTTTCTTATTTGTTAAAATTTTTATAAATATGTAAGTCAGATTAATTTGAGGTACGTAAGAAAGTTTTTAGAGTAATTTCTTGTTAGAGAATAACATATTTTGCATAAATTTTTTTTAAAAGTTTTTTGGTGAGCCCAATATGTCTTATGTCTGTATTGGTCAATCTTTGGTTATACGACCTAAAATTTTAAAGAAATATAAAAGTTGTTATTAAGCTCAACCCATTAAGGAGATTTTTATTGTTCATTGAGGCTCATTTTCTTATTTTTTGGAATTTTTAGAGCACTTGATCAGCGATCGAACTGTACAGATATGTAAGTCAGATTAATCTGAGGTAAGTAAGAAGGTTTTTAAAGTATTTTTTTAATTGTCAGAGAACAATAAGTTTTGCATAATATTTTTAAAAAGTTTTTAGGTGAGTCCAATATGTCCCATGTGTCTATATGGGTCGATCTTTGATTAGACGACCTAAAAAATATAAAGTAATATAAAAGTTGCTATTAGGTTTGACCTATTAAGGATATTTTTTATGTTCATCGAGGCTCATTTCTTATTTTTTGGAATTTTCACAGATATAAGTCAGATTAGTATGAGATACGGAAGAAAACTTTTAAAGTAATTTTTTTGTAACAACATGTTTGCATATATATATATATATATATATATATATATATATAAAGTTTTTAGGTCGATTCAATATGTCCCATGTGTTTGTATGAGTCGATACTTGATTAGACGACTTAAAAAATTTAAATAAATATAAAAGTTGTTATTAGGCTCGACCTATTAAGGAGATTTTTACTGTTCATTGAGGCTCATTTTCTTATTTTTTAGAATTTTTTAGATCATCCGATCAGAGATCATAAAAAATTGTGTAGATATGTAAGTTGGATTAATCTGAGGTACGTAAGAAAGTTTTTAGAGTAATTTTTTTTTATCAGAGAACAACCAGTTTTACATATTTTTTTATTTTATTTTTTAGGTGGGTCCAATATGTCTCATATGTCTGTATGAGCCGATCTTTGATTAGACGACCTAAAAAATTTAAAAAAATTTAAAAATTACTATTATGCTCGACTCTTTAAGGAGATCGAATTGTACAGATATGTAAATTAGATTAATCTGAGGTATGCAAGCAAGTTTTTAGAGTAAGTTTTTTATCAGAGAACAACAAGTTTTTGAATAATTTTTTTTTTAGGTGAGTCCAATATGTCCCATGTGTCTGTATGGGCTGATCTTTGATTAAACGACCTAAAAAATTTAAAGAAATATAAAAGTTGCTATTAGGCTTGACCTATTAAGGAGTTTTTTACTATTTATTGAGGCTTATTTTCTTATTTTTTGAAAATTTTAAATCGTTCGATCATAAATCGAAATGCACAAATATATAAGTCAAAGTTCTTAGAGTAATTTCTTTTGTCAAAAAACAACAATTTTTATATAATTTTTTTTAAAAAGTTTTTAGGCGGGTCCAATATGTCCCATGTGTTCGTATGGGTCAATCTTTGATTAGACGACCTAAAAAATTTAAAGAAATATAAAAGTTGGTATTATGCTCGACCCATTAAGGAGTTTTTTACTATTCATTGAGGCTCATTTTCTTATTTTTTGAAATTTTTTAGATCGCTCAATCATAGATCGAACTGAACAAATATGTAAGTCAGATTAATCTGAGGTATGTAAGAAAGTTTTTAGAGTAATTTTTTTGTCAGAGAATAATAAGTTTTACATATTTTTTTTTAAAAAGTTTTTAGATGGGTTCAATATGTCCCATGTGTCTGTATGGGCCGATCTTTGATTAGACGACCTAAAAAAATTAAAGAAATATAAAAGTTGCTATTAGACTCGACCAATTAAGGAGATTTCTACTGTTCATTGAGGATCATTTTTCTGATTTTTTAGATCGTTCGATCAGAGATCGAACTGTACAAATATGTAAGTGGATTAATTTGAGCTAAAAAAGTTTCATTTTTTTTCAATTTGGTTGTAGATGGAGAACCATCTAGCAGCAGAGTTATATTCTTCTCTGAATATGTGCCATATGCTCAACATTGTGTATATTGAGTTAAACCCTGGAGATAAAGATATATTTGGCTAATAATTTTACTTGAAAGTTTTTTGGTCTAACAATTATTTGAGCTAAGTATATGAGTAAAATTTTCGACCTCATTTTATCTTAATCTAAGAAGCTCTAATTTGTAGCTTTAGTTGGCAGAAAACAAACACGGCTTTTAAGATGCAATTTACTCTCCTAAAAAGCCCAAAATGTTCTTCCTATTAGAAACTACGAAATACATAACTTAAAGCTATACATACTGAATAAAACAAAAGGAAAAAAAATCAAGGAAATGCCCTTGATAAATGTTAGTATATTCTTGTAAGTTATTTTTCATATCCCTCTCTTCATGCCTACTCTTGTTAAAGCCATGAGCAATTCGAACATATAGAGAGGGAATTTACACAACAAGATGGAACTTTTTCTCTGTGCTCCTTAAACAGCCTAGAGAATAATATTTGGTGCAAGTAGGAAATAGGTAACACTTGTCTTCCAAAAAAGAGAACAAAGAAACACCTTGGGTGTAGTATAGTTACTTAGGCTTCCTCTGGTAACAATTTTGGGATTTTAAATTTTGGAGGAATTTAGATTTTGAAAAGAGTATGTTATCATCTCTCGAATTTAAAATTTAGGAGTTGTTTACTTTTTAGAATCTCATTTGGAAAGATCATGAGAATTAAAATATGAAGACACAACAAAATACACTTTTATCTTAATATTACTCCCTTTTAGGAATTTTAAGAGGAAAAAGAAAGAAAGAAAGAGAGTGTTACTTTTTAATCCTCATATTTCGCTCCTATCCCCTTTCCAACAGATTCACTAGGAATCGAAAACGGTCTTTTTTCAATGTGAAACAAAATCTAGATTCTTAGAGAATCCATCTTATCTTTTTTTAATTTAAATTTTGTTTTGCAATTTTCATATTTCTGCCGACTTTGATAACTCTCGAATCTGAAGTAGAATCATTATCAAACAGAGCCTTAAACTCTGACCTTGTCTGCAGAAGATCACGATGGCTCCATGAAGATAGTTTTAAATAGCCTTCCATCCAATGCAGCTAGGTGTGTCTCAGTCGTAAGCCACAAAATCAGGAGACATGATAGAGAAAAAAAGTGACAGAGATATATCGAAAATGGAATTAAAACTCTCCTTTGCCTCCTTTTGCGCATCACTACAATGTCTTTCATAGTTCAACTGGAAAATGAGTTTTGAATATAATCAGTAGACATCCAATTTGTGCATGGCCTGGCATGAATACACCCCACTGCAACTATAATTGTACCAGGCATCCAAATTTTAAGTATTATATTATTTTTGTGCAGTGTGCTTGCACAAGATTGTATGTCTGTGAGGATGTTCAATTTCAAACAAGGATGGCAAACTTGGTAATGGTACGGTGGGTACTGATACCGATACATGTTGATATCAGTATCGGACGTATTGACGTGGTACCTGTCCATTTTGGCTTGGTACTAATCAATAAAAATATTTTTTATTTTTTTGACTATAAAAACTGGTATTGGGGTGCCACCCCCTAGTATTAGTATCCATCAATACTGATACGTATCGGTATCGGTCGATACTGCTATCCATGTGATCCTATTTGAGTTGCAAGATAGGCTCCGAATGCACTTTCCATAATTGACAAACTTTCAAATAATTTTACAATGAGTAAGCACGGTTTAATGTCAAGCAACTGGAGGGAATCCATTCATACACATTTTAGATCCCTAGGCTGTCCTTGAACCTAGTACATGCACTAAATTACATGAACAAGACCATCCAAAAGTAAATTGCTTTACAATATGACCTGCCTATAATGCTCTCATCTGCATGACTACCCACGAGAATCTGACTTTAAGACTATTTCATGATTGATGTGAAAGATTTAGGAAATATAAGAAAAATAAGAGTGAGTGTGAAAGAGAAAGGGGGAAGGGAGGCAAAGGTACAGATCACCCATTTACTCTAGCTAGCTCAACAGAGCTATGGTTCCTCTGCAGTTCTGTACTGGAATGTTCCAGCTCAGTAGATGTAGATGGCCTTTCTGGGTATCCAACTTCCACTGGGGAAGATTCACAAGGTGAGTTAACCCCCGGTGCATTAGCCACAAGCATGGAATCCTCAACTTCTACAGCAGCTGTACTTGTAACATGGCTTCTATGTGCAATGGACACATTCCCACTAAGATTCATGTTAGGGTCCATCTGGTTGTAGTGCCTCACCCATGCAACCATTCTTCTCCAAAGTGGGCTTCCAAGGGACATGGTTCTCAGTTCATCCCAATTCTTGTTCATGTATTTGCCAATGAAAACAAGGAGAGCCATTGTAGAAACGGTGCCGCTGATGATGAAGAGACCAGAGAAGTTGTTGAAGGTCAGTGTGTTTGAGCTAATGGCCCTGTTCATGCTCGAACAAGTGGTCGGGTCCCCAAGCCATTTATTTTCCATTGGTATTAACTTTTTCATCTCTGTAACATTTAAGATGGCTCTTGAGACGTCAGGCACCAGAGTGGAACCCCTAGGAAATACCTGCAAGAGTATTAAAGTGGAAATCAAAACACAAAAGCAGATGTGCTGAAACTTACTACTCGCAAGTCATAACCCTGAATTGCCCAAGGAGGTTGTGTTGCGAATCATGGTTGAAGTGCCCATAAATAAATGAGATGAAATTTAGCCGATGTCCAAAACTTCTTCCATTGCTCAAACGTACCCGAAGGATTGTTTGGTTTGATGTGAAGTACTATAAATGATCTTATAGGATGTGTCATGTAAATGTGATATTGCGCAATGTTTTATGCCAAACCAAATGACTCCCAAGTGTACTTCCTCTTGTTTCTCAAATTTTTTGCTCCTCGGTCCAGATGTTCATGCATGGTCTTATGATCAGTTGTACTCAGTGGTTAGAATTCCAATCAAGATGGAGGCATAACTCGTTCAAGAAAATTTTGGAGAAGTAGATCTTCTTCTAGCAACACCTATTTAGATATTGGTCAAGCATGTGCACCCCTAGACTTGATGTGCATGAAAAAAAAAACATCTAAATGCTACGACAATTGAGGTTATATATGTTGTTTGTAACTTCATTAAGGAGGTAGTAAACTCACAAATCCAAATCCCCTAGTATTCATAATAGGCCCGACGATGCTGTATTTGGAACAACGTTCTGCAAGGAAAACCCTGATGTATGGCATCTCGTCAAATATAGCGGTGACTCCACCATTGTGGCTTCCCCTTGAGAGAGCATCCTCATATTCGTCTGGGGTGCCATAAGACCTGAGCTTGGACCCATCAAAGTTGAGCTTCCTCAAGACGTTTCCAACAAAAGAGACACCTTGGTATCCAACAGTCTCCATTCTTCAGCAGATCCTCCACGCTGGGTGGCTGAAGCTGTTCAACTGTAAGCATTGACGTCAAGCTTGCTGTGTAGCTTGATGTGAGGATGAGCACAACAAACACCCAAATGATCACCACAAACCGAGATAAGTTACTCTGGAGTCTCTCCTCTGAAAAGGTGCACAAGTTAGGGAATGTTGAAACAATGAGTCCTCCTAAAATCTAAAGCAATGTCAAAACAGATATTAATAAATCTATCTAATATGAGTAATACTTGCTGCGTTGAGGGTCAGCACAGCAAGTTGAGTCATCTTGCAATGCAGATGTCATCGGTCCAACTGAGTGAGGGGCACGTGGGTTAGATAACTTTTTCAACGGGTGGACCACATAAATATTAAATGCGAGTGAAAGATTCTGAACGTGACAAATGTGCATGCATGTGACAAATATTCCGAGGGTATAATAAAATATTATTTGTTATGTTTACGAATGATTTGTCATGTCAAAAAATTTGTACAAAGATGTTTAAAGATGACAAATAATTTTTAAATATGACAAATACTTTGTGGACATAACAAATAATATTTATCATGTCCACGAAATATTTGTCACGTGTACGTACATTTAATGCTTGTGTGACTTACTCGTTAAAAAAGTTGCCCAACACATGTGCCGTCCACCTAATTAAACCAATGACATCTTGTATTGAAAGATGACTCAATTTACTGCACTGACTCTCAGTGCAGCAACTATTACTCATCTAATATAACAACCAAGCACTCCATAAAGAACAAAGATGAATCGCTTAACTGTGAGCTTCGAGAAGGTGAAATAGAAGATGGTGCCAAATTGTTTCTTTGGCGGGCCACTAAACTCTTCGTTGATCCGTCGCTCAATGACCCAAACCATGAAGCCGGTGAAGCAGAAGAAGGCCAGGGTCCCCATCCAGAGATCCCATCTCAATGGCTTCAAAAATATCCAGCCATTTGTGTTCCCATCCTTTCTGGTTTGGACAACCATCCATGTACCTGTATATGTGTATGGCAATGTAAAATCCACGAAGAAAGATCGATTTGCCAAGATGGTTGTATCCCCCACCACAGCATCATATCTCTGTTTATGGTCCATTGCAGTTAGTAGCATAATGGAAATATGAAAAATTTCCTGCAAGTACCTTTATTTAACATTACCTAGTACATGAAGCTTACCTTGTAAAAGACCTCATTTATAAGGTTATCGTAAGTCCATGTGGTCCATCTTTCTCTGCCTTCAATTGGTACATACTGATAGTGAACTGCATAAGGAAGGGTCTTCATTACTGTGTCAAAGACATCAATGCAGTAGCCAGTCACCGATGTTACATTTGTGACATGATCATATTCCACACTCACAAATTCTCCAAACCTAGATGTCACAGGCACAGCAATTCTTAGCCTTTTTCCACTTGCCAATAGTTCCCAACCCCTTGATGTCTTGGATCTCCCGGCCACAAAATCTTCTCTTGATCTTCCACTGAAGCAAAGTAATTATTTGTATTTAAGCTAAGCCTTGAGATTCCATGGGCTGGTGTCCAGACCCCTATATTTCTTTGCTTTTTCCCTCCTACATTGATTATATGAAATGATGAAGACTTCAATTGCCCACCCACCATATGGATTTCCCCACTCTTGTCACTAAATTTTTCATTTGAGATCACCTTGAGAAGTCTTTGACTGAACTTTGCTGCTGAGTTATCTGAAACTTGAGCTCCAACACCCACCTTCTCCGCAGCCCTTGCAAGTGCCCAGACTGCATCATAAGCCCATAGTCCAAAGATGTTTATGTTTGCCAGCTTGGTGCCTGGATTCTCTTTGTGAAACTTGGCTTTCACACGAGTCGTGAAATTGTGAAGCTCCTCTGTATGAAGGTAAGGCCTCACACCCAGGACACCGTGCATGGAATGAACAACTACAGGATCTAAGAAATCCAAGAAATTTGTTAGTGAATCTGTCATGATCCAGATATAACCACTTCCCATGAGTCCCAACTCTCTTGCCTTCAAGAACAGGCAAGAACCAAGAGATGCTGGCATGTGCATAATGAACACATTAAATTTCATGTTCATCAACTTGTACAGTTCTTTCTCAATCTGTTCATCAGTAGCAGAAGGGGAAATCAAACTTTGGTATGGAACTCGAATACCTGCTGCACGGCGTGTATCAACTAGATAAGGTAACAATGCAGCCCCATGGTGGGTGTCCTCACATAATGGAACAACTTCCCTCAATCCAAAGTAATTGACAACGGATGAGATAGCATTAACCTGATATGCGTCATGGTGTGCTGTTCGAATGAAGTATGGTTTCACAGCAGGTGAAAGGAAAGGACTTATTGCCGGAAATGATATTATTGGGACCTGAGCTTTGTTTCCAAAGTCTGCCAGGAGTTCAGCTTGGGCTGATGTTAAGGGTCCTAAGATGGCTTGAACTTGCACATTTCTCAGCAGGTCAAGAGCTGCATCCATATATAGTAGGAGGAACTCAGGTAATAAGAGCTTCAAGGTTGAATGAAGGACATCCACTCATAGAAAAAGACCCACAACTTGTTTCACCACTTCTATATCAGAAAAAATTGCAAGAATGTGTTTGAAGAAAGAACAAGATGGTTGGATACCTGCCCATGCTGCACCAGCTTCATCTTCCTCGGAGTCCCTGGTGTGAATTACCAACCTTGTAGTGTAATTGTTATGTATAGTGTAGAAATCGTCAATGGCCATGGATATGGTGGTGCTGCTCATCTTCCCCAGAGGTGTCCCCATATCAAGGACAACACCGACATGAACTGATGTTGTGTTATTCCTTGCCAACCCCAGCTTCAGAGACAAATTGAGGAAACAAAAGCATAGAAGGATATGGTAGTTCCAAGTTGCTAAAAAAATAGCAAGCTTGTTCTTCTGGTTGACTTCTAAAAGAAGAATAGCAAATGTTAATCTGTATCAAACAATTAGCAACGGTAATCTAGCTTGGTTTCTGTCTATGTCACCTTCCATCTTCCTCCTGCTCATTTGTTTGAAATTTTTATGTAGAGCTTTTGGAATGTTGACATGGCTGCAGAGTTGAGTTGCACATGAAAGATGGCTCAAGGTATAAAAATAAGTCCCGTGGAAATCTTATTGCACCCGTTGGCTTCTGAATGAAGAAGAAAACAAAACTGCTGTTTGACCGTGTTTTCTGCAGCAAATATGTAAATTTACAACGTCACTGTGTGGTTTTTTCTTTCTAGCGAAGAAAGAGACGAAAAGAAAATTTAGTATTGTTTGGTTTCAAATAGAATACCGTAAAATGCTGTCAAATATTGCATTTCTGCGAGAGGTCAAATATGGTGTTTTATAGTATTTTATGATATCCAGAGAAGTTTATCAACCATGAGGGAATGCACAAAATGTCTGAACTTGGTCAGCGAGATCCCCTTCCGGAGCATAGCTAACAAAATATGGAAGACTCGTAGCACCTTCCACTCATCCAGGCCTGTTGTAGCCTGAAAACGGCACCGTCCATGGGGATGGTTGGGTGCTGTAGTCTCTCTCAGGCATTTCGTCGAACATGGAGGCAGGCGACCCACCTGATGCCGCACCCGTAGGTACTTCCACCCGCAACCGAGTCCCGAAGCAGTGCTAAGCCTTTTCCTTTGGGTATTGATGTAGCCGAAGCTATCACGACCGGATTCCGAAGCCGGAATCCGAAGAGAGGGATCCGGTACTGGGTCGGATCGGTGTTCGAGGGCTCGACGGGGATCCGGAAGACGAAGGATGCAGAGGCGAAGCCGAGAGTCCGAACGCTGGCTCGCTCTGGAAAGTCGGGGCCGAAGTTCCTTCGGCGGACGGAGGGGCGTCGCGAGACCGAGTTTCCTCTGTCGCGGGTCAGCCGGCGCACGACGTCGAGACCAGGGAGAGGAGTCCGAGGTCGGCGGCCGAGACCGACTCGGGAAGGTCGGCGATGATTCGAACCGAGCTCCTGCAGGAGGGGAAGAAGAAGAAAACCGGTCAGCAGGAGTCCCGAGCTTCAGCCCTGGGGAACCCCCTCCGACGGTCAAGTTAGCTCCTGAAGAAGATTCGATTCAGAAGGCAAAGAGAGTAGCTTTAATGTTTTTTGGACCGTAGTCCTTAAGGGTCTCGGAGGCTTTTGGGGAAGCATCCTTTGGGCAATAAATAGCGGTGTATTTATAGCAAAGGATAGCGGATGGTTAACGGTAGCAGCCGATATAGGACTAAATGAGGGCTTACTGATAAACCACCATAGTGCCTGATCCGCCACCGGAGTGGCCGGATTCGGCTACCGGGCCGAAAGGGGGTTGGGCCGCTGATGGGCCGAAGCCTGTTGGGCCCTGGGCTGCCGCGCTGTTCCCGGGCCGTTGGCTGGTGGGCCGCTGACGGGCTGAAGCCTGTTGGGCCGGGAGCGACGGTGCCGCTAACGGGCCGAGGGCTGCTGGGCCGCTGATGGGCCGAAGGCTCCCGGAGGGCCTGATACTGCTGTTGTTGGGCTGAACGGGGTTTGGGCTTGCTTTAATGGGCCGAATCGGATTCTGCCTCATCAGGTATCATATGAATTCATCTAACCTATAGAACAGATGGTGATGCCTTTCTTCAGTCTGGTTGGGCTCATGCTCGCAGTAAGTATTTTTCTACTCGTCGAAAAATAACTACGAAAATAGGAAGTAATTTTTTTAGAATTATCTATACGTGTAACCCTCTTATATTTATTAAATTGTGGAATTATTATGTTGAACATTTATCTTAAAGATCTCATTCTGTAAACATGTGTTGAAAATTATTCTTATAGCCTCCTATTTGACACACAAATAAATATGAGAATTTTTGGCAAAAAAATAAATATGAGAAAGAATATTCTTTTTATGCGTAAATTATTCCATCATTCATTAAGTTTTTCGTTTAACAAGAGTCTTGTCCTTTGACAAAATATTACACCATTCAAATATTTCAAAATGATATTTTAACACAATGTATAACTGGATAACCTCCTATTCTACTCGCTTGCTCTGCAGCCAAATGGTGGCACAATTAACTTCTGGTATTTGAGCTAATATATTCAAAATTATTTAAATAGAATCTGGATGGGGAGTGACAGTAGGGTTATCTTGATAGTGTTTTCATCCATTAGCATTATCAAAATTATCCCCTACAATCTATTCTTAGTTACAGATCAACTCCTTTAATCTTGGTATAGCACTTCCAATGCACGTTTATTTAATAAAGTCCCTTTTTTAGGGGGTCTTTCCAAAAAAATTGAAGGACTTTTTCCTAATTTTGGGGAGATTTATTAAATAACATGGGTTTGTGAGATGCTACAAACAAATATCAACATTAGAGGTCTTAATCCCTAAATGCCGTAGATTCCAGGAGGTAATTTAGGGATAATTTCATATTTAAGTAAGCATGACATTTTTGAAATTTAACATACAAGAGTTCTTAATATGAAATTATCCCTAGTTTTTGAGAAACTCTCAAATGAACTCACTTACAAGGGTGAAAATTTCGCAATTTTACATGTAAGAGGGTTACATTTATGAATAGCCCACCTTTTTAGTGCTACTTTAGGGAATTAGGGCCTCTACAACTACTTATAATTGTGTCTTTTTTTTTTTTTTCCATAACAAAGATGTTGCCATCCTTTAAACAAGAGGAGAACTAGTATAAAGGATAGGGTGGAAACTAGCTGACAAGAAGAAAAAACAGTACAAGGGTATGAGGAGAGAAGGAGAAAAAGATAGTAGAAAGGTGTGGGTGATGCGGTATAGCTTAAGGAACAAGGAAAAATCAGAAAACAAAACAACTTAAGTAGCGATCCCTTAGATAGTGTGGCACTCACACGAGGTCACCCAAACTCAAGGAGATTTAGGGAAGGTAGAACAGGACTGCAGCCCGCGGTCAACCCACACTAATCTGAGCGTAGTGGGAGTAAAGGTAGACCCACCCTCGCTTTAGGAAGCCCGCGATTAACTCGGACAGATCACGTGCACTTGGGCACGCGGTACACTCACTCTCCTCACGACAACGACGCAAGTAAATAGCAGAAATAAATAGGGATAGGGCACTCTCTCTCCATCGGCGTGAACTACTAGGAATACTAGAAGAACAATAAATTAACAAGAAAGAAGGGACATATCACTCACCATGCTAGTTGAGAAATCGGTCCCAGTCGGAGAGGAGGGCGAGTGGGGATGCGTGTAAATGCGCCGCACGCAGTGTTGGTCATGACTTGGATATGCTGGAATACAACCAAACCTCAAACCTCCTCGCAAGGAGGGTGAACTTGGGGAAAGGAATTAGATGGGGAGGGGAAATTGAAATTAGAAAGATATTACTCCCCTCACAGGAGGGTGATTATAGGGTTGGGAAAAAAACTACAGTAAGGTTACTGCAAACTCCGTGGTGCAGGTGCAACAACGGCTGACAATCACAAAGAGGGGGTGATGTATTCATCTCACCTTGGGGAAGAAGAGGAAGATGAACCTGGATGGTAGTAGCGTTGCAGCAGTGTGGGACAAGGCAGCTAGAACAACTTGTCAATGTTGTTCGTGTAGGCGAAGTCAGGATGGCTGTTGAGCAATCTATCTTGAAGAAGATCATCGGAAGTGTTGTTGCAGGGGTAGGAGGGTCGAAGAAGCTTCACTTCGGCCTCCTAGAACAGTGAGGGAGATGCCCGAAGTAGACTCTCTATGCCTCGTTGGTGTAGAAAGTGCAGATTTACTAATGGGGGGCCTAAAAGTGGATTCAGGGGCTTGTAACTAGGAGGAAAGAGTGGGGAATGCACTAGGGAATGGCAGGGGAAGTTAGGGAGGAAGAATGGATATGGAAGAGGGATTTTGGGTTCTATTTTAGGAGTGAGAAGGATGGCATACGAAAATGGGTTAGATGGAGTAGGGAATGGGAGGTTTAAGGTGACTCTTGAGTTTCTTTTTCCACTAGTGGGTTGGGGGTTTGTGGAGTCACCTTGGGAAAGAGGGAAAGACTGTGTGGGAGGTTGTCGAGGGATTAAATTTCCTTTGGTTGATGTGTTAGTGGAGTGGGAGGATGGGAGATTGTTAATGCTCCATTGAGAAATGAAGGGTCGAGGTTGATGTGGATTTTAAGGTGGTGAGTTAGATGGCTAGGAGGGATGGATTCGTAGGAGAGAGAAAATAAGAGAGAGGAAAATAGGATGGGCTTTACACCCCTATCTTGGATTTGCACCAAGACCACTAGATTCACTCTAGCACACATAAAAAAGGCAAAGTCTATTCTCATTTACTAAACATCATGGGTACAAATGAGGGACGGGCCTCTATTTATAAAAGAAGCCACATTTTTATACATAAACCCATAACTTTAGAAATAGACAAATGACCAAACTTAGGACATAAATGATCCACTTAACCTAGGGATAATGGGCCAGCATGCCCTGGCTCAATAAAAGAAGACAACATAACCCAATAAGAAAATAAATAAAAGCAAATATACATATAAGGAACTCCCAAGTTCAAAATGGGATGTTGAACCCCAACCAGAGTGAAGGGTGGAAAGTGTCCCCACCAGTGGGGATACCTAACAAGTGAAAGATCAAATTGGTCTGAAGCTTAGAGAAGCTCCCAAAAAGGTTGGAGCAGAGTTGGTAGATCAGTAGGATTGGCAGAAAAAATGTTGTTGTAGCAAGGACATGCTTGGATTACAAAATTGCAGTCCTCATAGATCTGTCAAGGGATGGATCAGCTTTGAGCATGGCTAATAGTGTTGCATCACAAACACTGCAACTAATTGGGGGGAGGAGAGCTTGGTTGAGCATACCCATAGGTGAGAAATGTCGTGTTGTACAACCCTTTAAGCTCTTCAAAGGAATTCATAGCTAACAAAATAGGGTCTCCCTAGGGAAGGGGATCAATAGCTCCACATGATGGTGATCGACATGCCATCAGAGCCAGATAGGAGGATGTTTTCACCAATTTTTGAACAAAGGGACTATGCAAGAAATGTGACTTCCGATCAAGGACTACTATACTCATTTATCTATCCAAATTATGTGAGAAGAAGGGAGGTCATGGAACATAGGAGTGGGACATGTGACGAGGAAGGATCATAGAGGTGCATGTGAGAGTTGGATATGTTGCTTCCAGTTTAGGTGGAAAGGAACACGACTACATTTTAAAGATTTCAGGGGTATTAATGACAATATGTGAGAGTTGGTCGTATAGATGTAAATATGATATTTTTTAAGGGTATATATGCAAAAAACCTTAAATTATACTAAATGATATTTCAACACTTAACTATAACCGGATAACCTTTTATTCTACTCAGTTACTTTGTTGCCAAATGAGGACATAATTAGCTTCTCTTAGGGATTTTTGTATATATACCACCGTGAATTACTCTATTTGTATGTATATCCCTAACTCTCACATATTATTATCAATACCACTGACATATTCAGAAAGATTGCATCATACCTTTCCATCAAAGTGTTTTGAACTTTGATGGAATATGCCCAAAAAATCTATAAATTTTGGGGTGACTCGTGTATATATGCAAAATTCAAGTAAATTTAGAGATATATATGCAAAAATGTTTCAGTCTTTTTGGCATACTCGGTCAGATTTCACACCAGGGGGTATAACTGCAACCATTTTAAAGATGCCAGGGGTGCGTGTGTATATATATTTATAAATATTATAATGTATATATAATAAACACCATATATTCTAGAAGTATAAACATAGTCACACTTTTTAATTTGCATTCCCAAATGCAACCTAATAAATAAGATTTGTTAGACTATTATATATCCGAATGTATTTAAAATGGGTTCAAGCTTATGAAGCAAAATCTTTATATCATGGATAAAATAAAAGATGGATCAGAGAGTCGCCTTTTATAAAAACATAAGCATATTTTTGTAAGTTACTTTTCAATCCTATCTTCATGCTTACTCTTCTAAATCCCAGGACAACTTTGAGAATTCAGTACAGGAAGCGAATCTTGGAGACCTTGGTAAACAGTTCGGAAAATTATATTTGGTGGAATTAAGAGAGGTATATGTAGGTGCTGAAAATGCTCGTGTGATTAATATGGAAAAGCTATGTTGTTTAGTGTAAACTAACCTATTAAAAACAGCAACTAAAGTGCAGTGATCGCCAGAAACTTTTAACTAAAAAGCTTCAAAAGAGATTTGATCGCCTACCTGTTTGAACGCGGAAGAATGAGTCCTTGGTTCCCCTCCTTCAGCCGGCTGAAGAAAGAGAGCCATTTCTTTGTTCTTTTGTTCTTGCTGTTGAGGTTGAAGATCGTCCAGAAGTTCTTCTGGCTTGGTGCTTGATTTCCCCCTTTTGATCTCTTGTTGTTGTTGTTGAGTGCAGCAGAGACAGAAACAGAAAAATAAAGAAGAAACACTGATGAGAATTTAAGTGGAAGTAATATCAAAACTAACCATGATGTTAAACATAATTAAACAGCAACTCACTTGTTTAATGGCTTTGAAACCCCTTTAAAACAAATGGGTTTTGGAAGATTGATGCTGTGGTGTGTGTTGCATGAAGTGAATATGAGAATGAAACTAATGAAGATGTAGAATGAAATTGCAGAAATGAAAAACTTATGCCCAGTTGGAGCCTTGAAGAGATGAAGATCTTGAAGGGGATGCCGACTTCTGGAAATGGCAGCGCTCCGGCGTTCCGACGTGGTTGCTTCGATCTTCAAACCGCTATAACGCTATGGCTCAACTCAACTTAATTCTCTCTCTCTTTTTTTTTAACTCTTTGAGATGCAAGGTATTTATAGGCATTTTCTGCGTTCGCGATTAACATAGAAAAATCTAGGATTTATCTACCTTAACCGACAGATAATTACTGATTAATTCATCTTTATCTGTAATTATCTAAAACGCGTCCACCTAGGCTGACGCCTTTCAGATTAATTAAGATAAGGATAAATATCCGGGAAAACTTATCTTTATCTTTATTAGCTAAAAAGCGTCCACGTGTGTAGACGTCTTTTACCCTAATTAAGATAAGGATAAACATCCGGAAGAGAAGTTAAAACAGCTTAGGAAACCTAAAACGCGTCGACTTTAACAGACGCCTTTTAGCTAATTAATCAATTGATTAAAATTCAAATTTAAACGTTAAAATATGAATAAACTCTAAATCGCGTCCACATGGGTCGACGCCTTTTAGGATTCTTCATATTTTAACTAAAATTTGAGCTAAAATCAATTCAATTGATTAACTTAAAACATGTCTGTTAAACCCGACACTTAAAAGATCAATAAAAATTAATTAATGATTAATTATCAAACCATTATGAGGCATTATTATATGATATGAAATTTACTCGAAATGATGTCAAAATTAGCGTGTCTATAGCTGCCTCACCTTGGCATCGTCTTTGCAAGGGAGTGAAATGAAATGGAATATACTGAAAAGGTGATGCCAAGGTGTGATGAGACACGCTCTTAACATCACATGATTGGAATTTTTCTCAAAATTATCAATGAAGATAGCTCAATGAAATCAATGGAATTAATCCTGTCTGGATGAGGTAGACAAGGAAATAAAATAAAGTCGATCAACCTCCTCGGAGTGGGAAGTACCCCAGGTCATAGACACTGTAGGTTTCATCATGGGGAGCGTTTGCCAGCCAATGTGGACGTGCTGCAGCCATGATGGATCTTAAAAGAAAACAAGAATATTGGATAAAGAATCCAATCAAGGATAGAATTCCAATGATATCTTCAAGCGAACCTCAAAGATAATCAAGATACTCAATTCAGAATGGAATATTTCATATCATGTTTTGAGATTGTTTTGATTAATAGTCTGAAACTTAATCAATAATTCATTCTTATCACAATGATTTCAAAGTCCTACATGATGCATGCTGGGCTAAAAGAAAAATACAAAGTCAAATAAAATATAAATTAATCAAGGATAATATTGTTAAATTGTCATTAATGAGTCAAGATACCAATTCTTGTAATTCAGTGCTAAGCCGAAGCTCGTTTATCCACGCACCGTTTCACAAAAGTGGAACCATCGTCCTCACTAATTAACAATCAAACGGCCTATCCGTGCGATTAAGATTCCTCTGGAATTATCACTGTTTTTGTTAAAGGGGAACTCAAATTCCAGTTTCATCAAAACTACAAGGTCCTTGATATGCTCTAATAAATATTTAACATATAATAATGCGAATGCAAAATAACTACATGGAATAGAGTACAAGGGTAGAAATAACCGTCTTTTTAGCCACGGTAAGGACTTCTTGAATTCCCACAGTGGGATTTTCTCGATATTTTCCAGCTTTATTTAGGCTTTCTTGAATTTTCTGCAACCAAAATTGTTAACAATTCCAATAAATATTCAATTTAAACATCAAAACCCATAGAATTTCGGATAAATCATATAAAGATCTGAAACGCGTCGTGTCGAGCAGACGCCGTTTAAAGTTGAAACGCGTCGTTTATCCTCGACGCCTTTTACTCACAGAAACAGGTTTCTGGCTGTTCTCTATTCGAATTCCAACTCTATCAATGCACATCCCTTTTCCAATCCGGAAAAGTCTTCCTAGGATCGCAATGTTGTCTATATAAACACCCTTAGGTCGTTCCCAAGCAATCCCACTACAATCCAAAGATCAAAAGTTGAGTTTTCTTCAAGGTTTCTTCAAAGTTCCAAGGTTTCCAAGGTTTCCAAGCTTCAAGAAGGAGGAACTCCGGAAAAGGGAGGATGAATTCTTCAAGCAAGAAGATGAAGATGTCTTTGGAGCAGTTTTCTGATGTGGAGAATCACCTCAATAGAAGAAATCCCAATCTCCAAGTAAGTTCAATCGACTTCTTTTTCAATTCTCTTCATGTTCTTCATCATGTTCTTCACGTTCCTCATCATGTTCTTCGTCTTTTCCTTTTGGTTTTCAGAACTATCCCATGTTTCCTGGCCCAAGGAAGTTTACCTCCTTACCTTGGATCCGTAAACTTGCAAAAAACATCAAGCTTTCCATGCAAGTATTCATATCCAAGTGGAATCTTCAAGGTCTTGTAGTGCTTGCCAAGCATTACAAGAGCGCGAACGTAGATTGGGCGGCTATGGGTGCCTTGATCGAGTGGTGGCATCCCCAAACTCATACGTTCTTCTTCCAAGATTTCGAGTGCACGATTCTTTTGGAGGAGGCGGAGCTTCTTTTAGGTCTCCCAAAGACCAAAGAGAACAAAGAGAAGATAGCTTTGATGAAAGAGAGAATCACCGGTCAACAATTATTGACATCTATTATGAAAGATCCTTCAGAAGCTAAAGGATGTCTCACTAAGAAGGGGATCAATCTCACCAAGCTAGCCGAGTGGACGCTGTACGAAATTGATGATCTAAGAGAGGATGAAGCGGAGGATGTAACAAAAGCCTTAGTTACATGCCTAGCCGGTGCCTTATTCTTCTCTGCGCAGGATAACATCTTAGAAGATGACCAAGTTAGTGCCATATGCGCAATCTTCGAAGGTAAATCCATTAGCACTGCACTCTTAGCATATCTTTATAGTGGGCTTTCTGCAGCGTCTGTGGGCCGTCCTCCTTATGGATGTATGCTACTCTTCGCCTTATGGGTTGAACTTCACTTCAAGTTTGAGCACAGCAAGAAAAGGCCTTTGAATCCATCTCAAATTTACTTGAATAGCCCAATTCATTGCATAGCTAATATTGTAAAGTTCAATGAGCATATAGTTAACAAGGTTCCAAAACTCAAGACCCGAGCCGATTGGAGAGAGTATTTAAAGCTCATGACGTCCGACATATTCGACTCGTCTCCACTTGCTCTGGTTGGAAAACCTGTGTGGGTGCGCCGTGCAGCAGGAGCAGACCTTAAGTTGATTGGAGCCACCGAGTTCGTGCTGTACAATCCACATCGGTGCCTTACTCAACTTAGCTTGGGCCGTCGTGAATTCCCTGAGTTCTCTCCCACACTCCCGATCAAGAAGCGCGACTTGGAATCCGACGAAGATTATGAAGCCGTACAAATCATTACCACTCTATGGAATCTTGGCTTCAGTTACCGTGTAAAATCCTCTAAAGATAGAGATAGAGGATTGAAATTTCCTTACCTTAAAGGTCTTCATGAAATTCTTCCTTAAATGTCCTCTTTCTTTTTTAATCATGATGTAATAAAGAATTTTATTGAATAAAGAACAATTTTTATGCCTCAAAACCTTTCCTCAACTTTCTGTGAAGTGCACATGATTTTCCTTTAGAGAAAACTTGATTTTTCCTGAAAGTTGAACAGTTCGGGTTCTGTAAAAATGTAAAAAGCGTCCAGTCAGAAAGACGCCTTTCAATCATAATTCAATTTAAAAAGTTAAAACGCGTCTTCAGGAACTGACGCCTTTCAATAATAATTCAATTCCAGAAATTCAATTTAATCCTCAAAAACCCGATTTAAACCTTAAAACGCGTCTGGTCATGTTGAGGCCTTTAAACTCTCTCTCCTACTTTTTCTAGGATTATGTCATTAATTTCATGATTAATTGTCTGAAACGCGTCAACAGACTAAGACGCCTTTCATGATTTTCCTCTGTACAGCTCTGACGAAAATATTTAAACGCGTCCACCTATGTGGACGTTTTTCATTCAAATTCAAACTTCTGTCCCTGCCGGCTCAACTTTTGCGCCCTAAAAAGTGTCAACGTAGGTCGACGCCTTTAAGCCTTTCGTTAACAGACCCGCGAAGGCCCCCTTTCTTCCTCACTTTTCCAAAACCTTTCTCTTTCTCTCCTCTCTCCGGCGACGAACTCCGACGATCTCTCCCTCAAAAACCCCTCTTCTCAAGCCATGGAACGCGGTGAAGGCTCCAAGAAGACGAAAATCATAGCTAAGAGGCGGCGAAGGCAAGAAGAAGAAGCTCCCGAGGAGATCCCGGCGTTGTTAGCCGAGGCGGCGGCTTTTTTGGAGGAAGAACTACCTCCACCGGCACCTATGGCGGTGGAAGAAGAAGAGGAGGGCGACCTCCACACGGTAAGCTCCCTGTGGGTGTGATTGGATGAAGAAAAGAGGAAGAACGGGGTTCTTTCAAGAACCCGAAATCTGGACTTGAAAGGCGTCCAGACCAGGTGACGCCATTCAAAAAGCGTCATCATTGGTCGACGTCTTTCAAG
The DNA here is from genome assembly GCA_030544215.1 of Zantedeschia hybrid cultivar. Taxonomy (NCBI): domain Eukaryota; kingdom Viridiplantae; phylum Streptophyta; class Magnoliopsida; order Alismatales; family Araceae; genus Zantedeschia; species Zantedeschia hybrid cultivar. The sequence goes on from JARZZO010000013.1 coordinate 37,408,915, forward strand.
ATAAATTCCGGATTTTTAAATAGGAATAAAATTTTTGAATCGCGTCAAGGCATGTTGACGTGTTTTAAAAAACGTCCATGTGGGCTGACGTCTTTCAAAACAGAACTGATTTTTTTCTGTTTTTATTAATTACTGACCCTTTTTTTATGTTTTTTTTATTTGCAGGGAGTGATGAGGGCTAGGATTAGTTGGGATCTTGTTATAGGGGCTTATAGAGGGCTCCCGGATTTCCAAAAGGCGCGCCTGCGTCAGATGGGATTCGGTGAAGTGCTGGACATCGAGCCATTCTGGCTTGACTTAGTCCTCTTGCAGGTTTTGAGGGAGAGATGGCATGCGGAAAGCCGTGCTTTCCTAATGCCGTGGGGGCATATGATCCCCACCCTAGAGGATGTGGCCAGGATTACTGGCCTCAGGGTAGAGGGCCGACCTGTTAGTGGGGTGACTTACCCCAACTATCAGGGATTGACTGAGGCATTGTTAGGGATAGAGGTGTCCAGCATAGGTAGAGAGTCTAGGATGGTCCCTAGGGTAGAGGTAGAGGTTGCACTAGGATTAGATGAGCCCCGGCGTCGGTCTGACGAGACCCGGGAGGAGTTTAGGATTAGACTAGCCGAGTCATCTTCCTCAGTCTACTGTAGAGACCCTAGTCAGGTAGAGGAGGTAGATAGACAGCTCAGGGTCTTCTTAGTTTTCTTTTTCGGTCGGTTGCTCTTCGGTACAAAGGGCGACCATATCCACTGTAGATTTCTTTATTTGTTAGATGACCTAGATAGCCTAGGAGAGTATGCCTGGGGTGCAGCCCTTCTGGCTCACCTCTTCGCCGATTTATCCGCGGTCACGCCTGACCGTGAGACTACCATCAGTGGCTTCTCGCCATTTCTTCAGGTATTAAATTGTTTAATTATTTGTTACATGCAGTACAATATGATATGATGCTTCTTCTAACCTATATGTTCATGAATGCAGGTGTGGAGCTACTACTACTTCCCGCTCGGCAGAGCGAGGATTGTTCGCCCAAACACCGTCCCTTTTGCCTGCCGTTGGCAGCCGATTGTGGACACGGCTCCACAGCATCACCAGCTGACGGCCCTCCGCCGTCAGTTTCTGGATTATCCAGAACTTCTAGTAAACTTTAAACTTGTTTAATTTTATTAAATGCAATCTTTTATTCATTAAATGCAAGTTATTTATGAATGCATCTAACCTATATGCAGGTGATTTGGCGCCCATACCTGGGCATGAATGAGGAGGGTCAGCCGTGGGTGACGGCTGGCAGGAGGCGGTTTGGGAGGCAGATGTGGGTACATTGCCTCAATGAAATCGAGCCCCTCCGCCTCCGGCTAGTGATGAGGACCCTGGGCCTCCACCATGAGTGGATCAACGAGGAGGTCCCGGAGGGTGTAGGAAGGAGCATGAGGGGGAAGCAAGCCCTCACTGATTGGCGAGCGAAATTTCCTGAGCAATATGAAGACTGGCATCGCCGGGGTGTCAGAGTGGAGTCACGGGCGGAGAGTAGCGAGGCCTACCTCCAGCAGTACCGGGCCCACTACGCCGATCAGCTTCGGCTCCTCCGACCACTCGATGTAAGTATGCATTCATGCTTCTTTAATTTTATTATTATCTTGATTTATATTTGTGAATGAATGTATGTATGACATGCAGGATGCGCGTAATGCGGTCATCGTCGACCTCCGGGCCCGCCTACATGATGCGGAGGCCCAGCTAGAACAAGTCCAGAAGGAGTTATATGACCTGGTATGTATGAATGAATATGAATGCATGTTTTAATTAATTAATTGTTTTGGCGATTAACCACTGATAGTTGTCTTTCGGTGCAGCGAGCCGTCTATACCCAGGCGGCTCCTCCTACCCATGGAGCTTCGTCTTCCTCGTCCGCTGCTCATGATGCTGCCCTGGCTGACCTTCAGAGTCAGCTCGCCTCCGCCATCCACCGGGCTTCTCTAGCGGAGGAGGATCGTGCTGCTCAGGTAAGTTCTTCAACTTTTGAATTCTGAAATTGATTATTTGATTGCCTTGGACTAACAAAATCTTCCTTTCAGGTTGCTGAGCTTCAGGAAGCCCTTCAGAGGGCTGAAGCGGAGATAGAGCATGCCCGTGCTGCAGCGGCTCGTGCCGAGGCTGATGCAGAGCGGATCCGGGCTCTGGAGGAGCAGGTGGCCCTTCTCTCGACTGGAGATCTTGCACGCCTTCAGATTCGCCTGGAGGTTGTGACGGAGGAGAGAGACCGCGACCGCCTTCGACTGGAGGCTATGCAGGGTCGCTTGTCAGTTGCGGAGCATGAGCGCAAGATGGTGGAGGAACGGTATCAGCGAGCTCGGCAGCGTGCCCATGAGCGTGGTCTGACCAGTGCCTTCACTGCTAGTGCTGCTGTATCTTCCGGCCATGCAGGGCCGAGTGCGATGAGACCACCTCCACCTCCCAGCCGAGGGCCAGCACCGGATGCGCCTGACGAGGCCCAGAGCCAGTTGGACGAGGGCGGAGGGGAGAGCCAGCCTTGAGGGCTCATGTATCTTTTCTTTTTTCATGTATCATGTACAAAAACACCTTTTGATAATATATATGAAACTTTTGGCTCCAATCTTGTGTTCCTGTGTTTATCTTGCATCCTGTACATACTTAACAAACATGTTAAGTATCTATTTAGGCTTAGCCCCTTGCCTGACCAAATAAATGGTCAATCAATCTTTTCTTCAATAAATGGTCAAGGGGCATGGCCTTTATTAACAAAGGTAATGAGAATAATCAAACTTAAGTAAAAATGCAACATACAAGCAAACAGATGCTCACTGAAAATAAAAGGAATGAAACATACTAAATGCAACAAGCAGATGCTAACTGAAATATTTTTGTTGTTTTGAAATATTCATTTTTGTTTGGGGTTTTGAAATATATACTTTTTTTTCAATTTTGACATATGTATTTTTTTTGAATTTTTGAACACATGTATTTTTTTTGGCTTTTTGACATATGTATTTTTTTTTTGATTTTTTTGATATATGTATTTTTTTGGATTTTTGACATATGTATTTTTTTTTGATTTTTTTTTTTTTGATATATGTATTTTTTTTGGATTTTTGACTAAAAGATCAGCATGGTACTTGGATCAAAAGATCATATTCATTTATTAACTTCATTTCCAAATTATTCTTTAACAACTTAACTTAAACCCATCGTGTTTGAACTTGTGTTTCCATTCGTGATTCCATTTGATGATTTGACCCTTAGTCAATCTAAGCCATTCCTTAAGTTTGGAGTACATCTCTTTAGAAAGAAAAGATGAATAAGTTTAGAAAGCCCATGAGAAGGTTCCGAAGACTTAAAAAGATGTTCCTTTCCTACCCTAATATCCGTTGGGGTTCGGTCATTTCTTTCCGGGGTATTTATCGACCTTGCGTTCCCTTTTATTTCATTTCACGGCCTTGATGTAACGTTTGTAATGTAATGGCCTTTTGATTTGACATTTTGGCTTTTGCCTTTTTGCTTTTTCTTTTCTTCTTTTCTTTTCTTTTTTTCGGGACGGATCTCCCCTTTTTTTTTATGACGGCCTCCTACTAAGATGGCGGGTATTCTTGATAATCTATTCTAAGCCTCGTTCCGACATCATGGGCCGAGTATAAAACAGAATTTTGCTTCAAAAAGAATGATTTGTACTTTCCACTTTCGGTCAAGCTTTTGATATTCTTTAGGACTTGTCATCTCTTGTTACTCACGAATCAAACGTGTCAGTGTGTGCGGTAATGAGTTTAAAGTTAAGTTATCCAGACTGATAAGGAAATTTGAGTTTATAAATTTTCTGATTCCATTGGTCTTTGTACCATACTGATCGACTCTTTAACCTAAGGGTAGTATTTCTTAAGATGTAAACCATTCCAGGGATGTTTTAGCTCTTCTCCTTCTGCATTAACAAGACGATAAGCATTACCAGGAAAAGCGTGCGATACAACATAAGGTCCTTCCCAGTTGGGTTGGAGCTTAGAACGCGGACCACCAGGTTTTACAAAAATTCTTTTAACGACCATTTCACCGACTTTGAACTTACGTTCAATGACTTTCTTTTGATAAAAACGTGCTAGTCTGTTCTGATAAACTTTTGCATGATTAGCAGCTGACCATCTTTTCTCGTCTAAAAGTTCCAATTGAGCAAGGAGTGCTGAACGATGTTCATCAATAGAAAATTCCTTATTCAATTGTACTCTTAATGACGGTATGAGGATCTCATATGGAACTACCGCCTCCATTCCAAACGTTAAGAAATAAGGAATTTGCCCAGTAGGCGTGCGGATTGAAGTTCGGTAGGCCCATAGAGCCTCAACCAATTTTTCTGGCCAATCTGCGAATTTATTAGATTTACACGTTTTCTTGATGATTTTTATCAAAGTCTTATTTGTTGCCTCTGCTTGGCCATTGCCTTGCGGATAATAAGGAGATGAATGATGCAATGCAATTTTATACCTGTTACAGAGGTCCTTCAATTCCTGTGACACGAACTGCGGTCCGTTGTCGGTGACGATGGTGCTTGGAATTCCAAATCGAGTGATGATGTTCTTCATGATGAACTTGCAGACGGTTGATGCTTTGATCTCTACGTACGCTTTAGCTTCTGCCCACTTGGTGAAGTATTCCGTTGCCGTGAGAATGAAAGATTTTTGCTTGAATCTGGGTTACCAAGAGATCCAATAATGTCGAAAGCCCACATGGAGAAAGGCCATGGGGAAGAAACAGGATGGAGTGAAGATGCAGGAGAATGAATTTTGTCGGCGTGAAGTTGACACTTAGCACACCTACGAACATATCCTACACAATCTTCTTCCATGGTTGGCCAATAAAATCCTTGTCTAAGGATCTTCTTTGCTAACATCTGTCCATTGACATGGCCACCACAAACTCCACTATGAGCTCCTTCCATAACCTTCCAAAGTTCATCTTCGTCTAGACATCTCAGAAGAACTCCATCAAAACCTCTCTTATACAATGCTCCTCCAACTAGGGTGTATCGTTGAGCAACTCTCCTGATAGCTCTCTTCTCCTTAGTTGTAGCTTCCTCAGGATATGATTGATCTTCACAATATTTTGCAATTTCATAATACCATGGCTTCTGTTCATCATCCATCTCTTCTAACAGCTCTATCAGCATGATTTCTCTTTTTTCAATGATATCTCCGTCTCTGACTTTCTTCAGCAATTTCTCCTTAGTTCTAAGAAACGAAGGATCTTTCACGGCGGGTGAAAGACGCCTGTGAACTATGATTGATTCGGATTGTTTGCTGATTGGAAAACCAAGAGATGAGGCAAGTGAAGCTAGAGCGTCAGCTAAGATGTTTTGATTCCTAGGGACATGGACAAAGATCAATTTCGTGAAAAGCTTTGAGTAAGCAGAAGTAAGTTCCTGATAAGGCTTGAGCTTGGGATCGAGAGTTCGATACTTGGTCAGCACTTGGCGAAGAATTAGTTGGCTATCACCTACAATCCTGAGTTTGGTAGCACCATGGAAATGAGCAGCCTCGAGACCAGCAAGGAGTGCCTCGTATTCAGCTATATTGTTTGTGACTGGAAAATCAAGCTGAAAGGCTTGTGGAATGGTGACACCTTCAGGTGATAACAGAACAATACCGATCCCTTTTCCATGAGAATTCAGAGCTCCGTCAAAATGCAGAGTCCACATATCATCTCTGATTTGATTTACGGACATCAGTTCCTCATCCGGAAACTCTGATCGCACTGGATCAAATCGGGGAAGGGGATGATGAGCTAGATGTTCTGCTATGGCATAGCCCTTGATCGCTTTCTGCTGAATATAGATGATGTCGAATTGAGATAGAAAGCTTTGCCATCGTGCTAACCTATCAGTAAGAACAGATTTCTCCAGAAGGAATTTGATCGGATTCATCCTAGCGATGAGATGGACTTCATAGGCCAGAAAATAATGCTTTAATTTCTGCACAACCCAGACCAATGCTGCACACGTTTTCTCCATCGCCGTATATCTCTGTTCAGCGGGGTTGAGAAGTTTAGAGAGATAATAGGCTGCCCTCTCTTTTCCTTCTTCATCTTCTTGTGCTGGGACAGCCCCCACTGCATCATCCAGGACTGAAATATAAAGTATCAATTGTTTGCCTGGAGATGATGGTCTCAGAACAGGAGGACTTGCTAAATAGTTTTTTAATCCATCGAATGCCTCCTGACACTTATCGTCCCAATCGAATCTGACTCCCGGCTTGGTAAGCTTGTAAAACGGCTTACACCTTTGTGAGTGCTGGGAGACAAAACGGCGAATAAATTGCAACCTTCCGATTAATCCTCTCAACTCTTTCAAGTTTTTAGGAGGTGGCATTTCTCTAATAGCCTTCGCCTTGTTAGGATCGATCTCAATTCCCCGTTTACTGACGATAAATCCAAGCAATTTTCCTGAAGATACCCCGAATACACATTTCTTGGGGTTCATCTTTAACTGATATTCTCTCGATCTTTCTAATACCCTTGCCAAAACTTTGGCGTGCTCAGCCTTTGTTTTCGATTTAACCAATAAGTCATCCACATACACTTCCAGATCTATATGCATCATGTCATGAAATATTGCCATCATGGCCCTCTGATAAGTGGCTCCAGCATTCTTTAATCCAAATGGCATGACAACATAACAGTATGTTCCCCAAGGTGTAGTGAATGATGTTTTCTCTTGATCCTCTTCTGCCAGCTTAATCTGATTATATCCAGAAAATCCATCCATAAATGATAACGTCTCATAGCCAGCAGTGTTATCGATGAGTACATCAATATGAGGTAACGGAAAATCGTCTTTAGGATACGCCCGATTCAAATCGCGGAAGTCAATGCAAATTCTGACCTTCCCGTCCTTCTTCATAACCGGGACTATATTGGCCACCCATTGCGGATAGAGGACAACTCTAATAAATTTGGCTTTATGTAACTTGTCGACCTCTTCCTTCATCTTTAAAGCCATTTGTGGGTGGAATCGCCTTAATTTCTGCTTGACAGGGCTAGCTCCTTCCTTTAATGTCAACCTGTGTTCAACTAAAGATGAGTCTAACCCCGGCATATCTTCATAACTCCAGGCGAAAGTGTCCTTATAGTATTTTAGCACTTGTACCATTGCCTTCTCATTCTCTGAAGAAAGATTTTTACTGACGAGGACAACCTTAGGTTCGTCTTCAGTCCCTAAATTAATTTCTTTGGTGGGCTCTTCTACGGCAGCTGAGGGTTCATCAAATCTCTTCACTCCACTGACATATGCCTCAGCCGCGTCCTCGTCATCTTCCTCAATGGGGTCCTTTTCATGTACTAATTCATATACCCCGTACCCATCATTGACTGACTCATCGTTCTTACAATCTTCTGGCATCGGAATTGGATTTTCTAGAAACTGAGGGATCAGAGAGCAAGAAAAGCACTTATCAGCTAAGTCCTGGAGGTATCTATCCGGAATTTGCCTACCCTTAGGCTTCCTAGACTTCCTAACCTGACTAATCTGACTAAAATTAGACTGCCTAACTTCACTATCATAGCCTAACGAAGATGAAGCAGGATAGAAATCCTGGGATACAAGTGGAAATACAAGAGAATCCTCCCGAGGGGAGGGACAAAGTAGATCTAGAAGAGAATCTTGACCGAAGGACCCGCGCGGCGGGGTGCAATCGGACAAGTAAGATGTTTCCTTGATGAGGATTTGGGAAGAATTTGTTGCCGAATTGGCGTTTTTTTTTGGACAATGAAAGAATTAAACGTAAAGCAAGAATGAATACTAATGGGAGGGGAATCAAACGGAGGAAGTGGCACCAAGGCCAGAGGATTAGGGGGATCATATAGTAATATGTTCCAGATCAGATTATACAACCTCTCTAGATCGAGAGGAGGTTGTGGTATAATGTCCCGAGGGGACAGAGTAATCATGATGGGCGGAGCCCGTGGAATATCTTCAATTATGACCCGCGACCAAGTCGGGGTCAAGAGTAGTGTACGAAAAAGAGTATGGAGCATGAAGACATGTGAAGGATATGTCCCCCTCCAGAGCAAATCTGTTGTGTAACCAGCTTCATAGGGGTCATCTGGTTCCCCTTCGTCAGTCTCTTCAGATAGCAGTATCCGCTTGTCAAATATGGCACCAGGGCTTTCAATCAGTTCATCAATCTGCGGGGGCCACTTAGGTTCTGCAGGATCTAGGAATAGTCTGTTCAGTGCAATATAGAGGTCCCTCAGGTCGAACCACCTGTACCACTCACATTCGGGATCATGGAATTTCCTCCTTTTCATAGGCCGCAAAGCCTCCAAGGATTGGTACGTAAGTAGTTCAGAGCAATGTCTGGCCAAGTCCCTCCCATATATGTCATGGAAGTCAAAACATGAAGTAATGACCACCGTATTGTCGTGGCTAAGTATGGGCCCTTTCACAAAGTGCGTACACAGGGTCCATGTTAGGGGTTCTCGGCCTTCTTTGGGTGGTGTAGACATTGCCTCCCAGATCTTCGGACCTTCTTTGATCTCTGCTTTCTGAACTGGATTTTGCTTCAGTTTTATTGGCCTATAGCCCAGACCACTTCCAGGTGCTGCTCGATGATTTCTGACAGGAGTGGTCCTGCCTTGCAATTGTGTGCCCAGACCTTTCCCAGGCTCGTAGCCGTTCTTCATCATGATCCTCCATCCTGGGGTACTCATGCACTTCCCCCTTTTGATAGCATTTAATGGGTATGGAGAAATAGTAGCGGCTTTTAGAGGATCAGCCACTGGACGGTAGACCTGTAGTACCGACAGAAAAGGTTGTCGGCCAGGTAGGACAGCAGATTTAATGTTCAAGGTATGAGCAGCAGCAAGGATCGGCATGCTCGTCACTTTAATAATTCGTCCTTTATAAGGGAATTTGAGGCATTGATGATTCGTAGAGGGAATCGCCTCAAGAGTTTTAATATAAGGACGACCTAAAATGGCATTTATGGAAGGGTCGATTTCTAGGATGTGAAATTCGACCTCTGCATGACTTACAGGGCCCAACTCCACCTTTAAATAAACCATTCCCAGAGGGGAACGGGTAGAATTGTCATATGCTGTCACTGAGATGGGGCTGGGCAGCCATTTCTCTTTGGGCACACCGCATAGCTCCAGGGTCTTCGGGGGTAAGACATTGATCGAAGCTCCTGTGTCGACCAGGCATGCATCCACGGCCTTCTTACAGATGTTGACCGTGATGCTCAGAGCCATACTTCTGGCTGTCGGCGGTGCTAGTTCCGATGTATGAAATGTTATGGAGGGCTGATCCCCCTGAGGAACTAGTAGTGCTGCAATTTTCTCTACCGGCACGTCTTCATTGACCATCACCTTCTGCAGATATTCCATTAAAGCTTCTTGGTGACTCTTGGATCTTTTGATCAGTTCGAGTATAGTGATCTGTGCCGGTGTCCGATCCAGGTGTTTCAACAGGTCATATTGAGTGCCTGGTGCACTCTCTTCATTATGGGCTTCCTCAGTCGGCTGTGATGGGCCGTCTCTAACCGTGGACTGAGGGAAGACCTTGTTGAAAATCTTTCCACTCCGAAGCGCGTGTTCCTCAACCGTGGAGGATCCGGGTGACACTTTAAGTACCGCAGGGTTGGATGGTGCGGATGGCGTAGAGGGTCGGTAGGTAGGTGATAGCGTAGGGTTAGGTGGTGATGGCGCGGTGCGGATTAGAGGCCTAGAGGGTTGGATGGTGGATGTGTAAGTGGTTGGCGAAGTGGGGAATGGTACGCGTAATAGCGGTCTAGATGGTAAGGGCATATCTGGATAGGCGGTGGTGGTAGCGGGTGAAGTAGGAAACGGTACGCGTAATAATGGCCTAGATGGTAGGAGGGGTGCGTTATTGGTTTGCGGGGGGTTATATGATGGAGGCGTAGTGGTGCGGGGCGTAATGGGTCTAAGGAAGGCGGGTAATGGTAATGGGTTATTGGGCGTGGGTGAGTGATATGTGGGTGTGGGTATAGGGGTGATAGTAACGGGTTGTGGCCTTGGTATGTGGATGGTGCGGCGTGGTGGTCGCTCTGCGGTACTTTGAACGTGACCCGTTGAACAAAGAGAGGAAGAGTCCTCTATTCTCCACTGCTGCCCACGACCAGCCTCAGACTGGCTGTTCGTCAGAATGGGAGCAACCTGGTTTTGGTTCTGGTGCTCCGGGAGTGGATTCTGCACTATGCCCATGTTGGGTGGTGCTGCTGCTTGTGCCGGTGGTCTTGCTTGCTGTTGCTGCTGCTGCGGTCTCCTCGCCTTCAGGGCTGTTATGTACTTTTTCATTTCCTCCCAGTCTATGCCGCCCTGCTCATTGAGATCATGAATATAATCTCTGAACTGAAAGCAGGTGTCAATGGTATGCCCAGGTTGCCTGTGGAAGTAGCAATACCTAGACGTATCGGCATTTTGAGGCCAGACGGCCTTCTCCCTCGGCAAAACTAAGGCATTGGCTGCCATTAAAGCGCTGAAGATATCCGCCAAGGATTCTGGGAGGGCCGGGTACTCTGCCCTTTTCGGGCCTGGAGGTCTCCTTTGTTGGTTGTAGTCACCAGGAGGAGGGACATTGTGGTACGCCGGCGGTGCGCGCGGCTGGTACTGTGGCTGTGGCTGTTGCTGCTGCTGATACTGCTGTTGCCGTTGCGGCTGTTGCTGTAGCTGTTGCTGGTTCTGATTCGGCTGCTGGGGCCGCTGGTACTGCTGTTGGTAATGGGGGTTCTGCTGCTGCCTGTGCCCCTGTTGGCTCGGCTGTGGTGGCCTCTGGTACTGCTGCTGATTCCTCACAAACTGGGGCGAGTTATTGTTCATGGTACTGACTTGCTCGTGAGAGAGCGTGCCCTCAGTAGTCGGACCTGTGCTGGGAGAATTCGGCACGGCAGGCTTCCGAGGTGAAGGCCTGCTAGGTCTGTGAGGATCAAAGACGCTAGAGAACGTAGCGTCTTTGAAGGCATTCTGGCGGTACCGTGCTCTTTCATAGAGCTATGCCATATTAGTCAAGTTGTTCAAGGAGAGGACTAGCTTGAACTGGGGCGTGGCGTTAGAAATTAACATTTTCACTTGTTCAGATTCGGACAAGTGATCTTTTACCTTTTCAGCCAGGCCCCGCCACCTGTCAGCGAAATTGACAAACTCCTCATCCGGTTTCATCTTTTCTGCAATGAGGTCCGTGATAGACAAGGAGGGTGCAACTCTGTCCTGGTATCGTTGGATAAATTTGCGTGAAACGATACCGTAATCCTCTACTTCGGAGGGTTCCAGAGAAAAGAACCACTCGAGGGCTGGTCCCTCTAGAGATCTCCTGAACAAGAAGGCCAACGACCTCTTGTCATTCTGCCAGAAAGAGGATTCGTACATGAACTCCTTCAGGTGCGTGAAGGGGTTACCAGTACCGTTATACTTTCGATACACTGGCATTTCAGAGGGTGGCAGATGGAATACTGGCAGGCTCGGTAGACTGATTTCTGGCACAGCTTTAACCCCCATCATCTTCTGAAGATTGTTGAACTGTTCATCCATGCGCTCCATCTTGGCCAGCAACGCTTGCGTGGTCAGATCTGCCTGGGGAGGAGGAGGAGGTGGAAGTACTTGATAGGCCTGCTGCCTAGAGTACGTTGGACATGGAGGACAATAAGGATGAGGTCCGGCAGAGCTTCCGCCATGCCCGAGGGCATTTTGATAAATAGGCGTTTGCGGTCTAGCCGGTTGCCTGGATGATGAAAGTTGTGGCCCAGTTGGCCGAGAAGTAAGATGAAGGCCTTCCATGGCCTGATGGATATAAGGAGGAGGAGGAGGAGGTTGTTGAGTAACAACGGGGGGAGCCATAGGGTTTGGCTCAGCAGGCTGCATGGGTGCCTTCCCCTTCAAGATAGACTGGATGGCCTCGAACTGCTGAGGGTCCAGTCGGGAGGCAAGAACTCCCAGGGCATTGACAAGATCCATAGGATCGGAGGATGAAGGATCATGCTGATTCATGTCCCCCTCTAGATCAGGATTAGGGATCACATATTCATGCGGAGGAAGATCATGATATTGATCGTGTGGATGAAAAAGAGGAGTTCGGACATTCCTGTCATGTCGAACTGGAATGGGGACAGAATTACGAGAGGCATCAGCATCTCTCCCGTTCTCATAATTGAAGTCTGAATCGCGAGGGGCATTAGCATCTCCCTCGTAGTTGATGATGGCGTCTTGGGCCATACTCAAGTCTCTGCCTAATCGCAGCAACATGATGTTAGATTCTCTTTTCAAAGATTTAATCAAACAAGTTGCACAGAGATTAATCAAACAAGTGGATGCTTAACGTGATTTTAGGGTTCCTTGTTGAGTTATTTGAATTGGATTAAACCACAATTTCGCTCAGGGAAGGATCCTAGTTTCAGTTCAGTTTCTACCGTTATTCTCTAGGGTTCTCTCTCACAACGCTTTCGGAATCTAGCCGGGACTTCAATTGGTACAACCAGCCCGATGATCAAGGAGGAATACCTTGATTTTGGGGACTTATGGAGGTCTCAACGTCAACTTCTCTAGTCTGATCAAGGGACCAACCCAATCAGAGAGAGTTGCTGACGTCGAGTAATGTGTTCCTAAGAAGAGGAGGATTTTCGCCTCAATGCGTATGCCCTGCGACCTGGATAGCCTCTAATGCTTAATAAAATAATGGGTAGCTAGCATTCAAAACACAGAAATCTGGAAACTGAAAAATAATTAAGAAACTGTTTGAATCGCGTCGATGATAGTCGACGCTATTCAAAACAGAACTTAATTCTTTCGCAGAAACAGCTCTGAAAAATAACTAAAAACTGTCTGAATCGCGTCGATGGTGGTCGACGCTATTCAACACAGAACTTAATTATTTCGCAGAAACAGATGCAAACAGCAGAGAAAGCCTGGAGGCTAAAAGGCGTCTGGATGTGCTGATGCTGTTTTGAAACGCGTCAACGTTCCTGGACGCTTTTTAGTTCGCAGAAACAGATTTCCAGGAGGATTTTCTGGGTCGAATCCTCCTCAAACAGGGTAAAATGCAGTAAACAATCGACTCATGCAAAGATTTTTAGTTTCAGATTTTAAACAGGATGATTTACTAACTAAACAACTAGGAAATCACTCAATCACACATCATTTTTATCACAAAAACAGCTTTTTCTGAACTAATCAAGGGGAGGGCAAGATCTTGCCGCTGGGGTGTGCACGTGGTGTACAAGGGAAATTAATTAAACTAAACACTCACCAATTGGTGAGGACGTGTCGAAAGACACAAATGGTGCACCGTGGGTGCCCGATATGATGATAGCAAGAACAAAAAGAAACTAAAAGACGGCGAGACCAAGTCCCACCGTGATCGCCAAAAGAGAGCTGTAGGTGCTGAAAATGCTCGTGTGATTAATATGGAAAAGCTATGTTGTTTAGTGTAAACTAACCTATTAAAAACAGCAACTAAAGTGCAGTGATCGCCAGAAACTTTTAACTAAAAAGCTTCAAAAGAGATTTGATCGCCTACCTGTTTGAACGCGGAAGAATGAGTCCTTGGTTCCCCTCCTTCAGTCGGCTGAAGAAAGAGAGCCATTTCTTTGTTCTTTTGTTCTTGCTGTTGAGGTTGAGGATCGTCCAGAAGTTCTTCTGGCTTGGTGCTTGATTTCCCCCTTTTGATCTCTTGTTGTTGTTGTTGAGTGCAGCAGAGACAGAAACAGAAAAATAAAGAAGAAACACTGATGAGAATTTAAGTGAAAGTAATATCAAAACTAACCATGATGTTAAACATAATTAAACAGCAACTCACTTGTTTAATGGCTTTGAAACCCCTTTAAAACAAATGGGTTTTGGAAGATTGATGCTGTGGTGTGTGTTGCATGAAGTGAATATGAGAATGAAACTAATGAAGATGTAGAATGAAATTGCAGAAATGAAAAACTTATGCCCAGTTGGAGCCTTGAAGAGATGAAGATCTTGAAGGGGATGCCGACTTCTGGAAATGGCAGCGCTCCGGCGTTCCGACGTGGTTGCTTCGATCTTCAAACCACTATAACGCTATGGCTCAACTCAACTTAATTATCTCTCTCTTTTTTTTTAACTCTTTGAGATGCAAGGTATTTATAGGCATTTTCTGCGTTCACGATTAACATAGAAAAATCTAGGATTTATCTACCTTAACCGACAGATAATTACTGATTAATTCATCTTTATCTGTAATTATCTAAAACGCGTCCACCTAGGCTGACGCCTTTCAGATTAATTAAGATAAGGATAAATATCCGGAAAAACTTATCTTTATCTTTATTAGCTAAAAAGCGTCCACGTGTGTAGACGTCTTTTACCCTAATTAAGATAAGGATAAACATCCGGAAGAGAAGTTAAAACAGCTTAGGAAACCTAAAACGCGTCGACTTTAACAGACGCCTTTTAGCTAATTAATCAATTGATTAAAATTCAAATTTAAACGCTAAAATAGGAATAAACTCTAAATCGCGTCCACATGGGTCGACGCCTTTTAGGATTCTTCATATTTTAACTAAAATTTGAGCTAAAATCAATTCAATTGATTAACTTAAAACATGTCTGTTAAACCCGACACTTAAAAGATCAATAAAAATTAATTAATGATTAATTATCAAACCATTATGAGGCATTATTATATGATATGAAATTTACTTGAAATGATGTCAAAATTAGCGTGTCTACAGTATACACTTATGTACCAAGAAATATCCGCCTAAATTCCTAGCTTGACTGCGGCAGATCTCAAGTGCCACCATGAAGGATAGTTCTAAGTAGAGCTCTTTCCAATTCAGCAAGGTGTAGGTCTCAATTGTCAGCCATAAAATGAGGTGGCACGAAAGAAACAAAAAAAAACAAAAAAAAAAAGGTAGACTGAAAATGGAATTTAAGGTTTTTGCATTAGCCTCCTGTCGTGCATCGCCACAATGACTTAACAGTGAATTTTTAACATAACTTGTAGACATCCAATCTACTACAAAACGCATGTTAAATTTGTCACCTTCTCATTACACTTAAAACTGAGTGAAGCATCCAAACTTTACGTGTTACCCTTTTCTCATGTGCCAAATTTTGATTCTATTTGAGTGGTTCTAATATGGAGTGCCCATATGGGCTGCAATATAGATTCATATCACACTTTCCATGAACTGGCAAATTTTCATATAATATTACAGCAAGGGAGCCTGGTTCAGTTTCGGGCACTAGAATAGAATCCATTCTTACACATTTTGAATCTCCGGCTGTCCTTGGTCTTAATATGGCCGTCAAGATACTAAATTATAGGAATATGCCCAAACAAAGGTAGATTACTTTGCAATATGGCCTGCCTGTTATGCTCCTCATCTATCACCTATTTAGTATAGTTAGCTCAATAGAGCTATGATTTCTCTGTAGTGCTGTACTGGAACTGTCTAGCTCAGTAGATATGGAGGGTCTTCCTTCTGGGTGTCCAGTTTCCACAGTGGAAGATTCATGCGTATTAGGTAGGTGAATATCAGGGACATCAGCCACAGGCATCGAATCCACAGCTTCTACAGAAGCAGTACTAGTGCCATGGCAACCATTTGCAGTAGGTACATGCCTCCTGAGAATGTCTGGGTCCATCTGGACATAGTGTCTTACCCATGAAACTATTCTTCCCCAGAGGGGGCTTCCAGAGGACATGGTTCTCAGTTCATCCCAGTGCTTGTTGATGTATTTGCCAATAAACGTGAGGAATGCTAATGCAGAAATAGTGCCACTGACAATAAAGAGACCAGAGAAGCTACTCAAGGACAGAGAGCTCGAGCTGATGGCCGGATTTGTGCTCGAACAGGTTGTCTGGTCCCCAAACCATTTCTTCTCAACTGGTGTCAATTTGTTCATCTCGGTCGCATTTAAAATGGCCCTTGATATGTCAGGCACCAGGGTGGATCCCCTAGGAAACACCTGAAAAAGCATCGAAGAGGACATCAAAACACAAAAGGAGATGTGCAGAAATTCAAACCTACTAAGATGTTTGAATCACTCAAGGAGTAACCATGGATGAAGCACTCCCATCTATTAAGGGCATGTTGGGTGAAATCTCACCTTGGAATCCACTTTTGACTTCTATCTTCTCATGAAAGATAGCATTGAGAAATAAATCCAACGAGCCTGAGGTTTAGTCTCATATAGGATTCTTTGTGGGCATGTTTCCTCTATATATTGTTGATAATTCCTTCAACTCAATGCTTAGGGTTTGGGTCAGAGTTTGGCCCTTTAACATGGTAGCAGAGCTGAGCCTTTCCCGATGGGCTGTCCATTTCAGATTCTACTCCACCCGACCTGTTCATAGCACCACTGATGCCATAACCATCTGGATTTGGTGTCAAGGGTGTTGAGGTTTAGTCTAATATCGGATTATTTGTGGGCATCCTTCCTCTATATATGTTGAGGATTCCTTCAACTCAATGCTTAGGTTTTGGGTGGGAGTTTGGGCATTAAGGCTTTAACAGTTACGTAGACCCATTATTCCCTCCCAGCGCATATTTTTCCCTCTAATAAAGACCCATCCAATTTTGAATTTCCAGTTGGGTGTTAAAAGATCACACAAATGGTTCACGGTCTAATATTTCCCCCTTAAAATAATTGAACTAAAACATGTGGAGGCCAAAAGTTTTTCCAATTGGAAGTGGTGAAAAATCTATTTCCTCTTCTTTCTCACATTTTGTGCTCAAATTTGAATTCTCTGGCAGTCCGTCTTTGTTCTTGTGATGAGTTACAACCAGTGAAGAATTCCTATTTAATTGGAAGCATAGGTCATGAAAAAATTTCAAATACATTTCTTCTGAATCTCTGATCTACAGGTCTAGCAACATCTAGTTAGATACTCATCAAACACAGAAAGGTCCTATGTTTGTGTGATGGTTGAGAAAGAAAACCTAAATACTATAACAATTGTCATAATGTTATTTGACAAATTCAGCAAGGTGATAGTGAAACTCACAAATCCAAAACCCCTACTATTGAGTACAGGTCCAAAGATGCTGTAGGTAGAACACCGCTTTGTGAGGAAAAGTCTGATGTATGGCAGCTCATCAAATATTGCAGCAACTCCACCATTGTGGCTTCCCTTTGAGAGGGCATCCTCATATTCATCTGGGGTGACATAGCCCCTGAGCTTTGATCCATCAAAGTTGAGCTGCCTCAGGAGGTTTTCCACAAAGGAGCCATGTTGGTAACCAACATAATCTCCATTCTTTACAAGGTCTGTCAAACTGGGCGGCTGAAGCTGCTCAACTGTAAGCATCGATGTCAAGCTTGCCGTGTAGCTTGATGAGAGAATGAGCACAACAAACACCCAAAGAATCACGACAAACCGAGAAAAGTTACTCTGGAGTCTCTCCTCTGAAAGATACATGAATTAGGAAATGTGAAACAAGACGTCATCTTGAAATTCAAGTAGAGGAAGGTGGTGTATACTTAACTATGAGCAAAGACAAGTGTTGAGAAGGTGAAGTAGAAGATGGTGCGGAACTGTTCACATGGTGGACCTCTGAACTCCAAGTTGATCCTCTGTTCAATGGCCCATATGACGAAGCCAGTGAAGCAGAAGGAGGCCAAGCTCCCCATCCATAGGTCTACTCTAAGTGGCTTCAGGAATATCCAGCCATTCGTGTTTCCATCTCTTCGAGTTCGAACAATCATCCATACTCCTGTTTCTGTGTATGGTAGTGTGAAATCAACATAAAAGGATCGATTTGCCATGATGGTTGTATCCCCAACAACAGCATCATATCTCTGTTTATAGCCCATTTTAGTTAGTAGCAGATAGGGAAGATGGTGAGGAGAGGGAGAAAAAAAAATGTAGGAAAGGTGGTGAGGGGAGGAGGAAAAAAAAGAGAATTCCCTGTTAAGAGTCATTGTTTAACTTGTACCTGGTATCAAGAGGTTACCTGGAAAAAGACCTCATTTATGAGGTCATTGTAAGACCGTGTGGTCCAGCGTCCATGGATGTCAAGTGGCACATATTCATAGTCAACAATATAAGGAAGACTCATCTTCATTATAGTGTCAAAGACGTCGATGCAGTATCCACTCACCACTGTTGCACCAGTGACAAGATCACGTTCCACATTCACCAATTCTGTAAAGCCGAGCTTCATAGGAACAGCAATTCTCAGCTTCTTTCCACTTGCTAATAGTTCCCAACCTCTTGATGCATATCTTGAATCCCCAGGCCATAAAATCTTTTCTTGATCCATCACCAATTGTAAATGTGTGTTATTAGAAGTACTTGCACTAAGGGTTGAGATTCCATGGGCTGGCGACCATATCCCTACATTTCTCTTCTTTTTCCCTGCTACATTGATTATCTGAAATGAGGAAGACTTCAATTGCCCACCTGCCATATGGATTTCCCCACTCTGGCCACTAAATTTTTCATTTGAGATCACCTTGAGAAGTCTTTGACTGAACTTCGCTGCCGAGTTATCTGAAATTTGAGCTCCAACACCCACCTTCTCTGCAGCCCTCGCAAGTGCCCAGACTGCATCATATGCCCATAGTCCAAAGATGTTTAGGTTTCCCAGTTCAGTGCCTGGATTCTCTTTGCGAAACTTTGCTCTCACACGAGCTGTAAAATTGTGAAGTTCTACTGTATTTGGTATGTAAGGCCTCACACCCAAGACACCTTCCATGGAATGAACAACTACAGGATCTAAAGAATCTAAGAAATTTGTTAGTGAATCTGTGATGATCCAGATATAACCATTTCCCATGAGTCCCACCTCTTTTGCCTTCAAAAATAGGCGGGAACCAAGGAATGCTGGCATGTGCACAATGAACACGTTAATTTGCATGTTCAACAACTTATAGAGTTCTTTCTCAATCTGATCATCACTAGCAGAAGGGGAAATCAGACTCTGGTATGGAACATGAATACCTACTTCATGGAGTGTATCAACTAGATAAGGTAAAAATGCAGCCCCGTGATTGGTGCCCTCGCATAATGGGACAACTTCCTTCAAGCCAAAGTAGTTCATGATGGATGAGATAACATTCACCTGGCAGGCATCGTGAAGTGCTGTTCGAATGAAGTATGGTTTCTCAGAAGGTGAGAGAGAAGGACTTGTTGCTGAGAATGATATGATTGGGACCTGAGCTTTGCTTCCAAAATCTGCTATGAGCTCAGCTTGAGCTGATCTCATGGGTCCTAAGATTGCTTGAACTTGCACATTTCTCAACAGGTCAAGAGCTGCATCCATAGTAGGAAAGACACAAGTGATGACAGCTACAAGGATGAATGAATAATATCGACTCAAAAGATATGACCTTCAACCAGTTTCACCACTGATCTACCAGAAAAGAAAAATTACAAGAATACATTTGAGGAGGGGACAAGAGAGATGGATACCTGCCCATGCTGCACCAGCTTCATCTTCCTCGGAGTCCCTGGTGTGAATTACCAATCTTGTACTGTAGTTGCTGTTTATGGAATAGAAATCATCAATAGCCATGGATATGGTGGTGTGGCTCATCCTCCCCAGAGGAGTCTTCATATCGAGAACAACACCGACATGAACTGATGTTGCATTCGAAGCCATCCCCAGTTTCAGGGGCAAAGCAAGGAAACATATGCATAGAAGGAGTGGGAAATAAACCATCTTGAAGAATGAAAAGACTTTTGAGAACTCCAATGCACAAGAATGATGTCTTGCCACTCTTCAGACTCCAGGATGGACCAAGAAAGCTATAAGCTATGCCGGCGTCCGAAACCAAAAGCCCATATGGAACTTATTCAACTGGTTGACTTCTAAAGGAAAAGTTGTGTATATTCTAATCTGTATCATTTCAAATTCTTAAACAATTACCACGGTAACCTTTCTTTCCTTCTTATTCTTTGTATCATTTCTTAATTTTTGTGTAAATAAGCCTGTGGGATGTTGAAATGGCTGTAGTCTGTAGAGTTGAGATGCATACGAGAGGTAGAGCGGCATGTCAATTGTATAAAGATTGCCAGATGAGAAGAAAGTCTCAGGTTTCACCTCTACCTATTGCTCCACACCAAAAGGCCGTTTCCTGGCAAGCACATGGACCCGGTGACTTCTGAGCTACAAATAAATACATGCTGTTTGACCGACGCATCAAATCAAATTGCTATTGTTCTGTCTAGAGTTTAATCTCACATCAGTTGTCCTACAATGGAAACCATGTGCTCAGCAGACAGGTCTCTCTCACTTCTGTCTATTTTTTTTTTTTTCTAGTAAAAGGACAAAACCGTCATGTCAAGAGTCAAAGTAAACAATACTTCGGAACATACATATGTCCCCCAAACTTCCTCCCGTGGGATTCAACTGTGTTAGAGAGACGCCGAGATCCTCCTCTTAACAAATAGTGGAAGCTCCATGCGTACCATCCAGGCCTATTGAAGCCTGCGAACGCCGCCGTCCATTTGGACGAAGTCTCCCTTGCGCATTTCGTCGAACATGTAGGCGGCATGGGGTTTCTCGCCGTTGACGGCTCTCCGGACGAAGTCTCTCTTGCGCATTTCGTCGAACATGTAGGCGGCATGGGGTTTCTCGCCGTTGACGGCTCTCCGGAGGAGCTCACATGGACCAGCCGTCGCCGCCGCCCGCTCATGCCCTTTGTTGGACCAATCAAGGAACGGCAATTTTACGAGGATGTAACGGCGCGTGACGTGGCATAGTATATACCACACTCGCTGGATGACAAAGGTTGAACAAGCAATGTTTCTGCACATACCTGCTGCACCGCGGACTATTACTGCATGTCTTCATAGGAATGTAGCAAGATCATGTTAAGAAAAAAGAAAAAGAGTACACTTATTCCACTGTAGCAGGCAGTACAAATAATTATTTTTCATATTTTTATGCCATTTTTTTTCTTTCAATCTGCTATCCTGTTTCTCTGGCATTTAATGTAAAAATTGAACAGTAAAAAGCGAATCAGGTGGGGGAACCAACCTCATCTCAACCATCTAATGAGAGTGACACTGGACAACATAAAAGAGTTGCACCGGTCATTGTGATTGTGGTGCTCTTACAAATAATCGATGTAGGATTATTATATAGTCGCTCTAACACTTACTCTCAATGCTAATATGAGTTGTGAACATTAGATGAGATGAAGTAGAGCAAATTAGATGATAAATTTGAGTCTAGCTCCTGTTCTAATATCATCTTATAAATTACAAAATCCAGATGTTGAATTTGAAAGACTCAAGATCATAAACATTGGCCACAATTGAAACCGATGTAAGACTATTATATAGTCGCTCCAACAGATGCAGTGGAGTAGACACACGACCTCTCCTTTCGAACTTGCTAAAACGGCAAGGTGGTGGGAGTAGTGTTTGTTCCCACCCGCCGTTTAGGTGGAAGCATCTCGCCATTTAGGCAGATGCTTCGCATTTCTCATTTATTGGGGATAAATTTTTACATTAAATAACAAATTTTTTATTTAATTAGGTCGCAATTTCAGGTCAACTTTATCATTACTAAAAGAAATAGTTTTAAGGACTACATCCAAACGCATGAAATACAAACAACTGATGGGAATTGAACTTGTGACTAACTAAAATGAGAAAATCATAATATGTCAATTGAGTTAACCCAAATGAAGTATGCAGGCAAATGTATTTCTTACAGTTTTGAATTTTGCAAGAGTACATATGCAAGACCCGATAATAAATTAAGCATAAATCTTATTGTGTTTCAGGATTAACTAAAGATTGTAGGAGAAGGGATGGCACATGGAAGCAGCTGCCCCACAGAGCTTGTTAAGGCCCTTCCTTAGTCTCATTCATGAATAGAAGAGGAAAGGGTTGGAGATGGAGAGACTAGGACAGTAGCTGTTCCATGTAAACCTTCAGCATGCAGTTCTACTCTATAAATTTTGCTTGTACTCTTGGACATCCTTCTGTTAACTACCTCCAAATGTTAGCAAACTCTCTAATGAGGAAGAGTAGCATATCTCTCTCCTCTTCCATTTTCATATTAGAAGCCAGAATGTTAAACTTCAGTCTATACGATTCCATCCCGTGTGCTGGGTGCAGAGGACATCTACGCCCAAGGCAAGAAAGTTCAAGGTTGAACGTGTCTGCAGGTGGGAGTTCTCCTGTGAAATGCTCGCCCCTGTGACAGGATTGAGATTGTCTCGTCCATTTCTTTTAGACTAATTATATTCCACTTATTTTGATTGGTCTAAAATCTTTAAAATATAGAAAATTTTCTCTTTTTTAAGTTATACTTTTCTCCCACCACAATAACTGAATCAATAAGATGAAGTGGAGCACTAATAACGTAGAAAAGGTAAAGTAGACGATCTCAATACCCTATGACATGCGGAGCCCTCGCCATCCGAGGGCAGAACGTATGAGCCCTTATTCTAAGCAGACTTGATCTCTACTCTTTAAAGGTTTCAATATTTAACTACCGCTGAATTATCTTAAAAAAAAACAGATATTAGTATATGAGAAATATTTGTTGTAATACTCGAACATTATAAATTCATGTGAATTGCAATACTCAGATAGCCGTCGTCTGATCGATTACTGAGAGGGACCATCTAAAGTTCGACATCTGCAATGTCCGATCTTAGATTGCATGATCGGAAAAAATCATAAATAAAAGAGTATCGCTGCTACACGTTCGAATAGTGCAGCAGAGCGCACTAGTAATGCGGCATTGTGAGAAGTACTTCTCTTTAACATTCTTATACGAGTAATACATGTTGCACCAAATGCGGTAGAGTGTATTCCCTATTTTTTTAAAATTTTTTTTGAAGGTCAGCCTCATAATCTCTTATATGTTTGTATAATTTAATCTCCGATCAGACAACTCACAAATTTTTAAGAAATAAAAAACAAATTTTCAAAAATAGTAAAAAAAATTGTTAATAGGCCGAGTCCAATAAAATGAGGCTCGATTTTTAATTTCTTAATTTTTTGGGTCATCTAATTGAAGAGTGGATTGTACCGACATGTTGGACATGATGGGGCCGACTCAAAAAAGTTTTCAATTTTTTTTCCTTTTTTTGAACTGTATCTCATGCGGTGCAATAAGTATTACTCTTCTTATGATTATAATTTATAAACTTTCTACATCGTCTGACTGGCGCTTGCATTCCACGGCCCATTTCACACGTCCAGAAATCGCAAGCTTCTTGCGGGACAATTGCCGACCTCTCGTTATGTTCTCCACATGTTTCAAAAGCTAGCTCTTCACGGGGTTTTTGTTGGTGTCGTTGTCGAAAGCTCTCTGCTGGTCGTTGAAATCAGTTTGATTTGCCATAAAATGATGGAATCTGAGAATTTTAAAAGCTTATGTTTTCAAAACGTCGATTCAGTGGATTTTTCTGATGTACCCCTTAAGGTCAAGTCTGCCAACACTCACATCATTGACAAATTATGATTTATTGTAAAATAACTAGAAAGTTTATAGATTTTTTATGTATATGTATAATGCAGGATTTCTTTCCCATATACAAGATTCTTTAAGAGATTATTTGCTTAAAAACCCAATTTCTTTTACAAATAAGGAAAGCATCACACTATAGACAGCTAGTCTTTATCACGAAGCTACTTAAGAGATACCAATCCAACATTTCGCATCATCAAGGGGCAAAGGTACTCTTGGTTTTTGGCCATCAAAGAGTTGGTGCCGGTACTTTCAGCTCATACGAAGGAGATTTCACAAAATCTATGCTCTCTCCATATAACCTTAGGAATGAATTCAGCCTTTTAAAGCTGGAGACTTGAAATCTAACTATCCTCATTATGTATATAAATTTATTACTATTATTTCATCTATCTTAAACTTGTTAAACTAGTGATCAAGTTTAAGAAAAAATTAACAAATAGCATTATTTCGTAGCTTAAACCTGCATATTTCTGAGAGTTTTTGAGGATACGAAGTTACATCAGTATAATTTAAGAAATTCTATTTTTACTGAAAATAAATCACTGTTCAATCTGCTAGATTAATACACGTTATGTATTGACATGTTCCAGCCACATTAAGCCAGGATCCAATGTTTCATCAGTACATGTATCATCTATCTACTTTACACGGTTTTTAGCTGTGAAAGCATCAGTGAGATTTAGTGCTCCTTGTTTCATTCAACTCAAATCCTCAATGGAGGGCCTGCGAAACTCCATTAGGGGACCAACAATATCAACCCCTCGCATCTAAAATCTTGTCAAGTCATAGGAGATTTGGATTTTGACTGGTGAATTCCTGACCAGGGGTTTCCTCACCCTCTAGTGGGGTCTCCATGGTTTCATCAGTATAAGAATCTCCATAGGTGTGGTTTGAGATGCTTGAAGGGCTTTGCGGCTGATTGACACAATAAGGTGAGCCTACAGTAGATCCAACACCCATGGTCTGTCCATTCTTGTTTTCATTCTTGAAAGCATGACATGAGGGGTCCTTCGCATCATAGAGCCTCATAAGTGAGTGAAGCCTTTGCACGAGAGAGCTCTCTGTACTGTGGGAGCCAAAAACGTGTCGTTTCTCATAACAGAAGGAAACTAAGAATAGAATGAGAGCAGAAGTTGAAGCAACACCAGTTATGAGGAAAAGGCCCCAGAAGCTATCCAATCTAAGGCTGCTTGATGCAATGTTTTTGCTCTGCTCTGAACACGTATTTTCTCTATACAGCTCTTTCTCCATATTCACGAATATGGCTCCCTCTGTCACCTTTAGAATGGCCCTTGAAACATCTGGAACCAAAGGTGAGCCTTTAGGAAACACCTGTTAAGAGCGGGAGGATGTCAATGACAACAGAAATTTACGGAGCGCTATTGATATAAATGTTCAATGATGCCATGTGGTGCTACCACACATTTTGCTTAGATTAATCACCTTACATAGTTAAGAACTTTGGACATTCACTTACTGTGAACCCAATTTTCTATGCAAATCACCTGACGACTTAAATCAAATAAACAAATACAGGCAGAGCAGAGTAGAAACCGAGGCCAAGCTGCTGATGAGATTAGAAATAAGGAGGTGTTTGAATTCCCTAAAATTTTCCCAAGAAATATTTTTCCAACTAACTTTCACAAGTTTTGCAAACACGAGCAAAATTAGTTGGGGAAATAATCCCCGTGTTCCCATAATATTTCCCTTTTTCACAAGGTTTGTTTCCTCACCTTTCCCCTGGGGAAATGTTTCTCATGATTCTACTTCCCGTGGTTTTATATTCTAAGGAAATATTTTCCGTGATTCTCTATTTCCAGGGGAAATGTTGAGAATGCAAACACCCCCTAAGGAACATGCAAGTGTTTACTCATGCTTGAGCGAACATATTCCCCCAATCCTCACAGCATTCAAGATCACAGGAAAAGATTGTCAGTCTAGACCTTCCACTGGTTTACTAAGAATTACTCAATCAAATGCTTACAACCACGAACGAAGTTTTCACATCTGATGTTCCTCCAGTACAGCTTTATTTAATGGCATTATTTTTTTCTCAGTTCATTATATAGTTGATTTGTTCAACCAAAAATCACAACACATTCTGTGAGATTATGGTAAACAGCTGGCATTATATGTTGGAAGCACACTCATGAAAGGTGGACAGAGAGAGAGAGACTTACAAAGCCAAATCCATCAGTTCTGTAAGTAGGTCCCACCATTGTGTACTTGCCGCAATACTTTGAAAGGAAAACTTTTATGTAAGGAATTTCATCAACAATGGCACTCACACCACCATTTAGGCTTCCCTTGTTCAAGGCATCAGCATACTCATCCGGGGAATTATATGCAACAAGCTTGGATTGATTAAACTTCATGGGCTTCAGGAATTCTGGCATGAAGGAATCATTGAGGTATCCAACACGATCACCTCTCTTTATGAGATCATTCAATTCGGTAATAGTAGGTTGAAGTTGTTGAACAGTGAGGATTGAACTCAAGCTTGCCGTGTAACTTGAGGTCAATATGAGCACCACAAAGACCCATATAATCACCACAAACCTAGACAGGTTGTTGGCCAAATTTTCCCCTGTAATCATCAAGTACATTCTGTTACATTACTTCTATTTATTAAAGGAATCATATGAACGAATATTCTTTGTTATTTAAAGGTTAAGTTTGAAACACAGAACTGTGTGCAAAGACGAGCGTAGAGAAGGAGAAGTAGAAGACTGTGCCAACTTGATGGGATGGTGATCCTCTGAACTCTTCATTGATTCGGTGTTCCAGAAACCATACAACAAGACCTGTGAAGATAAAGAAGCACCCACTTGCCAACCAGAGGTCACCGCTTAATGGTTCTGTAAAGGTCCATGCATTCTTGGGGCGATTATCCTTGATTGGGACCACCATTGACACTCCTCCTTCAGTGTATGGTAATGTAAAATCCACATACTGGGATCGATTAGCTATGATCGTCATATCCCCTACTACTGCATCAAATTTCTGTTTTTCAAACAAAATTAGTGAGGCATTGATGATAAACCGATCCCTTATCAGAAAGTAAGGTAAAACGCATGAGTAATACATATTGGAAAAATCAGAGAAAGCATGCAAGAACATTTATCAATAGGTTTAAAACAACTTGAACAAATATGAAAAAATAAGATTTTTCTCCTAGGTCTGCAGATATGAAAAGACTAAAAAAGCTTTACAAAAAATGTAATGACACTTATTACTTTACAGCATATTAGCTCACATCAAATGAAATATTACCTTACAGCATGCATTTTAAGTTTTAACACAAATTAGGTATTATATTGAATGAAAACAAATGACCTGCTATGTAAAGTTAAGGTACGAAAGTACTTCCGCTTTCTCTCTGCAGTTGATAGGAAATTAAATAAATAGCAAAAGGGAAAGAAGCAACTCTATGTTTGACAATTTTTCAAACATAGGCATGTGAAACTAAAATATTTTTAGATGTTGCAAAATAAGAGAAAAAAACGACAAAAAATGTGTGCCAATTTCCTTCTCTAATTTTATAGAGACTTAAAAAGTTGAAATGGTGTGAAAGCAACAGTTTCCTTTTTCCTGGATTTAAAACTTTGAAACACTCTCATAAGGCTCTAGGTGGAAAAAGTTTGCTTTAACTAAAATAAGAACACCAAAACAGCTCTGATCTCATGTCAAGAAAATGCTTCCTGGTTACACCTATGCAGTTCTGTGACTTCTGGGTGTTAAAGAAGCCCATCATTCCCATGCAGGATGTCCATCAACCACAGAAAGGGAGGAAAAAAAAAAAAAAAAAAGGAGGTGGGTGGGAGAGAAGAAAAATGATGGAAGTATAAATATAGTAAATTCACAGATCCCAAGTGTTTATTGCTAAAATATTTTATCCATTTGATATGTCTGTCCATCATTGTCAGATCTAGTCTCATTCTTAATAGCATCATGGTTCAATATAGTCTTATCCCTAATAGCATGACTGGATATTTAAACAATCATTACGCAGACGAAAGAATGTGAATCCAGGCTATCAAGCTAATACTGTTTCTATAGTACATGCTGAAAGTTATGATCTAAAATGAATGCAGCAGGTATAGGTTGAAGCAAAGACAGATAACATAAGCAGGGCCACCAGTCATGCAGAGATCAAGAAATCAGGCAGTATCTCTGTAAGTACACTCCACAACTGACTCACATTAATTGCATTGATTCACTTGTTATATCCATATAACCGTCATTAGAACTCAGCGGCACCTTATACTAGCTTACAGATTGATAGACTACTTTCATTTCCAAGTTCAAATGCTATTCGGGTATTTCATGTAACTAACCTGGAGGTAGACCTGGTAGACAAGATCGTCGTATGTCCCATTGCTTCGTCCACCTGCATCAGCATAGTCAAGATATTCATATGGAACAGGATAAGGTAGCGCTTTCATCACGGCTTCGAACACTTTCATGCAGAAACCACTACCAACTAATTCACCAGTGAGAGGATCCCGCTTCACTTCAACAAATTCACTAAAGCCTTGCTTGACTGGGACACCAATTTTGAGTTTTTTCCCACTTGTTGGCCATTCCCAACCCTTGGGCACCTTTGTGGTTACACCTGGCCAGCTGATGATCCTAAGGTCAGCCTTGGAGCCCAAATGTCTTGAGACTCCTTGTGATGCTGTCCAGAATCCAATCCTCCGCATCCCATTGCCAATCACATTAACTATCTCTATAGTGGTAGAGTCCAACTGCCCTGAAGCCAAATGGAATTTTCCACTCAAACCATCAAATTCGGTACTCAAAATCAAACTGAGAACTTCAGGACCAACAGGAGAAAACCCGAGGCCTTCAAAATCTGTGGACCTGTTGTTCATGCTCACATTTTGGTAGGCAAAGTTGGCTGCCCTGACCTTCCCTGCTGCCATTGCTAGTGCCCACACTGTATCATATGCCCACAAACCAAACACAGTTGGCTCATTCAATTGAGCATTTGTATTTTCTTGTCTGAATCTCGTTCTCCATCTTACTTTGAACTCCTTTAGCATTTTAGTTTCCCGAACATGGGGTTTCACGCCTAGGACACCTTGCATTACATCAATGGCACTTGAACCCATGATATCTGGTAAATCAGTTAGTCCATATGTTGTGATCCACACATAACCTTCTTTCAGCATTCCAGCCTCTTTTGCCATTGAAAGTAGCTGGTATCCCAATTTATATGATGTGTGCAAGACAAAAATCCTTGTCTGCATGGTCTTCAATTTTTCAAGCTCTGATAAAATCTGAGCCTTGGTGGCTGGAAGAGGAATCACACTCCTGTAGGGAACATGTGCATCAATTTCCCGGAGTTCATCGATCAGATAGGGCACCATTCCATTACCATATTCAGTGTCTTCAAAGATGGGGATAACTTCCCTCCACCTGAATGTTTGAACTATAGCAGCAATAGCTTTTGCTTGTGAAGAGTCATTCATGGCTGTCCGAACGAAATATTCAGTTAATGAGGAAGAAAGAGAGGGACTCTTGGCAGAGAAAGAGATTATTGGCACCCGACTTCTGTTCCCAAGTTCCATCACAAATTTAGCTTGTGATGACCTCTGTGGTCCCATTATTGCTTGAACTTGTACATTTTTAAGTAGATCAAGAGCTGTATTCAGTAAAACCAAAGTTAAAGAGACTATGAGATGAGATATGGATACTCTAAATATGATCACACAAAGAGTGGCAGACTATGTTCTAATTCATGAAAAATATAAAATAGGGTAAAGGTAGTAGAATAGTTGGGAAAAAGGAAAGAAAGAGACCACTACTAAGATGTCAAGAGTCAGGACCAGGTGGCAATGGCATTTAGGTCGAGTATTTTCATCAATGCACGAATGCCAACATAACACATACAAACTGAAAAGAAGAAAAAGACAGAAAGAGCCTCTTAAGTGTTTTTTTTCCACCCAAATGAAGGCTTTGCCATCATTGACACTTTGACACTGCAAAAATCCCTAACACTTTCCAAGAGAAATGATAAAATTTGTGGGTCATCCGACGATGCTTCATTCTATCTCAGAGATGCTTACATCTATCTTCATCAAAAGCTTGCATTGCTTCGAGGTTGGTAAAAATCCTTGAGAACTATGAATACCCTAGTAATCCTAAAAACTTCTTTCCATGTACGTACGATATAAGAGACTGCTGAGGGCTTTAAAAGGCGTCCACATTTGAAGACCCCCTTTTGTCAATACAAAATTACAAATCACCCAAAAGAGAAGTGCGAGGCTGCACCCTTTTGGCACGGATGCCTATTCTAATGTGTCCCACACAATGTTGGACCTCAACAAGACATCAATCTCTGTCTGCTGGAAACGGGATGTGCTGCTTTAGTGTTGAGGGCAATCGACACTGCTAGTGGCGGCTATTGTAGGATAATATCCATAATATACTTTCGTAAGAAGCCAAAGGTCGAGAAGTCATTTACCCTATCTATTAAATAATCGATCTTTCCCTTTTTTTCCCTTTTCTCCATTCATTTCTTATCAAAATAAAAGAAGAACAAGAACTGGATTGCATGTGGAAAATATCTAAATTGATGGCAAATATATAAAAAGTAATGTAAGGCGGGTAGATGAAACCCACGTCAATAGTTTAAGCTGGAGCTTGTGGTTGAAGCAGGAGCTGTTGCACAGCTGCTGAAGCATGGGTTACTACCCAATACCATTAGTGCGTGAACTTTCTAAGCTATGAGAGATCTAAGCCATGGGAGATTTTTTTTTCTTTTTTTTGTGCGTCCAACAAAAAATAAAAGAGATATCAAAGGACGCACGAACGCACATGTGCAACTGCGGATTGCAGGCTGCAGCATCCTTTCCAACAACTCAAACTAATAAAACCCATCGTTAACAGACCACCCATAACAAATCCAGAAGGAAAAAAAAACATCTTTTAACCAATACAGCAAACAACTTGTGCGTGCCAACAAAAAAGCGATCTCAAACCCCCAAAGAAACGCCCACGCAGAACACAGACGCACCCAAAAGCAAGAAATAATCAGATAGGAAGCGGAGGCGGAGAAGACAGACCTGCGGTGGCGGCCCCAAGGGCGTCCTTACCGGAGTCCCTGAGATGGAGCGCCACCCGCGTGCCGTAGTCGGGATGGGCGGCGTAGAAGTCCTCCACGGCCATGGAGATGCACGTCCAGCTGACGTTCCCAATATAACCGCTTCCGTCCAGGATCACACCAACACGGAAAGGTGTCATCTTGGCGGCGGCGGCCCATGGGAGAGCAGAGGAGGAGAGCAGGAGGAAGAGGGAGAGGGCTGCGCCGCTCCCGCTCGCCATGGCGCGGAACCACAGACGATTCCGTTTCCACCATCCAAGGATTTAGCTTGTCGTAGGGGTTGCGCCGCCAAAGATTCCCGTCAACCCCCCGGTGAGACTTTTTGCAGCATTTTTTTGACTTTTCTCTGGAAGAGAGGATCTTCGTCAGAAATTCTTTCTGGACCAATTTCTCAGAAGTTAACAGTCTCTCTCGGGGAGCTCGCGTCTCGTCCGTTCACTTGGGAAGGGTTGGTCTTAAAAAACTGTGGTTAGTGGAACCGATGCTATCCGATCTTGGGTCAATTTTCTACACGCAAAAGGCTCCGGGGAATGCCGGGATGCCACAGTCGAGATGTAGTCTCCCGTTATAGGTATGGTAACTCAGTTCGAGAGTACGAGTATGTACACATCATACATACAGAGGGTCGGAGTACGATTTCAAATAAAATCTAACGTATCTTCTTAGAGTAATATTTGTTGGACTTAGGGCACTGCTACTGGTGTTAACGGTTTGATTTAGTTTGAGGATAAAATTTTAAAAATTAAATTAAAGTAAAAAGTCAAATCGAATCAAATTAAACCGTAATAATTTAAAATCAAATCGAACCAAACTGAAATAATTCGATTTGGTTAGATTTAATTTGTGGTTTGGGCCCTATAATGAGCCATTATGGTTAAATAATTTATTTTAACATTATTTTTTTAAAATAATTATTAAAAAATATCGAGAAAATATTATTTGAAAATAATTTAAAATTTTATATCTTATAATTTACATAAACTCACACTTAATTTAAAATTTTAATACTTATATTATGTCCTTTTAACGTAATTCGATTTATGTGGATTGATTTTATTTATGAACAAGAGAAATCAAATCAAACGGAATTAAGAAATTTGGTTTGGGTTGAAATTTTCATAAGTTCAAATCAAACCAAGTCAAACTGAATTAGCCAGTTCTGTTTGGTTTTTCAGTTTGAACCATATAGTTAACACTCTTAGGCGCGGCAGTGGATAAACTAATATATATATATATATATATATATTATTTTTTTTCAGATAGGTCCTGAGGTACCTTAATTATCCGTACAGTACAATGTCTGATCAGACGACCTAAAAAAATCTGAAAAATAAAAAATCGAGTTCCTATAAATAGTAAAAAAGTACGTGGACGCAAGGGCATTGCAGTGGGTAAAAAAGTATTTATTTTACTGTTCATCAGAGCTCGATTTTTTATTTTTTAAAATTTTTTTGAGTCATCTATATGGACGATTAAGACACCTCGACGCCGACCTAAAAAAATATATTATTTTATCTACTGCAGTGCCCCTACGTGCAGGGGCATTGCAGCAAGTGTTACTCCCTAAGTAGGGAGATAATTTTGCATAATACCAATAATTCGGTCCAATTATGTGACAATTCCAAATCCAAGTTAATCTTTGGATAAGTAACCCAACGGTCTAAGATAAATACTTCTACGACACACTTTGGCTAAATAACATGGAAGTTTTTAGCATCTTAACTAACTTCAAATCAAGACCCTCCCAAAGAGAGATCAAGAGATAAAGCCAACCAAACTAGTTAGCTGAACCAAAATATTGTCTCCTCTCTCAAAATAAGCATGCATGGATGGGCAAATGAAAAGGAAAATCTCGGCAAATCCAACAGTGGCTATTGCTCATTCTAGAATTAGGTAATACTTGATTATGAAGGTCGATGGACATAACAGTTACATTAGGTTGTAGTAATTTATTTCACTCTGATTAGACCGATATCAATTTCTTTTTATTGCATAGTAGTCTATAATTAATAAGAGATTCATTTTTATTTAGCATTTGAAAATATTAGTGATATTAGTGAAACATGTGAAGAAATATGGTTAGCATCATACCTTTGTGTCGTGCCAAATTGAATAAAAGGTATACAAAAGTGCATAGAATATATATGGGGAAAAATCATCAAAATAGATTATCAATATTGTTTGATTAATGGAAAAAGATCATGCTATATTCTCCTTCCTCGTTACCATGCATATGCAGCTTAAGGTTTCACTTAGTTTTTCAAGCTTGTGTAGTGCATCTCTTCCTCGAGAGATCCCTTTTCAAGATAAGGCATTGGAAATTCATAGCGAAAAAAACAGACAATATAACAATTTAAACCATTTGCATAAAAATATATTGTTATAACAATTATGGGAAAAATATCTAAGACTAACATCTTAAATATGCAAAATAATAGCATATCAGTTCAAGAACTGTCTCCCACTGCCATGTGCATCGCCAAGCCTCCGGCGGATCGATCGCCCCTCTAGTGGCAACCCCTTGGGGTGGGGGGAGTCTCCTTTTGGAGCTCCCTTCCGCCCCCTCCCAAGTTCGTTCCTCCTGAGCTTCCCTCCCTTGTTCATCTGGTTGCTTCTCCTCCCTCAACCTTCGCCTGCTTCCTTCCCATCGTTGCCATCTTCCCTGTGCCTTCTTTCTTCGTTCCCTCCATCACCCATCTTGCTCCTATTTTCTGTACTCCCAGGCTTTCCTAGGCCTTGTTGTTTCCCCCTACCCATGGAATGTAGAATCGGCCGATCCCGATCCGGATTGGCCGATTCGGATCGGGATCGACAGGTCCTGATTCGGCCGATTATGGCCGATCTCGGCCGATTCCGGCCGATCCAGGCCAATTCCGGCCGATCCGATCCCGATTCAGATCGGGATCGGTGGGTCCCGATTCGGGGACCCGATCCGATCCGGAATTCCTTGCCCCTACCCACCTTTCTTCCCCATCTTCCACCCCCTGAGATTTTGTTGGGCATCCTGCTCAGATCCCTGCCCCCTCCTTTCTCCTTAACCATTTACCCCCTCACCCATTCCCTCCTACCACTCCCTCGCCAAACCCCTCCTCTTCCATCCTCCGTTTCTCTTGTTTTTTTGGGATCTCCTGTTCTGTTCAGGGTGACGGTCTCAACTGCGGCTTATATTTGAGTTTGTATTTTCTCCATTTCCTGTTGGGCTTTATTTTGCATCCACCCACCTTAGCTTGGTTCTACCAGCCTTTTCAAAGATCGTCGGATTTGTGCAAACTCAGGGAAGATCCTTCTTTGGGGTCTTGGGTTCGTCTAGAGGAGCTCGAGATTTCAAGCATCATCCGTGTGACCCGTTGGCATGCGTCTCTGAGCCCTACCATCTACTGTTGCCTGATAGAGTAGCCTTGTTCGGTGCTTTTATGCCACCTTATCCGAAGAGGTTTCCCTTATCCCCTCACGAATTTAGCTCCGTCTACTTTTCGGCTTCCGTCGGCCTCATACCTGTTCGGCATTTGGTGGTTTCGTCCAGCTTTGGTTATTACATGTTGTGTATCTTGCTTGTATCTATTGGCCTACTGTGAGTCTTACTCAGCCAAACAACATCTTTTGCGTCTGTAAACGTTCTATTGGCATGTACGTCTTTTCCTGTATGCTCTGGATGTACTCTTCTATCCATGTTTGAATGAAATAGATCTTTTAATGTTCAAAAAAAAAACTTCAGGAACTATCTCTATTACCTTATTAAAAGTTTTTATGTCAATCGAATAACTTTATCACCTTTCCACTTGCATTAATGAGACGAAGTTCAGAACCATGACTTAAACGTACATAAGTGAAACATAATAACTCTAAATAATCACAAATGTTTCAGTTATGGCATTTTACAAAGATTAAGAATTACAAATGTATTGTTTAATTGATTGAGTATTTTAACAAGAAGAAAAATTGTACTTGAATTGTATATAGGATGCTCCATCTGTCAATTGATAGAGTTGGATGGACACAAATACCAAAACATAAGATAATGGGGTACAAAAGAAAGGAACGTGATCGTCTACGTACTTGCTTTGCACTATCACTTGAGTTTGGGGTACACAACAGTCTGGACAAAAGCGCCCAAAGGATTCTGTTCCCAAAAGAAAAGGAGGCTAATATTGGTTAGACAGAGATGGATAGATTGTGGAGGATGAGGAATAAAAATGACGGTAAGATATACGCCAACAATTTCACTTTTTTTTTTTTTTGACAGGCCACATAAGATATAGAAAGAAAATGTGGAGAAAGAGAATAGTGAGCTTGAATTTTCTTGTCACCACATATACGCAATGAGATGGTGGGTTTGAAGAAGCCATAAAAATGCAATGAGATGATGTGGGTGATGGCATAAAATATGGACGTTCCCCTCCACATTGTCTGCTTGGATTTTCTCGCTACAACAACTACGCCTTTTGCACTAACATGTGACCACTATAGAGTTAGATTTTTATTTTATTTTTTTATTAGACTATCTGTACAAAGCAAGCACTTACCGCTACAGCGAAAACCCTTCATTGGGGATAAATAGTGAAGATGCGCGGCCTCTCTATGGGCATTTGCTCCAAGTAGAACTTAACTCCTCAAAGGAAGGCATAAACGGGGAGCCATAAACCATGAGACAAACTATTGATGGTGAGGAGAAGATATGAACTAGAGGATGAAGACATGAGATTTTCGGCTTCATATGGAGAGCCTCGTCTTCCCAGTGGAATGAGGGAATACTGAATGGAGTTGCTAGTTACCTATGTTGTCGTTGTTGGAATCTGGACAGGACGCGACGAACGCAGCAGAAGCAACAAGAAAATATCCGCCCGATGTCCACAGATCCGATTCGGAACAAAAAATCGAAAATCGAAGTTGTGATCTCATCACCTTGCGCGGATTCGAATCCACGACCGTTTCGGTTCCGTAGAGGCGATGCCGCTAGCCGCACAAGCGTCCGGCCTCCAGCGGTATCCACGCGATCCTCCGCGGTAGTTCGTCCTCAACCCCTCGTCCAGATTAGTTCACTCGCTGAAGAATCCTTGCCGTAACCATGTCCGGATCATCCGGATGGGAATTCCCGACTCTTAGAAAACGCGCGCGGCGGAGACGGGAAGTCCCCCGATGCCTCAAACGGGGCACCCAGAAGAGGAGGAGAGACAAAGGTGGGACGACTAGCCTTGAGAGCTCCTAGAGCTTGGCCCAAGATTGCTCAACAGCGCGTATATATATTAAGTCGACGCGACTTTTCACAAAAGTTCCCGAGTTAATAGAAATCCCACTTAAGTACCACCGATTGAGAATCTGTTTGCGTGTGACCCTCTAGGCCCATTAACCAGTCCGATTTTCAACCCGTTAAGTCCAATAACTAGTTATTGACTTATTGTGATTAATTAATATCTAGATATTAATTAATTACTTAACCGAATTAATATCTCATATAAAATTTGGTCGGACTTCCGATCAAGTTGGGTGCCAAGCAACACCGTTCGATCCCGGAAGGTAATGGAGTTTAGCAACCCACTCATAGAACCTATCCGTCCACGGTTACCGCGTGACTATAATCCTTCGTTCGCACAATGCTTTCGAGTTAACCTAGGGTATGGTCAACTGTCAACCCTAGATGGTCAACTCACTTGAATCAGACTTCACTGTACAATATCCGAAAATACCTTTTCTGATATTATGTCTGCTCTGGCCAGAAACTCCTGCGGATCTATTCTAGAGCATTCTCTCTCTAGTTACCTGAGAGTGAACGATCTTGTATTGAACACACAATCACCTTTGAAGGTCTTTCGCTGGACCAGATCCTTGACTATTAGAAATCCCGTGGCTAGAGATTCATAAGCTAAGGTCAAAGCCCAGAAGTCCACCGACAAGGTATCTTTGGTGTCTCAAGTCCAAGGACCAACCACGCCATTGTGACGATGAATCAAGTTGGTTGACAGTCAGGTAAATTACCATTCGGTGATTCATATCGGATCAGTTCAGTGAACTCATTCCCCAATGAGCACCTACAGGTTCACCATTGTGTCTCCACACATGTAACTAACAAGATCAGTCACCCTCATCATATGAGCTGGAATAACCTGTACTAGTCTTACCGGATGTTTGATGTTCTCTTCAAACATCCTACGACTAGGAATAATTCAGAATATGTGTTTATAAGTCATCGGTCTCATTATTATGATCTCATCATAATCCGATGATCCTTGCACACATTCATGGACTTCATTATGTGCAATGATAATAAACACGCCAATCTACATAATGAAATATATATATATGCCATTTATTACTGAACCCAGATTGAAATAGGTGCTTCGTGATTGGCTTAGAGGCCACCTATATCTATCAGTCGTAACTATGTCTCACGAAGCGTCCTACGTTCTAATGTGGGGAGAGAAGTTAGTGTAACTCCTGTAAGACCCGTCATAAAAAATGAAGCCCCTCTAACCACTCGGATGCCTAAGACACAAGGAATATAGAGATCACTCATCTCTGAACAGAGAGGGAGGGAGAACTTTCAGTCACCTCTCCAGTTAATAATAAGTAATAGATAAGACAATGGAGTACAAAAGAAAGGAACGGGATCGTCTGGACCTTTTTGTCCGGATCATTGTGTACCCCTAGACTCACCAAAAGGTAATGTACATGCTTTGCACTATCACTTGAGTATGGGGGTGCACAACAGTCTAGACAAAAGGGTCAAGAAGATCCTGTTCTCGAAAGAAAAGGAGGCTAATCTTCGTTAGACGGAGATTGATAGATTGTTGAGGATAAGGAATAAAAATGACAGAGAGATATAAGCTGACAATTTTACCTTTTTTTTTTGGTTTTGATCGGCTACATAAGATATAGAAGGGGATTTTCTCGTCACTGCAGATATGCAATGAGATAGTGGGTTTGAAGAACCAGTAAAAATGTAATGAGATGATGGAGGTGACGCCATAAAACGTTCCCCTCCACATTGGCTGCTTAGATTTTCTCGTCACCATAGATACGCCTTTTGCACTGCCATATGACCACTATAGAGTTAGATTTTAATTTTTTAATTTTTTTTGTTAGACTATCAGTACAGAGAGAGCACTTACCATTGTAGCGAAAACCCTTCATCGGGACAGACAGTGAAGACGTGCGGTCTCTCTATAAGCATTTGCTCTATGTGGAACTTAACTCCTCAAGGGAAGACATGAACAAGGAACCACAGACCATGAGACAAGCCGCTAATGGTGAGGAGAAGATATGAACTGGAGGATGAGGACATGAGATCTCCGGCTTCATATGAGGAGCCTCGTCTTCCCAATGGAATGAGGGAATCTAAATAGAGTTGCTAGTTACCTATGTTGCCGTAACTATCTATCACGAAGAGTCCTACGTTCCTATACGGGGGAGAGAAGTTAGTGCAACTCCTGTAAGATATGTCACAAAAAATGAAGCCCATTTCTCTAACTGAGCACTCAGATGCGTGAGACACGGGGAATATAAGATCACTCATCTCTGAACATAGAAGGAGGGATAACTTTCTCCCACCTCTCCGGTTAATAATAAGTAATAGATACGATAGTGGGATACAAGAGAAAGGAACGGGATCGTCTGAACCTTTTTGTCCCGATCGTTGTGTACCCCCAGACTCTCCAAAAGGTGATGTACTAGCTTTGCACTATCACTTGAGTGTGGGGGTACACAATAGTCTGGACAAAAGGGTCCAGAAGATCCCATTCCCGAAAGAAAGGAGGCTAATATTTGTTAGACAGGGATGGATAGATTGGATATACGCTAACAGTTTCACCTTCATTTTTTGGGTTTGTTCGATTACACAAGATATAGAAGGAAAATGTGGAGAAAGAGAATAATGAGCTTGAATTTTCCCGTCACCACAGATACGCAATGAGATGATGGGCTTGAAGAAGCCATAAAAATGAATTGAGATGATGTGGGTGATGGCATAAAATGTGGAAGTTCCCCTCCACATTGGCTGTTTGGATTTTCTCGTCACCACATATACGTCTTTTGCACTGCCATGTGACCACTGTAGAGTTAGATTTTTATTTTTATTTTATTAGGCTACATGTACAAAGAGAGTACCTACCGCTGCAGCAAAAACTCTTCATTGGGGACAAACAGGGAAGGTGTGTGGCCTCTCTATGGGCATTTGCTCTAGGTGGAACTTAACTCCTCAAATGAAAACATGAGCGAAGAGCCACAGACCATGAGATAAGCTACTGATGGTGAGGAGAAGATATGAACTAGAGGATGAAGACATGAGATCTCTGGCTTCACATGGGGAGCCTCGTCTTCCCAATGGAATGAGGGAATCTGAATAGAGTTGCTAGTTACCCATGTTGTCGTAACTATCTATCACGAAGAATCCTACGTTCCTATATGGGGGAGAGAAGTTAGTATAACTCCTGTAAGACACGCCACCAAAAATGAAGCCCCTTTCTCTAACTGACCACTCAGATGCGTGAGACACGGGGAATATAGAGATCACTCATCTCTGAACGGAGAGGGAGAGATAACTTTCTCTTATCTCTCCGGTTAATAATAAGTCATAGATACGATAGTAGGATACAAGAGAAAGGAACGAGATCGTCTAGACCTTTTTGTCCCGATCGTTGTGTATCCCCAAACTCACCAAAAGGTGATGTACTTGCTTTGCACTATCACTTGAGTCTGGGGGTACATAATAGTCCAGACAAAAGGGTCAAGAGAATCCCATTCCCGAAAGAAAAGGAGGCTAATATTGGTTAGATGGAGATAGATAGATTGTGGAAGATGAGGAATAAAAATGACAGTAAGATATACGCCAACAATTTCACCTTTATTTTTTTGATTTTGATCGGCTACGTAAGATATAGAAGGAAAATGTGGAGAAAGAGAATAGCAAGCTTGGATTTTCTCGTCACCACATATACACAATGAGATGGTGGGCTTGAAGAAGCCGTAACAATGCAATGAGATGATATAGGTGATGGCATAAAATGTGGACGTTCCCCTCTACATTGGCTACTTGGATTTTCTCGTCACCACATATACGTCTTTTGCACTACCATGTGACCACTATAGAGTTAGATTTTTATTTATTTTTTTATTAGACTATTTGTACAAAGCGAGCACTTACCACTACAGCGAAAACCCTTCATTGGGGATAAACAGTGAAGACGCACGACCTCTCTATTAGTAGGGGTGTTTACTATTTGGTTCAACCCGAAAAATCAAACCGAATCAAAACAAATTTTCCGGTTTGGTTCGATTTGAAAACAAGTTCGGTTCGGTTTCCAAACCCCGTAGAAATCGAACCAAATCGAAATTCCAAAATAATATTATATTAAAAAAGTTTCACACTACGTGACACACTGCACCTACCAAATCTTTCCCCCACGAAGTCCTCCATGTACTGGACAGGACATGCCAAGATTTCATATTAACACTTATAAGGAAGGAGGAGATTTTAAATCTGCCGATGTTGGACTAAATCAGCAGTGATTCCCTGCGGCGCCGGCACCATTCATCCTGGGAATTTTAGTCTTACACCGGAAGTTTTGTTTTACCACCTCTGCATAGGGTCTATAAAGGGTAAGGGTCGCTGCTGTATATGTCTTGTAGCTGGGTTGGTGACCCAATAAGACCTTTCACGCTAAATTGAGTTCAAATAAGCATTTTAATGCCAAACTTTCAAACTTCAAAGTAAGTAAATGGGCTCATTAATTTTAATAAAATTTTTCTCCAAATAAGTTAGTTCAAACCGAAGTAAACCGAACATTTTCAGTTTGGTTCGGTTCGGTTTTAAGAGTGAGTCAGTTTGGTTTGGCTTAAATTTTTTTTCCTCTAAACCAAACCAAACCGAACCGTGAACACCCTTATCTATGGGCATTTGCTCCAAGTAGAACTTAACTCCTCAAAGGAAGGCATGAACGGAGAGCCGCAGATCATGAGATAGGCCACTGATAATGAGGAGAAGATATGAACTGGAGGGTGAAGACATGAGATCTCCGGCTTCATATGGGGAGCCTTGTCTTCCCAATAGAATGAGGGAATCTGAATGGAGTTTCTAATTATCCTTGTTGTCATAACTATCTGTCGCGATGAGTCCTACGTTCCTATATGAGAGAGAGAAGTTAGTTTAACTCCTATAAGATACGTTGCCAAAAATGAAACCCCTTTTTCTATTTGATCACTCGGATGCATGAGACACTGGGAATATAGAGATCACTCATCTCTAATGGAGAGGGAGGGAGAACTTTCTCTTACCTCTCCGGTTAATAATAAGTAATAGATACGATAATGGGCAAAAGAAAGGAACAAGATTATCTAGACCTTTTTGTCCATATCGTTGTGTACCCACATACTCATCAAAAGGTGATGTACTTGCTCTACACTATCACTTGAGTCTGGGAGTATACAATAATCCGGACAAAAGGGTCCAGAGGATCCCATTCCCGAAAGAAAAGGAGGCTAATCTTGGTTAGAGGGAGATGGATAACTTGTGGAGGATGAGGAATAAAAGTGACAGTGAGATATATGCCGACAATTTCACTTTTTTTTTTTTTTTTTTTATCGGTTACATAAGATATAGAAGAAAAATGTTGAGAAAAAGAATAGTGAACTTAGATTTTCTCGTCACCACAGATAGACAATGAGATGGTGGGCTTGAAGAAACTGTAAAAATGCAATGAGATGATGTGGGTGACGCCATAAAATGTGGATCCAAAACCTCAGTCTTTACAATAATAATCTAGTTTTGACACCATATATGTCAATTTGTTGTTGACCATGTGAAATTTGAAAATATGCTATGAGTTGTCCATAGATTAAAGGCATTTAATAAATCTATATATTGACTAGAGAACTATACTTGTCACGCATGCTATTTGACATAAAACATGTTCATATGACTATATA
Organism: Zantedeschia hybrid cultivar; assembly: GCA_030544215.1. NCBI lineage: Eukaryota > Viridiplantae > Streptophyta > Magnoliopsida > Alismatales > Araceae > Zantedeschia > Zantedeschia hybrid cultivar. The sequence continues at coordinate 37,450,345 of JARZZO010000013.1, forward strand.
ATTATTTAATTGTGGATCTAAAATATTTGTTAGGCTATATTCATTTGATAAGACATGGCCATTTGACTTTGCTTTATATGATTATTTGCTTAGGTTATATTTACAATTGATTGGATTTCATGTTACATGTTTATGTATTGCTTGAATTCATAAAGTTTATTATAAAATAAATCAAGTGTTGGAATTCAATGCCTACTGATGTAGCCGAAGCTATCACGACCGGATTCCGAAGTTGGAATCCGAAGTTTTGGATCCGGAGCAGGGTCGGATCGGTGTAAGAGGCCCGACAGGGATCCGGAAGGCGACGGAGGTAGAGACGCGGTTGAGGATCCGAGGCCGAGAGTCGCTCGGTCGGATGCTGGCTTGTCTCCGGAAGGCGGGGCCGAGGTTCCTTCGGCTGACGGGCGGGTAGCGCGGAACCGAATCTCCCTCGGACGAGGGGCAGCCAGCGCACGGCGTCGAGACCGGGGAGAGGAGTCCGAGGTCGGCGGCCGAGACCGACTCGGGAAGGTCGGCGATGATTCGAACCGAGCCCCTACAGGAGGGAAAGAAGAAGAAACCGGTCAGCAGGAGTCCCGGGCTTCGGCCCTAAGGAACCCTCTCCGACGGTTAAGTTAGCTTCTGAAGATGATTCGATTCAGAAGGCAAAGAGTAACTTTAATGCTATTTGGACTATGGTCCTTAAGGGTCTCGGAGGCATACCTTTGGCAATAAATAGCGGTGTATTTATAGCGAAGGATAGAGGATGGTTAACGGTGACAGCCGATATAGGACTATGTTCTGGGCTTACTGGTAAACCACCATAGTGCCTAATCATCCACCGGAGTGGGCCGAACACGGCTGTTGGGCCGAAGGGGGTTGGGCCGCTGACGGGCCGAAGCCTGTTGGGCTGAGGGCTACCGTGCCGCTTACGGGCCGAAGGCTGTTGGGCCGCTAATGGGCCGAAGCCTGTTGGGCCGAGGGCTACTGTGCCGCTTACGGGCCGAAGGCTGTTGGGCCGCTAATGGGACGAAGGCTTTCTGAAGGCCTTCTATTGCTGCTGCTGGGCTGAACTGGGTTTGGGCTTGTTTTAATGGGCCGAATCGGATTCTGCCTCATCACATAGCCCCCCACTCTTATCTTCCTCAGTTCTGAGATGGCGAGAGTATAGCCCGAAGCCTTTTGAGAAATAACGTAACATGTGTTTTACCCGAGGCTTTCTGTTCTCTTTCTTGAGAAGAGGGTGCCCTCGGTCGGCCGAAGGTCAGCAGTCACTTATCCGTCTTCATTCGGGATGTAGTGACGAAGGCCTTTACCTCGTAAGGGCAAAGGGCCGAGCCTTCTGACTCGTGTCAGGCTTCATTAAATGGACGGGACGGGCGTCGCTTTTCCCGTCAGAACGGTCGCCTCGCGAAGAAGCACAGGACACGCGTCGCGCATCCGGTCGCCCCGTTTAAAAACACAAAAAGATCCTGACCGCTCGTGGGTCGCGGGTCGCCTCGGCTCTCTGCCCGAGGTTCCGCTCGGATTGCCGCCTCTTCCTTCCCCGGCACGCCGATCGGGACACGTGGCGGGCATCCGAGTGATCAGCCGAAGGGTCGGAGCGCTTTCAGCCGTTGATCATTCTGCTCCGATTCCCGGAGTCTGTCCGTCATCATTATCGAAGGACAGTACACGTGGCGGGCATCCGAGAGAGGCGGTGAGACGACGGGGAAGATCTCGGCCGTCGGCTTTGGCGGGAAGTGTTTCGAACGGCGCCTATAAATAGGAACCCCTCGCAGGGCACTGTTCTTCTTCCTGCTTCCGCGCCTGCGTTCCTCTGCGATCATCCGAGCTCTCCTTCCTCTCCGGCGAAAGGCTAGCCCTCTGGAGGTGTTGTCTAAGCTCGCCGGCTGTCGCAGGAAGATCCCCATCTCCCGGAGCGATTGCTGGGGGAGTTCTGTGGCTCGAGAGGCTACGTCTGATCCAGGAGAGATCCTTTTCCCTTTGAGGGTAAGCCTCAATCTCCTCTCTCCATCTTTGTGACCTTATGCCACGCAGTCCTTCTTCGAGCGAGATTACCCCTTCAGACGAGGAGTATACTCCGTCTCATTCTCCTAAGTCTTCTCTGTCATCTCCTCTTACTCTGGACTCCCTCGCTTCTGCTATGGCCGAAGAGGCCGAGGCTTCCGGTGCCGAGGGGTCCGAGGAGGTTCATACCCCGGGCCAGGCTTCCTCCTCGGGACGTCGTCGTCCCGAGACTGCTTCGGAAGCAGCCTGCGCCCTCTCGGATGACGGGGTCAGTTACATTGCTTCTTACTACCAACTCCCTTCTTGGATGACCCCCTATCGGCCCGGTTCTCATACCAGGGCCAACACTCCCCGCCCGGGTAGTTTCTCTATCTATGAGGAGAGCTTCCGGGCGGGCTTTCGTCTTCCTCTCTCTACCTTCGTCATCAACCTTCTCTATTTCTACGGGCTCGCCCCGTCTCAATTTTTTCCCAATTCTTGGCGCACAGTCTACGCCTTCTTGGCTGTGTTTGCTCATGTGAAGTTCATGCCCTCGGTCAACATTTTCCGCTACCACTTCAAAATTCAGAGGCAGGGGAGATCCGAGTGGTACAGTTTTGTCCCTCGTCTTGGCCGAGGCATCTTCTCCGGGAAGCCTTCGTCCATTCACGGCTGGAAGAGAAATTTTATCCTAGTTTCTCTGCCGGAGAATGAGAGGAGCGTGTGGCCCTTTCCTACCGAGTGGGCGCCGCTGGCTGCAGGCCTTTCCGATCCTCCCATCCTCAATTCCGTTCAGCGCGATATCGTGGGCCATGTTGAAGCCGCGGCTCCGTATAATATTTCGGAGCTTTTCAGCAAGCCGGAGCTGCTTGTGGGTGTCGGGGCATGGCCGGACCCGACGAGGGATCCGGAGCGGGCTTTCCCTTACCTTCCTCCCGGGGAGACTTCACGGGAGAATGAAGGAAGTGCTGGGGCCGCTCCTCCGGCCGAAGCTCCTCCGGCCGCCGAAGTTGCTGAAGCTTCGGCCGAGGGTAAGTCGGTCTTGAGTTGCAACCATTGTGTGTTATTTGTATCTAACACTTCTTCTTTTGTTTGCAGCGATGTCTGGGATCCAGGGCCTCCTCAGCCGGATAGCCCAGCAACAGAGCCAAGCCCAGCCATCTCGCCCGCAGGCGGCAGGAGGGTCTGGACGAGGTGCTGTGGCCCCGAGCGTCCGAGCCGGGGTCACGATGACAGCGGCCTCCTCCGAGGGCCGTGCTGCTGCTACCGTTCTAGAGAGGGAGCGAAAAAGCAAGTCGGCCGCCCGAAGGGGCGGTCGTCCGTCTAAGCGGATCCGGGTGGAGGAGCCTGACGAGGCAGAGCCCCCCCCCTTGGTTAGGATATCCGTCGCGGCCCGAAGGGCCTCGAGGCCGGCGTCCCCCGAAGCACCGAGGGGCGACTCTCCTCCGGCCGCGATGGCGGGGGCGGAGCAGGAAGGCGCTGGGCCGCAGGTGCCTCGCGCGCAGGAGCGCGAGCTATGGGTCCCCGACCTGGGGATCTATAGAGACGAGAGCGTGGAGGACTCGCAGACGTGCCTGCGTCTGCTTCGCGGCCTCACCCTCCCGTCGGCTCTGGAGGAGCTGAAGGACCACTCGGCCACTGATCTGGCGATGATCAGCGCCCGATTGGCGATCCAGGTAAGAAGCCTCTTCATGTGCCTCAATCTGGCTTTCCCTTTAGTTTGTTTCGGCTTCGCTGACCCTTATCCGCTTTTGGCCGCAGACCGCGGTCACGGGTAGCGTCTTGATCCATCGTCAGGCACTCCTCCGGGACCAACTCCTGGAGGCCGAGAGGGCGTCGGCATCGGCGGTCTCGGGCGAGGGTTCTTCGGCGGGAGGAGACTTCGAGTCGAGCGTCGGCCGGCTCATAGCTGCGAATGCCCAGATGTGGGCGCAGCTGGAGGAGCAGGTAGCGGTGACTCGGGCTTCTTCCGAGGCCAAAGCGAAGGCCGAGCGGGAGAAGGAGAAGCTCGAGCGAGAGCTGGCGGCGGTCCGGGTCGGGAATTGGGCCCTTAAGGCCGAGATCCAGGACAAGGACGCCCGGCGGGCTTCGGATAGCTGTCGCCATGCCGAGGAGCTGTCGGCCTTGAAGCTGGAGCTGGAGGAGGTGGCCGATTCAGCCATGGCCGATTACAAGGCTGGCCCGGACTTCGCCGAGGAGATAATCCAGGCCCAGCTTCTAGCGGCCTCCTCGGTCTTCTACATCGGGCTGGCTGCTGCCCAGAAGGCTTGTCCAACCGTGGACCTGACCGGGATTGCCCTGCCAACGGATGAGGAAGGCGAAGAGCTCCTGTCCTGGTGGAAGGGGCTCGCGGCTGAGAGGGCCCCGGCCTCGGCGGAAGGCGATGAGGCCGTTCCGGCCGAGGAGACCCCTGTCGAAGCCACCCCGTCCGAGGCCGTGCAGATAGTCGATTCTCCCTCCCCATCTCCTGGCCGAAGCCCAGTTGATGTGGATGCGGGGGATACCGAGGGCTAGTGTGGGGGCCTGTCCCGGTTTTTATTTTTCTTCTTTTGTAAGCCTGCGGCCAGGTGGATGGCCGATTTTGTACATCCTTCACTGTGAATACAAGAGGTGTTTTTTGGCTTTACCTTTGTGTCGTGAATGAACGACTGAATCCGAGACCTTGTCGTTGTTTTAGTTGCGGCTTGCATGGCCGAGACCCGACGTAGGTCCAGATACGAAGTCGATAGAATGTCGCCACCGATAGTATATGCGGCCGGGGCCTTTACTAACGTGGTTCATATGACCCGAGGGGATATCCTGACGTGGTTTGCGTGGCCGAAGCCACTCCCGGCTTAGTTTATGCGGACTTAGACATACCTTGCCGCTTCCCGATCCGGTATACATGGCTGGAGCCACCCTCGGATCAGGTTACCTGCGAGCTTAGAATAAGAACTCATGCCGCTCCCGATACGGTTTGCATGGCCGAAGCCACTCCCGGTACGGTTTGCACGGACTTAGAGAGATACCTTGCCGCTTTCCGATCCGGTATACATGGCCGGAGCCACCCTCGGATCAGGTTACCTGCGGGCTTAGAATAAGAACTCATGCCGCTCCCGATACGGTTTGCATGGCCGAAGCCACTCCCGGTACGGTTTGCACGGACTTAGGAAGATACACCCAGGTTTTCTAAAAAAGAAAGCTTTATTCATGCCTTCTGGCTAAAAGTCCGGGAGAAGTGGTTTACATAAAATAACGCCGAAGGCGTTCTACATTCCAGGTGCGAGGGAGAGGTTGGCCCGAAAGGGTCTCCAACCGATAAGCCCCTCGTCTGATTACCTCTTTGACCCGATACGGCCCCTCCCAGTTGGGGGCAAGCTTTCCTGCAGCTTCGGCCGGTTTAGAAACATGAGCATTCCTTAACACGAGGCTCCTGATTTCAAAGCTTCGGGGCTTCACTCGAGTGTTGTGGTACCTGGCCATGCGTTGCTGATAAGCCGCCAGCCGAACGCGAGCCTTATCTCAGGTTTCTTCTATGAGGTCCAGATGATCCTTCAAGACTTCTTCGTTGGCCTCTGGATCGTAGGTAATGACCCTTGGAGAGGGAAGGCCGATTTCCACTGGAATAACGGCTTCTATCCCATAAGCAATGCGAAATGGAGTTTCGCCGGTAGGGGTTCGGCTCGTAGTCCGATATGCCCATAGAACACTCGGTAGCTCCTCTACCCATCGGCCTTTGGCTTCGCCGAGGCGGGTTTTCAGTCCTTGCAACAGGCTTCGGTTGGTGACTTCGACCTGGCCGTTTGCCCGAGGGTGTGCTACCGAAGTGAACTTATGAAGGATGCCGAACCCGGCGCAGTTATCGCTGAACCGACGGCTATCGAACTGCTTGCCGTTGTCCGAAATGATGGCCCGGGGGATGCCGAACCGGCAGATGATGGACTTCCATATGAAGTTCCAAGCATTGCTATCGGTTATTGATGCAAGGGGTTCGGCTTCTACCCACTTGGTAAAATAGTCTACTGCCACGATGAGGAATTTCCTTTGGCCGGTGGCGATGGGAAAAGTCCCCAGGAGGTTGATTCCCCATTGAGCGAAAGGCCAGAGGTCGGATAAGGGGGTCAGAAGGGTGGCTGCCTGGTGGATGAGGGAGCTGAACCTCTGGCACTGATCGCAGCGCCGTACGAGGGCTAAAGCGTCCTCTCGGAGTGTCGGCCACCAGTATCCTTGCCTCAGAAGCTTGTGAGCTAGGGTCCTTCCTCCCGCATGCGCTCCGCATACCCCTTCGTGTACTTCTCTCATGGCGTAGTCGGCTTCGGTCGGGCCGAGGCACCGTAGCAGCGGTCGGCCGAAGGACTTCTTGTACAATAGCTCGTACAGAAGGAGGAAGTGGGATGAGCGTTGCCGAACGTGCTTCGCCTCCCTTGAATCTGGCGGGACTTCTCCTCGGAGGAGAAAAGCGACGAGGGGAGTCATCCAGGTCTCGGCTTCGGCCTCGGTTATTTGTATGGTCTCAGGCTCGCCGAGGCTTGGTTCGGCGAGTTCCTCTACTAGGATCATTCGGCCTCCTCCCCCATCTTGGATTGACGCCAGCCGGGAAAGTGCATCGGCTCGGGCATTCTCGGCTCTCGGGATCCGCACGATTTCATATGAATCGAATTGAGTGAGGATCTTGCGAGTCACCTGGAGATAAGCTGCCATTATCACATCCCGAGCTTCGTATTCCCCGGAAACATGACTGGCGATCAGCTGAGAGTCGCTGAAGGCCTTTAGGTTCCGGACGCCGAGCTTCCTTGCGGCCCGGAGGCCGGAAATGAGGGCTTCGTACTCGGCTGCGTTATTGGTGGCTGGAAAGGAGAAGCGCAATGCGTACTCCGTGACGACCCCTTCGGGTGATGCCAGGATCCATCCGGCACCACTGCCCGTGGAGCATGCGGAGCCGTCTACAAAAAGTTGCCACTCGTCTGCCGGTGTATGAGCCGAAGTGTCCTCGGCTTCGGGTATGTCAGCTTCCGACTGAGATGCCGAGGAAGCGCTGGGAGTGAGCTCGGCGATAAAATCTGCTAATGCCTAGGCTTTTATTGCTACCCGAGGTGCGTAGGAGATGTCGAACTCTCCTAGCCCAATCGCCCATTTTGCCAGCCTGCCGGACACCTCCGGCCGGGAGAGAATTTGCCTCAAGGGCTGGTCGGTGAGAACCTTTACCGAATGGGCCAGAAAATAAGGCCGGAGCCTCCTCGCGGACGAGACGAGGGCCAAAGCCAATTTTTCCAGAGCGAGATACCAGAGTTCTGCTCCCTGAAGGGCTCGGCTGGTATAGTAGACTGGCTTCTGAATGCTATCTTGCTCTCGGACGAGGACGGCGCTGAGAGCTGTCTCGGATACTGCGAGGTAAAGGCTCAGAGGTTCCCCGGGGACTGGCTTGGACAGAATGGGGACTGTAGAGAGGTAGGCCTTCAGCTGGTCGAAGGCTGCCTGGCACTCATCCGTCCAGGCGAAGCTATTGGCCTTCTTCAATAATTTGAAGAAGGGGAAGCAGTAACCCGCCGCCCTTGACATGAAGCGGCTTAGGGCTGCGATCCTTCCATTTAGCTTCTGCACCTCTCGGAGGTTTGCCGGAGGGCGCATCTGTATGATGGCTGAAACCTTCTCGGGGTTAGCTTCTACCCCTCGGTAGGTGACCATGTAGCCGAGGAACTTCCCGGAGGCTACCCCGAAGGCGCACTTGGCCGGGTTCAGCTTCATCTTATATCGCCGCAGGGCGGAGAATGTCTCGGCCAAGTCGGCCAAATATTCTGCAGCGACGCGGCTTTTTACCCGCATGTCGTCTATATAGACCTCCATGTTTCGGCCGAGCTGCGGGGCGAACACTTTATTGACAAGGCGCTGATATGTCGCGCCGGCATTCTTCAGACCGAAAGGCATCCGGGTATAGCAATATAAACCCAGATCAGTCGTGAAGCTGATTTTGCTTTCATCATCCGGATGCATGCGGATCTGGTGATAGCCTGAATAGGCGTCGAGGAAGCTCAGGAGTTCGTGGCCGGAGGTTGCATCCACCACCTGATCTATCCGAGGTAGCGGGAAGCTATCCATCGGACAGGCCTTGTTGAGGTTGGTGAAGTCCACGCACATTCGCCACTTGCCATCCTTCTTCGGCACCATCACTACGTTGGCGATCCAGTCCGGGTGATGCACCTCTCGGAGGTGCCCGGCGTCCAGCCCCTTCTGCACTTCGGCTTAGATGGCGGCTCTCCTTTCCTGATTGAAGGTACGCCGCTTCTGCTTAACCGGGGGCTGGTCGGGATCGGTGTGTAGTCGGTGCTCTGCTACCTCCGGGTCGACCCCGGGCATGTCGGTCGGAGACCAGGCGAAGACGTCGAGATTCTTTTTCAAGAACTCGGTGAGCTTCTCCGCTTCGGTTTTCTCCAGGCCGGAGCCTATCATCAGGGTCCGTCCTTCGCCTCCCGGAACCGGAATGGCGACGAGTGCTTCTCCCGAGGACGCCTCGGCTGATGATTCGATTGCTAGGGTTTCGGCTGCAGCCTTCCCTTTGACCGAAATCATATAGCATTGCCGGGCTGCTTCTTGATTCCCCTTGGCCTCGCCTATTCCATGGCTAGTATGAAACTTTAGCTTTTGATGGAAAGACGAAGGCACGGCTCCAACCCCGCCGATTAGCCTTCGGCCGAAGATGGCGTTGTAGGCTGAATCAATTTTCACAACGGCAAAATCCGTTTCGACGGTTAGTTGCCAGGGGGCGGAGCCTATGGTTACAGGGAGTTGGACAATGCCCTATACTCGGCAGGGCGAACCGTTAAAGCCGAAGAGGGGGCCCCGGTGAGGCTTCATATTAGCCTCACTCAATCCCATTTTTACAAAGCAATCGTAAAATAAGATGTTCGGGGCACTTCCATTATCGACAAAAATACGATGTACATCGTAACTATTTATTACAGCGTTTACGACGAGGGCGTCGTCGTGAGGGACCTGAATATCAGTCAGGTCCTCTGAGCCGAAGGTAATATCTTCTTGGCGAGGCCGCTTCGGCTCGACGTTGACCGTCGCTATAGTTGCATAGCTGCACTGCCGTCGCCTTGATGCTTCTCCCGGTCCCCCGGATATCATCATAATGGACCCAGAACTGGGCCTCTGATGGGATGCTTCCACCGGGGCCGAGGTGACCTTCGGCGGAGGAGCAGCTCCTTTCTCCGGAGGCTGCTATTGCCTGGGCGTCTCAGAGACGTCCTGGTTTCGCTGCGGCGGGGGCTGCTCTCGTCGAAGCTGTGGCAGCCTACCTTCCCGGATGAGGCGGTCAATTTCCTCCCGAAGGTGTCGGAACTCGTCCGTCGTATGGCCGATCTCCCGGTGATACTCGCAGTATTTGTCGGGATCCCTTCGGCGAAGATCAGTCTTCATGCGCTCTGGTCGCCGGATCATGCCCTTCACTTCCATAAGCATTCGGGATGGGGGAGCCGGCAGGGGTAGGTACCGCTGCTGCGGGTCCCGTCGCCTCTCTCTGTCCCAGTCCTCCCTGCGATATCGCTTTCGGGAGGGCTCTTGATCTTCGGGCCGAGGGCGGACCACCTGGGGGGCTGGTGCCGAGGCTGCTTCGGTTGCGCCCTTCCTTTGGACATCATCAGGGCCTCCCGGTTGATATACTTGTGGGCCCGGGCTACGAGGTCGTGGAAGGTAAGGGGATGGCGCTTCCCGATGGAGCCGAGGAGCCCTTCGTCCCGACACCCGCTGATCACGGCTGAGACCGCAATCGAGCTATCAAGGTTTGCGATTTGGGCGGCCTCGGTCCGAAACTTGGTGAAATACTCCTGGAGAGTCTCGGTGGGGCCTTGCCGGATGGCTAGTAGGCTGGCGGAGGTTTTACACTGCCGGGTGGCGTCATAGAACTGGTCGATAAACAGTTGGCCCAACTGGACCAAGGAGTGGATGGAGTTGGGGGCCAATGCCTCGAACCATGTTAGGGCAGTCTTCTCAAGGGTGAGGGGGAAAAGTCGGCAGCGGACTGCCTCGGCGACCCCTCGGATCGAGAGGTATGTGTTGAATCTCTGGAAATGACAGACCGGATCTGTCATCCCGTTGTAGAGAGGGCCCTTCGGCAGTTTGAAATTGGGAGGCACCTCGGTAGCCAGGAGCTCTGGCGTGAACGGGGTTTGCTCCAGGATATTGCTAGCAAGGGGCGCCCCATAAGGCCGAGACACCATCTACTGCATTTCCTTTCGCATTGCCGTCAGCCGTCGGTCCAGGTCCGGGGCGGTTGAGGTGGCGACTGATTGTCCTCCGGTCTTGGCCGGGCGAAATTCTGACGAAGCATAACCTTGCTCCGTTGTGCGGTCGGCGCGAGGAGCTCGGGCAGGTAGCGCCGAAGGCTCGCTGCGTGCCGTAGCGGTTTCGTCGGGGGAAACCGGTGCAGGCATTGGCCGGAACCTTGCATCTTGGACTGGATAGAGCGGGGGGAGCTGTGCTTGCTGAGGAAGCTGTCCCAGCAATCCCATGCGCTGGGTGATGGCGGATACCATCTCCTGAAGAGGCGCGAGGGATGTGACGGCAGCGGCTAGCGTTGCCACTTGTTGCTGGAGCACTCCCACCCGATCTTCCGCAGCGATGGACTCTGGTATGACGGGCAGAGCCACGCTCAGCGGAGCAGAAGGGGCGCCTTCGGAGGGCAACAGCTGTGCCGAGGCTTCCCGTGCCTCTGCTTCATTCTGTTCGAATCGTCGGGTTATAGGTCGTTGAGACATGACTTGTTTGTTTGTTTCCCACAGACGGCGCCACGTGATGTAGCCGAAGCTATCACGACCGGATTCCGAAGCTGGAATCCGAAGTTTTGGATCCGGAGCAGGGTCGGATCGGTGTAAGAGGCCCGACAGGGATCCGGAAGGCGACGGAGGCAGAGACGCGGTTGAGGAGCCGAGGCCGAGAGTCGCTCGGTCGGATGCTGGCTTGTCTCCGGAAGGCGGGGCCGAGGTTCCTTCGGCTGACGGGCGGGCAGCGCGGAACCGAATCTCCCTCGGACGAGGGGCAGCCGGCGCACGGCGTCGAGACCGGGGAGAGGAGTCCGAAGTCGGCGGCCGAGACCGACTCGGGAAGGTCGGCGATGATTCGAACCGAGCCCCTGCAGGAGGGAAAGAAGAAGAAACCGGTCAGCAGGAGTCCCGGGCTTCGGCCCTAAGGAACCCCCTCCGACGGTTAAGTTAGCTTCTGAAGATGATTCGATTCAGAAGGCAAAGAGTAGCTTTAATGCTATTTGGACTATGGTTCTTGAGGGTCTCGGAGGCATACCTTTGGCAATAAATAGCGGTGTATTTATAGCGAAGGATAGAGGATGGTTAACGGTGACAGCCGATATAGGACTATGTTCCGGGCTTACTGGTAAACCGCCATAGTGCTAATCCTCCACCGGAGTGGGACGAACACGGCTGTTGGGCCGAAGGAGGTTGGGCCGCTGACGGGCCGAAGTCTGTTGGGCCGAGGGCTACCGTGCCGCTTACGGGCTGAAGGCTGTTGGGCCGCTAATGGGCCGAAGCCTGTTGGGCCGAGGGCTACTGTGCCGCTTACGGGCCGAAGGCTGTTGGGCCGCTAATGGGCCGAAGGCTTTCTGAAGGTCTTCTATTGCTGTTGCTGGGCTGAACTGGGTTTGGGCTTGTTTTAATGGGCCGAATCGGATTCTGCCTCATCACCTACTAAGTTGTTTGGACTCACTAAGCCAATAAAGTTTCAGGAGAGTTCGATTTGGAGTCCAATTAGATGGGATGCATTTGATTGAAAGGACTTTTAAAAGGTTCTTGGTTATCTTAGGTTTTGATTTAACTATTTTAATTTTAGTTTGTTAGACTAATGTATTAGGAACTATTTGAAGAGTTGAGAGTTTTATTATTCATTCATTTTATTATATTTAAGGATTTTGATCTTAGTTTCATATTTGAACAATTAAATTATGCAATGGTAATGACAATTATTTCCATTTATCTTGTAGGTGTTGTATCTCTCATTTCATTTGTTATATTGGAAACTGTCACTTACTCTGAGTTTGATGAGAGTTGACTGTAGGCGCCCGGAACGTTCCCCCTTTCCCGTCGCAGCAGCGACGAAGCTTTGGAATTCGGGGTTCTTCCCGTCCGTCTCAGCACTGGCGATTCAGAAGAAGGGTTAGAGTATAAAGAGTGATCGCCAGGAGCATTACCTTTGGGTTCCTGTGCTCCGCAGGGGTGTAGAAGGTGATCGCGATTTTGGTGAGAGCGGGAGACGTCAGTTCCTCCTTCTCTTCCTCCGGCTGGCCAAAGGGAGAGAGCCCGGTACTCTGCACGCGTTTAGGTGGTAAGGATCCCTGAAAAGAAAAGACCAGACGAAGAAGAACCCGATTAAAACTTTAATGTGCAAAATCTATCCATATAGATGCAGAAAACTAACTAAAATCAGTGGGAAACGCACCGGACGGGTGGTGGGGAGGGAAGGTGACCGTATGTTATGGCCACCCACCTCCCGTTTTTTTTTAGAACCTCTGTAGGGGTAAGGATTACTGAGTCATCCTACGTGCATGCATGCAAATGAAGAGGAGTTGCGTGTGTGGGGAGTGGAGTGGTTGCGTGTATGGAGAGTGGAGTGGTATCACTAATGCAATGGAATGAATAAGAAAAGGTAAAAGGGAAAGGTTAGAAAGGCAAGCCCGTTTCCAGATGTAGCCTGAGCTTTCCTCCTTGGAGTATCCTCGAGCTTCTCACCAGAAGACCCCTCTCTGCCCAAAGAATCCTTCTTCTTCTTAACCTCTCACCTCTAACCTCTGACCTCTTTCAAAGCCTTTCTCTCCTTTTTAGTCCTTAACCCCCTGCTCGCGAGGATGTGGGGGGTTTAAATAGACGAAGGGAAAAAAGGAGAAAACAGGGGTCTAAATCCCCGTAAATCACCCTTCAACCAATGGGAAATGGTCAAGGGTCAGAGGTAGTGGTCGTGGCAGTCGCCGGAGTGGGGAACGAGGGCGGTGAGTGGAGGAGATCGTGGGGAAGACGGAGTCAAGGGAGTGGACGGCCAGGTGACGTGCCTTCCATTCTTGAGGTGGAAGGCGGCCCGGCTGGCCTTCGAAGGGGGTGGAAGGCGAGGGGTGGCCTTCGAAGGTGGTGGAAGGCAAGGGGTGGCCTTCGAAGGTGGTGGAAGGCAAGGGGGCTGGCCTTCCACGAAAAGTTGGTAAAAAGTGCAAAGGATGGCGAAAGAGGTGGACGGCAAGGTGGTTGGCCTTCGAAGAGGGTAGAAGGCGGGGGGTGGCCTTCGAAGGTGGTGGAAGGCAAGGGGTGGCCTTCGAAGGTGGTGGAAGGCAAGGGGGCTGGCCTTCCACGAAAAGGTGAAAAGGATTGGGATTTGGTTGATGGGCCTGGCTGGTAGTGGGCTTAAATGGCTGAAATGAGTGGATTTATGATGATGGGCTGATGGTGGAGGGGATTTATGACTAAAAGACTGGTCCAAAATCGGTGTCTACAAATGCCCCTCCGGGACGCCTGTTTTGCAGTGGAGTGAAACGGAATGATAAATAGGTGTTCCGAAAATCGGAGCTGATTTTGGACCGCCTGGAAAATGAATGAGCTTTATCCAAGGATGGTATGCGAATGTGGCAAATGCATGAAAGCTAGCTATTTGAGTTGCAAGATTGGTTTAGGAAAAGGAACAAGGTTCAATACTAGAGAATCACAGTCCGTGGGACCCTCGGGTGCTGGGACCGCGAGGCCTTGGTGTACCAGAGTATAGCGATCTGGCCCAAGGGGATCTCGAGCATGAAAGGTGTAGGAGTGTGACTTGAAGAACTCTCAACACAACGGGCGCGCGGTGGCCTGGCGCATCGTGGGATCGCCAAGTGAGAGACTCTCAAGCACACTTGCTGAAAAAAGTAGAAAAGGGTCTTGCAATTCAACAGGCTAACCGACGTACGATTGCCAGAATCACAGATCAGTGATGGGTTAAGCAGAGTGATGAAATTATGGTCATTGCCCCTAGGGCGAGGATGAATGTTTATGCCAATGCATGCTGGGTTAAAATTTAAAAAACAAATTCCTAATGCAATTCCTAATGCAGACAGGAGGAATTTATTGGCCAATCGAATAACTTGGGGAATATAGACTCCTCATTGTTTTGTTTAAAGAGGAACTCAGAGTCTATATGCCCAAAATTATTAGCCTCCTGTGTTTTCGATGCTATTTGCCTCCGATTCCCTGCAGCTGCAAGAACGCACATCAGTAACGTTCATATTTTCAGTAATCACAACATTACATATCAAATTGCAGGAAAATAAGAAGCAAACGTTTTGTTTCGAGTCGAAGCCGATATGGAAGATATGGCTATTCTATTGGTAGAATGCCAATCCTATATGGCTTCGACTCGAATTCCGAGATGGGCCATTAATTCATTGATGAATGTGGTCACCTTAATTATGGGGTGAGATTACCTCCTTGAAGAGAGGGGAGAGAGGCATCTTGTCCTCTCGTGGGCTTTTCTTTCAAAGTGATAGAAGGCCAAGGGCTTGCCTTCCACGAAAAGGTGGAAGGCAAAGGGCTTGCCGTCCACAAAAGGGAAAAAGAAGGGGATGTGGATGCCTTTCCGTCTTTTGCGGAGCGTGGAAAGTGTTGGGGTTATCCCGAGATAATAAAAGGATTGTTGTTGCGGGGTCCTCTTCTAGAATTCCACTTTTCCTGTGCAAGGATGGCCTCGTCTTCTACTTCTGTTACTGCCAGAGGACCTGAAGTTTTGTCTGATGTGGATGGCCACCTGAGCAACCTGGTGGCCCACGGGCAGGTATGCTAGGACCTTTATTTGCCTCGTCTCTCCTTTCTTTTTTATGTTGATTTTTTTGATTACCTTGCAGCCTCTCCCAAAGTTCCCAGATGCTAGGCATACCCGCAAATATGCCTGGCTTGCAGCCCTGTTGGAGGTGATAACGTTGAGCATGAGGGTGTACATGCACCGATGGAACCTGACACGCTCCATCGTGTTTGCAAAGTGGTTTACTGCCATCCACTGGCACTGGGAAGGATTGGGCGCGCTGCTGGAGTTGTGGCACCCGGAGACCCACACCTTTGTGTTCAGGGAGTTCAAGGCAACAGTCTTACTGGAGGAGGTGGAGACCTTCTATGGTTGGGAAGACCTAGCCGCTGGTGATCCCTCTGGCTTGCCTTCGTGGGAAGAGACCTTTGCTGACATTGTGCGAGATAAACGGGAAGCATGCCGTATGACCAACAGCCGGGGGATTCTTGTTGACCGTCTTGCATACTGGTTGATCCGAGAAATTAAGCGCAAGGTGGTCGAACCTGAAAAGCTGATGCGAGGTGTGTGCTTGGTTCTTGGGGGAGTCCTGTGGTTCCCTACTACAGGCTCGGTGCTAGAAAAGGAATATGTGAGCGTGCTGAATTTACTGCAGAGAGGCCACTCTCTTGCCCCGGTGATCTTGTCACACCTATACGGAGGACTCAGCCATATGAGCATGGGGCGATATGCGAGAGGAAGTTTGTTCACTTTGCAACTATGGATGGAAATGCATGTATCCTTCGACTTTGATGAAAGTGTAACCTCTGCTTCAAGAATATTTCAGCACAGTGCGTGGTATCCTGCACGCTCACTTCTTGGCCCCGAGGATCAAGTCAGGTGTCTCACGGCTCACTTGAAGACGCGGGATGACTGGCGTGATTACCTAAACTTCCTGCCTGTTGAGAACTTCATCTTCGTCCCAATGATCCTTCGGAACACGGAGTTTACCACGAGGGCTTCTCGCGACCGTGAGCTATGGCTGATTGGCCCCGATGAGCTGGTTGTGTATCAGGGACATCGCTGTCATCTTCAGATTGGCATTCCCAGACAAGTACCATTCCCTGCCTTACATGATACCCTGATCGTGCCGCGACACACTGGGTATGCGAGAGAGGTTCAGGCCATAGACCGGCTTCGGCGTGCATGGCGGCGTCACTCCCGGTTCACCAAGGCATGTTTAGACGTAGCAGAGACTTCAGGGGAAGTCGCAAAATATGTAGGCTATTTAGCCAATATCCGTCCTGCTGTCTGTGCCTTTTTTATGGGGCGCAGAGCTTTGGAGTAATGTAGCCTTCAATTTTCAATAAATAACATCTCATTTTCCCTGAAATTTCTTTTGCACATGTGAGCGATCTGCCTCTGAATGACTAACTTTCTGCTTAATAGACTCCGGATGGGCAGGCTCCTGGAGAGCCGGCGGGCGGCCAGCAAGTGGCCGTCACTCGGGTGGACGGCCAGTGTGTGGCCGTCCACGCTGGTGACGGACGGCCAGTGCGTGGCCGTCCAACCCTGCGGACGGCCAGCATGTGGCCGCCCATGGGCTGGCGGACGGCCAGTGCGTGGCCGTCCAAGCCTGCGGACGGCCAGCACGTGGCCGCCCATAAGCTGGCGGACGGCCAGTGCGTGGCCGTCCAAGCCAGCGGACGGCCAGCGCGTGGCCGTCCTCATGGGGTTTAACAGGACTTAACCCGGCCCTCTCTTCTTTTTCTTCTGCGCTCTTCACCTGTTCTTTTTCTTCTTCTCTTGCTCTTCTTCTTCTTCTCCTTCGTCCGACCTTCGGAAGTGGACGTTCATGGCGAGGGTGTGGCTCCCCCGCGCTCTTAGGAGGAGGAGGGCCAGCGGCGGCGAGGGAGCGGGTCCGAGTGGCGGCGGCGGCGGCGGCGGAGAGGAAGTCATCCGCGCAGGCGACGCCGAGGACACGTACGGAGGTGAAGAAGACGCTGCCAGCGGCAGCAGCGGTGGTGGCGGTGGTGCCGGAGAGGAAGGAGAAGAGGAGGCGGCAGCGGGAGACGAGGAAGACGAAGGTGATGGCGATGGAGAGGAAGAGGAGGGAGGAGGTGAAGGTGATGGAGAGGACGGCGGCGGCGACGAGGCGCCTCCGAAGAGGAAGGTGAGCTTCTCTCTTTTGATTTCCTGGGAAGCGAAGGGAGGGCGGCCGGTGGAGGAGCCGTCCACGCAGACGGACGGCG
Source organism: Zantedeschia hybrid cultivar (assembly GCA_030544215.1). NCBI lineage: Eukaryota > Viridiplantae > Streptophyta > Magnoliopsida > Alismatales > Araceae > Zantedeschia > Zantedeschia hybrid cultivar. The sequence goes on from JARZZO010000013.1 coordinate 37,467,282, forward strand.
GACGGGCCTGCCGTCCGCCCGCGCGGACGGCGGACAGGCCTGCCGTCCGCCTGCGCGGACGGCGGACGGGCCTGCCGTCCGACCAAGTGGAGGCTCGATTGGTTTATGCCCTTATTTTCTGATCTTGTTTTGGATTTTTCTTTCCAGGGTCCTCAGAGGGTCCGAGGCCATGTTTCATGGGAGCTGGTCTGGGCCTGGTATCATGCACTGCCTGATCAGCTGATCTTCCAAGTGGATGCTTTTGGATTCGGGCCGCTGTTCCGGGTCCGACCGTTTATGGTGGATGCGTCCTTCTTGGTAGCTCTCAGGGAGCACTGGGATGACAGATGCAGGGCCTTCGTCATGCCTTGGGGACACATGCTGCCCACACTGGAGGACGTCTTCTTCTTGACGGGTCTGCCGGTTATTGGGGATCCAGTAGTGGGCCCCGAGCTTAGGGACTACAGGCAGTTGTCCGATCGACTGCTAGGCGAGGGATATTACAGGACCCAGGGGGCACTGTCCCACATTCCTCTTGGGTACTTCGCCCGATCTGTGGGTCTGAGCCAAGTGAGGCGGATGCCGAGTGAAACCCTGGAGGCTTTTGCAGAGAGAGTGGAGACACTCCTAGACTTGGGTGGTCGATCGGACGATGAGAACCTGCGGATCTTCCTCCTGTTCTTCTTTGGGAGATTGTTGTTCGCCACAGCTTCAGATAGAGTTAATCTGAAGTATTTGCCCCTACTGGAGGACCTTCAAGCGGCGAAGAAGATGGCGTGGGGAGCTGCCATGCTAGGTCATCTTCTCTCCCACCTGGTGAGCTACCGCCAGGGTTCTGGCAACTTGGGTGGGTTCACCCCTTTTCTCCAGGTAATCTTCTTAGCCGTGATTTTTCATTCCTTTTGTTGATTCGTACTGACTGTGCTAACTCTTGCAGATCTGGGGTTACACCCGCTTTCCCATTGGCCGTGGGAACGTCTTGGCGGATCGTGAGGGATGGACCCCTCTGATGGCACGGTGGGAGGTGACCCGGGACTATCGTCCGGTGTCGTACCGTGTGGAGGGTATCCGCGCTCAGCTTGACACCTTCCCTCCTCATATGGTGAGTGACTTGAGATATATTGTGCACTTGAACAAGTGACTAGGCCTAATTCTTTGTTCCATTCAGGTGGTGTGGATGCCATATGCAGAGGAGGACCTGGCCGATCATCCGTGGGTGTCCCAGAGCCTTTCTCAGTTCCGGCGAGAGGTGCCCCTGATGTGCGTGAACATTTGTGACGGCCTCTTTGTCCGGATGGCATACCGCACATGGGGATGGCATCAGCCTCTACTCGTCTATCCAAGTTATCCTGATACGAACCGAGGTCGCCGCCGATCTTCTGCTATTGGTCAAGATTGGCGAGTAGTGAGGGAGGCTGAGATTGTCATATGGCACCGTACCGGGGATGTCCTGCAGGAGGACAAATCTCTGCGGAACAGCTTCAAGTATTTGGGAGATTATTCCCGGCGGTACTCAAACCGCATGTTTCTGGATACACGGCGGGTATGTCACTTTATCCCTTCAGTTTCTTGTGCTTAAATTCTCCCTGGACTAATCTTAGTGATATTCTTGTAACAGATGCCTGAGACTGAAGCTATCGAGATCTTGAAGAGTCAGAATGAGCTTCTGGTTTTGCAGACGAGTGATCTACTTACCCAGATTGGAGAATTGGTAAGAAGTCTGAATTTTGAGTTAAGATGTAACATTATCCACCTTATCTTTGTGAAAACCTCTGTGGCGCAGAGAGAGGCGCTGATCCGCCATGGGCTGCGAAGTGATCCATGTGCAGGCTCATCATCCCAGGGGCCAGCTGCCCCAGTTGATTGTGAGACGAGATTGCAGGATGCTCTCTGCCGGGCAGAGGCCCGGGAGGCCGATTTGGCACAGCAGGTGAGACTTGTTCTGCATTTGTGTTCTAATGATTGAGCATGTCTGACCCCGAATTTCTTTTGCAGCGTCAGGAGTTGGAAGCTGCCCTGGCGAAGGCGCAGGAGTTGGAGAACCTCAATCAGCAGTTGAGAGATCAGGTTTTGGAGGAACGGACGACGAGGGCCAGGACGAGTGAGGGATCCCACCCGGACGTGTACTGGGAGGGTAAGATGGCTGGCCTGCAGGAGGAGCTGGTGAGATCGCAGACAGAGGTGCGGGAGCTTGATTTCAAGTACCGAACCCTATGGGACCGGGTGATGAAGAAGGGGCGAGAACGAGCCATGAGATCCGGCACTCAGAGTCCAGGGGCTCGTCCCCCCATTCCTGCCCCGTCAGCTGGCCAGGCCCCTGCTGGGAGTTCTGTCTTCAGAGACCTCGACTCCCTGTTAGCTGAGGATGCGTGGAGAGCATTACGACCCACAGGCTCATCGGGGTCTATGCGCCCAATTTCCGGACATCGTCGTGCTCGTGAGGAGGATGCCGAGAGCCAGATGAGGCACCCCTCTCGGGATAGGAGAGATGATGATGCAGAAGAAAGGGGAAAGGATTGAGAGAGAGCAGGCGCAGGGGTATTCCCCTGTGTTGTGATGATGTATGATGTTATGCTTGCACATTTCTATATTTACATGGGCACTTCTTTGTTCCGCTTTCTGTTCGTACCTGTGATTACCTGCATGCACAACATTAGGGAAAACTGTTAGTAGCATCTGTTTTCGGCCCCTTGCCCAGAAAAGAGCAACTACCTTTTCCCTAGCCTTCGCGTAGGGTTAAGGGGCCGTGTCCTACTAACCAGACAAATGGAGAAATATGAATGCGTCATGCAAATGCAAATGATGTTAACAAATTGGATGTATGATAAACCATGTTTTGTTTCCGTCTATCTGGTGATTGCCCAAAGTCAGCCTAGTCACATGATAAAAAAGGAAATGCACACTCAACTCCCCAGGCATCCTAAGCTCACATCTAGATTGATTTGGGCCTCTAGACTCCTCAAACTAACCTTGACCGGTTAAGACTCATACTGATGACAATACCGTCATGCCATGCTTAGGCTCCCAGCTGCTTCCGACCACCAAGTTTGCCCAAAAAGTTTTCGAGGTAAATGATTTGCCCGACCCGGGTCTCCTTCCTCACAATCTAGAAGGTATATGATGGAACACCTTGGAACCCTAACGGTCAACCGCGCGACGCTGACCCGGAATCAGACGCCGTCGCACCGATTGGTGACGCGCATGCATTGACCTAAGCCCGAAGTTGTAAGAGTACACATTGAGATTATGGTTAAGAAATTAGTTCACCAGAAACATCGACATTACTCTTCACCCATTTTGGACTCCTGTGAGCATGTGACGATTTTTGAAAACGAACCATTTTTAAAATGATGTTCAGTCTTTAGATAGTTATCTCGTGCTGAACCTTGGGGGAGAAAAAGTGAAGAAATTGTGGGGACAAACTTCGCAGGAGGATCGACAAAACCGTTAAAAGGGGGAGCTGTGACAAAACGGACCCCTTTTGACCTCTTAGATGCCCCTATTTTTGACTTTTCAGGCCTTTGCTAGATTTCATGGCCAGGCACGGTCACGACCAGACTTTTTCCATGATTGCTTGAACCCCTTTTTTCTTTTGTTCGTATTTTTTTTCGCTCTTGACATTTATTGGGGTTATTTGATATTCCGCCTGCGGGGACACTGCCCTCTTCACGTGCTCTGGTCCTTTTCATTTCATTTATGGGCCCTTTCTTTTTTGTTGAGGGGTTACATCTATCGGGTTGTTGAGGAACCGCAATTTGCTGAGCTCGACCGTTTAAGGGCGTCAACTGTCCTGATCGGTCGAGAGACGAAGAGCAAAGGTTGCATTTGACAGTGCACTAAAGACTTGGAATTCATTTTAAACAGGTTCTCTTTGAAAAACGTGCAGGTGTGTGCATCTCCTGATGAGCATAGGGATCCGTATGAAAGTAAAGTAGACACGTCCAAGGTTCTGGTGGGCCAAAATCTTAGCCAAACCTCAATGTCAACCCAACCTATCATGCAACTAGACCTAGACAGGGGGTAACGTGGCAGTCACTAGACAGTTGGATTTTGTGTCTTTTTTTATTTTTTTGTCATTTTCATTAAAATATGTACATATTTACAAATATTTTTGATGGTTTTTTGGGTATTTGATTTTTTTGAGATTTCTATTTTTAATTTTTTTTTGTTTTCATGGATAAAACCTCTTCAAATACACCCCGTTCCATGGGTGGGGCAGCTCCTCTCCTTTCTCATTGATTAAGCGGTAAGCATTACCTGAGTATGCTTCCTTGATTACAAATGGACCTTCCCAGTTTTCTTGCAGTTTGCTCCTGGGACCAGGAATTTTGATCATTTTTCTTTTAAGAACCATCTCCCCAATTCCGAACTTTCTTTCAAGAACCTTTTTTGCATAGAATCTTGCAATCCTATTTCTGTAAACCTGGGCGTGATTTGCCGCCATCATCCTTTTTTCGTCTAACAGTTCCAGTTGGGTTAGCATGGCGTTACGACGCTCGGCGTCACTAATTCCATTGTCCAACTGCACTCTTAGAGAAGGGAAGAGAATCTCATATGGAAGTACCGCATCTGTTCCGAACGTGAGTGAATAAGGTGTTTGTCCGGTAGGGGTTCGGACGGAAGTACGGTACGCCCAGAGAGCCTCTACTAGACGATCAGGCCAGTCTGAATAATTATGCGATCTGCAAGTTCTTTTAATGATTCGAATGAGGGTTTTATTGGTGGCTTCAGCCTGACCATTTCCTTGTGGGTAGTAAGGCGAAGAATGATGCAAATTGATGCCATACTTACTACACATGTCCTGGAGCTCTTGGGAGATAAACTGGGGTCCATTGTCGGTGATGAGGTCGCGCGGCGTCCCGAACCTGGCAAGGATGTTGCGCTTGATGAATTTCACCACCGTGGATGCTTTGATTTCTGCAAATGCTTCCGCTTCAGCCCATTTAGTGAAGTATTCAGTGGCGGTTAGGATAAATGATTTCTTTTTTGTTTCACCCGATCGATCTTCCAGAGGTCCTATAACGTCGAATGCCCACATGGCGAAGGGCCACGGGGAAACGATGGATTTGAGAGATGAAGAAGGTGCATGAACCTTGTTAGCATGTAACTGGCATTTCAGGCACCTTCGAACGAATATGGAACAATCGGCTTCCATTGAAGGCCAATAATAGGACATGAGGAGCTTCTGGGCTAAGGCACGACCATAGACATGACCGCCGCAATCACTGGCGTGAGCTGCTTCTATGACATGATGAATTTCGGTATCATCTAGACACCGGAGAAGTACTCCGCTAAAGGATCTCCTGAAAAGGCGGCCGCCTACGATAAGGTATCGCTGAGATGCACGGCGGATGGCCTTACAATCAGAAGATGTAGCATAAAACGGGAATGACCTATCGCGGAGATAGTTCATGATATCAAAATACCATGGATTCCCATCATCCCAATCAGGGGTGAGTTCATCCGTGATAGCGGAGATATGCTCGGATGGGCAGAGGAATTGCTGGAACCAAGGGTCCCGGAGGGAAGGCAGATCTTGCTTGTGTAGGGTGATGGTGGCTGAGCCTTCGGGTGCCGGAATCTCTAAAGCTGATGATAGAGAGGCCAGGGCATCTGCTAGGATATTCTGAGACCTAGGCACATGCACATAAGTGATCCTTCTGAAACGCCTAGTAAGAGACTTCACCAACTCCTGATATGGCTTCAGTTTTGAATCCCGAGTTTGGTACTTGCCCACGGTTTGGCGGAGGATTAGTTGAGAGTCTCCAATTATCCTCAATTCTAGGACATTAAGAACCAACGCCAATTTTAAGCCAGCTAGGAGAGCCTCATATTCAGCAACATTATTGGTTACTGAGAAGGAGAGTTGGCAAGCATGCGGAATACTTACCCCTTCTGGAGATACGAGGACCACTCCTATCCCACTGCCTCGGGAATTAAGTGCCCCGTCAAAATGAAGGACCCAGGATGGAGTATCATCCACTATTAAGCCTAATTCCTCATCCGGGAATTCCTCGTTGACGGGTGAAAATGTGGGCAATGGGTGATGAGCTAGGTGCTCGGCAATTGCTTGCCCTTTCACAGCCTTCTGATTTACATAAGTGATGTCGAATTGATTCAAGAAGGTCTGCCATCGCACCAGCCTATCTGTTACAACTGGCCGCTCTAGCAGATATTTGATCGGGTCCATTCTTGCTAGAAGTTTTACCTCGTGGGCGAGGAAGTAGTGCTTCAGTTTCTGCACTACCCAGACGACGGCCGCACATGTCCTTTCCATGGCAGTGTATCGCTTTTCGGCATCATTGAAAAGCTTGGACAAATAGTACACTGCCCTTTCCTTCTTCTCGTCGTCTAATTGAGCCAATACTGCACCAGCTGATTCTTCAGTAGTGGAGACATATAGCAGTAGAGGCCGCCCCGGGATAGGAGCCATAAGGACTGGAGGGTGGAGGAGGTAACCCTTCAATTCATCGAAGGCCTTTTGACACTTATCACTCCAAATGAACTTTGCCCCTCCTTTTAATAAATCGTAAAAGGGTTTGCATCTCACAGAGTGTTGAGATATGAACCGTCTGATGAATTGCAAACGGCCGATGAGACCCTTTACACCCCTGACATTCTTAGGTGGGGGCATTTCCACTATTGCCTTCACTTTGTCTGGGTCAACCTCAATTCCTCTTCGACTCACCATGAATCCTAGCAGTTTTCCAGAAGAAACACCAAATACACACTTCTTTGGGTTCATCTTTAACTGGTGCTCCTTCGATCTCTGCAATACAGCCCTAAGGATTTGAGCGTGCTCCTTCCTCGTTTTGGATTTCACCAAGATGTCATCTACATAGACCTCCATATCAATGTGAATCATGTCATGAAAGATTGCCATCATAGCCCTTTAGTAGGTGGCTCCAGCATTCTTAAGTCCAAATGGCATGACCATGTAGCAATAAGTTCCCCATGGAGTTATGAAGGATGTTTTCTCCTGATCTTCCTCAGCTAGTCTGATCTGGTTATACCCTGAAAACCCATCCATGAAGGATAACATCTCAAATCCAGCCGTGTTATCAACCAGCAAATCTATATGAGGTAGTGGGAAATCATCCTTTGGGCAAGCTTGATTGAGGTTGCGAAAGTCTATGCAGACTCTAACCTTTCCGTCCTTTTTTGCCACATGGACGATATTAGCTACCCACTTAGGGTAGAGCACTACCCGGATGAACTTAGCCTTGTGTAATTTGTCAACCTCTTCTTTTACTTTAAGTGCTAATTCCGGTTGTAGCCGTCTCAACTTTTGTTTTACGGGTTTGGCATCAGGTTTGAGGATTAGCCGATGTTCTACCAGTTCTGTGTTTAATCCAGGCATGTCCTCGTACGACCAAGCAAACCCGTCACGGTGCTCTTGGAGCACGGCTATTATGGACCCTTCTTCTTTTGGTCTCAAGCGGGCACTAATTAGCACTATCTTCGGATCCTCCTTCGTTCCGAGGTTGACTTCTTTAGTGGGTTCGTCGATAGCTGATGAAGGTTCATCAAACCGTCTCGCCCCACTCACGAGTGGTTCGACCAAGTTATCCACCTCTTCCTCTTCACTAAGCTCGAACACACCTAAACCATCACTGCAAGACTCTTTTTTCATTACCTCCAGTGGTTCGGAGATGACCCCAGTCTGAAGATACTTATCCAATTTTTTCAAATCTTTGCACCTATTTGCTAACTCCTGAACTAAGAACAAAGGAACCTGCCTAGTCCTACGATTTCTAGACAGGGAGGAAGCTAACCTAATTTCTAAACTACTATGTACATGGTTTGGAGAACAGGTCAATTCTGTCCTGGATGGGACAAGAGTAGACCCTTGGGACAAAGATTCCATGACGGCAGGGCTCCCCCACCACTCAGGCTCCTCGAAAGTAATTTCCCCTCCAGCGGGACGGGAATTGGACTTTTTTTTTCGTGACCGACCGTATGTAGCATGGAACATTCCGAAGGGCTAGCGTTGGTCGGAGCCGAGAGCATTGGGACGGTAGGCGGGTGAAATAAGAAAGGAATGAACGTAGCTGGGGCTGGTTCATCCCAGGCCAAGAAAAGCCCTACCGTCGGTCTGGCTGATTCACAGAACAAGGAGGATAAGCCAAAATCCTCCTCTTGATGCTCTTCATAACACTCTCGCACCTCTTCTTCTATTTTGGGTAATTCCTGCCTCTTCTTTATGAAGTGATTCATGAGGGACCATCCTTTTGTTTCTTTTGGTGGTTCAACAAACTTATATCCCAGGCCACACCCCCCAATGACAGGGTTCTCTGAGATGGGGTCACGGATTCCCTGTTCTTCTTTCCCTAACCCAAAGCCTGAGCTATATCCCATCTTACTCATGAGCTGCCAACCTATACCCGACCTGGGCCTCAGGTGGGAATTCACTGATGAAAGGATAGGCTCTTTGCCTTTCCTGGAAGTTATCATAGATGGGATTTGCTCTACCGTCACTGAGTCCAATGACTCGATGTAGGGAGTGCTTTTAACCTTCACAATTTTCCCGTTATACGGGAACTTATAGCACTGATGGTTGGTAGACGGGACTCCTAAGGTTTGGTCCATCCATGGTCTCCCTAAAATGGCATTGTAGATTGGCTTAACGTCCAGAATGTAGAATTCCGAGGTCATGGATACCGGGCCGATTTCTAGTTGGAGGAAGATCTTCCCATCCGCTGGTCTCTGGGAATTGTCATAAGCTGAGACCATCATAGAGGTTGACTCAACCTTCTCTGGGTCTATCCCTATCCTTTTGAGGGTTTTAAGGGGACAGACGTTGATGGAGGCACCGGTGTCCAATAGAATGGAATCTACTAAATGGCCATTAAGGATGGCGGTTAAGCACAGAGGGAGGGATCGGCACTCAGGAGGAGCTAGATCCTTTTCGGGGAAAGAGATCATAGGAGTCTGAGTAACTGAGAGTATGGCATTAGTGACCCCTCCACTAGGAAGATCTTCATTAACTGTAATCTGTTGCAAGAAATTGAACAACGTCTCCCTATGTGTGGGAGACCTGCGGGTAAGCTCAAGAATGGAGATCTTAGCGGGGGTCTTCTCTAGATGCTGGAGTATGTCATACTCAGACTGGGTGTTCCCTTTGGCAGGGAATGAGCTATCTTGAGAATCTAGAGGCTGGCTCGGGGGAATGATGCGGTTCCTGAGTGTTACCCCTACTGTGATTGGGTCTGTTTCCAATGGTGACCTAATGGGATTGAACCTGATCATCGAATCCTGGTTCTTGCTTGGACAAAAGACAGATAAGGTGGGTCCCTCGGCTGTGATTGGAGGAATCTGCACAAGGGAGACTGGCTTGAGGGTTGCCGATCGTTCTTTGGGTCGGATTAGAACCAAAGGCTCATTAGGAGAAAGCGTGGCGACCTCTGGGGTAGTCCCTTTAGTTTCACACAACCAAGTGGGGTCTTAGTGTTTTATCCCGGACCCTTCATACTCCCAGTACTGCTCCCTGCGAACTGTCACGGGCTCCAAGTCATTGATCAGTGTGTTGATCTTCCCTTGAGAGCCGGAGGGGTCATGACTTACCTGATGAGAAGGTAACGGGTCCTTCACGATCCCCAGTTCTTTCTTAGCCTTTAGAGCCTCAATGGCTTTTCTCATGTCTTCCCAATTTATCCTCCCTTCATCATTCAAGTCATACACCCAGTCCCTGAAGGTGAAGCAATTATATATGGTGTGTCCCGTGATCCTATGGTAAGGGCAATACCTGGAGGTGTCCGTATTGCGCGGGACACCTTCCTTCGGAGGCGGAAGTTGGATGGCATTGCAGGCCATCAAAGCATAAAAGATATCTGCCAGAGATTCCGGCAGAGGTGGGTATGAGGTCCGCTTAGCCATAGGACGACTGTAGTTAGTCGGGGGAGGGACGGCTGAGTATTGCTTCTGACTGGGGTGAGTATCAGACTTAGAATGAGAATTGGTAACCCTGGTTGGTGGTGCTAGCATGCTGACCTGTTCATTGATAGTAACTCCTTCTGTGGTAGGAGCCGATGTGGTTTTCTTATTCCTGCTTTTATTCTCAAAGAATGAGGGCAGAGTGGAGTCTCGAATTTGGGACTGAACTACCCTAGCCCTATTGTATAGCTGCGCGAATGTCTGAAGTTCACTGAGCATAAGGATTGCTCGAAGCTGAGGAGTAGCATTGTTAACAAGCATGGTGACTACTTGTGCTTCGGGAATGACGACCTCCGCTCTAGAGGCCATGGCTCTCCACCTGTTAGCGAAATGAGTGAAGTCTTCGTCAGACTTCATTTTTTCCATTACTAGATCGAATAAGGTGGGGGGCAAGGCTGCCATGTGGTTGAAGTGGGTGATGAACCTCTCAGAGACCATGTCAAAGTTGATCAGGTCAGTAGCTGGCAAAGAAGAGAACCACCTCAAGGCTTCTCCCTCGAGGGACTTTTGGAAAAGATGGACCAGAAGGACTCTATCGAAGAGCCACTGATGGGAATCCATGAGAAACCCAGACAAGTGATGATGGGGGTCAGTGGTACCATCGTATTTTCTGTACTTAGGTACCTTAAACCCTTGTGGAAAGTAAGCTGGGGGGAGCTTGCAGTAGCTCGAGAGAGAATATGGCTGCCTGAGGTTGAGATTCTCGGCCATGAGTCGCCGTACACAATTCTCGACCTCATTTTTATAGACAAACTCCTCCTGCTTGGGAGGTGTAACCTGATTGATGGGGTTGAAAGGAACCGTATGAGTGGGCATGGTTTGACCCGGCTGAGGTTTGTTAGAAGATCCTTGGAATTGGGTTTTCCGAGGAGTGGCATCCTGAATCTTGCCACGAGAAACCAACTGGATGAGTTGATCCGGAGTATAGCGTGATAGGACAGCAATGAGTTCTGGATCCTCTCCAGGGTTTTGGAATGTCCTACCGGAGATTATTGGCTCATCTTCTCCTTGTGAGGTAGAAGATTCATCGGAATCCTTTCTCTGAGGTTCTTCTCTAGATGCTTGGAGCATCCCTATGAAAGTCTGTTGTGGATCTTCTTCAATCTCAAACAAAGGGTTGTGAACGACATTGCCACCGAACTGGTCCATGTCATCATACACAGCATTGACATACATCCGGTTCATTATGAAATTCAGACCCTAATTGATTTTAGGTTTCACCTGAAATGTTTGCCAACGTTTTATGAAAGTTGGTTTCTAACAAAACAAGTTTAACCCTTAACGACCCTTCACTTTTTCAAAATTTGTTGCACTGGGATTCAATTAGGTGTCTTCAATTTCGAGGCAATTCACTGACTTCTCACACAAACCCAAAGGTTCCTATAGGGTGGTTTCGGGTACAACCTGCTCGGCGGCCAAGTGGGAATCCCTGGCTCGCAGAGACTGACGGAGGTTCCCAACAGAATAAGACTAGTCGCACCCGAGTGGGAATCCTCAGGTGGAGAGTCAGATCCTGCGGGAGAGGTGACTAAAAGATGTGATGCCGGCTCTTCCTTATAACCCCCGAGGAGAACACCCCAAAATCCCAGAAAGTTATCAGACAGCAGGTCAGAACATGCAACAGTTCAACACAACAGGTAACAGCGCATCGTACATGAACAGTAGCAGCGAACAGACAGATAACAGCATATCATGAGCAGCAGTAGGAAGCAGAGATAGTACCGACGAGAATCGACGGCCAGGGGCTGGCCGTCCACAGGGACGGACGGCTAGGTGCTAGCCGTCCAAAGGCATGCCGACGGCCAGGGGCTGGCCGTCCAATGGTCCGGACGGCCAAGAGACCGCCGTTTAAAGAAAGGGAGACGACCAGGGGTTGGCCGTAAAAGGGGTTGGATGGCCAGGAGGTAGCCGCTCAACGGGCCGTCGACGGCCAGGTAGTAGCCGTCCGGTAGGTCCGACGGCCTGGTTATGGCCGTCGAGAGGCTGTGTCGACGGCCGGCTGGTGGCCGTCCGGCAAATCCGACGGCCGGGTTATGGCCGTCGAGAGGCTGTGTCGACGGCCGGCTAGTGGCCGTCCGGAAGGTCCGACGGCCGGGTTATGGCCGTCCAGGGGCCTCGACGGCCGGGGTCCGGTCGTCCAGTGATTATTGAGTTCAGGATCCTTACCTTCTTTTCCTTTGAACGCGACCCGTGCAGCGGGCTACAGGTGTCCCACCGTGATCGCCAGAGGGCTGTAGGCGCCCGGAACGTTCCCCCTTTCCCGTCGCAGCAGCGACGAAGCTTTGGAATTCGGGGTTCTTCCCGTCCGTCTCAGCACTGGCGATTCAGAAGAAGGGTTAGAGTATAAAGAGTGATCGCCAGGAGCATTACCTTTGGGTTCCTGTGCTCCGCAGGGGTGTAGAAGGTGATCGCGATTTTGGTGAGAGCGGGAGACGTCAGTTCCTCCTTCTCTTCCTCCGGCCGGCCAAAGGGAGAGAGCCCGGTACTCTGCACGCGTTTAGGTGGTAAGGATCCCTGAAAAGAAAAGACTAGACGAAGAAGAACCCGATTAAAACTTTAATGTGCAAAATCTATCCATATAGATGCAGAAAACTAACTAAAATCAGTGGGAAACGCACCGGACGGGTGGTGGGGAGGGAAGGTGACCGTATGTTATGGCCACCCACCTCCCGTTTTTTTTTAGAACCTCTGTAGGGGTAAGGATTACTGAGTCATCCTACGTGCATGCATGCAAATGAAGAGGAGTTGCGTGTGTGGGGAGTGGAGTGGTTGCGTGTATGGAGAGTGGAGTGGTATCACTAATGCAATGGAATGAATAAGAAAAGGTAAAAGGGAAAGGTTAGAAAGGCAAGCCCGTTTCCAGATGTAGCCTGAGCTTTCCTCCTTGGAGTATCCTCGAGCTTCTCACCAGAAGACCCCTCTCTGCCCAAAGAATCCTTCTTCTTCTTAACCTCTCACCTCTAACCTCTGACCTCTTTCAAAGCCTTTCTCTCCTTTTTAGTCCTTAACCCCCTGCTCGCGAGGATGTGGGGGGTTTAAATAGACGAAGGGAAAAAAGGAGAAAACAGGGGTCTAAATCCCCGTAAATCACCCTTCAACCAATGGGAAATGGTCAAGGGTCAGAGGTAGTGGTCGTGGCAGTCGCCGGAGTGGGGAACGAGGGCGGTGAGTGGAGGAGATCGTGGGGAAGACGGAGTCAAGGGAGTGGACGGCCAGGTGACGTGCCTTCCATTCTTGAGGTGGAAGGCGGCCCGGCTGGCCTTCGAAGGGGGTGGAAGGCGAGGGGTGGCCTTCGAAGGTGGTGGAAGGCAAGGGGTGGCCTTCGAAGGTGGTGGAAGGCAAGGGGGCTAGCCTTCCACGAAAAGTTGGTAAAAAGTGCAAAGGATGGCGAAAGAGGTGGACGGCAAGGTGGTTGGCCTTCGAAGAGGGTAGAAGGCGGGGGGTGGCCTTCGAAGGTGGTGGAAGGCAAGGGGTGGCCTTCGAAGGTGGTGGAAGGCAAGGGGGCTGGCCTTCCACGAAAATGTGAAAATGATTGGGATTTGGTTGATGGGCCTGGCTGGTAGTGGGCTTAAATGGCTGAAATGAGTGGATTTATGATGACGGGCTGATGGTGGAGGGGATTTATGACCAAAAGGCTGGTCCAAAATCGGTGTCTACATTGACGTATTGAATTAGATGAGGAGACGTGACATATAACACATGTCAAATATGAATCTAATTATGTGAATTATGATTATATACTTATGTGGTACAATGTGAACCACTTTATATGCTGAAGGTTAACTATGTCATAAGTAGACTCACATCCTATATATATGTGACCATAAAATATGAAATTTGATATGAAATCTTTTTATATGACCATATAATTTAATGACTATTTAGACATTCGTATAAATATCTATTTGATATCATACGCTTTGACACAAGTATCATATTTGATTATATACATTATACTATATGTTATAACAGTACATTTTGATCTCATTTGAATATCAGTATGTACAATTCAATTTGAAAAGGTTACTATATAATATATCATGTGCAGACTTTAGATATCTATAAATCATAAGTCTCACTTTGCCTTTTACTAATTTCAGAAAAGTGCAAGTTGAACTTTGGGTAGGAAGGAATGCTGATATGATTTATGGCAATTCGAAAGTAGAATGATGTAATGGTAATGACAATTATTTCCATTTATCTTGTATGTGTTGTATCTCTCATTTCATTTGTTATAATGGAAACTGTCACTTACTCTGAGTTTGAGTAGCAAGTGGTTGGCTCACCCCTTTGGGTGGTTTCTGTCGGAGCCCCTGTGCTCTGGTTTTTTGTCCGTCGGAGCTCCTTGCTCCGGTCCCCCTCCATTTCCCCCCCCCCCCCCCCTAACTCCGACTTCTCCTCCGTCAGGTACGAAATCTCCTCTTCTCCACTTGATACGCCCTTCGGCTGTCCCCCTCCCCCACTGATTTCCCGTCTACTGTTCAGGCGTCTACCGTGCATAACCACCAACAAACTTACCCACCCATTCTGTTGTCGTTTCCTAACAACCATCACTGTAGCCTTTTTACTGACCTTCCCCTGTTCTAAGGCACTCCTCCATTTTCCTAACGACCATCACTGTTTGCCACCTCTGTAAATATTACCCTCCCTGTCTGGCTCCCTTCTCCACTACCTTATCCTACCTCCTGTAGCCCCCCCTACATCTTCAAGACTCCACTATGGAAGATGAAAATGTACATCAGGATTCCCTCAGCCGGATGGAAACTGAGGTGCTGGAGAACTTCAGGAAGCTGCTGACTAAAGAAAGAGGGTCTCCTCTCGTCGAACTTCAGGAGGCAGACCTGGGGGAACAAAATAGATGGAAACAAAGTCTCCTGGTTAAAGTTCACTCAGAGATGAAGATCAGGCCAGCTGGCTTGAAGGAATGGATCTCCAAATTATGGACTCCTAAAGGTCAGTGGAACTTCCTTGATTTTTCCAACAACACCTTCTTGATCAGGCTCTCTAGTAGCGAGGAAGTTGATAATATTCTCCATAGAACCCCGTGGTTTTTCAATGGAGATGTGATCTTAATAGAGAGATGTAGGCCTAATACCCCCCCATCCCAGTATCAACTCAGATGGGGAGATCTGTGGGTTCGCATATTTGATCTCCCTGAAGAAATGCTAGATGTGAAAGTTGTTACCAAGCTTGCCTGCCAATTGGGCAAAGTACATCAGCCACGCCCAGGAGGTATTGTTTATTGGAGTTCCTATGCTAGAATCAAAGTGAGTCTCGATGTCACCAAACCGCTTAGTACCCATATCATGGCCAAACTTCCTAATGGTGAGGTTAAAACCTTTGAGGTGGCATATGAAAGGATGCCAAGAATCTGTGCCTATTGTGGTAGATTGGGTCATGAGGAGGACTCCTGTACGGAATTAGTCCAACTAAAATCCCACATTAAGGACTCTTACTCTCCAATCTTAAGGAATCAGATGATGCAATCAATCAAATTTGAATTCGGGTCCTGGATGAGAGCCACAAATTCCCTCCCCAGTTTGACTAGGAAAACTATGACTGCTACAACTGCTAATATCCTTGAGATGAATACTAAAAGCAGCAATCGCAGGGAGTGTCCTACAGATATTACTGAGCAGATGGACTATGTGGACCCAAAGGTCAAAAAGAAATTGCTCTTTGCCCCAGTTGCAGACCAGGCTACTACTACTAGACTCTCTACTGTCAATACCACTCCAATTAACAATTGTCAGATAGGAGGAGTAAAAGCTGATTGCTCCTTGACAGACAGGGATACTTTAACCTGTAGGGATAGTACACCTATGGCTGGGCAACCAGAAACTTTTCCCACTATGGCGGTCACCTATCTGGATTTGGGTAATAGAGGACCTGGAACATCACATGATGCTACCACCCAACAGGCCAATGCCAGCCCAGAGCAAAGTCACCTCAATTTACATGATGTGCCCATTCAGCTATCTCCTCTGGAAATTCAAAAAGCTAGGCCTCCTAGCTGTGTAAATCAGAAGCTTTTGGGGACTCCTCTCAAACGTAAGACAGAGGGAAAGCTTGATGAGTTGATCATATTTGACAACATCAAAAGAATGAAAAGTACTCCGATGGATTCTTTGGAGGGAGAGGCTGACTTACTACACCTCACTAGAATGGGATTTAATCCTGGTATTGGCGAGCGTCAGGTGGGTAATATCAAATTTAAGCAAAACAGAGCTAAGATGTCCCCTGGAGTTATGAAGAATAATATCTTGATGACTGCTGTTGATGATTGCTCTTCCCTACAGTCCAGTGATTTGGTCGTGGCGGCCGACCTTAACTTGCCGCAAAAACCCAAATGAAACTGATTGCTTGGAACTGTCGAGGTGTTAAAGGGTCAACGACAGTTCCTTATATCCTACAATTGACCCAATCAGTGAAACCGGATATTACTTTCTTATCAGAAACCAAGGCAGATATGATATTCAGTAATAAGTTTTTTGGCAGCAGAGGCATTCAGAATTATCATGTGGTGAAACCTAATGGTAGAGCTGGAGGTCTTTGGCTCTGGTGGCAAAACCACATTAACCTGAAGATTACTCACTCTGATCGAAACTATATT
The DNA here is from genome assembly GCA_030544215.1 of Zantedeschia hybrid cultivar. Taxonomy (NCBI): domain Eukaryota; kingdom Viridiplantae; phylum Streptophyta; class Magnoliopsida; order Alismatales; family Araceae; genus Zantedeschia; species Zantedeschia hybrid cultivar. The sequence goes on from JARZZO010000013.1 coordinate 37,483,807, forward strand.
ATTGCAAAGATGGAAGAAATCAATGGCTTTCGTTGGCTCCTGCTCTGCATTTATGCGCCCCCAAATCTTGCTCAGAGAAGGAGGTACTGGGATCATATCCATAATCTTATTGCCCAATCAAATTTGCCAGTCTGCCTCATTGGTGATATGAATTCTGTTACTCGGCAACATGACAAATGGGGTGGTAACCAAGTTAGTAATTATCAAGTCAAACACTTTAATTCATTCATCAATGGTACTGGCCTATTAGATTTGGGTCATGATGGACCAGCTTATACTTGGACAAATAATAGAAAAGCTTCTTTCCATATCCGTGAAAGACTGGATCGTGCCCTGGTCAACTCTCATTGGTACCTCAATTTCTCTGATGCTAAGGTCCTTCATTTGCCCAGGGTTGCAAGTGATCATAGACCTATCCTCTTAAACACTGAGGGCCGAAATAAGAGGAAGCATTACCCCTTCAAATTTGAGGCAGCTTGGACCTTAAGGAAAGACTTCCAGGAGATGATATCTTCTTACTGGAAGTCCCTCCCCTCCTTGAAGTTCAACTATACACGCAAAATTGCTAAGCTACAACTTCAATGTAAGAATTGGAAGAAGAAGAATTTCTGTAATGCTCAGGGTAGGATCTCTGCACTGAGTAAGAGGCTTGATGATATGGACAATGGTCCTATTAACGATGACACCATAACAGAAGGCAGAATTGTCAATGAATCCCTGAAGCAAGCAATCCTTGAAGAGAATGAATTCTGGCACCAGAGAGCTAAAGGAAAGTGGCATATGGGAGGGGATAAGAATACCAGATTTTTTCATGTGTCTGTTCTCTGCAGGAGGAATTTAAACAGGATCTCTGGGATCCAATTGCAGAATGGCACCTGGACTAATAATGTTGATCTTATTAAGAAGGTTTTTGTGGACTATTTTCAAGATCTTTACAGGGCTGGTAACTCTGACCCATCTTTTCTCTCTTGGAATATTCCCTGTGCAGACCAGCATGTTATTAATGATCTAGATAACCTCAATCTTTGTGCTGTTCCTTCTGCTGATGAAATCCACCTTGCTCTGAGGGCTATGGGCCCATATAAGGCCCCTGGTCCTGATGGCCTTCCCCCTATTTTCTTCCAGAAATATTGGTCCATTGTCAAGGAGGAAGTTGTGTTTTTTATTCAAGATATTTTTCAAAGGACTGTTATACCCAACAACCTAAACCATTCCAATATTGTCTTGATCCCAAAAAAATCCCCTGCTGGATCTCCTCTGGATTACAGACCCATTAGCCTTTCCAATGTTCTCTACAAGCTATGTGCAAAGATCCTTGCTGGTAGACTCAAGACCCTCCTACCAAAATTGATTTCTTTTAACCAGTCTGCTTTTGTTCCAAATAGACTGTTGTTGGATAATATCCTCATTACCCAAGAACTGGTGCATTCTATTAAGATTAAGGGGGGTAAGACTGGAATTTTCTGCATGAAAGTGGATATTACTAAGGCCTATGACAAACTCGAATGGCCCTTTATTGCTGCTGTGCTCCACAAGATGGGATTCTCCACTCCAACTGTCAATCTCTTGATGATGTGTGTTTCCACTACAACCTTTTCGATCAACATTAATGGAGATAATGTGGGCATGATTGTTCCTAGCAGAGGTATAAGACAAGGATGTCCTCTCTCTCCATATATTTATATTTTATGTGCGGAAATGCTGACCCAACTCATCCAGACAAGTATGAAAGATCAGAGAATCCTTGGCTTCAAAGTTAACAGACAGGCCCCTGCTTTATCTCATTTAATGTATGCTGATGACATTGTTATGTTTGGCATAGCTAAGGAAAAGGAAATTTACGAGTTCCTGAAGTGCCTAGACATTTATGGTAGATGGTCGGGTCAATTCATAAATAAGTCTAAATCTAGCCTGATGTTCAGCAGGAACGTCCCCATCCAGGAACAAGAACTCCTATGTTCCAAGGTGAATATTCCTCTCATGAACAGAAAAGAGCACTATCTGGGGGTTCCTTTTTGGATTGGCAGAGGAAAGGTGGACCAACTAACCTACATTGTAGACAAAATGAAACTTAAACTATCTAATTGGAAGGCTCATACTTTGTCCACTGCAGGTAAAGTTACCTTGATAAATTCTACTTTGTCATCCATACCAATCCATGTCATGGGTATTGGTTTCCTCCCCAAAACCACCATCAAAAAGTTGAACCAGATTATGTGCTCATTCCTATGGGGAGATAACATTGATCACAAAAGAATCCATCTGTGTAACTGGAAATCCTTAAAGAAGCATCGAGCTGTGGGTGGACTAGGCATTAGAGACTTGGAAACTTTCAACAAGGCAGCCATAATGAAACTAGTTTGGAAATTTATCAAAGAGCCTCAATCTATTTGGGCCACTCTACTCAGAACCAAGTATCTTACCAACATAAATTTCTGGGATGCAAATACACCTGCTAAGTGCTCAATGTCTTGGGCAGCTATACTCCAACTCAGAAACATCACCTCCTCGCTATGTCTCAAGATTATCAGAGATGGGCTTTCTACAAATATCTGGCATGACAGGTGGATACCAGATTATATTGGGCCTCCTATTATCAGACAACATTGTGTAGATCACATTCCTATTTGGGTGTTCCAACTTATCAAACATGAGAAATGGGATACTGAACTCATATACAGAATTTTCGATACGAAGACTGCTGAGTTGATCTGTCAGATTGAACTACCCCTGAATGGGTCTATGAGAGGTGACCAATTCATTTGGACTCTCACCCTTGATGGTAACTTCACTACCAAATCTGCATATAGATACCTTACTGACATATCCTCTTCGGCTTCCTCATCCTCTCCTGATAGTGTTTGGAACTATATATGGCATCATCAAGTTCAGAAAATTATCCCACCAAAGATCATTTATTTTGTATGGAAGTGCCTATCCAATGCTGTCCCTGTATCGGAGATTATAGCCAAGAGAATGCCTAATGTGAACTGCATTTGCCATGTTTGCTCTCAACACCCGGAATCTGTGGAACACATGCTCTTTGAATGTGAGTTTGCAAGAGCAGTCTGGAAGGCTTCCCCCCTAAATTACCATGCAAATTTAGACCAGAAGAAGTTGGCAGACAGAATTATTGATTGGTCAAACCCTCCTTTTGCCACTAATGTCAAAGATAGGGAAATTCTATCTATATGCTTCTCTCTTATGTGGCAAATTTGGAAAGCTAGATGTAAATTGGTTTTGGAAGGTATCAAAGTTTCACCATTATCTGTAGTGAGATATGCTATGGTTGATGTAGAGTTTTGGTTTGCCTCTACCTGTTCGACTACAAGTAACCTGCAGAATCCTATTACTGCTGTAACTGCCTGGATTCCCCCAAAAGCTGGTACCTACAAAATTAACTTTGATGGAGCCACTTCAAAGTATGGGGGTGCTGTGGGTATCATTTTGAGAGATTGGCAAGGCTCTCCTATAAAATTTCTTACCAAAACTCTCAAAACTTCTGATCCCTTTATGGTGGAAGCTTTGGCATTGCTGTCAGCCTTGCAGATGGCACAAAGGTTGAACGAGTTAGTGACTGTGGAAGGAGATGCCCAAGTGGTAATCAATGCTGCTCTCAAAATCAGAAGTCCTCCATGGAAGGTGAAGACTATCATTGAGAATTGCCAAACTATCCTCTCCAATGATAAAATCTGCCTTCAATTTACCCCCAGAGTTTGCAACAAAGCTGCACACGCATGTGCTAAATACCAATGTGATTCTCGATTTGAAGATGGTTGGAATCCTTCTTTGATTCCCCCCTGTATTCACTCTGCTATCTTGTTTGATGTACCCGAACTCACTACTTCGTAATGCATATTTATCTTTTTTTATGGTCAAAAAAAAAAAAAAAAACTTACTCTGAGTTTGATGAGAGTTGGCTTATTGAATTAGATGAGGAGACGTGACATATAACACGTCAAATATGAATCTAATCATGTGAATTATGATTATATACTTATGTGGTACAATGTGAACCTCTTTATATGCTGAAAGTTAACTATGTCATAAGTAGACTCACGTCCTATATATATGTGACCATAAAATATGATATTTGATATGAAATCTTTTTATATGAACATATAATTTAATGACTATTTAGACATTCGTATAAATATCTATTTGATATCATACACTTTGACACAAGTATCATATTTGATCTCACTTGAATATCATTATCTACAATTCAATTTGGAAAGGTTACTGTATAATATATCATCTGCAGACTTTTGATGTCTATAAATCATAAGTCTTACTTTGCCTCTTACTAATTTCAGAAAAATGCGAGTTGAACTTTTGGTAGGAAGGAATACTGATATGATTTACAGCAATTCGAAAGTCGAGTTTAGTTACCTTCGTTATTTGTCTTTTTATTCAGTAGAATGATGTAATATGTTTAATTCAAAAAACTACGTATCTTGGATCTTAGGAAGTTATTATTTACCAAGTTTTTATTTTTTACCAAGTTATTTGTCGCATATATTTTGTTTGTTTCATGAATCAGTTTCTCTCTCATTAATGTATTTATGCTTTGTCTTGCTGTCTTAAACTCCATATCCAATGTGAGTCGATCTGTATTGAAACAAAGCAAGGGTGTAACATCTAAATCTTCAGTTGAATTTTGACAAAATCACAGATCGTGATAGCCACATCACATCCATTAAAGAAATTGATTAAGGTGGCGTTTGATAATACTTAAATCTATTGTCTAACCTCTTTTTTTCACATCTAACTTCTTATCTTGTTGTAAAAAAAAAACTAATTAAGATTTTTGGCCATTTTATGCTTAATAAACTTCCTATAATCAGATCTAAATGCCAGCAATTTCAAGAAGGCCCTCTCCCCCATCCCTTCGTCCCCCAGCATAGCCTCCAACTTCCCTCCGATCTCTTCTGCGGTAACGACGCCGTCCCCGTCCGGTGCAACGCTGAGGCCGGTCTTCCAGGCACCACAGATATAGTCCCGGTTCAGGAACTAGTCCCCGTAATAGGGCCAACAGAGAAAGGGCACTCCGTTGGCCACCCCTTCGATGGTCGCGATCCACCGTGGGGTGCGCCAGCACCTCCTGCTGCGGCGCCCACCCCACCACCTTCCCCCGCCGCCCCACACGGTCCTTGAAGCCCTCTGGGAAGGTGGAGCCCTCCCCGCCGGCAAGGTCGGGCCGTACCACCTACAGAAATGGCCGCCTGCACAGCTCCAGCCCCAACGCCAACTCCAGGAACTGCCGCCGGTTCAAGGTGGTGGAGCTCCCGAACACGGCGTAGACGACCATCCTTGGAGCGTACTTGGTGGAGTAGCAGAGGGAGCGGCATTGTGGGGGAGAGACGAATGTGGAGAGAAAGGGGGCGGATAGGGTAGGGGATTTCGCGTTTGAAAGTAAAGAAGTAGAATGCTCCTAACTTAAAAATTAAGAGGAGTTTAAGATATAAGATGGTGAATCAGATGTTTAATTAGATATTTAACCAAACAGTCTAAAAACTAAAGTATCTGACCGCTTCAGAATTTAGACATACATTAAGGGTTATCAAACAGGCCCTAAGACATACAAAATATGAATTCCAAAAAAATTTAGGCCTAGATGGGCTCCCCTCTCTGTTTTACCAAACGTATTAGCCTATAGTCACACAAAAAGTCAATCAGCTCATCTCTAGTTCTCTCTGTTAAAACCTCTTATGGCCAAGACCCTTAACCACACGTTCACAAATTTGATTCCAAAGAACACCCCAGCGACAACTCCATGATTTCTGCCAATTGTTTGATATGTGATCTACAAGATCACTAAAAATAATTCGGCCAATAAGATCAAACCCCTCCTTGACAAGATCATCTCCCCAACCAAGGTGCCTTCAGTCCCCATAGGGACATAAACGATTACAGTGTACTCGTTCAAGAACTTGCATTTCACAAAAACCTAAAGGAGAACTCAGAGGTGTATTCGGCCTCAAAATAGACATGTCCAAGGTCTATTCTGCACAAAATATTCAACTTCAGAACTCAGAAGTATGATTGGTCGCTCAATTTTTTCTTTGATGGGGATATTTTCTCACAACCATGATCTTTCTGCACCTCCAAGGACAACAATTATGGTCTGAGATAATCATCAGAAAAGAAAGCTCATGTACTGCATCGTATTGTGTGGAGACTTTTTGTATTCCTAACCAATCTCAAACCTATGACCTTTCCATTTTGGAAAAAAGCTAAGGTGCACCAACCAAGCTATATATGCTATAGGTTACTTGGATGATTCCAGTAAGTTGCTTTCGGTGTATATGCTTATTGATTCGGAGTCAATTGTCGACTCTAAAATTTTCTTTGGGAGATATTTCTTTTCTAGAGGCAAACAAATTTCAAAGCCATGCATACAAAGTCGTTCAAAGAAATATAGACCCCAGAAAAGATAAAGGTCTGTGAAAATAGGTTCACTTCAATATGTTGTTGCTACACCTCCAAAGGCAATTAAAACTTTTATGGATGAGAAACTCAGTGTCATGGCTAGCCAGCATCCAATTGTGAAAATAGTGCTATGTTTAAAAAGCCAGAACCAACTCTTCTATGTGAAGCAAGTTTAAGAGGCAAAATTGTGAAACCTGGGACCAAAGCAAATAATATCTCACATTCACATTTGCTACAAAGACCAATTCCATTACAACACAAATATGATGAATGCCATGGAGAGAAAAACTTCACCACTTTCTTATCCAATTTACGAGAGAGATCCAATTCAAGGGTTTGCATGCAAATTCATGACAAGTAATTTCTTCAAAATAAAAAAATGTAATCATATACACCCCCATATTTAGGCAAGAAAACAGGGGAACATCTCCCAGTATATAGTTGGCCCTTGTTGGGATAATCATAAGTCACACAGTTTGGCGGTGTTTCCCAATACACAGATTGTACATTACTTGCTCTTGATGTAGTACGGGAAATTTTGACACAGAACAAATCAGTGCTTTGGAATCGTTAAACATTAGGAAAACACCACTACAGATATGCCGCTTACAGCTAAGAAGGGGAAGGAAATCAGAACATCATGTTTACTCTATGGCTCATTTGCTGCTACAATTTAATATTTAACAGGCTGTTACCTTCACATGGAAGCCTTCGATCTTTTCCTTCTGACTAGGACCCTTGGGCTTCACATCTGTTAACTGTTTCACCACATCTCGCATGGAGGGTCTCTTGCTCGCCTCATGTGCAGTGCATCTTAAGGCCAACAGGAGTGTCCCTCTCACTTCTTCCACCTCTCCGGAGGCTATTATTTCCTGTGCTAGATCTGGATCCACAATTCTTTCAATGTGATCAGTACCATTCAGTGTTGAAGTTACCCAGCTCACTAAATCTGTATCCTCGGGAAAGGAGGGTTCCAAGGCTCTTTTCCTGGTTATCAGTTCAAGTAAGACAACCCCGTAGCTGTAGACATCTGATTCTTTGCCCCTCCTGGTTGAAAATGCAGTCTCTGTCGGAGCACAAAAAATGGCAGGATGTCATAGAGCAATATATCCCAGAACGGATTCCTATCAAAAGAGAAACTAAAATTTTAAGGTTCTGCTCTAGCATGCTACATAACCCTTCTGTCGATTTTCTGTCTAAAAGCAGGAAAAATTCTCTAGGAAGTACAAAGTTAACACTGTTTTATCAACAAAGGAACAGCTATGGATTTGCGCTGATCAGCTATGGAGAAGTAGAAATATCGATCATGCATCGATCACAGTATACTGACATGTGATGAAAAAGGTGTTAGACAGGAACAAAACTTGGACACCATGAGCATCCACAATTAACAAAGTTGGCCAAGAGAGCTACCCTTGTATGACAGTGCACCCATGCTTTGAGGAACAAGACAACTAGGTAATACCTGGAGAAATATAGCCAATGGTTCCCATGATGGCACTTGAATGACCGGAAGCTGAACATTGATCCAAGAGCCTTGCAATGCCAAAATCTGATACATGAGGCTCCATTTCCGAGTCCAAAAGTATGTTCTTCGGCTTAATATCGCGATGGATAATAGCAGGATCACAGTCATGGTGAAGATATGCCAACGCATGGGCAGCTCCAATTGCTATCTTATAACGCACCTTCCACTCCAAAACTGGCGATGGCTTAATCTCATGCAGAACATCGTGAAGGCTTCCATTTTCCATGTAATTGTAGAGAATCAACCCATAATCACTTCTCATCCAGAAATCCACCAGTTTCACCAGATTCCTGTGCCTAATCTTCCCAATGGTTTCAATTTCTTTCACCATACTCACCTTTGTCCCCCTCTGCACTGCAAACACCAACTTCTTTATGGCATAGATATTTTCCTGGCTAAGTGGCGCCCTGTAGACAGTTCCATGGGCGCCTCTCCCCACAATATACCTCTCATTTAAATTTTCAGTTGCTTCCAGCACTTTGTTCAATAGGGAAGAAGAACCTTCAGGCACAGCAGGTTCTTCCACTGAAGGTTCCTTTTTACACCTGAGGAATGTGTATCTAAAGAGAACAAATACCATAAGGCAGATAACCAATGACCCAATTGCTATCATTATGATGCGAGACCTGCTAAGGCCTCCCCCACTGGTCAGCCTGCTACAAGGGCTTAAAGCATTCTCCATAGTGCAGGTTGAGTCACCCACAGGGCAAGGTATACATAAGTTGGGATTGCCCCAAAATGAACCTGGTGAAGAGAATAGAAACTTCTGCCAACTCCCAGGTATAGGGCCTGTAAGATGATTATAGGACACATTCACAGTAACCAAAGAAATGAGATTACCCAAGGCTGCGAGGCTTCCTTTGAGATTGTTATTAGACAAATCCAATGCTTTCAGCTCATTCAGATTCCCTAGTTCATCTGGAATGCCACCAACTAGCTTACTGCTGCTGAGATTCAAAGTAACTAGATTCCGTAAGGATCCTAGAGATGGAGTTATATTACCACCAAGGAGATTTTCCCCAAGCTGTATCTCGAACAGTTTGCTGAAGTTTGATAAGAAATCAGGAATCCCTCCTGTGAGCTGATTACTTTGCAAAATCAACCGAGATAACTGTGTCAAGTTTGCCATACTTGATGGTAAGGAACCATTCAATGAATTGAAGCCCACGTCAAGCAAATTTAACTTGCTGCAGCGTGAAAGTTGCGCAGGCACCTGACCGTCTAAGCTGTTGTGGGAAAGGTTCAGAGTCTCCAGGTGAATCAAGTTTCCAATTTCCGGAGGTATAGGACCTGTGAGATTGTTCATCGACAGATTTATAGTGCTAATGTTTACACAGTTTCCCAAGCTCTTTGGAATAGAACCATTAAGATGATTTCCACTCAGATCCATGTACTCCAGACTTAAATTCCTAGAAAAATCTGGGATTGGTCCAGTGAGGTTGTTATAATTGAGTCTTAACCTCTTCAATGTCGAACAATTCCCCACTTCCAATGGTATGCTACCTTCAAGTGGATTGAAACCCAAGATTAATCTCCTCAGCTGCTGCCCGAAGCATATGTTGGGTGGAATTCCACCAACAAAGCTATTGTTCATAAAATCCACAATCTCTAGGCTACTATTAATCCCAAGGCCTTGAGGAATCACACCAGAGAACCGGTTGTTGAAGAGAGTGACATTCTTCAGATTCCGAAGCTCGGCCATCTCCAAGGGCAGCTCCCCAGAAAGGTTGTTGTCATAGATGAGTACCTGTTGCAGGGTGGAGATCCTCCAGATATCTGTGGGAAACTCCCCACTCAAACTGTTGTTGAACAAGGTCAGACTCTGCAGGTTACTCAGCCTGCCAAGTTCTCTAGGGACGGCACCCTCTAAACGGTTGTCCTGCAGCTCCAGATTGATCAAGGACCGGCATTTGCCGATCTCGGGAGGAATCGGCCCGGACAAACCATTCTCCGCGACTAAAAATTCCAACAGCTCTTGAAGAGAACCAATGGAAGATGGTATCTGACCTGATAAGTTATTCTCCACAGCTGAGAAGTTCTTCAAACGGGTCCAGTTGCCTATCCCCTGTGGAAGCTCCCCTTCAAAGCTGTTAAAAGACAAATCCAGCTCTTCCAACACTGGGAAACTGCCGGAGCCCAGAGGGATCCTACCCAGCAGACTGTTCCCACTAACATAGAGCTTAACAAGCCCCCGGAGGTTGGTGAGGCTCTCAGGGAGTGCTCCGTTCAGCAGGTTATCATCCAGAGAGAGTGCCTGGAGCTTGCTGCAATTCCCAATGGAGCTGGGCAGGGCGCCTGACAAGTTGTTGCCGCTTAGTAAGAGTGAGGTGCCCCTGCTCATGTTGCCCACAGTTGCCGGGATCGGCCCGGTGAGTCGGTTGTCGCTGAGGTAAACCATGTCTAGAGCCGGAATGTGGAAGAGGGAAGCTGGGATTCCCCCACCGAGGGAGTTCTCAAAAAGGGATATGAGCCGCAGCCTCCTCAGGCCGCCGAGGCTGCCGGGAATCTCGCCGGAGAGGCCATTGGTGGAGAGGTCCAGCTCCTCCAAAGCGGTGCAGTTGCCGAGCTCGGCGGGGATCGGCCCCGACAGGTCATTCATCGACAGGTTGAGCAGCCGGAGGTGACTCAGCCCCCCGATCTCGGGCCCCAGCGAGCCGGACACCTGCAGCGCCGACAGGTCGAGGGCGATGACTCCACCACCGGAGGCGGCGCCGCCGCAGCGGACGCCGGCCCACCTGCAGGGGGACGGGTGGGAGGAGTTCCAGGTGGAAAGGACGGAGCTTGGCAATGCCAAGCCCTTGGATAGGGCAAGCAGCGACAACCCATCAGAGTTTAGGCTCCACGCAGGGCTGATCAGAACTGCCCAAGCCAGAAGGAGCAGCAAAGGACAAGGGAAGGACATCATTCTCAGAGGAGGTGCAAGAGAGCCCCAGCACCAAGAAAAGGCAGCCCTTTTGCGCACTAATAAAAGGTTCAGAACTCAAAATGCTACAAGCCTGCACAACTGGGGAGGGAATCAAGGAACAAGGAAGAAGCTTGTGGGAATTACCACTGGTCGTATTCTGAGGGCAACGGGGCAGAGAAAGGGGACAGCCTAGCGAAGCAGAAAGCAGAGGAAGACACCACTAGAGGAGGAAGGGTGGGCAGTGTGAAGAGGACAGAGTGGGGCACTGGGCAGAGATGGAGATGGGGCGTTCCCTAGTGGATAACAACACCCGCGGAAGCAGGAGCAGAGGGGCTGGGGCGAGTGGAGGTTGGTGGTGTGGGAAAAGCTTAAAAAGGAAGGAGATGGCCAGAATGCTGTAGTCTTCTGTAGTCGCTTTTAAAAATTGCCATGTCGGGTTGGCAGGAATGAGGAGCTTCCACGAGGGGAATCCAGCACAGATACTGTCTTTTGACTCTACATGGACTCGCGCGTCTGAACGCTGAATTGGTCTAACGCGGTCAGACGTCAGATGAGATGAATACGGATGTCAGACTGACACCACGCGCCGTCTAGGACTGACATTTATACGGTCCTTCACATCACATGGGGCTCCATTTATTCGGATATCGGATCCAGGGCGGGAGCATCTGAAGTTCGAAGCCCGCAACACAGCAATGTTGTCATGAGCAGTGTAGCATAAATCTGCCATTTTTTGAAGAAATTATGATTTAATTATATTTTTTCATCTTAACGATATTTTTATGAACAAATTCTGATTTATTGAAAAAAATTTCAAAATCTTCATAAACTTAAAAAGTAAGGATTTAATCACATATTTTTTAGAAAACATTTTTTTAAAATAAACTTATTTAATTTCATAATATATATTTTAAAATCTTAAAATTACATCTTAAAATTTTATCTTATATATTAAAAAATTAACATATCTATTATGATTTTCTTAAGAAGTTTTCAAATTTTTTATCGACTTAAAATTTATTTGTTAATTTTTTCCCGAATCCCAAGTTAGTGACATTGGTCATGAGTAATGCTTCCTGCTTCTGTTCAATAATAATAATAATGCTTGCTGCATCATATAAATTGAGGCAGCATGCTGCATTCTCCTGTTATGAGTGTGTAACTTCTTTTATTTTTAAATCATTTAATCTTTGGTTAGATGACCAGGAAAGCGAGTTGAGGTGGATCCCAACTCGACAGTCTTTTTAAAATAAAAAAATATAGTGCTACACGTCGTCCAAGCAAAGAGACTACTCATGTTGCACTGAATGGGACGACGGTACAAGAAGTGTTATTCATGCTGTCGGGCATGGGAACAAAGCATTCTAGTCAGATGGGGCGCTTAAATCCACTGGATAATGTGATCTAATATAATTAAAAAATATCTTTATGAATAAAAGTATTTGGGATTTTTGCAAATAACTTCTTAAAAGATGTCATTTTTGTAGATAACGCCAATATAATTCATATTACATATTACCCCCTTAACTATAGTGATATTTGCACGTAACTCTTTACCTATAGGATTTGTTTTGAATTTCATCATAGTTAAAATATTTTTACTTTACATAAAAATAGAAATAAGTTTTTTTTATGTTAAATATATACAATGAACTTACGAATATACGTTTATGTGATTTTTCTTGTGAGATGCATGTATTTTAATTACATATATTATCAATATTTTTATTTAATAGATTTTACATATTCAATGTAAAGTAACAATATTTCAATTCAGGTGAAATTCAAAATAATAGTTGAGAGGGTTATATATAATAATATCATAATTAAGAGGGTTATATGCAAATATGAATCGTACAGGGGTTATCTACAAATACGATATCTTTTAAGATGTTATTTGCAAAAACCTCAAAATATATTTTTAACTTTTGAAATATTTGCTCAATAGTATTTACCGGAAAAATTGGCCATCTCACAAGAGAATAAGTCAATCAATCTGGATACTAATTTTTCTTTTTTCGTTTAGTTTTTCTTTTCAAAATTAATTTTAAGATCAAAATCACATTGATTACTACCAATCATAATCTGGATCAGTCAATTTTAATCCAAATGGGTCAATTTTGCATGGATCCATCGAAAAAAGGTGAATGAATCATCTAACACATGTAAAAATCATCTATAACTAATAATATAAATTAAAAATGCATAACATGACATAAGTTAGACTCTTTAAAATTTTATGAGGTTTTGAGTTTACATAGATTTTATTAGACATCATATTTTTATGAGGTAATTTTTAACTTTATCATAGTTTTTTACTTTTCAATAAATATTTTTATTCATAAAAGTATGTCTTGATGAAAAGTTATAATTTGATTGTACACTTCTTTCAAAATTCCAATTTTTTTAAAAAAAGTCCAGTAATCATAACGCTAGTCAAAATGAAGTGGATTAGATCAAGCATATGACCTTAAGCATGTTAGATTTCCATAAAATGAGCAAAGGCATAGTGGCTCTCAAAGATCCTTTAATGAATAATCTTATTAATTTCTTTCATAATACCTTCTTTTAGAAGAAAAAAATATTATGATCACTCGTAATTTGCAATTTTGTCCGGAAGACATATATGTAAGTTGTGCTAATACAATGAGTACCCATGACAATTAAAAAAACATTCATGATATATTTCTCTTAATGAAGTAACTCTTAAAATTATACTTTAAAATATTACTTTAAACAAGTAAAAACACTTTTGTTATCAGTTTTACATGTACAATTTACATTTTTGCAATGTGCCCACTTATAGAGATTCTTTTACCTGCAGTCTTTACACAGTAGCTGCATTTACAATCCATTCACATTGTAACTTTTTTGCATTTCAAACAAATCTTTCTGTTTGTCAAAAAAAAAAAAAAAAAAATCTTTCTGTAAGGCACACATGTCACCTTATCCTGTGGAAGAAATACGTCCAGCAGTCCTTGACATTGTCTCTAAACAAATGATTGATTCACTTTTTAATCTTCCTGAGTGGAACACACCAAAATCCATAAGATAAGACCCAAAAGATCTGATCTCCCTATCTATTCTGCCAATGCCTTTAACACGTCCATCCAGCTTCCCCTGCACTTAGAATTTTTCACTACTAAACCTCCTTTCCTGCTCATCATATTGTGAGGAGTAGAACCTGCACAGGAGGTCCTTGACGACACCATCCTGGTACCACCAGTGGATGGCTTGGTACGTAAAGGCCCTGTTGACAAAATCGTAGACAGCATCTTCTAATGCCACATAGTTAGGAGATCAGCTTCCATCAAATAAAACAAATGATATTTTAACGTAGAATTTTGTTTATCTGAAGTGTCTTTAAATCATGGTATCCTGAATACCATTTCTAGAGAGTAAAATATTACCGTTAGCCTTTGAAATATCATGAACACCATATATACATCCCTCAAATGACACCGAAAGAATTATTATGATAATTTTTTTTCCTGGTAAGGTGAATTGTTCTGTAAATGGCTCATAATCACAACCCTTGGAAGAAACCTTACGCCCATAACCGGTAAGTTATCGGTTTAGAAACACTATCAATTAACTGTCCGATAAGTTAACGATCAGTCGGATAATTGGATCTCAGTATAGCATATGTATTTGATCAGAATGAAATTGTATCCATTACTTTATCCAATATGTGTATCGATTTTAAAAAATTATCCATCAACTGACCCATAAGCTAACGAACGATCAGATAATTGGGCTGATGAGGCAGAATCCGATTCGGCCCATTAAAATAGGCCCAACACTCAGATCAATCTAACGGCAGCAGAAAGAAGCCCACTGGCGGCCTTCGGCCCGTTAGCGGCCCAGTAGCCATCGGCCCAGTAAGCAGCCCAGTGGTCTTCGGCCTGTCAGCGGCCCAGCAACCTTCGGCTCATTAACGGCCCGATAGCCTTCGGCCCATTAGCGGCTCAGCAGCCTTCGGCCCAGTAGGCTCCAGCCCACTAAGCGGCATCTGGCCCATCAACGGCCCTACCCCCTTCGGTCCAGTAGCTGTATCCGACCCACTCAGGTGGGGGAGTTAGGCACTATGGCGGTTTACCAGTAAACCCAGAACATAGTCCTATATCGGCTGCCAACGTTAAGCATCATCTATCCTCCGCTATAAATACACGGCTATTTATTACCAAAGGTATGTCTTCGTGACCCTAAGGGACTACAGTCCAAAAAGCATTAAAGCTGCTTCTTTCACCTCTTTGACTTCTGAATCGAATCATCTTCAGAAGCTAACTTGACTGTCGGAGGGGGTTCCTAAGGGTCAAAGCCCGGGACTCCTACTGACTGATTTTTCTTCTTCTCTCCCTCCTGCAGGGGATCGGTTCGAATCTTCGCCGACCTCCCCAAGTCGGTCTCGGCCACCGACCTCGGGACTTCTCCCTCCGGTCTCGACGCCATTCGTCGGCTTGTCCTAAGGTGCTTCGTCCCCGCCCCGCCCCGCCCCGACTGTTCCACATCCGGAGGAGCCTCGGCCACGCCTTCCGCAGGCTAGCCCACATCCAACCGGGCGACCCTCGGCATCGGATCTTCGGCCTCGTCTCCGCCTTCGCCGCGTTTCGGATCCCCATCGGGCCTCTTCTCCGATCCGATCCAGCTTCGGATCCCAACTTCGGATTCCAGTCTCGGAATCCGGTCGTGATAGCTTCGGCTACATCACGTGGCGCCGTCTGTGGGAAACAAACAAAGAGTCATGTCTCATCGTCCTGTGACCCGACGATCCGGACAAGACGAAACAGAGACGCGGGCAACTTCAGCACAACCACTATATTCCGAAGGCGCCCCGTCTGCTCCACCGCAAAGCACGGCTCTGCCTGTCATACCAGAGTCCCTCGCTACTGGAGACAACCGGATGGAAGCACTTCAACAGCAAATGGCGACGCTAGCCGTTGCCGTTACCTCTCTGGCGCCCTTACAAGATATGGTATCCGCCATCGCCCAGCGCATGGGATTACTGGGCCAGCTCCCCCAACAAGTGCCGCCTCCTCCACTCTATCCCGTCCAAGATACAAGGTTCCGGACGGCACCCTCGCAGGTCTTCCCTGACGAGACCGCCACGGCGCGCAGCGAGCCCTCGACACCGCCTGCCCGAGTTCCTCGCACCGACCGCGTTATGACGGAGCAAGGTTATGCTTCGTCCGAGTTTCGCCCAGCCGGAACCGGAGGACGTTCAGTCACCACTTCAACTGCCCCGGACCTGGACTGGCGGTTGACGGCGATAAGAAAAGAGATGCAGCAGATGGTGTCTCGGCCGTACGGAGCACCTCTTGCCAGCACCATTCTAGAGAAAACTCCGTTCACGCCAGAGCTCCTGGCTACCGAGGTACCTCCTAACTTCAAACTGCCGAAAGGCCCCCTCTATGACGGAATGTCAGATCCGGTCTGCCACTTCCAAAGGTTCAATACCTACCTATCTGTCCGAGGGGTCACTGAGGCAGTCCGCTGCCGTCTCTTCCCCCTCACTCTTGAAAAGACTGCCCTAACCTGGTTCGAGACATTGGCCCCCAACTCCATCCACTCTCTAGTCCAGTTGGGCCAATTATTTATCGACCAGTTCTATGATGTCACCCGGCAGTGCAAAACTTCGGCCAGCCTACTAGCCATTCGGCAAGGCCCCACCTAGACCCTCTAGGAATATTTCACTAAATTCCGGACCGAAGCCGCCCAAATCCCGAACCTGGACAACTCGATTGCGGTCTCGGCCGTAATCAGCGGGTGCCGAGACGAAGGGCTTCTCGGCTCTATCGGGAAATGCCATCCCTCTACCTTCCAGGACCTCGTAGCTCGGGCCCATAAATACATCAACCGGGAGGCCCTGATGATGTCCAAGAGTAAGAGTGCGGCCGAAGCAACGCCAGCGCCTGCCCCCCCAGCGGTTCGTCCTCGAACCGAAGATCAAGAACCCTCTCGTAAGCGATATCGGAGGGAGGAGTGGGATAGAGACAAGCGACGGGATCCGCAGCAGCGGTACCTGCCACTGCCTGCTCCCCCTTCCCGAATGCTTATGGAAGTGAAGGGCATGCTCCGACGGCTGGAGCGCATCAAAACTGATCATCGTCGAAGGGATCCCGGCAAATATTGTGAATATCATCGGGAGATCGGCCACTCGACTGACGAATGCCGGCACCTTCTGGAAGAGATCAATCGCCTCATCAGAGAGGGCCGACTGCCGCAGTACCGGCGAGAGCAGCCTCAGCAGCAGCGGAACCGGGACATCCCTGAGACGACCAGGCCGCATCAACCTCCGGAGAAGGAAGCCGCCCCTCCGCCGAAGGTTACCTCGGCCCCGGTAGAAACATCTCACCAGCGGCCCAGTTCTGGGTCGATCATGATGATATCCGGTGGACCGGGAGAAAGATCGAGGCGTCGTCAGCTCAGCTCCACGACAGTAGCGGCAGTTGATGTCGAGCCGAAGCGGTCTCGTCAAGAAGACATCACCTTCGGCCAAGAGGATCTGACTGATATACAGGTTCCTCACGACGACGCCCTCATTGTAAACGCTGTAATAAACAGCTACGATGTTCATCGCATTTTTGTTGATAATGGAAGCACCCCCAATATATTATTTTACAATTGTTTTGTAAAAATGGGAATGAATGAGGCTAATATGAAGCCTCACCGGGGGCCTCTATTCGGTTTCAACGGCTCGCCCTGCCGAGTAGAAGGCATTGTCCGGCTCCCTGTAACTATAGGTTCGGCTCCCCGGCAATTAACCGTAGAAACGGATTTTGCCGTTGTAAAAATTGATTCAGCTTACAACGCCATCTTTGGCCGAAGGCTAATCGGTGGGATCGGAGTTGTGCCCTTGTCCTTTCATCAGAAGCTGAAATTCCATACCAGCCATGGAATAGGCGAAGCCAAGGGGAATCAAGAAGCAGCTCGGCAATGTTACATGATTTCGGTCAAGGGAAAGGCTGTGGCCGAATCCCTATCAATTGAATCTTCAGCCGAAGCATCCCGGGAGAGGAACTTGTCGCCATCCCGATTCCGGGAGGCAAAGGATGGACCCTCATGATAGGCTCCGACCTGGAAAAAACCGAAGCAGAGAGACTCGCCGAGTTCCTAGAAGAGAACCTCGACGTCTTCGCCTGGTCTCCAGCAGACATGCCCGGGGTCGACCCGAAAATAGCGGAGCATCGACTGTATATCGATCTCAACCAGCCTCCGGTCAAGCAGAAGCGGCGTACCTTCAATCAGGAAAGGAGAGCCGCCATCCAAGCCGAAGTTCAAAAAGGGCTGGACACCGGGCATCTCCGAGAGGTACATCACCCAGACTGGATCGCTAATGTGGTGATGGTGCCCAAAAAAGATGGCAAGTGGCGGATGTGCGTGGACTTCACCAACCTCAACAAAGCCTGTCCGATGGATAGCTTCCCGCTACCTCGGATAGATCAGGTGGTGGATGCAACCTCCGGCCACGAGCTTCTAAGCTTTCTAGACGCCTATTCAGGCTACCATCAGATCCGAATGCATCCGGAAGACGAGAGCAAGACCAGCTTTACGACTAATCTCGGTATGTACTGCTATACCCGGATGTCCTTCGGCCTGAAGAATGCCGGCGCGACATATCAGCGCTTTGTCAACAAAATATTTGCTCCGCAACTCGGCCGCAACATAGAAGTCTACATCGACGACATGCTGGTGAAAAGCTGCGTCGCTGCAGACCACCTGACTGACTTAGCCGAAACATTTTCCGCCCTGCGTCAATACAAAATGAAGCTAAACCCAGCTAAGTGCGCCTTTGGAGTAGCCTCCGGGAAGTTTCTCGACTATATGGTCACTCACCGAGGGGTATAAGCTAACCCCGCGAAGGTTTCGGCCATCATTCAAATGCGCCCTCCGGCTAACCTCCGAGAAGTCCAGAAGCTAAATGGAAGGATTGCCGCCTTAAGCCGCTTCATGTCTAGAGCGGCGGATTATTGCTTTTCCTTCTTCAAGCTGCTGAAGAAGGCCAATAGCTTCTCCTGGACCGACGAGTGCCAATCGGCCTTCGAACAGCTGAAGGTCTATCTCTCCAAGTTTCCCGTCCTGTCCAAGCCGGTACATGAGGAGCCGCTGTTTCTCTACCTCGCGGTATCTGAGACAGCTATCAGCGTCGTCCTCATCCGGGAGCAAGACGGCATTCAAAAGCCAGTCTACTATATAACCCGAGCCCTCCAAAGAGCAGAGCTTCGGTATCTTGCTCTTGAGAAGCTAGCTTTAGCCCTCGTCTCATCTGCGAGGAGGCTCCAGCCCTACTTCCTCGCCCACTCAATAAAGGTCATCACCGATCAGCCTCTGAAGCAAGTCCTCTCCCAGCCAGAGGTGTCCGGCAAACTAGCAAAATGGACAATTGAACTGGGAGAGTTCGACGTTTCCTATGCGCCTCGGGTAGCAATAAAAGCTCAAGCCTTAGCCGATTTTATTGCCGAGCTCACTCCTGAAGTTCCCTCGGCACCTCAGCCGGAAGTCAATATATCCAAGGCCGAGGATACTTCGGCTCTTACGCTTCCAGCGAATGAATGGCGGCTCTATGTAGATAGCTCTGCATGCTCCATGGGTAGCGGCGCCGGATGGATCTTGGCGTCTCCCGAAGGGGTCGTCACGGAGTATGCGCTACGCTTCTCTTTTCCAGCTACCAATAACGCCACCGAATATGAAGCCCTCATCTCCGGCCTTCGGGCCGCTAGAAAACTTGGCGTGCATAACATAAAGGCATTTAGCGACTCTCAGTTAATCGCCAGTCACATTTCTGGGGAATACGAGGCACGGGATGCGGTAATGGCATCTTATCTCCATGTAACTCGCAAGATCCTCGCTCAATTCAGTTCCTATGAAATTGTGCGGATCCCGAGAGCCGAGAATGCTCGAGCCGATGCTCTCTCCCGGCTAGCATCAACTCAGGACGGGGGAGGAGGCCGAATGATTCTTGTAGAATAACTCACCGAGCCAAGCCTCGAAGAGCCGGAAGTCATGCAAGTGACCGAATCTAAAACCGAGACCTGGATGACTCCCCTAGTCACTTTCCTCCTCCGAGGAGAGGTCCCGCCCGATCCGAAGGTAGTCAGACATATTCGGCAGCGCTCTTCTCACTTCCTTCTCTTGGATGGGCTGTTATATAAAAAGTCCTTCGGCCGACCACTCTTGCGATGTCTCGGTCCGGCCGAAGCTGACTACGCGCTGCGAGAGGTGCATGAAGGGGTATGCGGAGCACATGCAGGAGGAAGGGCCCTGGCTCACAAGCTTCTAAGGCAGGGATACTGGTGGCCGACGCTCCGAGAGGACGCAACTGCCCTCATTCGTCGCTGCGATCAATGCCAGAGGTTCAGCTCCCTTATCCACCAGTCAGCAACCCTTCTAACTCCTTTATCGGACCCCTGGCCTTTCGCCCAATGGGGAATCGACCTCTTAGGGCCCTTTCCTGTCGCCACCGGCCAAAGGAAGTTCCTTATCGTGGTGGTAGATTACTTTACTAAATGGGTAGAAGCCGAACCCCTCGCGTCCATAACCGATAGCAACGCGTGGAACTTCGTGTGGAAGTCCATCATCTGTCGGTACGGCATCCCTCGGACCATCATCTCAGACAACGGCAAACAATTTGACAGCCATCGGTTCAAGGACAACTGCGCCAGCTTCGGCATTCTCCACAAATTTACATCAGTAGCACACCCCTGGACAAATGGACAAGTCGAGGTCACTAACCGAAGTCTATTGCGAGGACTGAAGACTCGCCTCGGCGAAGCCAAAGGCCAATGGGTGGAAGAGCTACCGAGTGTTCTGTGGGCTTATCAGACTACAAGCCGAACCCCAACCGGCGAAATCCCATTCCGTATGGCTTATGGGGTAGAAGTCGTTATTCCTGTCGAAATTAGCCTTCCCTCGCCGAGAGTTCTCACTCATAATTCGGAAGCCAATGAGGAGGCCTTAAAAGATCACCTTGATCTTATAGAAGAAACCAGAGATAAAGCTCGCATTCGGCTAGCAACTTATCAGTAACGCATGGCCAGATACCACAATACTAGAGTGAAGCCCCGAAGCTTTGAAACCGGGAGCCTCGTGTTGAGGAATGCTCATGCATCTAAACCAGCCGAAGCCGCAGGGAAGCTCTCTCCCAACTGGGAAGGACCATATCGTGTAAGGGAGGTAATTCGACGAGGGGCTTATCGGTTGGAAACCCTTTCGGGCCAACCTCTCCCTCGCACCTGGAATGTGGAGCGCCTTCGGCGTTATTTCATGTAAGTTACTACCCTCGGAATTTAGCCGGAAGGCATGAATAAATTTCTCCTTTTAAGATATCATACCTAGCATGGTTTTTTCTAAGTCCGTGTAAACCATACCGGGAGTGGCTTCGGCCATGCAAACCGTATCGGGAGCGGCATGGTATTCTAAGTCCGTGTAAACCGTACCGGGAGTGGCTTCGGCCATGCAAACCGTATCGGGAGCGGTATGGTATTCTAAGTCCGTGTAAACTATACCGGGAGTAGCTTCGGCCATGCAAACCGTATCGGGAGCGGCATGGTATTCTAAGTCCGTGTAAACCATACCGGGAGTGGCTTCGGCCATGCAAACCGTATCGGGAGCGGCCTAGTATTCTAAGTCCGTATAAACCGTACCGGGAGTGGCTTCGGCCATGCAAACCGTATCGGATGCGGCATGGTATTCTAAGTCCGTGTAAACCGTACCGGGAGTGGCTTCAGCCATGTAAACCGTATCGGGAGCGGCCTGGTATTCTAAGTCCGCGTAAACCGTACCGGGACTGGCTTAGGCCATGCAAACCGTATCGGGAGCGGCATTATTTTCTAAGTCTATATCCGAATCTAGATTAGCTTCGGCCGTGCGAGCCGCATCTAAACAGTAATATGGCCTCGGCCACGAGGAGAGCCAGACTCGGTCGTTCATTCAGAACACAAATATAAGCAAAGTACTTTTCATATATATAAAAGAACATAGTACAAAATCTGCCGTACATCTGGCTGCGGCCTTTAAGAAAAGGTCAAAACAAAAACCGGGACAAGCCCCCGTATTAGCTTTCGGTATTTTCGCCGTCTACATCGACAGGGGTCTGACCAGGAGATGGAGAAGGAGAATCCTCGACCTGAACAGCCTCGGCAGGGGCGACCTCATCCGGAACGGCCGCGTTGCCTTCCGCTGGGGCCGAAGCTTTTTCGGCCTTAAGCTTCTCCCACCAGGCAAGAAGCTCTTCCCCTTCCTCGTCAGTCGGAAGGGCGACGCCGGTCAAGTCTACGGCCGGGCACGCTTTTTGGGCGATAGCCAGCCCTATGCTGAACACGGACGACGACGCCTCGAGTTGAGCCTGTATTATCTCTTCGGCATAATCTGGGCCGGCCTTATAACTGGCTACGGCTGTACGAGCAGCCTCTTCAGCCTTGGCCTCTAGATCTGCCTTCAGAGCCGACATCTCCTCGGCTTGGCGGCGGCGGTCCGTGACCCGCTGGTCGACCTTGTCCTGGATCTCGGCCTTAAGAGATTCGTTCACGGCCCGGACCGCCTCCAGTTCCTTCTCGGCTTTCTCCCTCTCCTGCTCGGCCTTCGTCTTGGCCTCAGAGGAAGCGTGAGTCACCTCCTTTTGCTCCTCTAGCTCGGCCCGCATCCGGGCATTTGCTTTCAAGAGCAAATCGACGCTAGCCTCAAGACTACGTCGCGCCGGGGCGACCCCACTAGAAGCCGGCTGGTCCGAAGCCTGGTCGACCTCCCGGAGCCTTTACTGAATGGCCACCTGACGGCGAATCAGGCCCCCGCACATGACCGCGGTCTGAGCCAAAAGCAAACAAAAGTCAACAACCCCAAAAACGAGCCAAGGGAAATATTAGACCGAGGCCCATAAAGAAGCTTTTTTACCTGGACCGACAGTCGGGCGCACTGCATCGCCAGGCCGTCCGAGGACATCGCCTTCATCTCGTCCTCGGCTATCGGCAGAGTTAAGCCTCGGAGCAGGCGCAGGCATGTCCGAGAGTCCTCCAGACTCTCGTCCCTATAGATCCCCAGGTTCGAGACCCATAGCTCGTGCCCGTGTTCGCGGGACTCGTGCGTCCCGGAACCCCCGAGGTCCTCTGTGCCTGCCGTCGCAGCCGAAGGGGAATCACCCCGCGACGGCTCGGGAGGCGACGAGAGCGGGGCCCCTCGGGCAGCGACTGGCCTCTTGGCTGCCGAGGCGGACTCTGTTTCACCAGGCTCATCCGCCCGGCTCCCCTTCAATAGTCGGCCCCCCCTTCGTATGACCGACTTCCCTTTCTTCTCCCTTTCGAGAGCAACAGCTGCGGCGCGGCCCTCGACCGAAGCCGTTGTCTGTACTGTGGCCCGAGCATTCAGGGCCACGCCTCGTCCGGCCTCTCCTCCCGCCGCCTACGGCTGAGACGATTGAGATAGGCCAGACTGCTGGGGGAGCCGACCAAGGAGTCCCCGAATCCCAGTCATCTCTGCGGACAAAAGAAAATGAGTTAGTGACTTACAGCGCGCGACTCTCCACAACTCAAGACCGACTTACCCTCGGCCGAAGCCTCAACACCCTCTTCGGTCGGAGGAGCCTCGGCCGGAGATTCAACCTCAGCAGCTCCTTCGATCTCCCCCGGAACATCCTCAGGAGGAAGATAAGGAGAAACCCGAGGAGGGTCCTTCGTTTGGTCTGGCCAAGCCCCCGTCTGCACGAGCCGCTCCTCTTCATTAAAGAGCTCCGCTATATCATACGGAGCCTCGGCGTCTATAATGCGCACGATATGAAGCTGATCGGAGTTAAGGGAAGGCGGATCGGAAAGGCTTTCGGCCAGTGGTGCCCACTCAGTGGGGAAGGGCCACACACCCCTCTCCTTCTCCAGAAGGGAGACAAAGATGAAGCTCCTCTTCCAGTGGTGAATAGACGTTGGCTTCCCGGAAAAGATATCCCGACCGAGGCGGGGGACAAAGCAGAACCAATCGGATTTTCCATGCCGCTGTATCTTGAAAAGAAAGCGGAAGATGTTCACCGAAGGGGTAACATAAATATAGGCGTGCACAGCCAAGAAGGCATAGACTGTCCGCCAAGAATTAGGAAAAAATTGAGACGGGGCCAACCCGTAGAAGCTCAAAAGATTAATTACAAAAGAAGGAAGAGGAAGACGAAAGCCCGCTCGGAAGCTCTCCTCGTAAATAGAGAAGCTACCCGGACGGACAGAGTTGGCCCTGGTATTCATTCCAGGCCGATAGGGAATCGTCTTAGACGAGAACTGATAGTAAGATGCAATGTACTTGACCCCATCGTCCGTAAGAGTACACATGGCTTCGGAAACTGTCTCGGCTTGACGTCGGCCGGAAGAGGAAGCCTGGCCCGTGGCGGGAACCTCTTCGGCTTCTTCGGCACTAGACATTTTGGCCTCGTCCGCCATGAGAGAAGCAAGGGAATTCGAAGAAAGGGGAGATGACAAGGAAGATTCGGCAGGCTGGGACGAAGAGCGAGAAGAATAACCTTCGGCTGAAGAGCTACTCCCAGCCGAAGGGGGGCTACTGAACATGGATCACGGAGCAGAGAAAGGAAATTGAGGCTTACCCTCAAATAAGATCTCCTCGACTGCCCACCGCCTCTCAGGCAACGGGAGCTTCCCCAGCAACAACTCCAGGCAATAGAGATCCCCCCGGCGACAGACAACGCACTCACGATCACCTTCGATGGCCCGTTCTTTACCGGAGAAGCAGGGAGGCTCGGATGATCGCAGGGAAACGCAGGCGCGGGAAGAAGAGAGCGGAACAGTGCCCTGGGGAGGGCTCCTATTTATAGGGTAAAGTTGAAAGCATTCCCCGCCAAAATCAACGGCCAAGATCCTCCTCCTCGTCGGCATCGCCTCTCTCAGATGCACGCCACGTGTGCCGTCCTTCGGCATTGATAACGGTCTGGCTGCGGGATCGAGGGAAGATAATCAATGGCCGGAAGCGGTCTGACCCTTCGGCTGATAACTTGGATGCTCGCCACGTATTCCGATCCACGTGCCAAGGACGGAAGGGGCGGCGATCCAAGTGAAGCCTTAGGCCAAGAGCCGAAGTGACCCGCGATCCGCGTGATCACCAGGCACGGCCGGGATCTCTTTGTGCTTTTAACGGGGCGACCGGATACGCGACACGTGTCCCGTGTTTTCTCACGACGCGACCGTTCTGACGGAAAACTCGACATCTTTCCCGTCCATTTATTAAGAGGCCTGACATGGCCAGAAGACTTGTCCCTTCACAATCAAGGACGAAGGCATTCGTCACTACGTCCCGAGCTGAGACGAGGTCGAAGGCTACTAGCCCTCGGTCGACCGAAGGCAGTTCCTTTTCATAACAAAGCAGAAAGCTTCAGACTATGCTCTCGCCATCTCATGAAATTGAGGAAGACAAGAGTGGGGGGCTATGTGATGAGGCAGAATTCGATTCGGCCCATTAAAACAGCCCCAACACTCAGATCAATCTAACGGCAGCAGAAAGAAGCCCACTGGCGGCCTTCGGCCCATTAGCGGCCCAGTAGCCCTCGGCCCAATAAGCAGCCCAATGGTCTTCGGCCCGTCAGCGGCCTAGCAACCTTCGGCCCATTAGCGGCCCGATAGCCTTCGGCCCATTAGCGGCTCAGCAGCCTTCGGCCCAGTAGGCTCCAGCCCACTAAGCGGCATCTGGCCCATCAGCGGCCCTACCCCCTTCGGCCCAGTAGCCGTATCCGGGCCACTCAGGTGGGGGGGTTAGGCACTATGACGGTTTACCAGTAAACCCAGAACATAGTCCTATATCGGCTACCACCGTTAAGCATCCTCTATCCTCCGTTATAAATACACGGCTATTTATTACCAAAGGTATGTCTTCGTGACCCCAAGGACTACAGTCCAAAAAGCATTAAAGCTGCTTCTTTCACCTCTTTGACTTCTGAATCGAATCATCTTCAGAAGCTAACTTGACCGTCGGAGGGGGTTCCTTAGGGTCAAAGCCCAAGACTCCTACTGACTTGTTTTTCTTCTTCTCTCCCTCCTGTAGGAGATCGGTTCGAATCTTCGCCGACCTCCCCGAGTCGGTCTCGGCCACCGACCTCGGGACTTCTCCCTCCGGTCTCGACGCCATTCGTCGGCTGGTCCTAAGGTGCTTCGGCTCCGCCCTGCCCCGGCTGTTCCACATCCGGAGGAGCCTCGGCCACGCCTTCCGCAGACTAGCCCACATCCAACCGGACGACCCTCGGCATCGGATCTTCGGCCTCGTCTCCGCCTTCGCCGCGTTCCGGATCCCCATCGGGCCTCTTCTCCGATCCGATCCAACTTCGGATCCCAACTTCGGATTCTAGCCTCGGAATCCAGTCGTGATAGCTTCGGCTACATCATGGGCTATCAGTTGCCATTTGCATCCCTACCCAGAATGCTCCACACATGCCATGGCAAAACAAGGTATAGACCGACAGATCGGGTCTGTGGATGCAGTTCCGGTTCCGAGGGCATTTAAGATCATGAGATTAGAAACATCTACAGGTGCCGATAAGAAATCAGACCGTTAGAAGTTTAAAATCAACATGTTAATGGCAGGTTGTGATTAGAAGGGAACTAGTCTAATAGCAAAGACAAGCATTTTTATAGGCCTTAGATGCTAAAGAATCTGTGAAACGCACGAGCATGAATAAAAATATAGACCCTGCAATAGTGTCACTACGTGGACTCACCTGGTTGGCTTCGAGCTTACAAAATTGTTGATTAATCAGTATGGCATCGTTCCTGGCCTTCCATTACAAGACAAGTGATCAGCCAAATGTTCCATAGGCAACTTCATCTTAAGAGGATTAGCCATGTCAGAGAATCACAAACTAGAACTACACAACTTGTCTAATGATGCAGACAAGGCTTGAGGCAGAGGTCTATGATCTCCCATTCTACTACCACAGAACAGAACATAACTAAGATAATATTGTTCTGTAGGGACACCTTGATGTTAATGTCTGAAAAGATGATGCTCATAGGACAGAATAAGACATCACCCTCTGCTGCCCGCATGGTGTCATCCCATGGAGCATCCCTACCAACCCCTTTCAAGGTGAGGTAGGATAACAAACAAGATTGGGGGTAGATTACTAAAAATGATGTCAAGCCATTAGAATTATGGGTCACTGTCATGCATCTCATGCCAGTCTGAGAAAGGAAATAGAGACGACAACAGTAGTATTCGTTTACTGCTGATTTACATGATTTCTAGTAAATGGCCTCTGAAATTTTCATTTTCTTTGCTCATAATTGTTATTAAGAAATTAAGGAAAAAAAATCATCGTTTACCCAAATACATTCCAATCGTAAAGAAATAGTACTTGTGCCATGCATCTTCTCATGACTACATCCCATGGGAATTAAAACATGCCTTTGGCCACACCTTGATAGTAGAAATTTAAGGAATGAGCAAATAGATGTCAGATGCCAAAAAATGCCAATAACCAGACATAGACCTAATTCCACTCATCAATCAATCACAAATTAACACTACATGCCTCAAAAGCAGGCAAAGAACTGATCTGTTGCCTGCCATATAACAGGCTCAGCCAGTAACCAGCAGGGTTTGGATAAAAGGGGAAGGAATGCATCTGCCATGATTAACTTTGAAAGTCGCACGGGCAGGAGAATCCGAGTGGTGCCGAAGTGGACAAATGCTAATCGGTGCAGTGCTTTCACACATTCTCAAACTACTCACGTTTGAAATGGTCTCTAGTTGGAATCAACGGAAAGTGGGAAAAGTATGGATGCATCACATCAAGGTGTTAAGCAACAGACAGAAACAGGGAATAAACAAGATAACCAAAGAGACACAGTGTCAATAAGAATAAGGAAGAGCATACCAGAGGGCGTGTGGTACATAGATAAAGGACTGGAAGAAGATATTCCCTAACACTGAAGAAAAATGTTCTTGGAGACTGAAACTGACAGTTGTCCTATGAGCTGTGTGGAGACTGTGGAGAGATATGGTAGAATGTTCAGGGCAAGGCTTCAATAATCCCTTTCAGATCATGCATAATGCTATTGATTCTGTAAAGGAATGGCACTAAGGTGAATTGGGTGTTAAAAATCTGAAGCCAAAAGTCCTTTTGGATGCATGTAATTGGACCTTTCTATAAGAGGGTCTTAAGTCTTTGACCTTTCTTTTCCTGTGATGTACCTGTGAAGAAGATGAGGCTGAGGGGTGTGCTTCTTTTCCTTTGATGTCCTCCACCATCCTAGTAGGGAATTTGTGTAAATAAATTCCCCCAATTTAATGAATTTGTGACCATTTGGCTGTCTTTTACAAAAAAAGAGCTGAGTTAGGAACTAGAGGGTTGTTTGTTTTAGCATAAAACAGCATACTTTGAAACAATTGTTTCATTTTACAGTGTTTTCAGTTGTTTGGAATGATGTAAAACAATGTAAAGTAAAATCTTGTCCGGGTCTTGTCAGCCCACTTGACAGTCCAATTCCCTTGTTTTGGTTTACAGCAAAGGTCCATTGTAAACTAAAACAAGAAGATTGAAGCATCCCTCTTGTTTTATTTTACAAACAACCAAACAAACATTTACTGATTCTAAAACAAGAAAATTTTACTTGTTTTGAAACCAGTGATTTTAAAACCGGTGATTTTCAAAGTTTTACACTAAAACAAACAGCCCTTAGATTGAGGTGTGAATGACAACCTCTTTTCAGAAAATACAGATATTGCAAGGAAAAAAAAAACATTGCACATTAACCTGTTGAGGGAAGTTTGTCTCAGTCAAGCATTCTTATTTTACCTTAAGATCATGTCCCATGGGCCAAGAAGTCACTCCACTACCAGACAACTTATCTGCAATACAGCAGATTTGGAGTAAGGCCATCAATTTCCCCCTCAAATATGGAATGGAAGTTCATCAACTGTGAAATGAATCCTGCATAGAAAAGACTGTACAAATAATTTAGGAGCTTCGTCCACCTCCACCCTGGGCGTGAAAACATTATAACAAACTTAATTTCATCAATGGATGGATAGACAGATAATGGCTAGAGAACTTGAGAACTGACAGTCAATGTTGATATAGTGTCACAGCATGACAAATGCATGCATTATCTTAAAGTGAAACAATAACATATCAGCAAATTATTTCTTAAGAGATCAGCAGAGTGTAAAGAAACAAGTATCAAATATTTGTACATGGAATTGCAGTTTTTCGGAGCATTTAAATAAAGCAAAAAAATGATCTATTTGATGAGGTCAATGAATCCAATGTGTTTAAATAAACGGCAACCAGTGTCCCGCCCCTGTAGTGTCTAGGGAGGGTAAATTGTATGCAGCCTTACCCTTGTTTTCTATAAAAAGGCTATTTCCAAATTGGAACCCATGACCTCTAGGTCATAATGGAGCAACATTGCTGCTGCACCAAGGCTTCCCCTCTCAATGCACATTTAAAAGATGGTAGCAGCTAAGTAACTTCACCCTCCTGGAATATAGTAACAGAGGCATGTTTGATAAAAGTTTCGCCTTAGAAGCTATTTTAGCATTCCATCTTCAACATAAAAAATTGTGGCAGAGGCAAATCCAACTAGTATTTTTGCTGAATCATGCTAGTCGACTCCTTGCTTATAACCCCATAATCCATTTTTTTCACTAATTTATGAAACCTCGGTTGGAGGCCAAAATCATCGCATAAGTAGCTTCTACGGTCTAATGCTCCTGTCTGGAAGCAACTGGACTGAAAGTTCCAGAAGCCAAAAAGTGTTTTTCAGCAGAAGTGGTGCAAAATATGTGGATGAGAACTAAGAACTGGCATTTAATAGCATAATGTGGGTAACAAAACATTAGTTGCAAGTAGGATCAAGATAAATCCCTCTCATCATCCATATATTGCTGGTAAGCTGGAGCTCCACCGGTTTGAAATGTATGGGAATCGATAAAGTTCGTCTTTCTTCCGAATGGGTTCTTGGTGAATAATTGACATCAAGTGACACAATAGGTGAGTGTACTTGTAGAAATGTAAACAACCATGCATAAAAAACACCTACTCGCTTATTATATTTGGCATGTAAACATCCAAAACAACTTCATTATGAAATGGATACCAACTAAATGAAAATTAGTAATTAACAAAGATTTTCAAAGGAAGAAGAGCAGATAAGCTGTGTAACTAAAAATCATTAATGTGAACTGTAAGAAGGAAATTATAAGAAACCACTATTACATGTACTATTTTGCATTTTCTTTCACAGATATGATGTAAAGGAGGGAAAGTAGGTTTCAACCTTCGACAAAAGCAGTGCTATTTATGCAATGATGGGTAAGCAGAACAGATTTCAGTTGATATACTGTAGAGATGGAATACATGGCAGGAAAAAAGGTAGAATAACCAAATACATTGCCAAGGCAAGTGAGGGTACGAGTACATAACCATAATCTTGAGTGGAGGCATTGGACTGAAAGTGGTTGAATAAAGTGGATCGGATCCTGACTAGACAGCAATAAGTTCTTAGAGTTTGACTGCGGACTTGTGAACCAAAATATGTGGTTACAAATCTTGGGATAGTCCCAAGTTTATGTAAAATCTTGATCTTGCAACAACAAAAAGGATGTGAAAAGTTAAAATGGTAAAACTCATTCACATGAGGAAAGACCAAAGGAAATGTAACAATGTACTTACAGGATGCTATAGCAGAAAAGATGTTCCGTGTACAATGCTTACTGCAGGAGAGTTTTTATTTGATCAGTTACAGATAAAAATAAAAAAGTGTTTTGGTTCAGACTTGAGAAAAGTGGATTTAATTTGAAAAAGGTACATTTGGGTTTGTGAGTTCTCAAATTGAGATGTTAATCGCATCAGCCTAATCGTCATTTGACAATGTGATGCGGGACAACAACTACTGAATCGACTCCGAACACGTGTAACGAACCGAGAACAACAAAAACGCCACAAGAGAATAGCAAAGGAATGTCAAATATTTCATGTTATCATGAAGGTAACCGCATAACTAAAGCTCACATGAACTCGGAAGTTGTTCCCTCGCAAATGATAAAACGAACGGGATCGTCGGTAGTGGGAACTACCAAAATGCTAGGACAATAGCAACGCACTTAATGCGCTCAAATAAGTTCTCAGGACGGGTCTTCGTGCTCACAATCCAGCAGCAATAAATAACAAAATAGTTATAATCCTACTCTCAAGCACAGGAACATGTTTAATCATATAAAACACACTGAATGGAAAACCCAAACAACACTAACCAACCCATTGTTGAGTGGGGTCGCAACTCGGGACGACTGGACTCGCAAATAGCCGCTGTTCGGGAAGAAGTAGGACTCCGATCCCCTGCGGGTGACCTCAAAGGATTCGACTACTGGAACCTCTGATTTTCTCTGTAGACCCGTTGATCCCGTGGGCAGTCTCCTGGATGGTGAACGTGGCGCACTGGACCTAGTAGGTGGGCGCGGAAGGGCACGCACAGAACGTGCTCGGCGAGGGAAATCAGCCCGTGTTGACGTCGTCTAGCGGGTGGCTGCGCGGGAACTGGCGGAAGAGGGCTCGAACGACGAAGTCGTTCCCGCGAACTGGGAGGATTTGCCGCGTGGGCGCGAGGCAGTGACCGGCGGCGCGTGCGGGCGCTCGACGTGAGGCGAGCGCGTGGGGCACGTTGACTTTGTGAGCCGCTTCCGGTGCGGCTGCAACGGGTGGGATAAAAACCGGCTTGGGCGACGAAGTTCGTCCCACGAACTTGGAACGAGCGCTGCGTGGTGCTAGACAACGGCGGGGTTCGGGTGGCCGTTGCCGCGTGGCAACGTGCTCGGGAAGCGTTCCTGGGCGAGCGGGTCGCGGGGCTGCGGGCCAGTGGACGGCGTTGATCGCGGCGTCTGACTTCGAGCGGGAACACCTTGGCGGGCTCCACGTGACCGCGGCGAGGAAGGGCGGGCTCTTCGGGCACGGGCGACGAAGCGGCGGTTGCGCGAGGGACGGGGCGTGCCGCGTGGACCCAGTGGGGCCGCTCCAGGGGTGGGCGTGTGGCGTGCCGCGGGCGAGCCGAGCGAGCGTGAAAAAAGAGAGAGGGAAGGGAGCGAAGCGGGGAAGAGAGGGAGGTCGTGCAGAGAGAGAGAGAGGGCGGTTTGGGACGGGGAAAACGATGGAAAACTTGGGTAAAAGAATAGGGAGGCGGCGCAGGGTAGGCTGTAAACGGGTTGGCGGGATCCGAAAATCCGCTCCGGATCTTAATAAAATGTGGATTCGGATCACCTTTTTTATACCCTATTTTACATTCGGGTCACACGTGAAAAATACGGGGCAGGTTTCGGATCGCCGAAAAACGTATTTCGGATCAGCTGTGTTTCTCTAAAAGTGCCGGTTCCCACAACCTCTTCCTCGGAGTCGGAGCAAGAGTTCGCAGCGACGTCGTCGCTGGAACCTGACCCTGGTGTAGATCTTCACGTTGATGTAGAAGAAGCGCTCGCTCCTCTCCTAATTGAAGGTGGTGGCGACGGTGCCTAGGGTGGCCTGGTCCCCCTGGAAGGCCGGGTATAGCATGGAGGTGTTCTTGTGGCCTTGGAAGAAGGGCGACAGTGGCGCGAAGCCGAACCAGGAGCCGTCGTAGATGGCGCGGGCCTAGACGGAGTCGTAGTAGATGCTGATGCGCCTGTTGGGGTTGCGAATGCTGATGGTGGTGAGGTTGAACCGAGTGAGGGAGGCCTCCTCCATGTACACCTTGACCACATTGGGCCGGAAGACATGCCACAGGACGAGAACGATGATGCCGAGGGTGATGATGATGGAGAGGAGGAACTTGAAGATGGTGCAGAGAAGGCAGTAGGGCCCGCAGCAGCACGGCATGATTGAACAATTGACGCAGAACCGGAGCAGCTAGAAATGTCATCAGGGCGCTCCTCGTCCCCTGTTTCCTGTTGCAATCCCACTAATTTTGATGCCCTCTTCACTTGCTGTACCTAGAAATGCAATCTTTGGACTCGGAAGCTTCGTCCCCAGGTCATGGGGAGGCCCTTCCACCTTCACGCCTGCCCCTCTCAACCATTTTGTGGCGTTGCAGCCACCACCCTCCTCAGACCCCTCAAGAAAACGAAAGGCTTCTTCCAGCAACGTTGCGGATTCCATCCTGGACAACATCAGGAATCTCACCAGCCAAGCCCGCCTGTCGAAGGCGTTCCATGCCTACAGCTCACTGCAGCTTCATTCCCCTTCCTCGGACCTAGCTGTGCGACCCATCTCTCAACTCCTCTCATGTTCCACTGCCCTCAGGGCGTCCTCACAAGGCAGACAACTGCATGCCCACCTTGTGTCCCTCGGACTGCAGGAGAACCCCGGGCTAGTTTCCAGGCTGGTCTCCTTGTATGCTGGCTGCGACGCCCTCGATGAGGCTAAGGCTGTGGCAGAAGGCTCGCGTACCAGGCACTGCTTGCCGTGGAATATACTGATCTCTACTCATGTAAAAGCAAGCTTCTTTGAGCTTGCCGTCGCGGCGTACAAAGCTCTGATGCCGACGTCTGGAGCAAGGTTGCAAGCGAGGCAGAGGATATTTTGGCTCAACCCG
Source organism: Zantedeschia hybrid cultivar (assembly GCA_030544215.1). NCBI lineage: Eukaryota > Viridiplantae > Streptophyta > Magnoliopsida > Alismatales > Araceae > Zantedeschia > Zantedeschia hybrid cultivar. Next base: position 37,517,204 of record JARZZO010000013.1, read on the forward strand.
ATTATGATTCAAAATCCGATCCGATTCGAATAAATATTTTCAGATTCGGGGCGGGTCGAATCTGAGAATAACGGATCCGAATTCGGATCCCAAATGATCCGATCCGAAACCGTCCCATTGACAGCCCTAGCGCAGGGTGAGGGAAGGGGAGAACGAGGAAGAAGACAACGGGCACACAGGTTTTAAGCCCTAGACGCACACATGCGCTTTGGCCGATGTCTTCCTTTTCATCCTTCATCTTCAATCAATCAACACCTCTTAATGAGGTTTACAACCCTTAAATAGAAAACCCATGACCCTAATGATGCCCTAATGAAGCCAATGACTATATTACCCCTAAAATACAGGAAATTCGTGCAGATAAATGCTAAAACTTAGAAACTGATAAATGGGCCTCATAACGAGTCTTACACAAATGTTAGATGCTCCTCAAGCAGGTAAACACACATCAATCCCCAGATGGACCATCGTCGAGTCACAAAGACGTCGGAATCGCTGCTAACGTCCTCCTCCGTCTGTAAACGCAGGTAAGGTCAAACCGGATCCGCACGCGGGTGTCCTCACCACAATGTCCTTAACGAAATATACACACTAAAAAACCACATTTGTACAAATCTGATATGCCATAAAGCATGGAATGGACTTAACGGATAATCCCGCAGATTGACCATGGTCCAAGAAGCATTGTGGAGAGTATGAGTTACTTTTTGGATGTTTCTTCAAACCTGAAGGGCAATTTGGTAATATCACCCCAGCAAAGGTTTATGATTTATGTCATTCTAGGTAGTTTTGCAAACTAGGTGGTCTCCTTGTGATTTTTGGATCTTTTATAATTTTTAATGGTCTTATTACTTTCATGGCTTTTGGGTTTCAACTTTCAAGGGCCATTTTGGTCATTTTGAGGAGTTTTTGATACTTGTGGGAAAGTTCATGTTCTCAAAAGTTTTCCCATGATTTTGAGAGATGAATTGCGATTTTAGTGATTTTATGATTCTTATGATTTATTCCATGATTTTGAGAGATGATTTGCGATTTTAGTGATTTTATGATTCTTATGATTTCTCAAGGCATCAAATACATCAGGTCATCTTGAGGATTTTAGATGGCTTGGTATGTTCATGCTTCGAAAAAAATTATGATGATTTTTGGGGACCACTTATGATTTTTAATGATTTTTCTTACTCATGTTTCTTAGGACACTAGGGGCATTTTGGACATTTGTCTCGAAAGGTCTTTGTAAAATATCTTTATGAGTTCACGATAGTTCAGTAATTTTCAGTGGTTTTTGTGTATTTATAGAATTTTCAAACATGTGTGGACAGATTGGCAACTTTTACAAGTTCAGGGATTGATTTGTAACTTCTACAAGTTGGGGAGCCTGCATGTAAACTTTTCAAGTTGGGGGACTGTTCTGTCTTTCAAGTTCAAGGGCTGATAGTGATTTACAAGTTAGGAGGGGTAACAACAACTTTTAAGATGTTAGGGTTTAAATTGTATCTTTTACTTCAGAACTTCGGTGCAACACTTTAGGTCCCGTTTGGTATCCGGATAAAAAAGGAAGGAATAGGGATAAGTCAACCTAGATTAATTTATCTCTATCCCTATTCTATGATGCGTTTGGGATGTGAGAAGATATGGAAAAAGTTAACCCTATTCTCCGTTTGGTGAAAATGAGCATAGTACGGAGGATAAGTTGTGAAAAAATGTATTAGATTTATTTATTATAATAATATATATTATTCTATTATATATAATATATCCCATGGATGTCGGCTTCATTAAGATTTCTATTTAATGACACATTAGTCATTAGCTAATAATGAAGTCATTATTAAAGGTAAGTATATCATTTTATAAACCCGCCGCAGTACTAATGCTTATTAGCACTAACATTATATGTAAATACTAATACTACTAATATAAGTACTAATATTAATTTAAGATAATAATATATGTTATCATGTTATATATACTAATATATTAAAATATTTATTAGTACTATTTAAGATAATAATATATATTATTATATTGTAATATAATATAAAATTTTCATTTAATAACATATTTTAATGTCACTAACTAGTAATAAAGTCATTATTAGAGTTAATTATATTATTATTTTATGAATAAGGGGAAGGGGCAAATGTGGCAAGAATGGGGTTAAGGGGCAAGATAATTCATTCAACCTTTTTGGTGGAATGAGTTATCCCTGTGTTTAACCCCAAAAATGGGGTTAAGCCTCCTTATCCCTAAGGTCCCGTTTGGTATCGGGATAGAACGGGGATAGGGATGGGTTATACCCATTCTTTGTTTGGTATGCCAAAAATAAATGAGAATAAGGGGGGTTAAGAAGAATAGGGTTATTTTCAATAATGGGGTTAAGATTGGGGATAACTTATTCCACGTTTTAGGTGGAATGAGTTAATCCCATTTTTCCATCCCCATTTTCCTCTCCTCTGCCCGTACCCCCGACGCCCCTCTACCCTTCACTTCTCAAAAACCCTAGCACAACTCCGATGGACAGCACGGCGGTGACCCCGACATCCTGCTTCCTTCCCAGCGGCGACCCCGACATCCCGTCTCCTTCCCGGTGGCATCCTCATTTCTCTCGACCCCGACGCTCCTTTTCCTCTCCTCTGCCCGTACCCCCGACGCCCCTCTGCCCTTCCCTTCTCAAAAACCCTAGCACAACTCCGACGAACAATGAGTCGACGGCGGCGACCCCGGCATCCTGCCTCCTTCCCGGCGGCATCTCCTTCCTGCGGCGACCCCGACATCCCGTCTCCTTCCTGGCGGCATCCCGCCTCCTTCCCGACGGCATCTCCTTCCCGGCGGCGACCCCGGCATCCCGTCTCCTTCCCCGTGGCATCTCGCCTCCTTTCCGACGGTATCTCCTTCCCGGCGGCATCCCGCCTCCTTCCCCACGGCATCTCGCCTCCTTTCCGGCGGCATCTCCTTCTCAGCAGCATCTCGCCTCCTTCCCGGCAACCAGGTCTTCTCTTCCCCTCTATTCGTTGGTCCTCTGCGTCTCGTGGCAAGATGTTTCCTTCCCTTTCCTCTGCTAGCTGCTCCTTTGCTCCTGTGCATCACGTGTTCTTCGGTTTTTTCCTTCCATGTTCCTACAAACAGTATATATGGCTATCATTTTTTCCTTCCCTCTTTTTGAACATGATGCCCCTTTTTTTTCCCCTGCTATAGGCAATCGGTTATGGTTGGGCAGCAATTATATGGTGCTTTCCTCGTTTTTTCCTTCTCTCTTCCTGAACATGATGTCCCTAATTTATTTTTTCCACGATATAGACAATCGTATATGGTTGGGCAGAAATTATATGGTGCTTCCCTCGTTTTTTCCTTGCCTCTTCCTAAACATGATGTCCCTAATTTATTTTTCCCGCTATAGGCAATCGTATATGGTTGGGCAGCAATTATATGGTGCTTCCCTCGTTTTTTCCTTTCCATGCTATAGGCAATCGGTTGTGGAGCTTTCCTCTTCCTGAACATGATGTCCATATTATTTTTTTTATGTTGGGAATGTGTTGCTCCTTCTCTGTTGAAATTTGTTGCATTCTCTGTTAGTAATGTGCTGGTTCTTCTCTGTTGTGAATGCGTTGGTCCTTCTCTGTTAGGAAGATGTTGCTCGTTTCTGTTGGCACTGTGTTGGTGAAAGCATGTGATTACTCCTTCCCTCATGTTTCCACATGGCATATGGCGCTATTTTCTGTCGCTTGTGGTTCCTCCTCACTTGTATGTTTTTTATGTTTCCTCATTGCACGCGTCTGATTGCTCCTTATTAGATTTTTATGGCCACTTATTTCCTACCATTGATATGCATGAATATGCGTTTTCCTATGATTTTACATCGATCTCATTATTTTATCTTTCTTTGTATTCAATAATCCTTCCTGATAAAGAATGAGTCAGTCCAAGGATGGTAAAAGTAGAGTGGCTAATTAGAGTATCGAAACTGATCGTACCTTGGTAGATCTTCTTGTAGAGCACAGGGTTAACAACGATGGATTTGCCAATGGCAATTTTACGAAAAAGACTTGGAAATCCACTGTTGTTAGATTCAATTCCATTTCTAAGCTTCAAAAACCTGAAGAAATTGTATTCCCTATATCTTAATCTTAAGAATAGGATGTCAGGTTGGGGTTGGGATGATGAAAAACATGTGCCTGTCCCAGGCGACCGAGAGACTTGGGAGGATATGATAGCGGTATGTAAGTAGGTGTTGTACGACGAGTTTCTCATTTCATTACTTTCAGTCATTCATCACTAATAACATGAGAAAATGTTATATTTTTTTCAGTGCAATAAAGAATATAAACAAATACAAGAAAAGCCTTTCTTCTTCATGTAACAAATGCACCTGATTTGTTCCACTTCTTTGGCTAGGAGAAATAATGTTACACCTAATTCGGGTACCTCATACCTAGATATACGAAGTGAAAATGGACATAATGATGAAGGGACGGATGTGGACGTAGGCTTAGACTTCAATATAAATGGCTTTAATTCAGAGGGTGAGACATCCGAATACAATGTCCGGCATGAAGAAATGCCAACTCCCACACCTAACATGAATGAGGAGACTACTCCTCCACAGAGAAACACTTCCACTTACACTAATGGTAATAGAAAGAGCAAGCGGGCTACTGATCTTGGTAATGAGCAAATGGATAGGCTAGTCAAGTTGGGTGAGGAAAGACTCAAATTGACAAGGGAGATTGTGGAGCATCAAAAAATGTCAGCTCCGCCCGTTGCAACAGCTCTTCAGGAGTTGATGAAAGTCACTGGAATTCCGCAAGAGTGTTTTTACAAAGCTGTTGATTTGCTGAAGCCTGTCGATGATTGTTCTATCTTTTTATCTCTACCAGATGAATTGAGGCTTGGGTGGATAATGACCCGCCTAGGCTACTATTGACATTGATACCCTTTAATTTGTTTTTTTAAATGTGATTTCTGTTGTTATTTTTATGTGCAAAACATGATCATTTCATACTTGTATAACATAGGATCTCATCTTTTGACAACATGGAATTCGCTGCTATGAACCCTCCTGCCTTTGACATTCTTACATTTATGATGGAAGAGGAAGAGTATTGGGAACAAGTTGAACACATAGTCATACTTCATTTGTTATCGTCATCATTTCACACTCATCGTCCTAGTAGGCCAATGCACACTGATATAGGTTAAGGGAATAGGTGGGTAAATGAGTTGATGGCAGGCCATGTGGGAAGGTTGTATTCTAATTTTCGGGTGCACCCATAGTTGTTTTTAAGACTGAGAGATAACCTCATGGAGCGGGCTGCCCTACAAGACATGAAGAACATGTCTGCTGTTGAACAATTAGCCATATTTTTGCTTGAGGTTGGCCATGGTATTGGGAATAGGTTGCTTCGTGAATGGTTTCAACACTCAGGGGAGACCATAAGTCGTCATTTTAACAATGTGCTCATGGCAATATTGTCAATACGTCGTGACTACATTAAGGACCCTACTTCCGATGAACCGGTGCACCCAAAGATTCGTCGTGATCCAAAGTATTATCTTTTTTTCAAGGTAATATTATTTACCGTACACACCTAACATTCTTATCTATGCATCTTATGTTTGATTAACTTTATTCCCTATGTCAATAGAATGTTGTAAGTGCAATTGATGGCACATATGTTTCTGCAAAGATCCCACATATTGACCAGTCTCGATTTCGAAATAGAAAGGGTGAAACCTCCCAGAATGTCATGGGTTGTGTGAATTTTGATCTAATGTTCACATATATTGCCGTTGGCTAGGAGGGTTCTGCTGCAGAGTGGAGGTTTTACTGTATCTGAAGGTAAATACTATTCAATACAATAATTAAAGTACTCAATTTTGATGCTAAACAATAGCTACAACTTGTATCGTAGGGAAATATTACTTGGTTGATGTTGGGCATGCAAACACCCCTCAATTCTTGGCGCCGTACCGCGGCACTCGATACCATTTGTCTGAGTATAATTCTTCAAGAAGGAATCGGCTAACATATAGAAGTAAGAAAGATCTGTTCAATCATAAGCATGCTCAGCTACGTAATGTTGTTGAGCGTGCCTTTGGGGTGTTGAAAGTCCGATTCACAATTTTAGTAAAACGACGAAATTATCCCATTAAGACTCAGGCAAATATTGCAATGGCTTCTTGTGTCTTACACAACTTCATTAGGAAGGAACAAGGCCTTGATTTAATTTTCCGATAAGGAGAATGTGATTTGATGATGGAGGTAGACAATGAAGTAAACGAAGAGGATAATGTTAATGGCACAGAGGTTGCTAGAGGGGAGAGATTCAGAAACCAAATGGCCACTCGTCTTTGGGCACAACACACTAGGAGATGGTACAAATTGCTATACATACCTTGTTTTACATTGGTTATTATTGTATTCATTTTCAAATGTGGTATATGACTGCATACCCATTGTCAATTGCAGGCACGGGGAAGAGAAAGGAGGGAATGATCAATGACATTTCGTATGTTCTATTTTTGATATGTTTACATTTTATTTTCGATGCGTGAATTTTTTTTTTTTCTGATGCATGAACATTTCATATGTTGTAATGCTACATTTATGTCATCTTTGTTCAACCCCCTGCGAGTGCCATAAGTTGAATCTTAACATTTCCTTGACATTGACATAGATATATGGTGTGCAGAAATTTTTTGGCTAATGTTTTTTACCTCAAGCAGTCGATTGGTCTAATGCGAGAAGGTTCTAACTGTAATTTTTTGTTCATTCTGGGTTGAACTTATGGCTGCTTTATACACATGTGGAAGCAAATGGTTTCATTTTGGGTTGAACTTATGGTTTGAACTTATGACTACTTTATACACGGATAGAAGCAAACGGTTTCATTTTGGGTAGACAATCATGACTGTTATGTCATGTAGATTTGGTTTGATAATGATGACTGTTATTGGTTTTAGTTTGGTTCTTGCATATTTCTTTTATGTCCTACTTGGTCTTTCTTGTTCTTACAGATTTCTTGTTATAATGAACTGTAAATATAAACCTATGCACAGGTTTATATGCCTCACTTGTTCTTTCTTTTGGTTAACTTGTTTTTTCAATAGGCTGTAAATATAAACATGTGCATGTGTTTATGTACCCTAATTTTATTTTATTTTTTTTCTGTGGATTAGGCTGTAAATATAAATCGATGCACAGGTTTATATGCCCACTTGTTCTTTCTTTTGGTTAACTTGTTTTTTTCAATGGGTTGTAAATATAAATGTGTGCATACGTTTATATGCCCCTGTTTTTTTTTTTCTGTGGATTGGGCTGTAAATATAAATCGATGCACAGGTCTATATACCCGAGTTGATATTTTTTTTTATTTGTATATTATTTGTTGTAAGTAAATATAAACTTGTCCATAGGTTTATATTTACAGCCCATTATCACATGTTGCAAATATGAAAGTTTGCCATAGGTTTATATACCCATTATGACAGCAGGTTGCAGGCTTTGGTTCAAATGATTATTGATGGATGCTTATGAGTAAATATAAATATGTGCATATTAAGGAGCAGTGATGATGGGAAGGACAATTCACGACAACTCTTTGAGTCGGATAGTTGGTTTGTGATGGCAACATATGTATTGCATGTGATTTAAAAAAAAAAAAAAAGAACTGACCATCTGAGCCTCTATTGGGAGTCTCCCACATATTATACTGGCTTCTACCTCCCATAGGTATGCATTGTGATAGCAGCCTATGCATGGCATAGGTCTATATATCTGATTGTTTGTTTTTTTTTTTTTTTTGAATTCTAATGTGATAATGGGCAGTGATGATGGGAAGGACAATTCAATTGAGGCAAAATGCATATGAAGGTCTCACGGCAACCCTTGAGTCAATTGGCTTATTTGTAATGGCAACATATGCATTGCATGTGATTTAAAAAAAAAAAAAAAAAAACTGACCATCTGAGTCTCAGTTCAGTGTGCTGGTTTCTAACTCCCATAGGTAAGCATTGTGATGCAACATACGTATTGCATACGTTTATATGTCCGACTAGTTTGTTTTGTTTTTTTTGTATATTAATGTTTCTAATAAGAAGATGCAATAATGATAGAAAAGATAAATCAATTGATGCAAAATGGAAAGGTCTTACAAAGATCTCAAAAGGTAAGTATTATTTTAAATAATATCATATATCTTTTACTTGTTATTGAACATTTTTTTTCCCTTTTCAGTATGGTGATAATTGTCCATTTACTTGGTGGTGTCTATGTGAGCGGAAATAATGGGTGGTCATACGAACTTTGCAGTTGAACAAGTGAAGGCATTTTGAAGATGTTTCTACATATTGTTATTTGATGAATGTAAATTTGAAACATGTTCATTTCTTATGAATGTCATATACTAAAAAGAGACCTATATACCTTATGTTTTTAAATATTAATGTAAATGAAATTTTCACATCTCATTAGATGTAGATGTGCTCCATTTATTGTTTAAATTGTCTTTAAAATCAATGTGAGGGGACCACGCCGAATATGGTAAATTTATAAATTAATATGTGTGAAAAAAGGAGTCACGTCAAATATGTTTTGTTTATGTGTCAATTAATACAAATATACAAATAAGGAGTCAAGCCAAATAAAATATAAAGTTGTATAATAAATTTTATAATATGTAATATACATAGACAAAATTTAATGCTATTAGTTGAAGTATCTCAATTATTTTAATAAATTTGTGTAATGGGAAATAGACAAATTTGAGATGTTTTAATTAATGACATGGAATAATATCTCATCAAATGTATGAAGTGTTCGATTTTTTATTGAATATATGTGCATTTAAAATTAGTATGAAGGAAGCAAGCTAAATATGATACATTTGATAATTTTACAAATATGCTCTATTTGAAGAAGAAATTTTATGAAAACTTAATATAAATATACAAATAACGGTACATGTCAAATATAAATATATTTGTATAACAAATTTTTTAAACTAATAAAATTACATAAACAATGTAGTATTCTAAAATTTTTAAACTAATAAAATTACATAAACTAATATGCAATTGAAGTACCTCAAATTTTTCTAAGTCCCATTATGACATGCCAAACGGAGAATAAACTTACTTTTTGCTCTTAACCCAGTTTGTACCAAACGCACGCAAGATTAAGAATAGGGATAATTTGTTCTAAGATGACTTAAGCCTATTCTGTTGGAATGTTATTTAGATACCAAACAGGACCTAAGAGCGCTAACCCCTTTATCCCTGTCATTTTTGGACGTCCCAAATGGAGAATGGAGTTAAGGACCCCTTATCCCCAGGTTATCTCCATACCAACTGGGGACTTAGGGTTCAGTGTCTAAGATGCAAATTTTAAGGGTTTAGGGTTTAAGCTACATATTTTAAAGGTTTATGGTTTAAATCGTAATGCCCTGAGAACTTGCAAGTTAAGTTATGAGGATAAAATTAAGCAGGCCATGGTCAACCTAAGGAAACCCGATTGGATTAGCTACATCAGGAGACGTCTCAATTAAAAATATCAGCCAAGATGCCCTATGGATCCATAATGTGTCCAGTGAGAATGCATCGAATGCCCAATTATCAATTGGGTCCAGTATGGATCCATCAATGAGTTGTTAAGGATTGAATGTCTAACAGACCTAGTCCACACCCACATTGGACCTATTATGATTAGATAATTAAAGATGATCCCTTAAAAGACCCAATCACACTTTAAAAAAAAAAGATGCAATCACCCAAAAGCACAAAATGAAGATCACATGATAAATATAATAAACATTAAAATGAAGATCACATAGTAGTCCATAAATGGAGCACATATGAGCATTGACCATTACATGGATAACATAATGAGCATTACATAATTACATAAAGTTTTTCATGACAGAATTTTAGTCAAGTTTCTTCCATTCTGAGAAGAAGCAAGGGGTAGACTTGAAGTGTTCTTAAGTAGAAATCATGCAAGGAGAATCCTCCCTTTTGAGAAAGTCTGAAACTCGTGCCATCCATCTTCTTCTTGTACAGGTAAGGCCAGTATCTATACATGGAAAGGGTAAGAGAGTGGGAAAAGAAATACCCAGTGCGGTACTTTTAAATCCCACCCCGCCACAGCGGAGTAAAAATGAGCTTGTGGGCTCTATTTTGCCTCCGCCAGGGTGAGGAATCACATGTGGATTGTGTGGGGTCTCGTACACCTCCTCCAGACTTCTGGCTTTTTTGATATTTTTTCTGTTGTCTCTCTTGCCCCCCTTCTCCTGAACTTTTCTTCTTCCTTTTTTACTCTGGAAGACCTTGGAAGAAGAGCAGCTCCCCCATTTGATGCTGCAACTCCTTCGTGCTTTGTCACTCTTGCAGCCGACCCCCAACCAACTATTTTCCTTTTTCCCTTGCTTGATCTCTCTCTTTTCTGTGATATACATTCTAAAAAATTTCTGAAAAATCAGCAACATAGAAGGGTATAAAACCCAAAAAGAGACCTAGAACATTTTTTGGGCTCAGTAATGTAGACAACAACCATAAAAACTGAGGTATAGACTAAGATTGGCTTCTAATCATGGTTAGGTTTACCTTTCTATCGATTGTGAAGCTTGGGACAGCCCTAGTTAATGGAAACTCTTGGTCTTATAACAATTAAAAAAAGGATGTGAAAAGTGAGAAGGATACACTCAGTCTATGAAACAATGAAACAAGGGAAGACTAGTGGCAATGTAAGAATGTGCTTAGAAGGAGTACTATATTAGAGAAGGATATGTACAATGCTTACATAGACAACAACTATAGGACAGAGTTATAGAGTGGGACCAGCTAATAATCACAGTTAGGTTTACCTCTCTATTTGTATGAGGCTTGGGATTGCCCCAAGTGTATGCAAAATCATGATGTTGTAACAACAAAAAAGGATGTTAATTCTCAAAAGAATAAAACTTGTTCATGAAGCAAGGAAAGACCAGGGGAAATGTAAGAATACTTTAGATGGTATGCAATAGCAAAGGAAGAGTTAGTACAAGGCTTACGTAGACAACAACTAAACAAACAAAGTTATAGAGTGGGAACTCCATTCACAAATAGAAGGACACTGTGTTTTCATGTGCCGTAGCACTCCCACCAAAATAATGTAACATGCAACACCCAGTAGTAAACGCCAAGAGAAGTGAAATGGAAAAAATGTTGATTTGGTTCTGTCCTGGTCAGCTGAATGAGGAAGAAAATAATTTTGATGGACATCTAAGCAATTTCAGTTTGCTTATAGGCTGGTTAGCTAAACAAGCAAAACAGTTTCAATAGGCATCCAAAAATAGATTTGTTACAGAGAGAGAGAGTACTAACTTTTCCAGTGTGGTTCTTATGTGATATCTCAATATACATATGAACTGAAAAGACTTCTCAATTCTACCTTCACCATGTCTTGCCAAGATTGCCAATGAGGGGTTTCTCTACAAGAAGGATTCCAAAGTGGGTTTCTCTGACCGTTAGGTTTGGAGATGGGAATCTAGTGGAAATTTCTCAGTGAAATGAGCATGCCCGATGATGGTTGATAGTGATATCAGCTTCCCCTTTGCTATGTTGATATGGAAGACCAAGTCACCTTTGAAAGTCAAGATCCTCATGTGGCGTGTCTGTCATGGGAGATTGCCTACATGCCAAAAGTTGGCACTCTATATTGAGGGAATGTCCCCTACTTGCCCTTTATGTGGGATTGATGATGTTTAACAGTGGATCATCTCTTCACTGGCTGCACTTTTGATATTGACCTGTGGCACTTTTTGTTTGACAAGCTGCTTGTGCACCACACGCACTGGGAATCTAATCCTTGCCTCTTCCGCTTCTGGGGCAAGCACTCCCCCAAGACGAAGGATAGACACATTTGGTGGATGGTTCTGTATGCTACAATTTATCCATTTGAGGTGAGCGGAACAGAAGAATCTTTAGGAAGGAGGCACTTATTCCAGAAAGAGTTGGACGGATCATTTGTCAACGAGTCGAGGGAATGGACGGTAGCTTTTGGTAAAGGGTCCATTGTTGATATTTCTTTTCTTGTCCTGTTAGGGGATGAGTGATGAGTTGGCCTTACACCAACTTGGTGTTCTCTTTTGGTAATGAGCTATTGGTGGGTGATTCTTATACTTACATATCCCCACACCTTTTGTAGTCCTCTTTTTATTTAATACATTTGTGGTACTACCCACTTTCAAAAAACCAAGGAGGATGAGAAAGGAGAAAAAGAAAATCTGGACAATCATTGGTATAATTCATAAGAAAATAACTATAAGCAGTAAGTAATCAAGATTAATCAAATCATCAATAGCCATGATCCTTGTCATTGATAGATTGTTGGTTGTTGCCTACATTTTGTGGGTCGGAAGGCTCTAAACTTTTTTTTTCTGAACTCCCTGCCATTGTGGCAGGATGTCATTCATACAAATTAAGTGACACTCACACGTCTGTAACCAATCCTGGGCTCTCATCCTCCAAGCAACCCAAAACCCCCAGCACCACTACCAAGTACCAACTGAGTCACCATGCTTATACACCCTCAAGCTCCATAGTGTTTAAATAGGATTTCCAGCCCATTGTCAGCATGCCATCCAATCCACAACATATCATTCCAAACATTGGGCGATTAGAAGTCACCAGGTAGGGGGGAAAACACAAACCAAGGGGCAACAATTTCTGAGTCAAGGTTAGTTGCTTGTCACTAAAACCAAATGAACCACGTAAAGCAATGAATTGAGAAAGCTAACATGATGAGAATTGTTATCCACAACTATTAGCCTTTCATATAGAAAAGACATAATTAAGATATGAATGGAGCACTCACATCCATAGTGGTCCGTTCTTAGCAATATCCTTAAGTTCACAATTCTCCTGTCCATTTTACTTATTACACACTTGAGGCTTCAACATACATCAAAAGAAAATCCTTTACTAGTTGCCAAAATTATCAGAGGTATATAACTGCCGCATTGATCGTCATAAGTAATAATCACCATATATGAGAATAGACTGCTTAGTGCTTACATCACAATGGGCATAAATACATAAGAAATACATTGTTGTTTGCAGACTTACAAGAAAGTGCATTGTTCTATGCAGACAGTCTCAAACTCTAAAGTAACATCTTAGTTTACAATTAAGTCAGAATGTAAAGCCAATGTTACATAAATGTCAAAGTGCCCAAATAGCCAAGTATCCCCAAAAGCCTCACAACCCCTTCAAAGGTAATGCTTCTGTACACACAGATTAAACTAAATATACACACGGCACCTTGCGTTGATCTGTTCAAGCTTTAACATCCTCATGATGGGAGACGGCATATCATGGGAAGACCATAGAACTATAGAACTTGGTCAGTGATGCCCACAGTTTTCTATCTGTAACAATTTAGATGGAGACGGGCGGAGAAAGATTGGTTTCTTACCTCAGTGGTGGCGGTGCGATTAGGGTGTTTCCCAAGGGGATGGTAGGAGGGGGCAGCATCCATGGCTGCCAGAGTTGGGAGGGCCGGGGGGCATGGCAGGTGAAATCCCAAGACCTAACCACGGGGGATCCCTGCTTTCCCTCTTCTTGTTTCTTGTTCTTCTTCTTCTCCCTAAAATGTTGAATCTGCTGAAAAAATAGATTTTTGTTTGTATTGAAGGAAATACTGAAATTCAAGATTATTTTTAACTTGCTTTATTTTTCTCAAAATTTTAATTTATCCTATAACTAGAGCAGACCAACTTGTTACTATATTAAACTTAACTAATATGTTAAACATGTTAACGTCTTAATTGTTAAGGAATTGACATGTTAATATCTTAACGTATTAATTCTTTAATAACTACGGAAGCACTGTCCTAAATCCGAATCCAACTCAATCCATAGAATCCAATTGAGGTTGGGTTAAAAGTCAATCAATTTCTAACCTAGGCCACGTTTTGCATCCTAGTTGAAGAATATGGATTCCTTTAAAATCAGCTTTTGAAGGGATCTATGTAGTGACCCAATCACGAGCCGGACAAGAAGAGAGTTACCCATAGGAAAGGATTATCCGCAAGTGAAGTAGTGTAGAACTGTCATGGAGTGGAGCTACCATTACGATTGAAGGCCAGGACAGGAATAAATCATACTAGTCCTGTATTGAAAAACAAGAAAAGTTATTGGGCCATATATGTGAGATTTGTATCCATAACTTGTGAGGTATCTTTTAGGGACAAAATCGTAGAGTTTGGCCCAAAGCAGACAATACCTCACAAGTGTTGGCTCGAGTTGTTACAAATGGTATCAGAGTAGGACCCGCCTAGTATGATACAGGCTGATTTGAGGACGAACTATGCGGAAGTTGGTGGGCCTTTAGTGACCCTGTCACAAGTCGGACAGGAGGAGAAGGTTATCTATAGGAAAAGACTACCCGCAAGTGAAGTGGTGTGGAGCCACCATGTTGTGGAGTTACCATTACAATTGGAGTTGAGGCGGGAATGAATCAGATTAGTCATGTATCGGAAAACGAGAAAAGTTATTGGGCTATATTTGTGAGATTTATATCCATAACTTATGAGATACTTTTAGTAGACAAAACCGTGTGGACTTGGCCTGAAGTGGACAATCCCTCACAACCGTTGAACCGATCGTTACATTTGTGTGCGCCTTCAACTTTATAATCATAATGTTGGGTGGTAAAAGTATAATTTGAAAAAATCGAATAGTTAAAATGGGGAGTTTAAACTCGTTTATGTCTATACCCATTTTTTTTAGATGTCGAGAGAAACTCAGTTGCCTGGTAAACCCTGGGGAAGCTACCATGCGGGGGGTGGGGCACAGCTTCCCGGTTCACACCATACGAGGATGATGAGGATCAAACTCACGAGCTATTAGAATGGCTACCAACCGAAGCCCTTGGGTTACCATTCCGCTACCCCCGTCCCCCTATGTCTATACCCATCGGAGCCAACTTTTCTTAGAAAAGACAAATGACTTTAATGTGGGCACTAAGAGAATTTCTCTCCAAAAGTTAGTCTCCGTATCTTAAAAGCTCACACTATTGAACTTTTCAAAAATTGCTTCTCTTATCCCTTTCAGTCTATCTCTCTCTTCCATTTAAAAAAGTTGATAGTTAGAAGCCCAATGCAACCGACCTTCATTTGGAAAAGGGCACAGGGTTTTTTAGTGGTTCTACCCTAGTAACATATTTATGTGGTAAATTTATTTAAATAACTTCATCTTAATAAATTTTTAATTTTAAGTAAATAATCAAGTATAATGATAATTTTGCATGAGGAATATTAAATTTTTAATTTTTCTTAATAAGGACTCTAATATGAAGGTATTTCGCCTGCATGTTAAATTATAGTGCTAACTAGGTGAGTTTAATAGAGAGATCTCAGAATATCTAAAGTACTGTTGAAAAAAAAAAGTAACATACAGTACCTAACTAAGTATAAACATAATTTTGTATGACTACAATGAAACCATAACAACATGTAGATTAGGTAAAGTACTATTCGAGCACAATGGACGATTATGGTACTTCCAACAATAAAGATTTTAACAATATCGTTATTCAAAAATGGATCATTCATTAAAGATATTCTCACTGAGCTATGCTTCAAACTTTAGGATTTTGAGTTGTCTTCTTGGCCAGGTGGCTTACTATCATATTAATATACCTAAAAATATTAATATATTATATATTATAAGTAAAAATATTATAACTAAAATTTTTTATATGTGACTATAATATTATATGATATGGCAATTATTAACATATAAAAATTAAGATAATAAATAATAAATACAAATAATATACGACAAAAAGTATATAACATATGAGTTAAATAAATTTCTAATATAAGTTAAATAAAATAGAATAAGAAAAATATTCAAGAATAATATTATTTTTTATTTAATATTAATATAATTTTAAAGTTTTTATTTTATTTTATAATATTTTTATTATAATATAAATAAATTTATATTTTTATTACCAAATAAGTTCCGCAATTTTAGTGGGGTCATGGCCCCCCGCTCCCCTGCATCTGCCCCTGAGAGAGAGAGAGAGTTACAACCATTCATGAGTTATTTTGAAATGGGTGGGAATATGAGTTATGACCATTAATGACTTGTTTTGAAAAAGGGGAAGGAATAATTATAATAAGGTTATGGCCATTAATGACTTCTCTTAAGAATTGTTTAATATTTTTTTTAGCGGGAAAGAATATGAGAGGGCCATGTCAACTGAGTTAGAAACTCTGTTTTATTAGTATAGTATAGATGAGTCCATGACTCAACAATATAGATATTTTCCATAATTGAAACTATAGATTTTGGAGAAATTTGGATTTTGAATGCTACCAGTTCATCATGTTTGAAAGTTAGATCTGGAGAGAAGTTATAAATTTTTATGAATCTTTTTTGGTAAGGGCAACATTTAAATAGATTTGGAACAAATTAAAAGAAACTTTTGTCTTTCAAAAGTAATCAGGATTTTACTTTTATGAAGATAAAAGTGAAAAGTAATAGGGAAGACACTTTAGTCCTTCAAAAATAATTACGGTCTTACTTTTCGGAGGGTAAAAGTGGAAAGCAGTATCTTATTTTTGTGAATCTCCATATTTCCCTTCTATCCTCTTTTCAAAAGATATCCTAGAAATTGGAAAAGTTCTCATCTTCAACGTGCCTCCCAACTACAAATTTAGATGGAATGTGACCACGAGTTTGAGTTTGAAAATAAAAATTCAACAGATTTTAGATTCTTGCTAGATTTGAATGCCTTAAATATGAGGCGCAATCGTTATAAAAGGAAATCAAATCCCTCCTCCAATAGTTGTGTGTGAGGAGAAAATTTACAAATCTATGGAATTCTTTGTCAAAGTACTCTCCACAAGTAGCAGAGCTCATGAGGAGAATATTGTTTTTTATAGTAGAACCTCCAAATTCAAAATTATAAGCCAACGAAGATAGAGTTCTAGTTACTATATGAAAAAATTATCTACTAAGAGAGAAAATTGGTGCGTGCCGATGTTTGTACATGTCCATACCTTGTAAATATATCTAACTTAAAAAAGACAGATTCAAACTTATCATCTTACAGCGTGTTTGTTTGTATACACACGTATTTCAAGACGCCATATACTATGCAAATCCAATAATCCACCTTTTACCCATGACAAATGAGATTATCCTCCAAAGATTTTCAAAAGCTCATAGGAGGGACGTTAGACACACACAGGATGAATGTCGATTCCCCTAGTATCCAATAAAGTTAGGATACTAGAAAAATTATGACAGCCTTGACATTCTCCTATTCAAGAAATCCTAAAACTGTCCTTATTATCTGTCTTCTTCCTCTCCTTGTCCCTTTACTATTTCTTCTTTCCTCCCATGATGAACGCACCTGGAGCGTTCTTCTCCTAACCTGTTGTAGGTGCTGAAAATGTTCGTGTGATTAATGTGAAAAACTATGTTGTTTAGTGTAAACTAACCTATTAAAACAGCAACTAAAGTGCAGTGATCGCCAGAAACTTTTAACTAAAAAGCTTCAAAAGAAAGTACTGATCGCTTACCTGTTTGAACGCGGAAGAATGAATCCTTCGTTCCCCTCCTTCAGCCGGCTGAAGAAAGAGAGCCCTTTCTTTGTTCTTTTTGTTCTTGCTGTTGAGGTTGAAGTTGAGGATCGTCCAGAAGCTCTTCTGGCTTTGTGCTTGATTTCCCTCTTTTGATCTTTATGCCCAGTTGTTGTTGAGTGCAGCAGAGATAGAAACAGAAAAATAAAGAAGAAACACTGATGAGAATTCAAGTGAAAGTAATATCAAAACTAACCATGATTAGAAACATGCTTAAAAACAGCAACTCACTTGTTTAAATGGCTTTGAAACCCCTTTAAAACAAATGGGTTTTGGAAAATTAATGTTGTGGTGTGTGTTGCATGAAGTGAATATGAGAATGAGATTAATGAATATGTAAAATGAAATTCAAAAATGAAACACTTATGCCCAGTTGGAGAAGCCTTGAAAGATGAAGATCTGGAAGAGGGACGCCGTCTTCTGGAAATGGCAGCGCTCCGGCGTTCCGACGTGGTTGCTTCGATCTCCAAATCGCTATAACGCTATGGCTCGATTCAATTCTCTCTCTTTTTTAACTCCTTGAGATGCGAGGTATTTATAGGCATTTTCTACGTTCGCGATTAACATAGAAAAATCTAGGATTTATCCATCTTAACCGACAGATAATCACTGATTAATTCATCTTTATCTGTAATTATCTAAAACGCGTCCACCATGGATGACGCCTTTCAGATTAATTAAGATAAGGATAAATATCCGGGAAAACTTATCTTTATCTTTATTAGATAAAACGCGTCCATGTGTGTAGACGTCTTTTACCCTAATTAAGATAAGGATAAACATCCGGAAGAGAAGTTAAAATAGCTTAGGAAACCTAAAACGCGTCGACCCTCACAGACTCCTTTTAGCTAATAAATCAATTAATTAAAATTCAAATTTAAACGTTAAAATAGGAATAAACTCTAAATAGCGTCCACATGTGTCGACGCCTTTTAGGATTCTTCATATTTTAACTAAAATTTGAGCTAAAATCAATTCAATTGATTAACTTAAAACATGTCTGTTAAACCCGACACTCAAAAAGATCAATAAAAATTAATTAATGATTAATTATCAGACCATTCTGAGGCATTATTATATGATATGAAATTTACTCAAAATGACGTCAAAATTAGCGTGTCTACAGCTGCCTCACCTTGGCATCGTCTTTGCAAGGGAGTGAAATGAAATGGAATGTACTGAAAAGGTGATGCCAAGGTGTGATGAGACACGCTCTTAACATCACATGATTGGAATTTTTCTCAAAATCATCAATGAAGATAGTTCAAAGAAATCAATGGAATCAATCCTGTCTGGATGAGGTAGACAAGGAAATAAAATAAAGTCGATCAACTTCCTCGGAGTGGGAAGTACCCCAGGTCATAGACACTCTAGGTTTCATCATGGGGAGCGTTTGCCAGCCAATGTGGACGTGCTGCAGCCATGATGGATCTTAAAAGAAAACAAGAATATTGGATAAAGAATCCAAGAAAGGATAGAATTCCAAGGATATCTTCAAGCGAATCTCAAAGATAATCAAGATACTCAATTCAGAATAGAATATTTCATATCATGTTGAATTATTTGATTAATTGGTCTGAAACTTAATCAATAATTAATCCTTATCACAATGATTTCAAAGTCATATATGATGCATGCTGGGCTAAAAGAAAAATATAAAGTCAAATAAAATATAAATTAATCAAGGATAATATTGTTAAATTGCCATTAATGAGTCAAGATACCAATTCTTGCAATTCAGTGCTAAGCCGAAGCTCGTTTATCCACGCACTGTTTCACAAAAGTGGAACCATCGTCCTCACTAATTAACAATCCAACGGCCTATCCGTGCGATTAAGAATTCTCTGGAATCATCACTGTTTTTGTTGAAGGGGAACTCAAATTCCAGTTTCATCAAAAACACAAGGTCCTTGATATGCTCTAATAAATATTTATCATATATAGTGATGCGAATGCACAATAATTACATGAAATAATACAAGGATAGAAATAACCGTCTTTTTAGCCACGGTTGAGACTTCTTGACTCCCACAGTGAGATCTTCTCGATATTTTCCAGCTTTACTCAAGCTTTCTTTGAATTTTCTGAAACCAAAATTGTTAACAATTCCAATAAATATTCAATTTAAACATCAAAACCCATAGAATTTCGGATAAATCATATAAAGATCTGAAATGCGTCGTGTCGCGCAGACGCTTTTTAAAGTTGAAACGCGTCTCTTATCCTCGACGCCTTTTACTCACAGAAACAGGTTTCTGCTTGTTCTCTACTCGAATTCCAACTCTATCAATGCACATCCCTTTTCCAATCCGGAAAAGTCTTCCTAGGATCGCAATGTTGTCTATATAAACACCCTTAGGTCGTTCCCAAGCAATCCCACTACAATCCAAAGATCAAAAGTTGAGTTTTCTTCAAGGTTTCTTCAAAGTTCCAAGGTTTCCAAGGTTTTCTAGCTTCAAGGAGGAGGAACTCCGAAAAATGGTGTATGAATTCTTCAAGCAAGAAGATGAAGATGTCTTTGGAGCAGTTTTCAGATGTGGAGAATCATCTTAATGGAAGAAATCCCAATCTCCAAGTAAGTTCAATCAACTTCTTTTTCAATTTTCTTCATCATGTTCTTCATTATGTTCCTATCTTTTCTTTTGGTTTTCAGAACTATCCTATGTTTCCTGGCCCAAGGAAGTTCACCTCCTTACCTTGGATCCGTAAACTTGCAAAAAGCATCAAGCTTTCCATGCAAATATTCATATCCAAGTGGAATCTTCAAGGTCTTGTAGTGCTTGCCAAGCATTACAAGAGCGCGAATGCAGATTGGGCGGCTATGGACGCCTTGATCGAGTGGTGGCATCCCCAAACTCACACGTTCTTCTTCCAAGATTTCGAGTGCACGATTCTTTTGGAGGAGGCGGAGCTTCTTTTAGGTCTCCCAAAGACCAAAGAGAACAAAGAGAAGATAGCTTTGATGAAAGAGAGAATCACCGGTCAACAATTGTTGACATCTATTATGAAAGATCCTTCAGAAGCTAAAGGATGTCTTACTAAAAAGGGGATCAATCTCACCAAGCTAGCCGAATGGACGCTGTATGAAATCGATGATCTAAGAGAGGATGAAGCGGAGGACGTAACAAAAGCCTTAGTTACATGCCTAGCCGGTGCCTTATTCTTTTCTGCGTAGGATAACATCTTAGAAGATGACCAAGTTAGTGCCATATGCGCAATCTTCGAAGGTAAATCCATTAGCACTGCACTCTTAGCATATCTTTATAGTGGGCTTTCTGCAGCGTCTGTGGGCCGTCCTCCTTATGGATGCATGCTACTCTTCGCCTTATGGGTTGAACTTCACTTCAAGTTTGAGCATAGCAAGAAAAGGCCTCTGAATCCATCTCAAATCTACTTGAATAGCCCAATTCATTGCATACCTAATATTGTAAAGTTCAATGAGCACATGGTTAACAAGGTTCCAAAACTCAAGACCCGAGCCGATTGGAGAGAGTATTTAAAGCTCATGACGTCCGACATATTCGACTCGTCTCCACTTGTTCTGGTTGGAAAACCTGTGTGGGTGCGTCGTGCAGCAGGAGCAGACCTTAAGTTGATTGGAGCCACCGAGTTTGTGCTGTACAATCCACATCGGTGCCTTACTCAACTTAGCTTGGGCCGTCGTGAATTCCCCGAGTTCTCTCCCACACTTCTGATCAAGAAGCGCGATTTGGAATCCGACGAAGACTATGAAGCCGTACAAATCATTACCACTCTATGGAATCTCGGCTTCAGTTATCGTGTAAGATCCTCTAAAGATAGAGATAAAGGATTGAAATTTCCTTACCTTAAAGGTCTCCATGAAATCCTTCCTTGAATGTCCTCTTTCTCTTTTATTCATGATGTAATAAAGAATTTTATTGAATAAAGAAGTTTTTTCATGCCTCAAAACCTTTCCTCAACTTTCTGTGAAGTGCACATGATTTTTCCTTTAGAGAAAACTTAATTTTTCCTGAAAATTCAACAGTTCAGGTTCTGTAAAAATGTAAAATGCGTCCATTCAGAAAGACGCCTTTCAATCATAATTCAATTTAAAAAATTAAAACGCGTCTGCATGAACGGACGCCTTTCAATAATAATTCTTTTCCAAAAATTCAATTTAACCCTCAAAAACCCGATTTAAACCTTAAAACGCGTCTTCTCATGTTGACGCCTTTCATCCATAATTCTCTTTCATAAATTCAATTTAATCCTCAAAAACCCGATTTCAACCTTAAAACGCGTCTATACATGCTGACGCTTTTCAACTCTCTCTCCTACTTTTTCCAGGATTCTGTCATTAATTCCATGATTAATTCTCTGAAAAGCGTCCACACAGCACGACGCCTTTCAGGCTCTGTACGGCTCTGACGAAAAGATTTAAACGCGTCCACCTGTGTGGACGTCTTTCATTCAAATTCATACATCTGTCAGTGCCGCCTCAGCTTTTGCGCCCTAAAACGCGTCAACCTGAGTCGACGCCTTTCAGCCTTTCGTTAACAGACCTGCGAAGGCCCCCTTTCTTCCTCACTTTTCCAAAAAAACTCCTCTCTTCCCTCCGGCGGCGATTTCCGAGCTCCAGCGATCTCACCCTTTTTCTTCTCAAGTTATGGAGCGTGGTGAAGGTTCTGGGAAGACCAAGGTCATAGCCAAGAGGAGGCGGAGGCAAGAAGAAGAAGCTCCCGAGGAGGTTCCGGCGGCCCTTGCGGAGGCGGCGGCTTTCTTGGAGGAGGAACTCCCTCCACCGGCACCCATGGCGGTAGAAGAAGAAGAGGAGGGCGACCTCCACACGGTAAGCTCCCTGTGGGATGAATGGATGAGAAAAGAGGGGAGAAAACGGGATTCTTGAAGGAATCCGAAATCTGGACTTGAAAGGCGTCCAGACCAGGTGACGCCTTTCAAAAGGCGTCGCCTTGGGCTGACGTCTTTCAATATAAATTCCGGATTTTTAATTAGGAATAAAGAGTTTGAATTGCGTCAATGCACGTTGACGTGTTTTAAAACACGTCTGCGTGTACTGACGCTTTTCAAAACAGAACTGATTTCCTTTTTTTTATTCATTATTGACCTTTATTTTTATGTCTACTTGCAGGGAGTGATGAGGGCCAGAATCTCATGGGACCTAGTAGTAGGGGCTTATAGGGGGCTCCCCGACTTCCAGAAGGCACGCTTGCGCCAGATGGGATTCGGCGAGGTACTGGACATTGAGTCATTTTGGCTTGATCTGGTCCTGCTGCAGGCGCTCAGGGAGCGTTGGCATGCAGAGAGTCGGGCATTCCTAATGCCATGGGGGCATATGGTCCCCTCCCTAGAGGATGTGGCCAGGATTACTGGCCTCCGGGTAGAGGGCCGACCTGTGAGCGGGGTGACCTACCCCAACTACCAGGGATTGGCAGAGGCTTTGTTAGGGATAGAGGTATCTAGCCTAAGCAGGGAGTCTAGGATGGTTCCTCGAGTAGAGGTAGAGGCAGCCCTAGGTCTAGATGAGCCCCGGCGTCGGTCTGACGAGACCCGGGAGGAGTTCAGGGATAGGCTAGCAGAGTCATCCTCTTCTGTCTACTGTAGCGATCCTGGTCAGGTAGAGGAGGTAGATAGACAACTCAGGGTCTTCTTAGTTTTCTTTTTCGGTAGGTTGCTCTTCGGTACGAAGGGCGACCATATCCATTGTAGGTTTCTTTATTTATTAGATGATTTAGCTAGCCTAGGAGAGTATGCCTGGGGTGCAGCCCTTCTGGCTCACCTCTTTGCCGATCTATCCACGGTCACGCCGGACCGTGAGACTACCATCAGTGGCTTCTCGCCATTTCTTCAGATATTAAATTGTTTAATTATTTGTTATATGCAGTGCAATATGATATGATGCTTTTTCTAACCTATATGTTCATGAATGCAGGTGTGGAGCTACTACTATTTCCCGCTCGGCAGAGCGAGGATTGTTCGCCCAAACGTTGTCCCTTTCGCCTGCCGTTGGCAGCCGATTGTGGACACGGCTCCACAGCATCACCAGCTGACGGCCCTCCGCCGTCAGTTTCTGGATTATCCAGAACTTCTGGTAAACTTTAAACTTGTTTAATTTTATTAAATGCAATCTTTTATTAAATGCAAGTTATTTATGAATGCATCTAACCTATATGCAGGTGATTTGGCGCCCATATCTGGGCATGAATGAGGAGGGTCAGCCGTGGGTGACGGCTGGCAGGAGGCGGTTTGGGAGGCAGATGTGGGTACATTGCCTCAATGAGATCGAGCCCCTCCGCCTCCGGCTAGTGATGAGGACCCTGGGCCTCCACCAGGAGTGGATCGACGAGGAGGTCCCGGAGGGTGTAGGAAGGAGCATGAGGGGTAAGCAAGCCCTCACTGATTGGCGAGCAAAATTTCCTGAGCAATATGAAGACTGGCATCGCCGGGGTGTCAGAGTGGAGTCACGGGCGGAGAGTAGCGAGGCCTACCTCCAGCAGTACCGGGCCCACTACGCCGATCAACTTCGGCTCCTCCGACCACTCGATGTAAGTATGCATTCATGCGTCTTTAATTTTATTATTATCTTGATTTATATTTGTGAATGAATGTATGTATGACATGCAGGATGCGCGTGATGCGGTCATCGTCGACCTCCGGGCCCGCCTACATGATGCGGAGGCCCAGCTAGAACAAGTCCATAAGGAGTTATATGACCTGGTATGTATGAATGGATATGAATGCATGTTTTAATTAATTGTTTTGGCGATTAACCACCGATAGTTGTCTTCCGGTGCAGCGAGCCGTCTACACCCAGGCGGCTCCCCCTACCCATGGAGCATCGTCTTCCTCGTCTGCTGCTCATGATGCTGCTATGGCTGACCTCCAGAGTCAGCTCGCCTCCGCCATCCACCGGGCTTCTCTAGCGGAGGAGGATCGTACTGCTCAGGTAAGTTCTTCAATTTTTGAATTCTGAAATTGATTACTTGACTATTTTGATTGCCTAACAAAATCTTCCTTTCAGGTTGCTGAGCTTCAGGAAGCCCTTCAGAGGGCTGAAGCGGAGGTAGAGCATGCCCGTGCTGCAGCGGCTCGTGCCGAGGCTGATGCAGAGCGGATCCGGGCTCTAGAGGAGCAGGTGACCCGACTTTCGGCTGGAGATCTTGCGCGCCTCCAGATCCGCCTGGAAGTCATCAACGAGGAGCGAGAGCGGGAAAGGCAGGAGCGGCAGAAGATGGATGCTGAGATATCCGCTCTTCGGGTCCAGCTTGGCATTGCGGAGCATGAGCGCCGGAGTGTGGAAGAGAGGTACAGGCGTGCTCGACAGCGTGCACAAGAGCGCGGTCTGACCAGTGCCTTCACCGCCAGTGCTGCCGTGTCCTCTGGTCAGGCGGGTCCGAGCGCGATGGGGCCACCTCCACCTCCTAGTCGAGAGCCAGCACCGGATGCACCTGACGAGGCCCAGAGCCAGTTGGACGAGGGCGGAGGGGAGAGCCAGCCTTGAAGGCTCATGTATCTTCTTTTCTTCATGTATCATGTACAAAAAAACTCCTTTTGATAATATATATATGAAACTTTTGGCTCCAATCTTGTGTTCTTGTGTTTATCTCACATCCTGTACACACTTAACAAACAGTTTAAGTATCTATTTAGGCTTAGCCCCTTGCCTGACCAAATAAATGGTCAATCAATCTTTTCTTCAATAAATGGTCAAGGGGCATAGCCTTTATTAACAAAGGTAATGAGAATAATCAAACTTAAGCAGAATGCAACATACAAGCAGACAGATGCTTACTGAAAATAAAAGGATGAAACACACTAAATGCAACAAGCAGATGCTAACTGAAATATTCATTTTTGTTTGGGGTTTTGGAATATATACTTTTTTTTGAATTTTGACATATGTATTTTTTTGAATTTTTGATTTGTGTATTTTTTTGGATTTTTGACATATATTTTTTTTGGATTTTTGACATATGTATTTTTTTGGATTTTTGACATATGTATTTTTTTTTTTTGGATTTTTGACATATGTATTTTTTTTTGGATTTTTGACATATGTATTTTTTTGGATTTTTGACATATGTATTTTTTTTTTTGACTAAAAGATTAGCATGGTACTTGGATCAAAAGATCATATTCATTTATTAACTTAATTTCCAAATTGTTCTTTAACAACTTAACTTAAACCCATCGTGTTTGAACTTGTGTTTCCATTCGTGATCCCATTTGATGATTTGACCCTTAGTCAATCTAAGCCATTCCTTAAGTTTGGAGTACACATCTTTAGAAAGAAAAGATGAATAAGTTTAGAGAGCCCATGAGAAGGTTCCGGAGACTTAAAAAGATGTTCCTTTCCTACCCTAATATCCGTTGGGGTTCAGTCATTTTCTTTCCAGGGTATTTATCGACCTTACGTTCCCTTTTGTTTCATTTCATGGCCTTGATGTAACGTTTGTAATGTAATGGCCTTTTGATTTGACATTTGGCTTTTGCCTTTTCGCTTTTTCTTTTCTTCTTTTCTTTTTTCTTCGGGACGGATCTCCCCCATTTTTTTTATGACGGCCTCCTACTAAGATGGCGGGTATTCTTGGTAGTCTATTCTAAGCCTCGTTCCGACATCATGGGCCGAGTATAAAACAGAATTTTTACTTTAAAAAAAGAATGATTTGTACTTTACACTTTCGGTCAAGCTTTCGATATTCTTTAGGACTTGTCATCTCTTGTTATTCACGAATCAAACGTATCAGTGTGTGCAATAATGGGCTTAAAATTAAGTTATCCAGACTAATAAGGAAATTTGAGTTTATAAATTTTCTGATTCCACTGGTCTTTGTACCATACTGATCGACTCTTTAACCTAAGGGTAGTATTTCTTAAGATGTAAACCATTCCAGGGATGTTTTAGCTCTTCTCCTTCTGCATTAACAAGACGATAAGCATTACCAGGAAAAGCGTGCGATACAACATAAGGTCCTTCCCAGTTGGGTTGGAGCTTAGAACGCGGACCACCAGGTTTTATAAAAATTCTTTTGACAACCATTTCACCAACTTTGAACTTACGTTCAATAACTTTCTTTTGATAAAAACGTGCTAGTCTGTTTTGATAAACTTTTGCATGATTAGCAGCTGACCATCTTTTCTCGTCTAAAAGTTCCAATTGAGCAAGGAGTGCTGAACGATGTTCGTCAATGGAAAATTCCTTATTCAATTGTACTCTTAATGACGGTATAAGGATCTCATATGGAACTACCGCCTCCATTCCAAATTTTAAGGAATAAGGAGTTTGCCCAGTAGGTGTGCGGATTGAAGTTCGGTAGGCCCATAGAGCCTCAACCAATTTTTCTGGCCAATCTGTGAACTTGTTAGATTTGCACGTCTTTTTGATGATTTTTATCAAAGTCTTATTTGTTGCCTCTGCTTGGCCATTGCCTTGCGGATAATAAGGAGATGAATGATGCAATGCAATTTTATACCTGTTACAGAGGTCCTTTAATTCCTGTGACACGAACTGCGGTCCGTTGTCGGTGACGATGGTGCTTGGAATTCCAAATCGGGTGATGATGTTCTTCATGATGAACTTGCAGACGGTTGATGCTTTGATCTCCACGTACGCTTCAGCTTCTGCCCACTTGGTGAAGTATTCCGTTGCCGTGAGAATGAAAGATTTTTGCTTGATGCCGGAATCTGGGTTACCAAGAGGTCCAATAATGTCGAAAGCCCACATGGAGAAAGGCCATGGGGAAGAAACAGGATGGAGTGAAGATGCAGGAGAATGAATTTTGTCGGCGTGAAGTTGACACTTAGCACACCTACGGACATATCCTACGCAGTCTTCTTCCATGGTTGGCCAATAAAATCCTTGTCTAAGGATCTTCTTTGCTAGCATCTGTCCATTGACGTGACCACCACAAACTCCACTATGAGCTCCTTCCATAACCTTCCAAAGCTCATCTTCGTCTAGACATCTCAGAAGAACTCCATCAAAACCTCTCTTATATAATGCTCCCCCAACTAGGGTGTATCGTTGAGCAACTCTCCTGATAGCTCTCT
Source organism: Zantedeschia hybrid cultivar (assembly GCA_030544215.1). NCBI lineage: Eukaryota > Viridiplantae > Streptophyta > Magnoliopsida > Alismatales > Araceae > Zantedeschia > Zantedeschia hybrid cultivar. The sequence goes on from JARZZO010000013.1 coordinate 37,544,866, forward strand.
TCTCCTCAGTTGTAGCTTCCTCAGGATACGATTGATCTTCACAATATCTTGCAATTTCATAATACCATGGCTTCTGTTCATCATCCATCTCTTCTAACAGCTCTATTAACATGATTTCTCTTTTCTCAATGATATCTCCGTCTCTGACTTTCTTCAGCAACTTCTCCTTAGTTCTAAGAAATGAAGGATCTTTCACGGCGGGTGAAAGACGCCTATGAACTATGATTGATTCGGATTGTTTGTTGATTGGAAAATCAAGAGAAGATGCAAGTGAAGCTAGAGCGTCAGCTAAGATGTTCTGATTCCTAGGGACATGGACAAAGATTAATTTCGTGAAAAGCTTTGAATAAGCAGAAGTAAGCTCTTGATAAGGCTTGAGCTTGGGATCGAGAGTTCGATATTTGGTCAGCACTTGGCGAAGAATCAGTTGGCTATCACCCACAATCCTGAGTTTGGTGGCACCATGGAAATGAGCAGCTTCGAGGTCAGCAAGGAGTGCCTCGTATTCAGCTATATTGTTTGTAACTGGAAAGTGGAGCTGAAAGGCTTGTGGAATGGTGATACCTTCAGGTGATAACAGAACAATACCGATCCCTTTTCCATGAGAATTCAGAGCTCCGTCAAAATGCAGAGTCCACATATCATCTCTGATTTGATTTACGGACATCAGTTCCTCATCCGGAAACTCTGATCGGACTGGATCAAATCGAGGAAGGGGATGATGAGCAAGATGTTCTGCTATGGCATGGCCCTTGATCGCTTTCTGCTGAATGTAGATAATGTCGAATTGAGATAGAAAGCTTTGCCATCGCGCTAACCTATCAGTAAGAACAGATTTCTCCAGAAGGAATTTGATCGGATTCATCCTAGCGATGAGATGGACTTCATGGGCCAGAAAATAATGCTTTAATTTCTGCACAACCCAAACCAATGCTGCACATGTTTTCTCCATCGCCGTATATCTCTGTTCAGCGGGGTTGAGAAGTTTAGAGAGATAGTAGGCTGCCCTCTCTTTTCCTTCTTCATCTTCTTGTGCTAGGACAGCCCCCACTGCATCATCCAGGACTGAAATGTAAAGTATCAATAGTTTGCCTGGAGATGGTGGTCTCAAAACAGGAGGACTTGCTAAATAGTCCTTCAATCCATCGAATGCCTCCTGACACTTATCGTCCCAATCGAATTTGACTCCTGGCTTGGTAAGCTCGTAAAACGGCTTACACCTTTGTGAGTGCTGGGAGACAAAGCGGCGAATAAATTGCAACCTTCCGATTAATCCTCTCAACTCTTTCAAGTTTTTAGGAGGTGGCATTTCTCTAATAGCCTTCGCCTTGTTAGGATCGATCTCAATTCCCCGTTTGCTGACAATAAATCCAAGCAACTTTCCTGAAGATACCCCGAATACACATTTCTTGGGGTTCATCTTTAACTGATATTCTCTCGATCTTTCCAATACCCTTGCCAAAACTTTGGCGTGCTCAGCCTTTGTTTTCGATTTAACCAATAAGTCATCCACATACACTTCCAGATCTATGTGCATCATGTCATGGAATATTGCCATCATAGCCCTCTGATAAGTGGCTCCAGCATTCTTTAATCCAAATGGCATGACAACATAACAGTATGTTCCCCATGGTGTAGTGAATGACGTTTTCTCTTGATCTTCTTCTGCCAGCTTAATCTGATTATATCCTGAAAATCCATCCATAAATGATAACGTCTCATAGCCAGCAGTGTTATCGATGAGTACATCAATATGAGGCAATGGAAAATTGTCTTTAGGACACGCCCGGTTCAAATCGCGGAAGTCAATGCAAATTCTGACCTTCCCGTCCTTCTTCATAACCGGGACTATATTGGCCACCCATTGTGGATAAAGGACAACTCTAATAAATTTGGCTTTATGCAGTTTGTCGACCTCTTCCTTCATCTTTAGAGCCATTTGTGGGTGGAATCGCCTTAATTTTTGTTTGACCGGGCTAGCTCCTTCCTTTAATGTCAATCTGTGTTCAACCAAAGTTGAGTCTAACCCCGGCATATCTTCATAACTCCAGGCGAAAGTGTCCTTATAGTCCTTTAGCACTTGTACCATTGCTTTTTCATCGTCTGAAGAAAGATTTTTACTGACGAGGACAACCTTAGGTTCGTCTTCAGTCCCTAAATTAATTTCTTTGGTGGGCTCTTCTACGGCAGCTGAGGGTTCATCGAATCTCTTTACTCCACTGGCATATGCCTCAGCCGCGTCCTCGTCATCTTCCTCATTTTCAACAATGGGGTCCTTTTCATGTACTAATTCATATACCCCGTACCCATCATTGACTGACTCATCGTCCATGCAATCTTCTGGCATCTGAATTGGATTTTCTAAAAGCTGAGGGATCAAAGAACAAGAAGAGCATTTATCAGCTAAGTCCTGGAGGTATCTATCTGGAATTTGCCTACCCTTAGGCTTCCTAGACTTCCTAACCTGACTAGACTGCCTAACTTCACTATCATAACCTAACGAAGACGAAGCAGGATGAAAATCCTGGGATACAAGTGGAAATACAAGAGAATCCTCCCGAGGGGAGGGGCAGAGTAAATCTAGAAGAGAATCTTGACCGAAGGACCCGCGCGGCGGGGTGCAATCGGACAAGTAAGATGTTTCCTCAATGAGGATTTGGGAAGAATTTGTTGCCAAATTGACGTTTTTTTTTGGAAAATGAAAGAATTAAACATAAAGCAGGAGTGAATACGAATGGGAGGGGAATCAGACAGAGGAAGTGGCACCCAGGCCAAAGGATTAGGGGGATCATATAGTAATATGTCCCAGATCAGATCATACAACCTCTCTAGATCGAGAGGAGGTTGTGGTATAATGTCCCGAGGGGACAGAGTAATCATGACGGGCGGAGCCCGTGGAATATCTTCAATTATGACCCGCGACCAAGTCGGGGTCAAGAGCAGTGTACGAAAAAGAGTATGGAGCGTGAAGACATGTGAAGGATATGTCCCCCTCCAGAGCAGATCTGTTGTGTAACCAGCTTGATATGGGTCATCCGGCTCCCCTTCGTCAGTTTCTTCAGATAGCAGTATCCGCTCGTCAAATATGGCACCAGGGCTTTCAATCAGTTCATCAATCTGCGGCGGCCACTTAGGTTCTGCAGGATCCAAGAATAGTCTGTTCAGTGCAATATACAGGTCCCTCAGATCGAACCACCTGTACCATTCACATTCAGGGTCATGAAATTTCCTCCTTTTCATAGGCCGCAGAGCCTCCAAGGATTGGTACGTAAGCAGTTCAGAGCAATGTCTGGCCAAATCCCTCCCATATATATCATGGAAGTCAAAACAGGAAGTAATGACTACCGTATTGTCATAGCTAAGTATGGGCCCTTTCACGAAGTGCGTACACAGGGTCCATGTTAGGGGATCTCGGCCTTCTTTGGGTGGTGTGGACATTGCCTCCCAGATTTTCGGACCTTCTTTGATCTCTGCTTTCTGAACCGGATCTTGCTTCAGTTTTATTGGCCTATAGCCCAGACCACTTCCAGGTGCTGCTCGATGATTTCAGACAGGAGTGGTCCTGCCTTGCAATTGTGTGCCCAGACCTTTCCCAGGCTCGTAGCCGTTCTTCATCATAATCCTCCATCCTGGGGTACTCATGCACTTCCCCCTTTTGATAGCATTTAATGGGTATGGAGAAATAGTAGCGGCTTTCAGAGGATCAGCCACTGGACGGTAGACCTGTAATACCGACAGAAAAGGTTGTCGGCCAGGTAAAACAGCAGATTTAATGTTCAAGGAATGAGCAGCAGCAAGGATCGGCATGCTCGTTACTTTAATTATTCGTCCTTTGTAAGGAAACTTGAGGCATTGATGATTCGTAGAAGGAATCGCCTCGAGAGTTTTAATATAAGGACGGCCTAAAATGGCATTTATGGAAGGGTCGATTTCCAGGATGTGAAATTCGACCTCTGCATGACTTACAGGGCCCAGCTCCACCTTTAAATAAACCATTCCCAGAGGGGAACGGGTAGAATTGTCATATGATGTCACTGAGATGGGGCTGGGCAGCCATTTCTCTTTGGGCACACCGCACAGCTCCAGGGTCTTCGGAGGTAAAACATTGATCGAAGCCCCTGTATCGACCAGGCATGCATCCACGGCCTTCTTACTGATGTTGACCGTAATACTCAGGGCCATGCTTCTGGCTGCTGGCGGTGCTAGTTCCGATGTATGAAATGTTATGGAGGGCTGATCCCCCTGAGGAACTAGTAGTGCTGCAATCTTCTCTACCGGCACGTCTTCATTGACCATCACCTTCTGCAGATATTCCATTAAAGCTTCTTGGTGACTCTTGGATCTTTTGATTAATTCGAGTATAGTGATCCGTGCCGGTGTCCGATCCAGGTGTTTCAACAGGTCGTATTGAGTGCCTGGTGCACTCTTTTCATTATGGGCTTCCTCAGTCAGCTGTGATGGGCCGTCTCTGACTGTGGACTGAGGGAAGACCTTGTTGAAAATCCTTCCACTCCGGAGCACGTGTTCCTCAACCGTGGAGGATCCGGGTGACACTTTAAGTACCGCAGGGTTGGACGGTGCGGATGGCGTAGAAGGTTGGTATGTAGGTGATGGCGTAGAGCTAGGTGGTGATGGCGCGGTGCGGATTAAAGGCCTAGAGGGTTGGATGGTGGATGGGTAAGCGGTTGGCGAAGTGGGGAATGGTACGCGTAATAGCGGTCTAGATGGTAAGGGGATATCTGGGTGGATGGTAGTGGTAGCGGGTGAAGTAGGAAATGGTATGCGTAGTAATGGCCTAGATGGTAAGAGGGGCGCGTTATTGGTTTGCGGGGGGCTATATGATGGAGGCGTAGTGGTGCGGGGCGTAATGGGCCTAAGGAAGGTGGGTAGTGGTAATGGATTATTGGGTGTGGGTGAGTGATATGTAGGTGTGGGTATAGGGGTGATGGTAACGGGTTGTGGTCTGGGTATGTGGATGGTGCGGCGTGGTGGTCGCTCTGCGGTACTTTGAACGTGACCCGTTGAACAAAGAGAGGAAGAGTCATCTACTCTCCACTGCTGCCCACGACCAGCCTCAGACTGGCTGTTCGTCAAAATGGGAGCAACCTGGTTTTGGTTCTGATGCTCCGGGAGTGGATTCTGCACTATACCCATGTTGGGTGGTGCTGCTGCTTATGCCGGTGGTCTTGCTTGCTGCTGCTGCTGCTGCGGTCTCCTCGCCTTCAGGGCTGTTATGTACTTTTTCATTTCCTCCCAGTCTATCCCGCCCTGCTCATTGAGATCATGAATATAATCTCTGAACTGAAAGCAAGTGTCAATGGTATGCCCAGGTTGCCTGTGGAAGTAGCAATACCTGGACGTATCGGCATTTTGAGGCCAGGCGGCCTTCTCCCTTGGCAAGACTAAGGCATTGGCTGCCATTAAAGCACTGAAGATATCCGCCAAGGATTCTGGGAGGGCCGGGTACTCTGCCCTTTTCGGGCCTGGAGGTCTCCTTTGTTGGTTGTAGTCACCAGGAGGAGGGACATTGTGGTATGCCGGCGGTGCGCGCGGCTGGTACTGTGGCTGTTGCTGCTGATACTGTTGTTGCCGTTGTGGCTGTTGTTGTAGCTGTTGCTGGTTTTGATTCGGCTGCTGGGGCCGCTGGTACTGCTGTTGGTAATGGGGGTTCTGCTGCCTATACCCCTGTTGGTTCAACTGTGGTGGCCTCTGGTACTGCTGCTGATTCCTCACAAACTGGGGCGAGTTATTGTTCATGGTACTGACCTTCTCGTGAGAGAGCGTGCCCTCAGTAGTCGGACCTGTACTAGGAGAATTTGGCACTGCAGGCTTCCGAGGTGGAGGCCTGCTGGGTCTGTGAGGATCAAAGACGCTAGAGAACGTAGCGTCCTTGAAAGCATTCTGGCAGTACCGTGCTCTTTCATAGAGCTCTGCCATATTAGTCAAATTGTTCAAGGAGAGGACTAGCTTGAACTGGGGAGTGGCGTTAGAAATTAACATTTTCACTTGTTCAGATTCAGACAAGTGATCTTTCACCTTTTCAGCCAGGCCCCGCCACCTGTCAGCGAAACTGACAAACTCCTCATCTGGTTTCATCTTCTCTGCAATGAGGTCCGTGATAGACAAGGAGGGTGCAACTCTGTCCTGGTATCGTTGGATAAATTTGCGTGAAACGATACCGTAATCCTCTACTTCGGAGGGTTCCAAAGAAAAGAACCACTCGAGGGCTGGTCCCTCTAGGGATCTCCTGAACAAGAAAGCCAATGACCTCTTATCATTCTGCCAGAAAGAGGATTCGTACATGAACTCCTTCAGATGCGTGAAGGGGTTACCAGTACCGTTATACTTTCGATACACTGGCATTTCAGAGGGTGGCAGATGGAACACTGGCAGGCTCGGTAAATTGATTTCCGGTACAGCTTTAACCCCCATCATCTTCTGGAGATTGTTGAACTGCTCATCCATGCGCTCCATCTTGGCCGGCAACGTCTGCGTGGTCAGATCTGCCTGGGGAGGAGGAGGAGGTGGAAGTACCTGATAGGCCTGCTGCCTAGAGTACGTTGGACAAGGAGGATAATAAGGATGAGGTCCGGCAGAGCTCCCGCCATGCCCGAGGACATTTTGATAAATAGGCGTTTGCGGTCTAGCCGGTTGCCTAGATGATGAAAGTTGCGGCCCAGTGGGCCGAGAAGTAATGTGAAGGCCTTCCATGGCCTGATGGATATAAGGAGGAGGAGGAGGAGGTTGTTGAGTAACAACGGGGGGAGCCATAGGGTTCGGCTCAGCATACTGCATGGGTGCCTTCCCCTTCAAAATAGACTGGATGGCCTCGAACTGCTGAGGGTCCAGTCGGGAGGCAAGAACTCCCAGGGCATTGACAAGATCCATAGGATCGGAGGATGAGGGATCATGATGATTCATGTCCCCCTCAAGATCGGGATTGGGGATCGCATATTCATGCGGAGGAAGATCATGATATTGATCGTGCGGATGAAAAAGAGGAGTTCGGACATTCCCGTCATGTCGAACTGGAATGGGGACAGAGTTACGAGAGGCATCAGCATCTCTCCCGTTCTCATAATTGAAGTCTGAATCGCGAGGGGCATTAGCATCTCCCTCGTAGTTGATGATGGCGTCTTGGGCCATACTCAAATCTCTGCCTGATCGCAGCAACATGATATTAGATTCCCTTTTCAAAGATTTAATTAAACAAGTTGTACAGAGATTAATCAAACAAGTGGATGCTTAACGTGATTTCAGGGTTCCTTGTTGAGTTATTTGAATTGGATTAAACCACAATTTTGCTCAGGGAAGGATCCTAGTTTCAGTTCAGTTTCCACCGTTATTCTCTAAGATTCTATCTCACAACGCTTACGGAATCTAGCCGGGACTTCAATTGGTACAACCAGCCCGATGATCAAGGAGGAATACCTTGATTTTGGGGACTTATGGAGGTCTCAACGTCAACTTCTCTAGTCTGATCAAGGGACCAACCCAATCAGAGAGAGTTGCTGACGTCGAGTAATGTGTTCCTAAGAAGAGGAGGGTTTTAGCCTCAATGCGTATGCCCTGCGACCTGGATGGCCTCTAATGCTTAGTAAAATAATGGGTAGCTAGCACTCATAACATAGAAATCTGGAAACTGAAAAATAATTAAGAAACTGTCTGAATCGCGTCGATTATAGTCGACGCTATTCAAAACAGAACTTAATTATTTTGCAGAAACAGATGCAAACAGCAGAGAAAGCCTGGAAAATAACTAAAAACTGTCTGAATCGCGTCGATGGTGGTCGACGCTATTCAACACAGAACTTAATTATTTCGCAGAAACATATGCAAACAGCAGAGAAAGCCTGGAGACTAAAAGGCGTCTTGGTGTGCTGACGCGTTTTTGAAACGCGTCGCTGTTCCTGGACGCTTTTTAGTTCGCAGAAACAGAATTACAGGAGGATTTTCTGGGTCGAATCCTCCTCAAACAGGGTAAAATGCAGTAAACAATCGACTCATGCAAAGATTTTTAGTTTCAGATTTTAAACAGGATGATTTACTAACTAAACAACTAGGAAATCACTCAATCACACATCATTTTATTACAAAAAACAGCTTTTTGAACTAATCAAGGGGAGGCAAGATCTTGCCACTGGGGTGTGCACGTGGTGCACGAGGGAAACTAATTAAACTAAACACTCACCAATTGGTGAGGACGTGTCGAAAGACACAAATGGTGCACCGTGGGTGCCCGGTATGATAATAGCAAGAACAAAAGAAATTAAAAGACGGCGAGACCAAGTCCCACCGTGATCGCCAAAAAGAGCTGTAGGTGCTGAAAATGCTCGTGTGATTAATGTGAAAAACTATGTTGTTTAGTGTAAACTAACCTATTAAAACAGCAACTAAAGTGCAGTGATCGCTAGAAACTTTTAACTAAAAAGCTTCAAAAGAAAGTACTGATCGCTTACCTGTTTGAACGCGGAAGAATGAATCCTTCGTTCCCCTCCTTCAGCCGGCTGAAGAAAGAGAGCCCTTTCTTTGTTCTTTTTGTTCTTGCTGTTGAGGTTGAAGTTGAGGATCGTCCAGAAGCTCTTCTGGCTTTGTACTTGATTTCCCTCTTTTGATCTTTATGCCCAGTTGTTGTTGAGTGCAGCAGAGATAGAAACAGAAAAATAAAGAAGAAACACTGATGAGAATTCAAGTGAAAGTAATATCAAAACTAACCATGATTAGAAACATGCTTAAAAACAGCAACTCACTTGTTTAAATGGCTTTGAAACCCCTTTAAAACAAATGGGTTTTGGAAAATTAATGTTGTGGTGTGTGTTGCATGAAGTGAATATGAGAATGAGATTAATGAATATGTAAAATGAAATTCAAAAATGAAACACTTATGCCCAGTTGGAGAAGCCTTGAAAGATGAAGATCTGGAAGAGGGACGCCGTCTTCTGGAAATGGCAGCGCTCCGGCGTTCCGACGTGGTTGCTTCGATCTCCAAGTCGCTATAACGCTATGGCTCGATTCAATTCTCTCTCTCTTTTTTAACTCCTTGAGATGCGAGGTATTTATAGGCATTTTCTACGTTCGCGATTAACATAGAAAAATCTAGGATTTATCCATCTTAACCGACAGATAATCACTGATTAATTCATCTTTATCTGTAATTATCTAAAACGCGTCCACCATGGATGACGCCTTTCAGATTAATTAAGATAAGGATAAATATCCGGGAAAACTTATCTTTATCTTTATTAGATAAAACGCGTCCATGTGTGTAGACGTCTTTTACCCTAATTAAGATAAGGATAAACATCCGGAAGAGAAGTTAAAATAGCTTAGGAAACTTAAAACGCGTCGACCCTCACAGACTCCTTTTAGCTAATAAATCAATTAATTAAAATTCAAATTTAAACGTTAAAATAGGAATAAACTCTAAATAGCGTCCACATGTGTCGACGCCTTTTAGGATTCTTCATATTTTAACTAAAATTTGAGCTAAAATCAATTCAATTGATTAACTTAAAACATGTCTGTTAAACCCGACACTCAAAAAGATCAATAAAAATTAATTAATGATTAATTATCAGACCATTCTGAGGCATTATTATATGATATGAAATTTACTCAAAATGACGTCAAAATTAGCGTGTCTACACCTGTCTTCCTCTTCTTACCGCCCTGAAGATAGATCCGACCAAAAGAACTCTTCTGTCCTCCACAAAATAGTAAGTCTTAGTTTCATCCTTGTCCTAAAGCATTCTTCTCCTCGCCGTTGTTGTTGTTCTTACAGCCCGAAGGCAGATCCCACTAAAAGAATTCTTTTGCTACCGATCTTGATACTAGCATACCAGAATAAAGGGATAGTGGACAACGCACTTGTGGGAAACTATACTATGGCTCTGGCACAAATGACCAGGTATGCGCCTGCCTCTGCTGTGTTGAGGCTCTGCCATAGTCACCTCTGGTTCATGCGCCTCCGCCCTTGGTCGCGCAAGACCTACCATAGCACTGAAGAAGCTAGTAAAGAGGAATGATAGGGGATGGACAGTAGAAAAGGGCATTTATGTCACACTTTCGAAAATCCGGTTCAGTGCATCGACTTACTTTAGACTCCGAGTGCGTAACGAGGGAATAAATTGTTGGGATCGCTGTGTCAGGATCCGACCGAAAAACGCAGCGGAATAATATGTTCGGGATCGGATCCATCCCGTTTCGATCGTTAAAATAAAACCAGAGAAAATCGAGCTCACCTTGCGCGGATTTGAATCCGCATTCGTTTTCCGGTTCCGTCAGAGCGATGCCGCAAATCGCGCAGATGCCCGACCTCTAGCAGTATCCACGCGGTTCTCCTCGCGATGGATCGTCCTCGCTTCCTCGCTCGCTGCGGCGTTCGTAGATCCCGTCTGGCTGCGCGTAATCTGGCGCGACATGCGGATTCTGAATCTCCCATCGGACGGACGGCGGAGCAATCGGGAACTGCACGCCCAGAAGAGAGAGAAAGAGAGAAAGAACAAATGACGGCTAGGTCAGGGTTGCTGGCCCCGGACGTAGAATCCGTTCTTTTATAATAAGTCAGTTTGCGGTTTTTCATAAAAACCCAGACTTATCCGAAACCCTGTCGGATTATCCATCGACTTAAAAACCATTTGCGTATGACCCTCTAGGCCCAAATACCAGTCCAGTTAATAGCCCATTAAGTCCAGTAACCCTTTACTGACCCACTGAATTAATTAATATCTTTATATTCAATTAATCAGCCGAATTTAATGTCCCACAATAAATTCGAACGGACTGCCGATCACGTTGGATGCCAAGCAACATCGCGTGATCCTGGATGGCACTGGGGTTATCGCAACCCTCTATTGGAACCTTTCTGTCATCGGTTAGCACGCGGATATAATCCTTCATCCGTGCAATGTTCTCGAATCGACCTAGGGCATGGTTTACTGTTAAACCCTATTTGGTCGATTCACTTGAATCAGATGCCGCTAATCTGAATCCGATAACTCCCTATAGATTACAGAGTCCGCCCTGGTCAGGGACTTTAAGCGCATCATTCCCGGAACATTCTCTCTCAAACTACCGAGAGCGGATGATCCCATATTGAACACACAATTACCTTCGAGGGCATTTCTCTGAACCCGATCGCTTGACTTATTGATAACCCATGGTTAGGGATTCGTTAGTCAAGGTCAAAGTTCAGAAACCTACCAACAAGATATCTTTGGCGTCTCAGGTCCAAGGATCATCCACGCAACCGTGACATAAGAATCGAGCTGGTTAACAGTAAGGTATTTACCATCCAGCGATTCATAGTTGGATCAGTTCAGTGAACTCATTCGCCAATGAGCACCTATAGGTCCAGCATAGTGTCTCCACACAAGGGACTTATAGGATCAGTCACCCTCATCATATGAGCTGAAATAACCTATACTAGTCTATCCGGATGTTTGATGTCCTATCTCAAACATCCTATGACTATGAACACTTAAGAACATGTGTTTATAAGTCTTCGGTCCCGTAATTATGATCTCATCATAATCCGAAGACTATTGCACATCTTCATGGACTTCATCGTGATACGATAAACAGAGATCGAATTAATTACACACAATGAATTATTGCCATTTATTAATAATCTGAATAAGTACATAGTATCGGATTGGCTTTCAGACCATCTAATACTAACATAAATCCCACATATAACACACGAATATGAGAGATAAGACATACCACAAGGCAATCATTCGATAAGTGCCATTACCATCTCTATTATCAAATAAGTTCATCATTGAAAGCTGTTGAAATAAACAACTATCAAAAACTCTCAACTCTATATACATAATAGATGGCTCTCAAAAGATCTATTACGTCTGATCTACTGAACTGAAAACAAAAGGTTAGCTAGACAACAAAAGTTCTCCGAAAGGTCCTTACTTCCAATTCTTCACTTAAGCGGATTCCGGATCATTCTCTCGTGAAAAAGGTTAGTGGGATTTATAAGTCTACCACTCAGTAGGCATCAAATCCCCACACATGACATATCATATGATAGCTTTTACAATCAAATGATACATAAACTCTAAGTATGATGATCAAATTAAATTCTACATATAGCATAGAAAGGAATGATACAAAGCTTGTCGTATGAACATATTCCTAATCGAATGATCAAGGCTTATAGGAATTTGTCAAAGAGTCCAATATCAAATTTCATAGTTCCTATTTATAGTTCTCTAGCCAATGCATCAAACAAATAAATAACCTCTGACACAAAGAGGTTTACATAGAGCATGTCAAAACCTCACATGGCTAGCATATTATCTTATTCATATATTTATGATTCAAAGACTAATAGAACATAATTATCAAGTTGAGGAGAACTAAGGTTGTTTAGAAAGGAAATCTAAAGATGACATGGTTTAGCAAATAAAAATGTGGTTGATCAAATAAATGATTTAGATAGCTTATTATCATGGCAGATTGGATAAAATTTCATATCATAAATTAAGTCAAATTACATTTTCACTTGAGTGTACCGAACATACATTCAAACCACGACATAATGAGCACTTAAGCAAACTACAAATACCAGAGCACCTGGGCAATGAACTGCTAAGGTCTTGGCTACTACGCAGGACCGTGGATATCCCATCCGTATACCCGATGCCCACAGGTTCTGACCTACCTCGTAAATGCTTACAAGGTCGGCCCAAAACTCTCCTTACGATGACACTATATGTCCATATATTATTATATGTTCAAATTTCACATATATTACGAAGATGAAGAAGGCAATGATAGTGGAATTTCCTTGTGAAACTTAGCAAAATAGGTTCGTATTACTTTAATCACAAGATCATGTAAAGTGCCGTATTAGTGTGCATTATGAATCAAGGGTGAAAATTTACATATTATATAGATTAAAGAGATCAAAATATGATTCCTAAGGTAGGTCAAGGCATCAAGATCAAACATGCATAAGGAATCTCAAAACTAAGGGTTAACTGAACGGAATGAGCCTTTTAAGGTATTAGAATTAACTTTGAAGAATCTTAAATAACATATATATATATATATATATATATATATAGCTAGATCATAATTAGGGAATTATCCGCCTACCTCTTATGGCGAAGCCTATCTCAAGTAATAAGTTTTGCTAAAACCTCCTTTGTTCCACAACTTCTAATTGCACACTCTAGTTGTACAAACCCTCCCAAGACAGTGGCTCTCTACTTTTGCTTCTCTATCTTTATCTTTCTATCTTCTCTCTTTCTTGCTGATGTTGGAGGAGAAATAAAATCTTACCCCCTTATTTATAATCAAACAGAACTAATAGGACGTTAACACATGCCCCTATGAGGTGTCCATTCTCATCATCACTAAAGGACAAAACATAATGATTATACTACAACGTAGCATGGTGAGGTATCACCTTCTCATCATGGCATGACGAGGTGTCCACCCCTCATCATGACATGACGAAGTGGCATGGCGAGGTGTCCCCCTGATCATGACGTGACGAGGTGGCATGATGAGATGGCAGAGAGATAGCTTAAGGGTTAAGTAACTTGAAGTTTAAGACTAAGCAACTTAATGGATAAATAATCACTATCCTACCTATTATTTTAATTAATTGTATATATATCCCTATCTTATACCACTAACCTTTTTACTTTTTATACTTTAACCTTATATTTTTATAATTATATTTATACCCACAATCGATAACTTTTTCACAAAGTAAGTTGAAATCAACCCATTTTGGTTGTTTCAAAGCGCTTTGAATATCTTAGAATATTTAAGTTTAAACCCTTTAGAATTTGTCAGTCACACTTTTATCCCTAAACTTTTCATAATTATATTTATACTTTTTAAGAATTTGTAAATATTTCATTTTCATAATTATGTATATTTTTATAAAATTTATTAACAACTTAATTACATCAAAAATTTATTGAAATTTTAAGTAAACTTTTTATGTAAACATAATTTCTTTGTGGGTCCTTACAATTTAGGAGGGTAAGATCACTTGACAATTTCCTCCTGATGGAACCGAAAATAAAAGAAGAAGTGTTATTCATGATGTAAAAGTTGAAAGTAGAGAGTTTTCAAAATCCAATACATAATTAGTGCACTATTTTACTCCATGCAAACAAATGCGCCATTAGTTAGATTACTTTTTTTTGCTTTCTATCAATAGTTTACTTGGTTGGGCATAAGTTCCTCTACTTAAAGAATAAAAATTGAATTTGTATTAATGAGGGTACTCTAAAGAATAAAGAGCACATTTTTTACTCCAGAGCTCAAGATGTCTCTCTAAAGGTGTTAATATTTCACATGCATTCAAAATATTTCCAATGGCGAAGGAGAGATGAGATCTCTTAAAGCTCTTTCTTTGGACTTTTGTGTGCCCCCACTCATATGGGGAGTTAGTAAATCTTGTTTTTTTCCATCTTTTCATAAAAAAGACTTGTTTGTCCACATCTCCATGTGAGTGAGAACATAAAAAGGTACAAGGAAAGATATCCCAATTATGATTTGTGAGACATAAATACGGGTGTCTAATATTGACACGTATAAATATGTCTTGACACAACAAATGTCTTTAAAATAGGGCATGAGGACACGAAAAATCTATAACTATAAATATTAATACGTAGTTAGATATGCATATAATAGAGTGTAATTATTAAAACTCATTTAAAACATAGAGAGTAATACTTGCCCCACTGCATGTCTGTCTTAATTAAAAAATAAAAAAAAACGTTAGCCTCACTATCCCCCACATGTTTTTGCAACGCACTCTCCAATTGGATGACCCAAAAAATTTTAAAAAATAAAAAATCAATCCTTTAATGAATATTAAAAAATACCATTAATGGTAGACTATGAGTCGAGCTTAATAAATTAGGGCTTAGTTTTTTTCTTTAGAAAATTTTGTATTGTCTGATCGAAGATCGAGCTGTATGAACATGTGAGACATGGTTGGGCTAACCTTAAAATTTAAAAAAAAAAATGAGATTGCATGCATCGTCATACAATGTAGCAAGTATTACTCAAACACAAATGATAGAATTAAAGTATATAAAATGTTATCATAAATAATATAATTAAAGTACACAAAATGTTAGCATACCAATAAGTATTCTAAAAAAATATTTAATGTTCATTTTAAAATTTAAAATAACATATTAGACATGGGGGCTGAGTATCATGTCATATTCCATTCTCTAATATACTCTATCATATAAATAGAAGTGTCTATCAAATCATAAAGTCCAGTGGATCTCATTGGAAGTGTCAGTTAGGTTATATATCCAAGATATTGTTAATCTATAATAAGAGTGGACAAGTGATTGACGTGACATAATGAAATGTGTGATATTATTTCATCTTAATAAAGTCAAATGACTCGTTAAAGGGTCATTTGTTTATAAAAATATAGTAGAATAATGTAAAATTTATTATGACAATATAATATTTTATCGTAATTGCAAATACAACAACTATAAGAAAGAGGATTATTAAAAAGAATTACAACAACAAACTTTATAATACTTTTGGAAGATAACATGTATATAAAGTTATGCATCATTAATTTATGATAAATAATGGCACATACTAGAGGAGAGCAAGTTTTGAAATTGTGTCAATTTACTTTTTGAGTGATATCTATTCTGAAAATGACTATATATTATTTTTTAATAATAATATTTTTTCATAGATAAGTTCCTTTAATCTTTAGGCAACGCTTTCACATTTTTTAGCAAGTGATAATGGTCAGTATTAGATTCTTTTTCAAATATATAATAAGGGCACTATACGTTTAAAATATCTAAAAGAGATATCCCTATATGGGACAAAGACATATTGTTTCTAATATATTAGCCATAATACCCTTATTATTTACAAATAGATTGTCCTAAAGTTTGCTAATTACGAAAATTTGCTATCTCAAATTAATGATCAAAAGTTAATTCATGAATAGCATAATTGTGCTCATTTTATTCATTGAATAAACTTCAAAAGTAAAGTTATGACCTATTATTTTTACATATTTGTCCTTTTTATAAATTATAAAAAAAAAATAGTATACTCTCGATTTTAAACTTTAGAGGAATGACTTTTCTTGATAGTTTCTAGTAGTACCATTTTATGTAAACAACAATAACTGTCTCATTTTGATATTTTTTTATCAAAGATTTGAAAGTCATAATTATATAGATATAGATTATGACAAGCTTTCTATAAATAATTGGGATATTTTAGATAATATTTTTTTAAAAATAAGACTTTTCTCATTTGAATATGAACTTTAGAATGGATGCCCTTTTAAGATATTTTGAACTTGCACTGCCCTTGATAAATATTGTGAAACTTTTTATACACTTTTTATACATTTTTTATATCTTTGTTTTTATTAAATGGTGTGTCATTATTCTTATATTTTTGTGACAATATAGTCATCACTATTAATACTATAGTGGCCACATATGGTAAGTTGTCATTAATAGCATTAACAATAATGACTTTATTCATCAATATTAATTTTGGCATTGACTCTTTGATTAAATATTGTGACTAATGTCTATAAACGACACTCTTTAAAGATATTGTCAATGTTTGTGTTTCTTGTAATCTACCCAATCTTACCTATTAAATAGGTAAAAAAAAAAATAAACATGTTAACTCCAAGTGCGTCTTAGTGAAGACAATGTGTAATATCCCAAATTGTTAAGAGGAAAAAATTCTTCGGATTTTAGTGAATTTATGGTATAACTAAGGGCATGTTTGGTAATGTGTCTGGGACGTTGCAGTCAGGAGACAAGCTCCCGACAGTTCAGTCGCGTTTCCAAATGTACTAGGTCACTACTTCACATTTTGAAAATGGAGAATTATGGCAATATAGAGAGAAAGATTGAAAAAAGAATAGAGAAAAGTATCTGCCAAAAATAGACTCATTCTCACTTTTAATTGTACAGGCCAACTATGGGATGAATCTTGCTTCCCGTTGCGTTTTCAAACACAGCTTAAGTATAATAAAGTTTTACTAAAATATACATTATTGTGAAAAAAGTCATATTTATAAATCTTTAGAAGTATAAATATAATTATAAAAAATTAAAATATAATTAATTATTTCTTTTAAAGACTTGATTGAAATTTTCTAAATGTCTAAAACTACTAAAATAGCTAAAAAGTTGACTATGTAAGTTTATTACGAAGCGGGACATAAGATAAGGGTATGTAAGTAATTATATTACAAAAAAACGTATTGTGTAAAGGGATATCGCATAATTCCCTTCTAAGGGCTTCCATATGTGCCACCTCATGTCTTCTCAAATTTCCTCTTAGAGAATATCTTATAATATATGATTAGTATATGTTATAATATCTTATTTAATAAAAAAGAAAACGGCTACCTATGCCACCTTATCTGCCTTCTAAAAGCCTCTCCAAAGGACACCTAAGTATATAATTATCAAATTTTGTCTCTAAGTAATGATGAGATACCACCTCATCCAACACCTCACCACCTTAATCATTAAAGGGAGATAACACCTTTCAATCCTATTTCTAAAGTCACAATGAGATGGATACCTCAGGGGGACACTTGTTAACTTCCTATTGGTTGTCTATGGCTAATTAACTATTGATAGAAGGGATTTGGCTTTTGTTCTCTTCCAAACTTTTCCTTCTTAGGATAAGAGAAAGAGATAGAGATAGAGAGAAACAGGGAGAGAGGAAAGTTGACTAAAAAAAGATAAGTAGAAGAGAGCACGCCATCAGTAAAAGTATTCTGTGAGATTCACAGCATTTAAGGAGGTTGTTGATCAGTGTCCTCATTCAAGGATAAGCTAAGGACATAGGAGGATACTAAAAGTTCGCAGGACAGGGGTGCTTAAGCAGGATTTGATATCCTATAGAAACTTTGTTATACAAGTGGTAGGCTGATAACTTCCTTAAGTATGACTCCTCTGTAACATATTGTATTTTGATTTGTTTTAAAATTTTCTTTTAAAAATATAAGTGGATACATGAAAGTATTTGTAAAGGGTTGATTCCTCTATCAATTCACTGATTTTACTCTTTTGACTTATTTTTGACCCAATTTTATGTAAACTGTCTTAATTGTTTTATTTAAAAGATGAAAAACATAAGATACATGTATTAGCACCTTTAAACCTATTTTAAATCTAATTTACACTTTTGAATATGCCATATTTTGAAAATGACACTTTTTATGATTATATATACGTATCAAGATATTATTAGTCAATTTGACTTGATTTTTTTTTTTTACCATATTTGGCCATTATTACATGCTTATAAGAAGATATAAGAAATGTTTACATGTTAATATATCCTGATGGACATTGCCATCTTAAGGGGATTACAAGGAAGAATCTCACATAAGCATATGATTAAAGTCATCATGATGTACCTAGGGGAAGGGAGTAAAATTCAGGAGTCAAACTTCGATTTGGTGATTATGGTCAGATTGAGGTATCCGTAGTTTTGCACAGTAGTCAAGACCTTAGTTCTAATTGCCTAGGAGCTTGGAAAACAAATAGGAGTCTTTGTATTGTGATTTAGATGCATGTCCGATATAAGAAGTGATAAGATTAGGATTGTAAATATTACATGGTTTGATATTTAAGTTTATAATCATATTTGACATGCCAAGATTTGCTAAGATCTGAAATTTAACCTTATATATTTAATCATGCAAGTTTATGGTATGTCTCAAGTTATAAGTCCATGATATGACTAGATCTTAGATTATGACACATAAATATGTTCATGTAATATTAACAATAATAAACCAAGATATCTGAGTTAAATATGCATCAATATGACATCATGACATGCTTATAAGATTTATTGTTGTTAACTACAAGTAGAATATGATTTGATTTTCATAATACATGCGAGTATCTCATTTGATTTTAGACTTATAATATATGATAACTCATGTGATGGGAGTTTGATACCTACTGAGTGGTGGGCTCATAAAATTCTACTAACCATTTTTCAGAAGACTTAGCTAAAGATTCAAATTAAAGGAAGCTAAAGAGTTAAGGTAGGTCTCATCTTTATATGTAGAGTTTAGTATTTCTTTCGTCTAGTAGAATGATATAGTAGGATCTGAGTTATAATGTAATATTTTAAAAAAGAGAGCCACATTTTGTTGTTTTGCTCAATCCCATGTACTGAGTTATGATGTTGGCAATAGAACTTGAGTTGTTTGATTATTTGACTATGTGATTGTTTGTTTTGTGAATTATTTTATTTCTAATATGCATACATGTATGTCGGATTTTTCCTACTATTGCGTCTCTAAATCCAATGAGAGTCGGTTCATACTGGACCGAATTCTGTGGCGCCACACAATGCAGATCTCCAACGCAAAGAAATTAATTTATTAAAAAAATCATAATCATTGGAGGAAACTTAGTCATTTATATCCTCCTTAAAATTTAAATGACTTTTAAAGATTTGCACTCTTGTGAAAACTTTACTCGCCTACTAACATGGAACTTTTGTCAGATTGCATAGTATTTAGAGTCACTTGATACCATCTTTGTGAAATGCTAATGACCAAAAAAGAGTCAATTTCAAAGCTTAATATTTCTTCAAATTTTGAACTAGTTTTAGGTACCTTAGGTTAATGAGATAATTAAAGCTTATGATGACAGCGCTTATGGCCTAGGAGGCTAATTAAGGAAATAACAAAATGGTATGTTCGTTAAGGTAATAATTTTACTAATATTCCTTCAAATGAATCACCGTAGCAAAGCTCCTTTTTCCCATCTTGCTTCCTCCATTCAAATGTTCACTCCCTTGGCCATTGAGATCTCCCCTGCAGAGAAATGTCAGGTTGGGTTACATAATGATCAAGTATCTATTTTTTTTTAAAATTAAGTACAAGTAATATTTTAAATTACATGCTCCCATCCTTCCTCCACCCGACCCATATAGTTTGCTTTGATTTCATAGTTAGCTCCTTACCATGAGAGACAACCTAAGAAAGAAAAGAAGATAAAGAGGTGGAAGAGGCCTGCAATTCGATGACTTAACATTCATGATCAGAGTCATAGTTACCTACTTAATCAAGTAAGAGGATAGTAAATATAACAAAAATTAATTGAACGTTGTTGTAGTGGCAGCCATACAATGAATACATATGTTTTCATGACAACCATATAAAAAACAAAAGGGAGAATAAAATACCTCATGTTAAGGCCTTCCTAAAGAACAATTTATTATTTTTTCTTTTTTTGGCCAATGACACTCTTTGTTGAGTACAATATATATTTATAGGGCCTCCTTAAATAGAGAGAATTTGATTCATAACATTATCATATATACTTCTAAACATGAGATAAATTTGTGTTAACACGACTCTTCGTGTTAATAAATTTGTGCTCAAACATGACTGTTAAAGAGGCCCGAACTTGAACTCAAAACCTAGGCATTGAGTTAAGGGAATCCTTAACATATATAGAGGGAAGGCGCCCACAGAGAATCCGATGTAGGACTAAACTTCAACACCCCTCCTGGCGCCGAATCCGAATGGTTACGACATAATTGACGCTATGAATGGATCGAGTGGAATAGAACAGCCCATCAGGAAAGACCTGCTCTGATACCATGTTAAGGAGGCCCGAACTCGAACTCAAAACCTATGCGTTAAGTTAAGGGAATCCTCAACATATATAGAGGGAAGGCGCCCATAGAGAATCCGATATAGGACTAAACTTCAACACTCCTCATGGCGTCGAATCCGAATAGTTACGGCATAATTGATACTATGAACGGATCATGTGGAATAGAACAGTCCATCAGGAAAGGTCCGCTTTGATACCATGTTAAAGAGGCCCGAACTCGAACTCAAAGCCTAGACATTGAGTTGAGGGAATCCTCAACATATATAGAGGGAAGGCGCCCACAGAGAATCCGATGTAGGACTAAACTTCAACACCCCTCCTGGCGCCGAATCCGAATGATTACGGCATAATCGACGCTATGAATGGATCGGGTGGAATAGAGCAGCCCATCAGGAAAGGCCCGCTCTGATACCATGTTAAAGAGGCCCGAACTCGAACTCAAAACCTAGGCATTGAGTTGAAGGAATCCTCAACATATATAGAGGGAAGGCGCCCATAGAGAATCTGATATAGGACTAAACTTCAACACTCCTCCTGGCGCCGAATCCGAATGATTACGGCATAATCAACGCTATGAATGGATCGGGTGGAATAGAGCAGCCCATCAGGAAAGGCCCGCTCTGATACCATGTTAAAGAGGCCCGAACTCGAACTCAAAACCTAGGCATTGAGTTGAAGGAATCCTCAACATATATAGAGGGAAGGCGCCCATAGAGAATCTGATATAGGACTAAACTTCAACACTCCTCCTGGCGCCGAATCCGAATGGTTACGGCATTATTGACTCTATAAACGGATCATGTGGAATAGAACAGTCCATCAAGAAAGGCCCGCTCTAATACCATGTTAAAGAGGCCCAAACTCGAACTCAAAACCTAGGCATTGAGTTGAGGGAATCCTCAACATATATAGAGGAAGACACCCATAGAGAATCTGATATAGGACTAAACTTCAACACTCCTCCTGGCGCTGAATCCGAATGGTTACGGCATAATTGACGCTATGAATGGATCATGTGGAATAGAACAGCCCATCAAGAAAGGCCCGCTTTGATGCCATGTTAAAGAGGCCCGAACTCGAACTTAAAATCTAGGCATTGAGTTGAGGAAATCCTTGACATATATAGATGCAAGGCGCCCATAGAGAATCCGATATAGGACTAAACTTCAACACCCCTTTTGGCGCCAAATCCGAATGGTTATGGCATAATCGACGCTATGAATAGATCGGGTGGAATAGAACAACCCATTAGGAAAGGCCCGCTCTGATACCATGTTAAAGAGGCCCGAACTCGAACTCAAAACCTAGGCATTGAGTTGAGGGAATCCTTAACATATATAGAGGGAAGGTGCCACAGAGAATCTGATGTAAAACTAAACTTTAACAATGATTATTTGGGATGATCACCGAGAAAAAAATTCATAAATCTACGGCATGTGAAGCAAATTTTTATGTTTTTAATTGTCTTTGAATCATGACTTCTTCATTTGGAGAGATAAGTGAAATGTATTATTTATCTGTCCATTTTGTGTTTGAGTTTTGATAGAATATTTTTTCCGATACATATCAAAATGTTCGCCTCTGTCTCTCTACCACCTTATGCAGAGTACCATAAAGATACATGGCAAGATAATGGCCCTCTTTCTCTCTACCACCCTATACAAAGTACACTTCTTTATTTATTTGCTAATGGGTGATGATATTATCACTCCTCTTGGCATAATTTATTATTTCTTTGTCCACGAGTCATATGATTCCTAAGATATCTTCATCCTACGTTTGGTTTGATGGGAGAATAGGAAAAAAAGAAATAAGAAAATCTACTCAACGTAGAGCATGGGTTCATGTTCTTATTTTAATTTTACTTTGGCGTGATGTTATTTTTTGTTAAATAAGATATTCTTATGACATATTTGGCATCCATTCTCATAAAGTCATTCTCATTTAAAAAGGGAAACGAACTAATTCAAAACATCCTTGGTAACCTTTAGGAAAATAATATTTCGAGAATGAAACTGGTTATTTTTAGATTGAATAAGAATGCCTTGTAAGTTTCATGCTCTCAAGGCTTTCTCTTAAAAAGACATTATGCCAATAGTAGCCAAAATGATAATTTCATTCTAATAATGGAGAATGGAGTGTCTTTTAATTAGAATGAGGAATGAGTAGGAAGTTTCAAGAATGGATGCTAGAAATTTTAAAGAAAAGATTGTATAAGGATCTAAATTATCATAACTTATCTTGTTCTAACATTGACAAAGACTAGAAACGATATTTATATAATTTATTCGATTAGACTTTAATCCCATTCTGGTGGGACTGCAATCCTATTCTATCCTTTAGTAGTCAAACTACAAAGCTTAACTTTTTCCTTTTTAATGTGGTTCTTTTTTGCCTTTTTCGGGGCTAATAATTGTATTACTAAACAAAGGTCTTTTTGGTTATACGTAAAATATATTTAAATAAAAAATATTTTCTAAACTCCTTTAAAAAAGGACATTCGGTCTTATCCATAGATGTCAAACTTAAAAAAAAAAAAAGTCAATGAATTATATGTTTTAGTTGATTAGAGGTTTATGGATTATTAAATAAGTGATTCTAATATAAGAAAAAAAAAATCATATATGAAAACAAACGAAAGGCTTAGAGCTACCCTTTTGATGCACTGGTCACTCTCATCTGTCTTCCTTCCATTCCATCACACGGCTCCTCTTCTGATCAGCAGCTTCCCTCCTCTCACACGCCTCTACTCCCTTGCCGGGACATGAAAACCTTCTCCCCTCACACAGCAGCCAGCGCACCGGCATCCTCGGAAGCGCGGCCCCAGCCGACGCCTCAGCAGCACTCCCCATCGCGCTCGCCCGTGCCCTACCTCTACGGGGCCCTGGCGGCCATTCTGGGTCTCATCGTCCTGGCCCTCCTTGTCCTAACATGTACCCGCCGAAAACTCTTCCGCTACTTGCAGAGTGCGAACAACGGCGGGGATAGCGGTGTCTCCCCAGAGCATAGGGACGCCAGCGCAGCCGCGATCGAGCCGCCGCATGCACAGTGGCCGAAGGTACTAGTGATCATGGCAGGAGACGACAAGCCCACTTTCCTGGCAACACCGACACCAACCCCGGCCTCCCCTTTCAATGACCCCAACACAAACAAAGGTAACGTCGACGGTGAAGAAGAAAGCAGGATGGAAGGAGAGAAGACACCAGAGAGGGAGGCCTCTGTGAGACGCCATCCTCTCCGACCACAGCAAGGGACACAAGGCAACGAAGAGGAAAACCAGTAAGATCAGTGCCATCCAGCGCCATCTCTCTCTCTCTCCCCCACTAGCGTGTGGCTTCTCTAGTTGTATGGAGAGATGCAAATGGTAGATGGGGATGAATTGAACAAGAGAATGGATGAACTGGATCGCCACCACCCTCCATTCTCTTCTGTCTTCTGTTTCTCCGTTCTTCCCGCCTCTTGCAGCTTTTAATTTTCTTCTTCTTCTTCTTCTTCTTCTTCTTCTTCTTCTTTAGCAGTTTCTTCATCGGCCTTCTTCTTCGAGTCCGGATCTTTACGGTCGTTGGACCGTAAAAGGTCAGTGTTCACTGGAGAAAGAGAAAAAAAAACATCCTGTCTAGGCCCTCCTGTATTAACTTCCGCCTCTCTCCCCTAGTAAGTATTGAATTTCTACGGTCCAACGAAGACCGTAGAAGATTCGGACTCTTCTTCTTCTCCCTCCTCCTCGGTCCTCCCCCGCCTTCGTCTCCTTCTCCGGCGAGGGGAAACCGAGCCGGTATGGGAGGAGACCGAGGCGCACGTGGCAGATGCATACTGCCCCTTTGTACGCGTATCGTATGAACTCGACGGCAACGTTATCGTGGTTGTATTGGAGAGAGATATATGCGGCGACGCGACGATGCGTAACGTGACCTCTTAATACGACGCTATCGGATCGTTGTACCCGTATGTGGTGGCATCTGGATTCGAATTAGTTGTCGTTTTCTTCGAGACGCGGTGCCCAGAAGCCGTGCGTTTTTACCGTCCGTACACAATCTTGGACTCTCGCACCGTGTGTTTGCAAAATGGAGGTGTGAATGCGGTACTGTACCTGGACCCATTCCCATCCAGGTGAAGAGCTCGAGCCGCATTAGGATAGAACGATCTTTGACAACCTATTACCCATTTATCCTTCGCTATCTATAAGCCTCCGTTTGGCAATAGGATTAACTCAGAAGGTACTTCTTTTCTTTTATTTTAAGGAGACTTCGAATAAAAATTATTAAATTATTTTATCTTTTGACGAAATATTTAATCTCATGAATATTTCAATTGTTCGGATAACTTTCTATTCTATCCACTTACTCTGTTGCATAATAGGAGCAAAAAATTGGAAATTATGATCTTTTTATTTATTTTTCCACTGAGTTATAGAATATGTTTAGAAGAGTACCACACCGTCTAAAAAGGGTGATGATAGAGAGGAAAACAAAAGAATCCAGCAGCTAGCTAGTATGCGAGCTAAAAATATGGTAGGCCCTTTAAAAGTGCAATGTTAATTGTGAAATTTTCATTTGGCAAGAGCATCTTTATCTATATTTAATTTCCTAGTGTCCTTATGAGGTTATCAATGTGGAAAAATAAAATAAAATCAGGTGTTCCAGTGCATTTTTAAATTCGCCCTTAGATAAGGACAAATATAATATTTATGTCTGAATGTTCAAGGATATTACATATAAATGTGTTTCTATATCCTTGTATCTGTTTCTTTGTTCTTTTATTTATTCGTTTCTCTCTTTAATTAGCCTCATGCTCTCAGCCATTCCGTAGATTTTATGAATCCTATTAATTCTCACTACTATGCACAACAGGAATATGAAGCGGACCTACATCAAGCTCATTTCTCACTAGTAGGATTTGATGATTTTTCTCACTGGCATTGAAAGAGGAACAAAGGGAGTGGGTTGCTAAGGTTACATGTTGTCGAGACCTTTTTTTTTTTTTTTTTTACAAATATTTGTGTCTTTTTTTATATATATATTTACTGTCTCCAGTCCTAAAATATATTTAGGGATCTGCATCTGTCAAATAACATGGGGATTGGTGTTTGCTGGAGAAGAACATGAAGACAGGGTCACCTCCACCTGCCAAAGTGGGGTTCTGAGAGTGTGAACAGGGTGAGGGAAAGGAGGGGCAAGAGGGTAAAATAAAATTTCAAAGGAAATCTGATGTCATTTTCTAATACAATTTTTGACACTGCCTAGATGGTACACATATATTCAAGTAAAAATGTAAGGACCCCACATCTTAATTTAAATATTGCACCTTCTAATGAATGTGTGCCACCTAAGCTGTGTCAAAAGATATATTAAGAAACAATGTCACACACACATTGGGTCTAGTAACATGAGGAAGGTATGAGTTAGAGTACTGTTAGCGTGACGGAAAAAATTATCTATTTTTTTTACGTCCTCAAGGGGATGAATCCAGGTGAAGGAGTTTTTTAAAAAATTACTAAATAATAGTGTAACAATATTTTAAAGTGTTGACTTCTTTCATTCACCCACTTAAGTTGGATTAAAAAAGTTGAGAAAATTTTCCATCACGTTAACATTATCCTATACGTTACCCTTGCAGTGATAAGTTGCGATAACTTCATCCACCCATCATCCTTGTTTTTAATGTTTGCATATTTAAGGATCCTCAATTAATCCAATAACAAATCGAGCCTAGAAAACTAAGTGCATGCCCGACTTGGCCAAGTACTCTTTGTTCTCTGGCTAGGAAAAGCCTAATATTTTTTTTAGAGTAATATTTACCGAACTTCCAAAAGTAACCATATCATCTGGCAGTATAACTACACCATAAAAAAATAAAATTATTTAAATTTATTTTTATGTTGGCCTTACATGTTTGACATGTTCATACAATCTGATCTCTAATCAGATGATTTTAAATATTTAAAAAAAAAATATGGATTCAGTCCATTAAGGGCATTTTATCTTCATTGAAGTGCAGTATTTTATTTTTTAAACTTTTTTGGGTCATTTTGTACAAACATGTAGGACATGGGACATTGTCCTAATTTTTTTTATGAGTAAAGCTTGTTGCAATGGCCACCATGCTGCAATGGGGGGGCATTGCACCAAGTTAAAAAAATGATTTTTTTAGGTCGGCCTGATGTACCCTACTCGTCTGTATAGTGCAATGCCCGATCAGGCGATCCCAAAAAAAAATTGAAAAATCAAAATCAAACCTAAAAAAATGCCCTTAATGGGCCGAGCCTAATAATAACTTTTTATTTTAAAATTTTTTGGACCACTTGATCAGGACATCGCACTGTACCGACCGGTAAGGGTAAGGCACATCAGGGCTGACCTAAAACAAAATTCTTTTTTTTTTTTAAACATGGTGTAATGCCTCTCGATTGCAGCATGAGAGACATTGCAGCAAGTATTACTCTTTATTCATGGTGTACTCTTTTTCCTAAAATCATAAAAAAGAACTCAACCCAACCCAACCTAGCCTGCTAGTTGGTTGGACAACTCATTTGGGACAAGAAAAAGGGAATGGGCTACATCACTAATGGGCTATGATGTTTCCAATTTTTAAAAGTTACGTGGGACTATTTGGCCAGATGGCATGCTAGATGTAATATCTTACCTTGGAAAGCAAAGGGAGATGCATGGTCATGGCCTATAAATTAAGCCTGAGCATTTCAATTCTTTGAATTTCCTCGGAGAATATGGACTTTCAATTTTTTAAAATTTAAAAGTATCATTGGGTTTCAGACATTTTAAAATGTGGCCCTTTAAACATTAGAATAAAAACAACTCACTATACTTTATCATGCCAATTGTGAAGCCCAAACCCAGCGAAGCTTGGAATGGGGCTCAAACTTTTAAGCCCAATTTTTGTCTCCTTGCTGAAAAAGTGGCCCAAAATTGGGCATACACAAAGGCCACCACCGGCATGACCCATTAACAACCCTAGTTCTCATGTCCTCAGAGTGGTGAACAGTTTCATTTATGAGATAGATCACCATTCACCACCACCAGTCTACGACGTCCCCCTAATGTGAAGGAAGTACCTGACAGGGTACCTCAACTAGTACAAATGCTTCCACTCCAAAGTAAATGATGGGTGCATATGGCAACCAGTTTCCAACATTGTCCACAAAAAAATGAGTTTTGATGGCAGGTTATTTTTTTATGAAGTTCCTTTTACTAAATATATAGAGAGAGAAAGGAGTGCTACTGTGTGGTCTTATCGCCGAACCGGACAAAGTTTAAACCTCTTAATTGGTGTTCAAATTCAAACTCCCAAGAGATAAGAATAATCCTAAAGGTAAATGGTATAACTTTTTATTTTTGATTCTTTTTTAAAAAAATAATTATAGCATTCAATCGTGAAAATCAATCATAACACTCAACTGAACAATTACGGTTGATTTTTATGATCAAATGATGAAAATTAAGTCTTAAAAAATGGAAACAACCCTGTGAAGTAATTGAATAGGAGATGGGGGATGTACATATATGTGTGTGTGTATATACATTAAACTAATGGATTTTAGTTAAGTATGATACCCTCAACACCCCATCTTGCTAGCCACATTGGCACTGCCATTAGAAGCATATAATTTTAGTTGTATAAATTGCTGATTGATGATAGAGAAGATTTAATAGAGTGGATTTAAAATATGAGATTCAATGATAGAAGAGCAGGTGGTACTACATATTTAGTGCCATCGTCAAAACGAATGCTTGCTCATATATTAAACTACCGTATAACAGAGAATGCATAAATTATATCCTCCCTGAAGGGGGATGGTTCAAATTAGAACTCTTGAGATTTATTTATTTTCCTAATCAGAACCTTTTGGCACACAAATCCCTGGCTTTTGAGAAAAAAATGCAATAAGCTGTACGTATCATGTGGATGGGCCTTTTCTACACAAATACCCCCAAATCGGGTCCTTCCTCTTGAAAGAGATGCAAACTAGCCAAGTCAAGTCGAACTTGTTCAAACATGATATGACTAATTTTAATCGAGTTCAAGTTCAAACTGAATATCTATGATGGCTTGTTTAGATATTAAACGAACTTGATCCTCGAGTCTGATGAATTCATGATAGATTTAGTCTAATTTTTTAAATTTAAATTTATAAATTCAAGCTAAACCATGGCCAATATGAATCTATTTGCAATATGGTTCTTTGATATGTTAGACCGAGATGACCACCAATCCACAAAAGGAGGAGTTTATCCTTATCTCCGTTGAAAGGATAAACACAGGAGACTTAGTCTCCCACGTTTCATAAAAATAGGAGGCGGTTACCATGGGAGCGGAGATGGCTAACGGAGGATGATGTCTCTATTAATAGGAGGGTTCCCTGTCCTTTAAGAATACATGCAACAAGTGTGAGAAACAGAGAGATTACCCTTGAAGATCTCTTTGGTTAGCCATCGGAGCTCCCCCAATCCTTCTCCGTTTTTCTCCTACATTGGTATCAGAGCGAGTTCACCCTCCGCTGCACGCCGGCTGCCGCACCCCTGCCGATACTTGCCGCTACTGCTGCACGCTGCGGCCGCGAACCAGACGCACCCGCCGTTGCCGCGCTCGCCGCTGCAGCACCCGGCTCGCCGCTCCCGCACACGTCGCTGCACACCGTGCCCGCCGCTGCCGCACTCTCCGTTGCCGCACCCCGGCTCGCCACTGCCGCACCCTAGCTCGCCACTGCGCACCACGCCGCTTAGCACCTCGGCGCTGCCGCAGCTGCTGCCTACTGCTGCCGCGAACCGCCGCCATCCGCGGCCGTCCTCCCCGCGCACCGCTGCTCGCCGCTGCCCGCCGCCGCCATCAGCAGCCGGCCTCCCCGCCGCTGCCGCTGCTCGCCACCCTCTGCTGCCCGCAGCTGCCGCACACCGTCGAGCACCAAGGAGACCTCCCCAAGCCACCTCACGATCCAGGTTCTGGCACAATCTTTCTTTTATATTGAGAGAATAAGCTTATTGGATTAGTAATATATAATTGAAAACGTAACTGTAGACACGCTAATTTTGACGTCATTTTGAGTAAATTTCATATCATATAATAATGCCTCAGAATGGTCTGATAATTAATCATTAATTAATTTTTATTAATATTTTTGAGTGTCGGGTCAAACAGACATGTTTAAGTTAATCAATTGAATTGATTTTAACTCAAATTTCAGTTAAAATATGAAGAATCCTAAAAGGCGTCGACCCATGTGGACGCTATTTAGACTTTATTCGTATTTTACCGTTTAAATTTGAATTTTAATTGATTTATTAACTAAAAGGCGTCTGTGAAGGTCGACGCGTTTTAGGTTTCCTAAGCTGATTTAACTTCTCTTCCGGATGTTTATCCTTATCTTAATTAGAGTAAAAGACGTCTACACACGTGGACGCGTTTTAGCTAATAAAGATAAAGATAAGTTTTCCCGGATATTTATCCTTATCTTAATTTAATCTGAAAGGCGTCAGCCATGGTGGACGCGTTTTAGATAATTACAGATAAAGATGAATTAATCAGTAATTATCTGTCGATTAAGGTAGATAAATCCGAGATTTTTCTATGTTAATCGCGAACGCAGAAAATGCCTATAAATACCTTGCATCTCAAGGAGTTAAAAAAA
Organism: Zantedeschia hybrid cultivar; assembly: GCA_030544215.1. Lineage (NCBI taxonomy): Eukaryota > Viridiplantae > Streptophyta > Magnoliopsida > Alismatales > Araceae > Zantedeschia > Zantedeschia hybrid cultivar. The sequence goes on from JARZZO010000013.1 coordinate 37,575,175, forward strand.
AAGGAGAGAGAGAATTATTGAGCCACAGCGTTATAGCAATTTGGAGATCGAAGCAACCACACCGGAGCGCTGTCACCAGAAGTCGGCATCCTTCTTCAAGATCTTCATTCTTCAAAGCTTCAACCAACTGGACTGGGCATAAGTTTTTCATATCTGAATTTCATTTTCATTTATTAGTTTCATTCTCTCATACTCACTTCATGCAACACACACCACATCATTAATTTTCCAAAACCCATATGTTCTAAAGGGGTTTCAAAGTCATTTAAAACAAGTGAGTTGCTGTTTAAATATGTTTCCAATCATGGTTAACTTTGATATTTCTATTTAGATCCTCATCACTGTTTCTTCTTTATTTTTCTGTCTCTCTGTCTGCTGCATTCAACAACAACAACAAGAAATCAACAAGAGGGAAATCAAACACGAAGCCAGGAGAACTTCTGGACGATCCTCAACATTCAACAGCAAGAACAAAAGAACAAGAAGAGGCTCTCTTTCTTCAGCCGGCTGAAAGAGGGGAACCAAGGATTCAATCTTCCGCGTTTAAACAGGTAAGCGATCAAACCTCTTTTTGAAGCTTTTAGTTGTATTTTTTTTAATAGGTTAATTTACCCTAAACAACATAGTTTATCACATTAATCACATGAGCAAATTTTCAGCACCTACAGCTCTTTTGGCGATCACGGTGGGACTTGGTCTCGCCGTCTTTTAATTTCTTTTGTTCTTGCTATTATCATACCGGGCACCCACGGTGCACCACTTGTGTCTTTCGACACGTCCTCACCAATTGGTGAGTGTTTAGTTTGTTTAATTTCCCTCGTGCACCACGTGCACATCCCAGTGGCAAGATCTTGCCTCCCCTTGATTAGTTAAAAAGCTGTTTTTGGTGATAAAATGCTGTGTGATTGTGTGATTTCTTAGTTGTTTGGATAGTAAACCATCTTGTTTAAAATCTGAAACTAAAAATCTTTGCATGAGTCGATTATTTATTGCATTTTTCCCTGTTTAAGGAGGACTCGACCCAGAAAATCCTTCTGGAAATCTGTTTCTGCGAACTAAAAAGCGTCCATTAATAGCGACGCGTTTCAAAACCGCGTCAGCGCTCCTAGACGCCTTTTAGCTTCCAGATTCTCTCTGTCGTTTACATCTGTTTCTGTGAAATAATTAACTTCTGTGTTGAATAGCGTCTACCATCATCGACGCGATTCAGACAGTTTTTAGTTATTTTCCAGGTTCTCTCTGCTGTTTGCATCTGTTCTCTGCGAAAGAATTAAGTTCTGTTATGAATAGCGTCGACTATAATCGACGCGATTCAGACAGTTTCTTAATTATTTTTCAGTTTCCAGATTTCTGTGTTGAGTGCTAGCTACCCATTACTCTATTAAGCATTAGAGACCATCCAGGTCGCAGGGCATATGCATTGAGGCTAAAACCCTCCTTTTCTTAGGAACACATTACTCGACGTTAGCAACTCTCTCTGATTGGGTTGGTCCCTTGATCAGACTAGAGAAGTTGACGTTGAGACCTCCATAAGTCCCCAAAATCAAGGTATTCCTCCTTGATCATCGGGCTGGTTGTACCAATTGAACTCCCGGCTAGATTCTGAAAGCGTTGTGAGAGAAAAACCTTAGAAAATAACGGTGGAAATCAAACTGAAACTAGGATCCTTCCCTGAGCGAAATTGTGGTTTAATCCAATTCAAATAACTCAACAAGGAATCCTGAAATCACGTTAAGCATCCACTTGTTTGATTAATCTCTGCACAACTTGTTTGATTAATTTTTTTTGAAAAGAGAATCTAATATAATGTTGCTGCGATCAGGCAGAGATTTGAGTATGGCCCAAGACGCCATTATCAACTACGAGGGAGATGCTAATGCCCCTCGCAATTCTGATTTCAACTACGAGAACGGGAGAGATGCTGATGCCTCTCGTAATTCTGTCCCCATTCCAGTTCGACATGACGGGAATGTCCGAACTCCTCTTTTTAATCCGCACGATCAATATCATGATCTTCCTCCGCATGAATATGCGATTCCCAATCCTGACTTTGAGAGGGACATGAATCAGCATGATCCATCATCCTCCGATCCTACGGATCTTGTCAATGCTCTGGGAGTTCTTGCCTCCCGACTGGACCCTCAGCAGTTCGAGGCGATCCAGTCCATCTTGAAGGGGAAGGCCCCCATGCAGCCTGCTGAGCCGAACCCTGTGGTTCCCCCCGTTGTTCCTCAACAACCTTTTCCTCCTCCTCCTTTTATCCATCAGGCCATGGAAGGCCTTCATCTTACCTCTCGGCCAACTGGGCCACAACTTTCTTCATCCAGGCCACCGGCTAGACCGCAGACGCCCATTTACCAAAATGCCCTCGGGCATGGCGGAAGCTCTGCCGGACCTCATCCTTATTACCCTCCTTGTCCAACGTACTCTAGGCAGCAGGCCTATCAAGTACTTCCTCCTCCTCCTCCTCCCCAGGCAGATCTAACCACGCAGACGTTGCTGGCCAAGATGGAGCGCATGGATGAACAGTTCAACAATCTTCAGAAAATGATGGGGGTTAAAGCTATGCCAGAAATTAATTTACCGAGCCTGCCAGTGTTTCATCTGCCACCCTCTGAAATGCCAGTGTATCGAAAGTATAACGGTACTGGTAACCCCTTCACGCACCTGAAGGAGTTCATGTACGAATCCTCTTTCTGGCAGAATGATAAGAGGTCATTAGCTTTCTTGTTCAGGAGATCCCTAGAGGGACCAGCCCTCGAGTGGTTCTTTTCTCTGGAACCCTCAGAAGTAGAGGATTATAGTATCGTTTCACGCAAATTTATCCAACGATACCAGGACAGAGTTGCACCCTCCTTGTCTATCACGGATCTTATTGCAGAAAAGATGAAACCGGACGAGGAGTTTGTCAGTTTTGCTGACAGGTGGCGGGGCCTGGCTGAAAAAGTGAAAGATCACTTGTCCGAATCCGAACAAGTGAAAATGTTGATTTCTAACGCCACTCCCCAGTTCAAGCTAGTCCTCTCCTTGAACAACTTGACGAACATGGCCGAGCTCTATGAAAGGGCACGGTACTGCCAGAATGCTTTCAAGGACGCTACATTCTCTAGCGTCTTTGATCCTCACAGACCTAACAGGCCTCCGCCTCGGAAGCCTGCAGTGTCGAATTCTCCTAGCTCAGGTCCAACTACTGAGGGCACGCTCTCTCACGAGCAGGTCAGTACTATGAACAATAACTCGCCCCAGTTTGTGAGGAATCAGCAGTACCAGAGGCCACCACAGCCGAGCCAGCAGGGGTACAGGCAGCAGCAGAACCCCCATTACCAACAGCAGTACCAGCGGCCCCAGCAGCCGAATCATAACCCGCAACAGCAACAGCCGCAACGGCAACAGCAGTATCAGCAGCCCCCTCAACAGCAGTATCAGCAGCCACATCAGCAGCAACAGCAACAGCCACAGTACCAGCCGCGTGCACCGCCGGCGTACCACAATGTCCCTCCTCCTGGTGACTACAACCAACAAAGGAGACCTCCAGGCCCGAAAAGGGCAGAGTACCCGGCCCTCCCAGAATCCTTGGCGGATATCTTCAGCGCTTTAATGGCAGCCAATGCCTTAGTTTTGCCGAGAGAGAAGGCCGTCTGGCCTCAAAATGCCGATACGTCTAGGTATTGCTACTTCCACAGACAACCTGGGCATACCATTGACACCTGCTTCCAATTCAGAGATTATATCCATGATCTCAACGAGCAGGGCGGCATAGACTGGGAGGAAATGAAGAAGTACATAACAGCCCTGAAGGCGAGGAGACCGCAGCAGCAGCAGCAGCAAGCAAGACCACCGGCACAAGCAGCAGCACCACCCAATATGGGAATAGTGCAGAATCCACTCCCGGAGCATCAGAACCAAAACCAGGTTGCTCCCATCTTGACGAACAGCCAGTCTGAGGCTGGTCGTGGGCAGCAGTGGAGAGTAGAGGACTCTTCCTCTCTTTGTTCAACGGGTCACGTTCAAAGTACCGCAGAGCGACCACCACGCCGCACCATCCACATACCAAGGCCACAACCCATTACCGTTACCCCCATACCCACACCTACATATCACTCGCCCACGCCCAATAACCCATTACCGCTACCCACCTTCCTAAGACCCATTACGCCCCGCACTACTACACCTCCATCATATAACCCCCCGCAAACCAATAACGCACCCCTCCTACCATCTAAGCCATTATTACGCATACCATTCCCCACTTCACTCGCTACCACTACCGCCTATCCAGATATGCCTTTACCGTCTAGACCACTATTACGCGTACCATTCCCCACTTCGCCAACCACTTACCCATCCACTATTCAACCCTCTAGGCCTTTAATCCACACCGCGCCATCACCACCTAGCCCTACGCCATCACCTACATACCAACCTTCTACGCCATCCGCACCATCCAACTCTGCGGTACTTAAGGTGTCACCCGGATCCTCCACGGTTGAGGAACACGCGCTCCGGAGTGGAAGGATTTTCAACAAGGTCTTTCCTCAGTCCACAGTCAGAGACGGCCCATCACAGCCGACTGAGGAAGCCCACAATGAAGAGAGTGCACCAGGCACTCAATATGACCTGTTGAAACACCTGGATCGGACACCGGCACGGATTACTATACTAGAATTAATCAAAAGATCTAAGAGTCACCAAGAAGCTTTAATGGAATATCTGCAGAAGGTGATGGTCAATGAAGACGTGCCGGTAGAGAAGATTGCAGCATTACTAGTTCCTCAGGGGGATCAGCCCTCTATAACATTTCATACATCGGAACTAGCACCGCCGGCAGCCAGAAGCATGGCTCTGAGTATCACGGTCAACATCTGTAAGAAGGCCGTTGATGCATGCCTGGTCGACACAGGGGCTTCGATCAATGTTCTACCTCCGAAGACCCTGGAGTTATGCGGTGTGCCCAAAGAGAAATGGCTGCCCAGCCCCATCTCAGTAACAGCATATGACAATTCTACCCGTTCCCCTCTAGGAATGGTTTATTTAAAGGTGGAGCTGGGCCCTGTAAGTCATGCAGAGGTCGAATTTTACATCTTGGAAATCGACCCTTCCATAAATGCCATTTTAGGTCGTCCTTATATTAAAACTCTCGAGGCGATTCCTTCTACGAATCATCAATGCCTCAAATTTCCTTTCAAAGGACGAATAATTAAAGTAACGAGCATGCCGATCATTGCTGCTGCTCACTCATTGAACATCAAATCTGCTGTTTTACCTGGCCGACAACCTTTTCTGTCGGTATTACAGGTCTACCGTCCAGTGGCTGATCCTCTGAAAGCCGCTACTATCTCTCCATATCCATTAGATGCTATCAAGAGGGGGAAGTGCATGAGTACCCCAGGATGGAAGATCATGATGAAGAACGGCTACAAGCCTGGGAAAGGTCTGGGCACGCAGTTGCAAGGCAGGACCACTCCTGTCAGAAATCATCGAGCAGCACCTGGAAGCGGTCTGGGCTATAGGCCAATAAAACTGAAGCAAGATCTGGTTCAGAAAGCAGAGATCGAACAAGGCCCGAAAATCTGGGAGGCAATGTCTACGCCACTTAAAGAAGGCCGAGATCCCTTAACATGGACCTTGTGTACGCACTTTGTGAAAGGGCCCATACTCAGCTATGATAATACGGTAGTCATTACTTCCTGTTTTGACTTCCATGATATTTATGGGAGGGATTTGGCCAGACATTGCTCTGAACTGCTTACGTACCAATCCTTGGAGGCTCTGCGGCCTATGAAAAGGAGGAAATTTGATGATCCTGAATGTGAATGGTACAGGTGGTTCGATCTGAGGGACTTGTATATTGCACTGAGCAGACTATTTCTGGATCCTGCAGAACCTAAGTGGCCGCCGCAGATTGATGAACTAATTGAAAGCCCTGGTGCTATATTTGACAAGCGGATGCTGCTATCTGAAGAGACTGACGAAGGGGAACCAGATGACCCATATCAAGCTGGTTACACAACAGATCTGCTCTGGAGGGGGACATATCCTTCACATGTCTTCATGCTCCATACTTTATTTCGTACACTACTCTTAACCCCGACTTGGTCGCGGGTCATAATTGAAGATATTCCACGGGCTCCGCCCGTCATGATTACTCTGTCCCCTCGGGACATTATACCACAACCTCCTCTCGATCTAGAGAGGTTGTATAATCTGATCTGGGACATATTACTATATGATCCCCCTAATCCTCTGGCCTTGGTGCCTCTTCCTCCGTCTGATTCTCCTTCCATTTGCATTCATTCTTGCTTTATGTTTAATTCTTTCATTTTCCAAAAAAAAAAAACGCCAATTTGGCAACAAATTCTTCCCAAATCCTCATTGAGGAAACATCTTACTTGTCCGATTGCACCCCTCCGCGCGGGTCCTTCGGTCAAGATTCTCTTCTAGATTTACTCTGTCCCTCCCCTCGGGAGGATTCTCTTGTATTTCCACTTGTATCCCAGGATTTTCATCCTGCTTCGTCTTCGTTAGGCTATGATAGTGAGTTTAGTGAAGTTAGGCAGTCTAGTCAGGTTAGGAAGTCTAGGAAGCCTAAGGGTAGGCAAATTCCAGATAGATACCTCCAGGACTTAGCTGATAAGTGCTCTTCTTGTTCTTTAATCCCTCAGTTTTTAGAAAATCCGATTCAGATGCCAGAAGATTGTATGGACGATGAGTTAGTCAATGATGGGTACGGGGTATATGAATTAGTACATGAAAAGGACCCCATTATTGAAGAAGAAGATGACGAGGACGCGGCTGAGGCATATGCTAGTGGAGTGAAGAGATTTGATGAACCCTCAGCTGCCGTAGAAGAGCCTACCAAAGAAATTAATTTAGGGACTGAAGACGAACCTAAGGTTGTCCTCGTCAGTAAAAATCTTTCTACAGAGGATGAGAAGGCAATGGTACAAGTACTTAAGGACTATAAGGACACTTTCGCCTGGAGTTATGAGGATATGCCGGGGTTAGACTCGTCTTTGGTTGAACACAGATTGACATTAAAAGACGGAGTTAGCCCGGTCAAGCAGAAATTAAGGCGATTCCACCCACAAATGGCTTTAAAGATGAAGGAAGAGGTCGATAAGTTACATAAAGCTAAATTTATTAGAGTTGTCCTCTATCCACAATGGGTGGCCAACATAGTCCCGGTTATGAAGAAGGACGGGAAGGTCAGAATTTGCATTGACTTCCGTGATTTGAACCGGGCGTGTCCTAAAGATGATTTTCCATTGCCTCATATTGATGTACTCATCGATAATACCGCTGGCTATGAGACATTATCATTTATGGATGGATTTTCTGGATATAATCAGATTAAGCTGGCAGAAGAAGATCAAGAGAAAACATCATTCACTACACCTTGGGGAACATACTGTTATGTTGTCATGCCATTTGGGTTAAAGAATGCTGGAGCCACTTATCAAAGGGCCATGATGGCAATATTTCATGACATGATGCATATAGACTTGGAAGTGTATGTGGATGACTTATTGGTTAAATCAAAAACAAAGGCTGAGCATGCTAAAGTTTTGGCAAGGGTATTAGAAAGATCGAGAGAATATCAGTTAAAGATGAACCCCAAGAAATGTGTATTCGGGGTATCTTCAGGAAAATTGCTTGGATTCATTGTCAGTAAACGGGGAATTGAGATCGATCCTAACAAGGCGAAGGCTATTAGAGAAATGCCACCTCCTAAAAACTTGAAAGAATTGAGAGGATTAATCGGAAGGTTGCAATTTATTCGCCGTTTTGTCTCCCAGCACTCACAAAGGTGTAAGCCGTTTTACGAGCTTACCAAGCCGGGAGTCAAATTTGATTGGGACGATAAGTGTCAGGAGGCATTCGATGGATTAAAGAATTATTTAGCAAGTCCTCCTGTTTTGAGACCACCATCTCCAGGCAGATCATTGATACTTTACATTTCAGTCCTGGATGATGCTGTGGGGGCTGTCTTAGCACAAGAAGATGAAGAAGGAAAAGAGAGGGCAGCCTACTATCTCTCTAAACTTCTCAATCCCGCTGAACAGAGATATACGGCGATGGAGAAAACATGTGCAGCATTGGTTTGGGTTGTGCAGAAATTGAAACATTATTTTCTAGCCCATGAAGTCCATCTCATCGCTAGGATGAATCCGATCAAATTCCTCCTGGAGAAATCTGTTCTTACTGATAGGTTAGCGCGATGGCAAAGCTTTCTATCTCAATTCGATATCATCTACATTCAGCAGAAAGCGATCAAGGGCTATGCCATAGCAGAACATCTCGCTCATCATCCCCTTCCTAGATTTGATCCAGTTCGATCAGAGTTTCCGGATGAGGAACTGATGTCCATAAATCAAATCAGAGATGATATGTGGACTCTGCATTTTGACGGAGCTCTGAATTCTCATGGAAAAGGGATCGGTATTGTTCTGTTATCACCTGAAGGTGTCACCATTCCACAAGCCTTTCAGCTTGATTTTCCAGTTACGAACAATATAGCTGAATACGAGGCACTCCTTGCTGGCCTCGAGGCTGCTCATTTCCATGGTGCCACCAAACTCAGAATCGTAGGTGATAGCCAACTAATTCTTCGCCAAGTACTGACCAAGTATCGAACTCTCGATCCCAAGCTCAAGCCTTATCAAGAACTGACTTCTGCTTACTCAAAGCTTTTCACGAAATTGATCTTTGTCCATGTCCCTAGGAATCAAAACATCTTAGCTGACGCTCTAGCTTCACTTGCATCTTCTCTTGATTTTCCAATCAGCAAACAATCTGAATCAATTATAGTTCATAGGCGTCTTTCACCCGCCGTGAAAGATCCTTCATTTCTTAGAACTAAGGAGAAATTGCTAAAGAAAGTCAGAGACGGAGATATCATTGAAAAGAGAGAAATCATGTTGATAGAGCTGTTAGAAGAGATGGATGTTGAACAGAAGCCATGGTATTATGAAATTGCAAAATATTGTGAAGATCAATCGTATCCTGAGGAAGCTACAACTGAGGAGAAGAGAGCTATCAGGAGAGTTGCTCAACGATACACCCTAGTTGGGGGAGCATTATACAAGAGAGGTTTTGATGGAGTTCTTCTGAGATGTCTAGACGAAGATGAGCTTTGGAAGGTTATGGAAGGAGCTCATAGTGGAGTTTGTGGTGGTCATGTCAATGGACAGATGTTAGCAAAGAAGATCCTTAGACAAGGATTTTATTGGCCAACCATGGAAGAAGACTGTGTAGGATATGTTCGTAGGTGTGCTAAGTGTCAACTTCACGCCGATAAAATTCATTCTCCTGCATCTTCACTCCATCCTGTTTCTTCCCCATGGCCTTTCTCCATGTGGGCTTTCGACATTATTGGACCTCTTGGTAATCCAGATTCCGGCATCAAGCAAAAATCTTTCATTCTCACGGCAACGGAATACTTCACCAAGTGGGCAGAAGCTGAAGCGTACATGGAGATCAAAGCATCAACCGTCTGCAAATTCATCATGAAGAACATCATCACTCGATTTGGAATTCCAAGCACCATCGTCACTGACAATGGACCGCAGTTCGTGTCACAAGAATTGAAAGACCTTTGTAACAGGTATAAAATTGCATTGCATCATTCGTCTCCTTATTATCCGCAAGGCAATGGCCAAGCAGAGGCAACAAATAAGACTTTGATAAAAATCATCAAAAAGACGTGTAAATCTAATAAATTCACAGATTGGCCAGAAAAATTGGTTGAGGCTCTATGGGCCTACCGAACTTCAATCCGCACACCCACTGGGCAAACTCCTTATTCCTTAACATTTGGAATGGAGGCGGTAGTTCCATATGAGATCCTCATACCGTCATTAAGAGTACAATTGAATAAGGAATTTTCCATTGATGAACATCGTTCAGCACTCCTTGCTCAATTGGAACTCTTAGACGAGAAAAGATGGTCAGTTGCTAATCATGCAAAAGTTTATCAAAATAGATTAGCACGTTTTTATCAAAAGAAAGTCATTGAACGTAAGTTCAAAGTCGGTGAAATGGTTGTCAAAAGAATTTTTATAAAACCTGGTGGTCCGCGTTCTAAGCTCCAACCCAACTGGGAAGGACCTTATGTTGTATCGCATGCTTTTCCTGGTAATGCTTATCGTCTTGTTAATGCAGAAGGAGAAGAGCTAAAACATCCTTGGAATGGTTTACATCTTAAGAAATACTATCCTTAGGTTAAAGAGTCGATCAGTATGGTACAAAGACCAGTGGAATCAGAAAGTTTATAAACTCAAATTTCCTTATCAGTCTGAATAACTTAATTTCAAGCCATTACTGCACACACTGATACGTTTTGATTCGTGAGTAACAAGAGATGACAAGTCCTAAAGAATATCGAAAACTTGACCGAAAGTGTAAAGTACAAATCATTCTTTTTGAAGCAAAATTCTGTTTTAAATTCGGCCCATGATGTCGGAACGAGGCTTAGAATAGACTACCAAGAATACCCGCTGTCTTAGTAGGAGGCCGTCATAAAAAAATGGGGGAGATCCGTCCCGAAAGCAAAAAAAAAAAAAAAAAAAAAAAAAAAAAAAAAAAAAAAAAGCAAAAGGCAAAAGCCAAATGTCAAATCGAAAGGCCATTACATTACAAACGTTACATGAAGGCCATGAAATGAAATAAAAGGGAACGCAAGGTCGATAAATACCCCGGAAAGAAAATGACCGAACCCCAACGGATACTAGGGTAGGAAAGGGACATCTTTTTAAGTCTCCGGAACCTTCTCATGGGCTTTCTAAACTTATTCATCTTTTCTTTCTAAAGAAATGTACTCCAAACTTAAGGAATGGTTTAGATTGACTAAGGGTTGAATCATCAAATGGAATCACGAATGGAAACACAAATTCAAACACGATGGGTTTAAGTTAAGTTGTTAAAGAACAATTTGGAAATTAAGTTAATAAATTAATATGATCTTTTGATCTAAGTACCATGCTGATCTTTTAGTCAAAAAACAAAAAAATTACATAAGTCAAAAACCCAAAAAATATACATATGTCAAAAAAAAATATACATATGTCAAAATTCAAAAAAAAAAAAAAAAAAAGTATATATTTCAAAACCCCAAACAAAAATGAATACTTCAAAACAACAAAAATATTCTGCTTGTTGCATTTAGTGTGTTTCATCCCTTTTATTTTCAGCGAGCATCTGTTTGCTTGTATGTTGCATTTTTACTTAAGTTTGATTATTCTCATTACCTTTGTTAATAAAGGCTATGCCCCTTGACCCTTCTATCAAGGATAGGATCAAGTAGTCGGTTACTTAACCAGGCAAGGGGCTAAGCCTAAACAGATACTTAACATGTTTGTTCAAGTTGTATACAGGACACAAGGCATTGATAGAGTTGGAATCCGAATAGAGAACAGCCAGAAACCTGTTTCTAAAATAAAGCTGGAAATGTCAAGAAGATCCCACTGTGGGAGTCAAGAAGTCTTGACCGTGGCTAAAAAGACGGTTATTTCTACCCCTGTATTATTTCATGTAATTTATTGTGCATTCGCATTACTATATGATAAATATTTATTAGATTTTATCAAGGACCTTGTGTTTTTGATGAAACTGGAATTTGAGTTCCCCTACAACAAAAACAGTGATAATTCCAGAGGATTCTTAATCACACGGATAGGCCGTTTGATTGTTAATTAGTGAGGACGATGGTTCCACTTTTGTGAAACAGTGCGTGGATAAACGAGCTTCGGCTTAGCACTGGATTACAAGAATTGGTATCTTGACTCATTAATGACAGTTTAACAATATTATCCTTGATTAATTTATATTTTATTTAACTTTATATTTTTCTTTTAGCCCAGCATGCATCATGTAGGACTTTGAAATCATTGTGATAAGGATTAATTATTGATTAAGTTTCAGACCATTAAATCAAACAATTTCAACATGATATGAAATATTCTATTCTGAATTGAATATCTTGATTATCTTTGAAGTTCGCTTGAAGATATCCTTGGAATTCTATCATTGATTGGATTCTTTATCCAATATTTCTTGTTTTCTTTTTAAGATCCATCATGGCTGCAGCACGTCCACATTGGCTGGTAAACGCTCCCCATGATGAAACCTACAGTGTCTACAACCTGGGGTACTTCCCACTCCGAGGAGGTTGATCGACCTTATTTTATTTCCTTGTTTACCTCATCCAGACAGGATTAATTCTATTGATTTCATTGAGCTATCTTCATTGATAATTTTGAGAAAAATTCCAATCATGTGATGTTAAGAGCGTGTCTCATCACACCTTGGCATCACCTTTTCAGTACATTCCATTTCATTTCACTCCCTTGTAAAGACGATGCCAAGGTGAGGCAGCTGTAGACACGCTAATTTTGACGTCATTTTGAGTAAATTTCATATCATATAATAATGCCTCAGAATGGTCTGATAATTAATCATTAATTAATTTTTATTAATATTTTTGAGTGTCGGGTCAAACAGACATGTTTAAGTTAATCAATTGAATTGATTTTAACTCAAATTTCAGTTAAAATATGAAGAATCCTAAAAGGCGTCGACCCATGTGGACGCTATTTAGACTTTATTCGTATTTTACCGTTTAAATTTGAATTTTAATTGATTTATTAACTAAAAGGCGTCTGTGAAGGTCGACGCGTTTTAGGTTTCCTAAGCTGATTTAACTTCTCTTCCGGATGTTTATCCTTATCTTAATTAGAGTAAAAGACGTCTACACACGTGGACGCGTTTTAGCTAATAAAGATAAAGATAAGTTTTCCCGGATATTTATCCTTATCTTAATTTAATCTGAAAGGCGTCAGCCATGGTGGACGCGTTTTAGATAATTACAGATAAAGATGAATTAATCAGTAATTATCTGTCGATTAAGGTAGATAAATCCGAGATTTTTCTATGTTAATCGCGAACGCAGAAAATGCCTATAAATACCTTGCATCTCAAGGAGTTAAAAAAAAAGGAGAGAGAGAATTATTGAGCCACAGCGTTATAGCAATTTGGAGATCGAAGCAACCACACCGGAGCGCTGTCACCAGAAGTCGGCATCCTTCTTCAAGATCTTCATTCTTCAAAGCTTCAACCAACTGGACTGGGCATAAGTTTTTCATATCTGAATTTCATTTTCATTTATTAGTTTCATTCTCTCATACTCACTTCATGCAACACACACCACATCATTAATTTTCCAAAACCCATCTGTTCTAAAGGGGTTTCAAAGTCATTTAAAACAAGTGAGTTGCTGTTTAAATATGTTTCCAATCATGGTTAACTTTGATATTTCTATTTAGATCCTCATCACTGTTTCTTCTTTATTTTTCTGTCTCTCTGTCTGCTGCATTCAACAACAACAACAAGAAATCAACAAGAGGGAAATCAAACACGAAGCCAGGAGAACTTCTGGACGATCCTCAACATTCAACAGCAAGAACAAAAGAACAAGAAGAGGCTCTCTTTCTTCAGCCGGCTGAAGGAGGGGAACCAAGGATTCAATCTTCCGCGTTTAAACAGGTAAGCGATCAAACCTCTTTTTGAAGCTTTTTAGTTAAAAGTTTCTGGCGATCACAGTACATTAGTTGCATTTTTTTTAATAGGTTAATTTACCCTAAACAACATAGTTTATCACATTAATCACATGAGCAAATTTTCAGCACCTACAGTAACATTCAATTTTTTTTCACCTGCAATACGTATGAAATGATCTGTCCTGTCAGAAGTTTTTAAAAAGAAAAGAAGAGAAGTAATAAATAGACTTGTCAGATCTGTCAACTTTTAATATTTTAATTTTTCTCTTCACATCTTGCATTCCAGTACATCTGTTAACACGTTTTGCTCCTGTCCAACTCCCTAGAACCTGCATTATTTAAATCATATACCAAGTTGAGATAGCACAGCACCCAACACACATGCTGTTGTTTAATACCTCTGTGCACCATTCCTCACGCATGCCTGACCCTGTCATCACAAGTGCATCTTCTTTTATTAATATCAAATCTCACAAACACTACGTCTGTTGGGTTCTTGGTTTGCATAGCTAACATATAATATTTTCTTTCAAAAAGTCATTTTGTCCTTCTCTGTCATAGCTATACAGATCATAGACCCATGTGTACTTTAATTTAATGCCTCTTGCATGCTAATATAGCTGCGCAAATTAGACTCGTTATTTTTAATTCTTACATATACTAATATTTAATTGATATAATTCAAATCTGTTATCATTGCATAAGGAAAACCTCTTTAAATATCTGTGTTTGTCATAACTTGCATGATTGTTATAACTAATCTTTTCACATTAAGTTGTTATTAATTTATTGCCTGATAAATCCATAAGATTTTAAACATAAATTTATTTACTTGATATTTAATTATTATTTAATTGACATTTTTTTATTGTTGTCATTTTAAATATCATTTTTGTTTAGGAAATTTAAATTATATTTTGATTATTGATTAATAAATTTCAAATTAAAAAATTATTGATTAAATATTATTTGCATAAAATAGTTACTTAGAAATTTATCTTGTTAAGTTGTTTTATCAAATCATACAAAATGATGCACTCTTTAGTGTTATTTATGTTACAAATCATAATTGTAAAATTATGTATATTGAGCTTTAGCCTTATCCTACTTAAAATGGCTAGTAAACTCATTGTTTCTGAACTGGCTAAATTAAACAAGTTGAATGGTACAAATTATGACATGTGGCATAGGAAAATTAGATATAGTCTTATTCATGACAATATTGAACATGTACTTAATAGTACTGTTCCAGAATTAATTGATAACCCCGGAGAGGGAGATATCAGGAAAAGAGAGCAGTGGTTGTCAGAGGACAATAAGGCTAAAAGCCTAATGCTCATGTTCATGGAAGACAATCTCATAAAAATTTTCGAAACTTATGAGACTGCTCAAAAATTATGGGACGCTATCAAGGAAAAATATGACACCACTTCTGAGGTGAATACTCAGCTCTTATTACATCGGTATAACACTTGCCGTATGCAAGAGGGTGATAGTGTTATATAACATGTAAATAAAATAATTGTTATGGCTAAAGATTTTTTTATTACTGGAACAGAGGTTCCAAAAAGAATGCAGGTGGCAACTATTTTGAATAGTCTGCCATCTTCATTAGATATGGTTGCCACAACCCTAAGGATGAGTGGTACCATTCTTCGTGTCACTGATTTACCAGTTAGACTAACAGTTGAGCAGGATATCATGGCCAGTAGGAAAGGTCAAGAACTGAATTTGTAGGAAGTGAATGCTATTCACCAGAAGTCTTTATCAGGATATCACAAAAGTCAGAATCACTCTATTGGACCGAATAGGCCACAGTTCAAAGGAAAATCACACTATAAAAGCAAAAAGATTCCCCGTAGTGCTTGCTATACATGTGGCAAATTTAGTCATTATAAGATCAACTGTCTTGAAAAGTACATAAACAAGGGTAAACACCCAGAAAAATGGGGAACCAACAAAAGAGAATTCGTCGGTTTGACGGAATGCTGTGATTATCAACACCAACGATTGGTGGGTGGATTCTGACGCAACTTGTCACGTGGCAAAGAAGAAGAAAGGGCTGGTAAAATTCAAGCAGCTGCAACCTAGAGAGCAGAGAATGTACATGGGAAACAACACTTATCTGAACGTAGAAGGTGTTAGATCATATCGTTTAGATCTTGGGGATAGCATCATGGTCCTCAAAGATGTCTGTTATGCGCCGAGTATTAGGCGCAATCTATTGTTTGTAACTGCTCTCATGAAAAATGGTCTGGAAGTCCGATTCTACAATAAAAGGATGTCCATAGGAAAGAACAAAAAGGTCTTTGCCATGGAAAAACTTGTTCCCGAATATGGTTTATTTTGTATTCCTGTTGTAGACACAGAAGTGAATAATATTAATGATGCTATTATGAATTATTTCTTATGTCATCTGTATGAATGTGATCTATGACATTTTAGATTAGGACATCCTAGAAAATCTAAAATAGAACAAATGATAAGATTGAACCTACTGCCATTAACTAAAATAGAATTGTCACCATGTGAACATTCTTTAGTCGGTAAAATGACTAAGAAACTTTTCGCAGTAGGACATAGATCACAAGGATTACTAGAGTTGATCCACTCAGATATATGTGAACCGTTAAATATAAAAACATATGATATAAAGGAATATTTCATAACGTTCATAGATGACTATTCCAGATATGCCTATATATATCTTATTTCTGCTAAATCAGAAGCTTTTAATTGTTTTTAGAGATATATAGCAAAAGTAGAAAGGCAACTAGGTAAAAACATTAAGGTGTTAAGAACAGATAGAAGTGGGGAATACAACTCAAAGGAATTTGAGTCATATTGCCAAGAGCATGGAATAAAGAGGCATGTAACTATGCCTTATACAGCACAACAGAATGGTGTGGCAAAAAGAAAGAATAGAACACTTATGAATGTTGTTAGATACATGTTATCGCATTCAGGACTCCCTAAGAATTTTTGGGGAGAGGCATTGCTCACGGCAAATTATATATTGAATAGAACTCCCACTAAATCTATCGAAAGTACACCTTATGAACTGTGGAATGGGAGGAAATCAGAATTAAGTCATCTTAAGAAATGGGGGTCAGTAGTCCATGTTCTCATTCCAAATCAACTAAGAGACAAGTTAAACTTCAGAACATTGAAGTGTCGATTAATAGGCTATTGTGACAAATCATCGGGATATAGATTCTTCGATAAGGAAAAAAGAATAATTGAATATAGGGATGCTACATTTCTAGAAAATGTAGAGAAAGAGGAATCTCATCATGAAAAAGAACATCTAACTATAATAGATGATGACTATTACAATGATTTACCTATAAATGATCCAGAAATCGAAGAAGAACTTCTACCAAATGTGGAAGATGAACAAATGCCTTTGAATGAAACGCAAGAAAATCAACCTGCAATTGGCAATAAAAGACTTAGAACTCTACCAGCATGGATGGATGATTATCACTTGTACTTATGTGAGCCTTCATGTCTAACAGTAGACATAAATGAGGATAATAATATAGATCCCATAAATCTGAATGATGTAATGAAATCTCAAGAATCTGATCTATGGGGAAAAGCCATGAAAGAATAAATTGATTCCATAAAAAAGAACAATGTATGGGAACTATGTGAATTACCCAAAAAATAGGAAGGCTATAGGTTGCAAGTAGGTATTTAAGAAAAAGATCCGTGTAGATGGATCTATTGATAAGTATAAATCCCGATTAGTTGCCAATAGATTTACTCAGATGTCAGGTATAGATTTTAAAGAAACGTATTCCCCTGTGACTAAATTTGCATCTATAAGGATGATCTTAGCAATTGTTGCGCATCTTGACTTACAACTTTTTCAAATGAATGTCAAGACTGCATTCCTTAACGGAGAGTTAGAGAAAAATATATACATGAAACAACCTGAAGGTTTTCAGGTAGAAGGTCAGGAGAATAAAGTATGTAAACTTAAGAAAGCTTTGTACGGCTTGAAACAATCTTCTAGACAATGGTATCTTAAATTTCATAATGTTGTTATTCAACTTAGATTTATTCCAAATCAATTGAACAATTGTGTATATGTCATAAAGAGTGGGAACATGTTTATTATATTATCTTTATATGTAGATGATATTTTGCTCACCGGAAATGACATAGGAATGTTGAATAGAGTTAAGTCTGAACTCAATAAGAAATTTGAGATGAAGGACATGGGTGAGACATCTTATGTTCTCGGAATCCAAATCCTGAGGGATAGAAAGTCTAGAATGTTGAGTATAAATCAAGATAAGTATTTACATTCAATACTTAGAAGGTTTGGAATGCAAAACTGCAATCCAGCACCAACGCCGTTAGTTCATAGAAAACGATTAAGTAAAGAGCAATGTCTTAGAGAAAGACATGATGCACTACAAGTGCCGTATGCACAAGCAGTCGGAAGCTTAATGTATGTTATGCTATGTACTAGACCTGACATAGCATACGCAGTAAGCTTAGTAAGCAGATATCAAAGTAATCATGGTCTAGCCCACTGGGAAGCTGTTAAAAGGATTATGAAGTACTTGAAATGTACTTTGCACCACAAATTAATATATCAAACAGATACACTAGAGGTGCTTGGTTATTCCGATGCAGATTTCAGAGGAGATAAAGATGACGGAAAGTCCACTTCGGGACACTTGTTCATCTTCAGTGGTGCTGCTGTTTTTTGGAGTAGTAAGAAATAAGGGTGTGTTGCAAGATACACACAGGAAGCTGAATATGTTGCATGTAGCATGGCTACTACTCATGCAGTCTGGATAAGACGATTTTTGACAGATTTAAATCTCAACTTAGTAGAAAAGTCAATTAAGATTTACTGTGATAATCAGGCGGTAATTAACTTGATTAACAGTGGAGCGAATAGCTCTAGAAGAAAACACATAGAAATTCAATATCATTATATACATGATATTATTCAAAAAGGAGAAACAAAGGTGACTTATATTCCCACCAGTGATATGATTGCAAATCCGTTGACAAAAAGTATACCGATAGAAAGTTTTGTCAAACATGTAAGTCTAATGGGACTTGGAAATATATAAGTCGAGAAATTTTCTTTACAAAATTGAAAATACATTTCACAGATAGTAAGAATGTGTTAGAACATTAATACATCTCACGGATAGTGGGAGTGTATTAAGAATTATTTGGTCTTGATGGTCAAGTGGGAGATGTTAGACCGAGATGACCACCAATCCACAAAAGGAAGAGTTTATCCTTATCTCCGTTGAAGGGATAAACACAGGAAACTTAGTCTCCCACGTTCCATAAAAATAGGAGGTGGTTACCATGGGAGCGGAGATGGCTAACGGAGGATGATGCCTTTATTAATAGGAGGGTTCCCTGCCTTTCAAGAGTACATGCAACAAGTGTGAGAAACAGAGAGATTACCCTTGTAAATTTCTTTGGTTAGCCATCGGAGCTCCCCCCAATCCTTCTCCGTTTTTCTCCTACATGATAAACTCTATAAGACATTAAATATCTTATTAACTAGTAAATATCTCATTAACTCTATTCATTTATGATAGAATAATTAAATGAGTATTTTAAAAAGATCTTAACGAGCATTTAAATGAAATCTTAATAAGTATTTAAATAAGCTCTTAACAAATACTTAAATGAGCTTGTTCTATATTCGCAGACACAATTGAGTCAAGCTTACCTATGTTCAAGCTTATCTCGTTGAATGAACCGAGCTTAAATTTTAACTTAAGTTTATTTATTTAACTTAATAAACGAGCCAAACCGAGCGATCATTGAGCCCTTTCGCGAGCTGTCCAGTGAGCCTAGCGATTCATTCGCAATGCTAGTCCAAATACTCATCTACACAAGTTGGGAGGAATCCAAGCTTTTATAGTCAATTTTGAGCTTTAATGCCATGTTGCAATGGTCAGATTGCACAGCATGAGCTCATTTTTTTTAAATTATGTTGATCGTCCAATCAAAGATTGGCTAGTACACGGATGACCTTCTTTTAAGGTAAAAAATTATATATAATACTGAACTTGTCATACTATCAAGTATCCAAGCATCACAATGCATATGGATTTCCAACGCCCATAAGCAACCGCAACCTTTTCCCCCTTAGTTTTTGACGTCAGAGAACATCTCTTTCCAACCTGTTAATGGAAGGTTAAAAAACTGTATACGAGGCATACATGTAAACTATTTCCGTTTTAAACATTTTGATCAAAAAATGGAAAGTAGATTACTGTTGAAGCGTGATGATGATAGTGATTAGCGAGATGTCTGACTTTGATTATGCAATATCTTTTGCTTATTATCCTTCCCTAGCTCCAACTCACAAAAAAATCTACCAGTAAAGGGAAAGAAGGACGCCCTCCTTAGGCACGTTCTTCTCGCAGGAGGGGAATAGATTCAAGAGTCAGAGTCTCTTTGAAAGTAGAGAACATCTCTTTCCAACCTGTTAATGGAAGGTTAAAAAATTGTATACGAGACATATGTAAACTATTTCCGTTTTAAACATTTTGATCAAAAAATGGAAAGTAGATTAGCTGTTGAAGCGTGATGATGGTAGTGATTAGCGAGATGTCTGACTTTGATTATGCAACATCTTTTGCTTATTCTCCTTCCCTAGCTCCAACTCACAAAAAAATCTTCCAGTAAAGGGAAAGAAGGACGCCCTCCTTAGGCACATTCTTCTCGCGGGAGGGGAATAGATTCAAGAGTCAGAGTCTCTTTGACCCCCTTCTCCGATTACCTGCCCCCTCCCCACAGGAGCCACCACCAACGAACAACTCCGGTTGGTTTATTAGCATTTTGTTACCACTCGAACTTGGAAGTCTTGTACAAAGGGTTTGAAAAACGCCGTCTGTGGGAATCGAACCCACGACCACATGGTTAAAAGCCATGCGCTCTACCAGCTGAGCTAAGACGGCTTGGCGAGTCTTCTTCGGAGATTACCTTTAAAGTACCCAATCCGGTGGGTGAGGAATCAACCTTGGTCTTAGATGTGAACGATAGAATAAGATTTTATTTGCTACACCACCATGTAGTGAATGCACGTACATGAAAAAGAATTTTAAATTTCTTATACATAAACTCCTAGAATTTTTTGATGTTACAAATAAGTCTTTACGATCTACTGCGAATTAGTGAAAGACCCCTAAAACTTACGAATAAGTCTCTGAGAGTGTTACAAATAAGTCCATCAAAAAACTTATTTGTAAGCTATAGGGGCATATATGTAAAAAATCCGATGGGAGGGATTGGAGAAATAGTTAAGTTGCCTCGTTTACGACTTGGAGGTCATGGGCTCGAGCCAAGGTAACAGCCTCTCTGCTTAGCAGGAATAAGGTTGCGTACATCTTCCCTTTCCTAGACCCCACATATGGTGGGAGTCTCGTGCATTTGGTTCTCCCTTAATATATAAAAGACCCAATTTTTTTAAGCTCGGGCCCTATATTTTTCATATGTTCATGTAGTTTGAACTTCAATTAGACACCTGAAAATTTCTAAAAGATCAAAACAAAGTCCCATTGAACAGCAAAACATGCTCTTAGTGAGCCGAGCCCAAGAATAATTTTTGATTTTTTAGAATTTTCTGGATATCTAATTAAATATCGATAGTCAAAAAAATTATAGATCGGACCATAGAAACATGCTAGACATATGGGCTCCAACCTTAAATTATTATTGTTAGTTTTCTTGAGTGTGCATGCAAACTGTGAGGCCCAGCAAGTAACAGTCAAAGCAAAAATCCTGGCTTTAAAAGTTGGCCCAGTCCGGCCTGGCCTGATAACTTGATGGACAGGGTGAGCGCTTTGCTAGGCCCGGCCCAGGGTCATCCCCATTAATCCTGGGACGTGCTCAACTCAATCTGAGTTTCAGCTTTTAAGTTTTAGATTGCCTATGGAGGTGTGAATGGTAAAGAAAACCCAAAATATTAAGGATACTAGCTTTGTCCGATTTAATTAGGTTGGATACAAACTTTTTCATATTAATTAGGTTAAGGAAAGGAAGTGACAATAAAAATATAATTTTACCATTGATGAATTGTTGCAACATTTTAGGACTGTTTTGTTCCAAATTTTATCGGCAACATGTCTTTTCCATTTCCCTTATGTGTGCTCACTAAACTTCTTATTTACTTTGATGATGTGAATTAATACGCTATACTTTCCTGCCCCTTGTGAGTTGGGTAAAAGTTATATGCAGATTAATTTGGTAAAAAGTTTACAATGCTATTTGTTATGCATGTTACTTTTGAGTTTTAAACAATGCTTCCAGATAACAAAAGGAAATATTTTATTAAAAGATTGGATAATTTCATATTTATGTCTCAGATTTTGATAATTCATAAAAGGGTTTTTTATATTAGTCCCCATAAACATAGTGAATTTGAAATAAATCCTTGTATCTTGCTTATTTTGATATTAGTCATTAGAAGCTTACCATAATTTAGTAATAAATCCCTCTACTTAAGAATCATTTAAAATAAGCAAATATTCATGAAATATTCTTCAAGCCAATGTTGAAATGAACGGAAAAATACTTGAAATGACTCTAAAAAATAAAAAATCTAGCTCAATAGACAGTAATAAAATCTTTAATGAGTCGAGCATAATAATAAATTTTTATTTTTTTTATTTTGTTTTGGATTTGTCCGACTGGAGATCGGGTATATGGACACATCGAACATGTTTGGGATGACCTAAAAAATGTATTCTTTTTATTTTGGCTGCACAAGCAACCTATTGCAAGTAAAACTCAAAATTTATATAGGGATATAAGTGACTTTTCTTGAGTGAGTTAAACTTAAATTCTATGTTTAACTATGGTACAGTTAAAAAAAACTAACAAAAGCAAATGGTAGGGAATGAAAATTAAAAAGTTCAAATTTATAGAAACAAATATGAAAATATGCAAGATACAGGGACTTCTTTCAAATGTAAGGGATCGATATCTAAAAAACCTTCATAAAAATAGGCTACAAATATGTATGGATAAGGGGAATATATTTCCCTTTTAGAAGACTAGAAAAAAGGAACAAATATAATCGGACCAACTAGGCAATTCTCAAGTTGCCTTCTATAGTTGTACTTGACTAAATCTCTTACCCTACAATGGAAAGTATTATATGATTTCTTGGACATCTCAAAAAGGAAAAACACAGGCAAGGTGAATCACTTGTCAGCATCCGGCACATCAACATTTGTGTCAACTAGATGTGTGACATCTTTTTCTCTGTTCATCTTCGTTTAACTTGGTCAAAATTGGGTGGTCCAAAATATTCACAGTTCCTCTAAGGTGAACTTACATATATAAGGTGTTATTTGGTCTATTAAAAATTAATGTAAAGCATTCTTTGATTGCTTTTTGACATTAGTTATATGTAGGGACTCAAGTTCTAAAATATGCTTAAACGCAATGACACTCTTTTTTTTTTAATTCAAAAGATTAGTCTAAAATTGTCGAAAATTTATGTTCACCAATTTTAACATGAGCGATCTTAAAACCAAGACTGAGATCCCATAATTAGGTAGCGATTGCAACTGCAATATCTACCTTGCACCAAATATTACCCAATTAAGGGATATGCATTAAGAATGTATCTCCCTTTCCTCCACCATTCGACGGATCCACCATAGAGGATGTCACGTTTGACAGAGACTGGATTCGCCAGCTTGAAGAGCTGTGGTCGGCAAGGGGGCGGGCCCACGAATGCGAAATGTGGGCCGGGATATCCACTCTGCGGGGCCCATCCGTGTCAAGCCCACGTGACGTCCCTTATGACGAGGCCGCACACTCCGCATGGGCATGCCGACGCCGGCCCACTTGATGCGTCGCCTTCCGACTCTTCGCTTCGGGCCGCGGTTGGACGGAAGTGGTGGAGCCGGAGATCGCTGTCCCTCTCAGCTTTACCATAATGGGCCTTCCGGAACAAATAAGCACCAGCTGCACCACCACGGCCCGATGTGGACAGCGTATCTATCCCGTCCCAGGAGGTCATCGTGGCTTCGGATTCGGATCCTGATGAGGCTTACCTTCGAATCATGTTCGGTATGTCCTATTTTCATTTTTGGTTAAGTAACCCAGGTTCGATTGGAGAGGATGATCCGTATTCCGGAGAGTAGGGTATGAAACCATCTAAAAGTAGAGAAATTTCTAATTTTTTAGACAGCAATGTACGCAAAGGGACCATCCAAAGAGGTGATAGGACCATCCAACCGGGCGACCCACCCACCGCTTAACAAGCGGAATCGAGCCTGCGCCTCCTCACACGTAGTTGAGAGAGCTGTCCACCATCACTACACCAAGTGAATACTACTTGTATGTCTCAATGTGCATCCGTGATACGAGAGCACAAGAGAGAGCAATGCAAATACATGCTTGAGATCTTTTAGACTTCAATTTCGGAAGACAAATCACTACTCTCCCACATTATATATATATATATATATATATATATATATATATATATATATGCGGCATAGAATTATCCGGACGAATTACCAGCCAGATTCCACAAGAACACGAGGGTCATGACGAGCCAAAAATTACTAGTTTTGCACAGGAGTAGGTGTTTGGTTCATTCATTCATTTGTTAACCCCACGGGCCACAGCGCTTAAATAAGGAGGTAACCACAGTGCGTGTGAAATGGTGGCACGGAAAGCAAGTTTCGTCGGTTTCTCCTTTTGAGAAATCATCACGATCAAGGCGGAAACACGTGAACGGCTTCACGTGTCTGAAAACCACCAATCACGACCTTACAGCGCAGCGTGGTAGCTGAGGGGGGCTCATATGGTGGGCGGCTTGAGCCACATATATTACAGACTTACAGTGGTAAAAACGGTAAAAAAAAAAAAAAGAAAGTAGTTGGCTCCCCTACGCGTCTATAATAGATTCATGATCATATGACCTGTTGGTTTAGGAATTCTATTTGTTAAGTGTTTACCTATCTTACAAGTTAATAGTCCGTTAGATAATCAGATTAGTGTAACATATATATTCAGCCAGAAAATTTATATTCATTATCTTATCAATTATACAGAATAATTTAAAAAAGCTACATGTTAGTTGACTTATAAATTAACAATTAGTCGAATAATTGGGCTATCGGTTACCATTTGCACTCTTACTTTCATGTGCATCTTTCCTTTTTTTCTTCTTTTACAACTATCCAATGATAAATGAAGGATAATCTCTAAGTTAACTTTGAGTTAGAGGAACTTTTTTAAAAAAGAATAAAAAATTTTGTCAAAGATGTGAGATGTATTGTGATCGGTGGGTGGATACAAGCGAGAGACTAGAGAAGTGGACATTTCTAATCGTACGGGTCCAACTAAACTTGAGTGACAACACCCAATAAATGACAGCAGGCGTTCTCATATTCAATTGAACCGAAGTGATCTCTAGCCTAATTCAATTATTTGTTGAACATCTTCATTGGAAACAACTTTAGAAAAAACTATATATATATATATATATATATATATATATATATATATATATATATATATATATATATATATATATATATATATATATATATGTCTGTCAACAACCTTATTTGTATATATATTTTTTATTCTTATGCATTGTTATATAATCGTCAATCGTGGTCAAGTTCAACAAAATATGCCAAAAAGATTAAACTATTTTCACTCACGTATATATTTTGATGGGTCAAAATATCGTCCACTATAACTAGGGTCCTCTACCTATGATAGAAAGCCGAGGTTCAACTGTTCCTGCAAAAGAAGACACCGTTAAGGACTCTCAGTGGTGGTCTAGGAGATCTCCCTCCAATACTTAAGTCAAAATGTTGGGGTCCGGAATTAAAGCGGAGAGAAATTGGACTGGTTCAAGTATACCTTGAATTGTTGAACTGGGGGTCCTTGTATACTGACGTAGAACCCAGTGAGAAATCGTCTCCGCTCAAAAAAGCGGGGTTCTGGAAGTGTCCGAGTCGGGAAGGACTATTTTGGGAGGTTGAATCTGGGTCAGATCCTCAAGTTTGCCTTAACCCGCTCCGAGTCGCAGTTGGAGTGGATTGAGAGAGGCGAGGTCTTTTAGTCCGAGTCGTCTTTCGAGTGCAGTAAGACCTCTGATCAGATCGAATAAGTCTAGATATATAGTTAGAAAGTGGATTCGGATTTTGTGGCCTCCGCACTCACTATTAAAAATGTTAGGGCGTCCAGCTCTTCAGTGCATCTCTGAATTCGGTCCGGACTAAATCTTGAGCAAGATGGCTTTAACTTGTCTCGGCGGAGTGTGGATCCACAAAGAGATACATTCTAATAATTTACAGGCAGGGTATTAGACCGGCCCACTGAGTTTTTGGGCCAAGTACACATATGCTTTTTACTTTTCTTGGGGTTGACGATAGTTTGACTCTAAGGATATAACTACAATCTGTTTAAAGATATCAGAAGTACTTATAATAATATCTCAGAGTCAGAGGTATAGATACAAGCTGACAATTTTTGGAGTGTATATACGGAAATCCTTTAAAAATAGACTAGTCTAATCAATAGCATTCCCCACGCTTGCTATTTTGTGACAACTTCTCAGGCCGTGGCACACCAGCTCAGCTCAGCTCCCCCGGCTTCACTGTTCATCGCTTTTTCTAAGACTTATTTTATTAGTTAAGGAATAAAATTGAGCACGTGCCACGTGGTGACGTTGTCCAGGACTCGGTGAGAGCCAATCAACTCTCAGATTTAGATATTCCACCGCCCAAACGGATAAGGAGGACCGGGTTTGAATTATGGCACCGACATCCCGTTGAATAAGGATTTCTTTTCTTCTCTTTTCTTTTAGGTCCTTCCGGTGGCCAGATAAGTCTAAAGATGGTTATAAGTCTACAGTCGGTTATTCTGACTTATTTGTTTTGTGTTCTCTGATGTACAAATCAGTGAGAATGAGCTAGCTATTCAAAAATGAAATGAAATGAAGAAATCAACTAAAGAGTTCAAATTGTATAGTTTAGCTAGAATAGAAGTTAATTTTATTTACTTTTACTTATTTTATTTCTTATATGATTTACTTAATGCACTTATTGTGATATAAATAAAAAGGGCCTTTATGGGTAGTAGTTCAATTTGTCACTTATTGTGATATAAATAATTTTGACAGAAATAATCTAAGATAAGCAACGTAGTTATTAAACAGGGCCTTTATCGGTAGCAATGGACACCAAATCTATTCTCTTTCAGTTTTTTTTAATTTCAGAATTAGTTTGCCTTTTTTAAATACTTTGATTTCTACAAAATTAGTTTATAACCTTAGCCATATACAAAGGTACGAGTGTATGCATGGTCCATGTATGGGTGTGCTAAATATATATGGTTTTCTTATATGTACTTTGTTATTCCTTTTCGCCAAAACAAGAAACTACACACATGATAAAATTATGGTTTTGTTTGTAAAGAAATGTGGAGTTATTTCCATTCCGAGAATCAGCAAGCGAAAAAAAAGATTTATTGGGAGGCTAAGACAAGAAATTAGATAAAAAAACTTTTTTGATGGACCTGTAGAAAGACAGATAAAATTATGATAAAAATATTTATTGTAAATCTGTTTCCTTATAAATGCATTTTCTATTGTAAATTCATGTTTGCTTGGTCTATGCAGGTATATGAGAGACATCTCCCTAATAAACCCAAATGAATTTATGATACGCAGATCTCTTGCATAAACCAACTCTTTGTTTGTGGAATAAGCCTGAATATGATGTTTTATTCTCCTAAAACATTTTAACCCACTTTGGTGGAGGGAAGTGCTTAACCCAGGGTGCTATGGGTTATACCGGAATAACATGGGTATTTTGAACTCTTTATTCTATTCTTTATTCTCTTCTTTATTCTACTTATTCCTACCAAATCACTTGGAATAGCGCAGTGCAATTCTACTTATTCTGGGTGGAATACCAACAATTTACCAAATCAAAATACCTCTTATTCTTAGTTAAGAAATCCCCGTAACCTTATTCTGGTTTAAGTTATTCTACAAACAAAGTGAGCACATTTAGGAAAAAACGGGTTTAGGAGGAGATTTTTGAGTCTGTGAAAAACTTATTTTTTAAGCATTCGAACATTATATCGTGGAAAATGAGTAAACACATTTATGACTTGCATCCAAACAGATCCTAAATCTCCGCATTATGTGTCACAATATATTTATAAAAAAAGTATTACGAAAGGCAGAAAGTGATAACTTCTTATAAGCCATTTCTGCAAACCTTGACAGGTTAGCTTTCTCTTTCTCCCGCCGATTCAAAAGACCCTTTCGCATCTTACCAGAGTCATAATTTACAAGTTACAACAAGAACACTAACCCCACAACAAGAACAAAAACTAAAGAGGAAGCTAAGAACATACATCTTACAAGGGCCCTCAAAAGGAAGGCACCACGCCGTAGCCGGCGTCCACCAGGAGGGCGGCGGCGGCGGCGGCCGCCGAGTAGAAGCGGTCGACCTCCGGCTCCACCTCCGTGCGCTTGGCGAAGCGCCCCTTGATGCGGGGCCTCGTCTCGGCGTAGGCCTTCCGGGAGGCGTACCGGATCGTCTTCTCGAACTTGCGGTTCTTCCGCTTCTCCCGGTACCGCATCACCCGCGCTTCCCGGTCCATCCCGCCAGCCGCCGCCGCCTGCGATGGCTGCGGTGTTGCCGACCCCCCTCCCCCGCCGTAGGGGTTGGTTATGTCCGCCATCGCGCCCATGTCAGGCACCACCCCCACCTCCGACGATGATACCTGCAGGGACCACGGAGTTCACAGGAATCAATTCAGGATTCGATTGGAATCAATTTTGCATAGAGTTTGATGGGATTGTTGGATCTGGAGGGGATTACGCTGTGGCTAAGAGAAGGGGTTGTGATGTAGCCGCCGTAGGAGGGCTTCGATCTGCCGAAATCGAAGTCGATGCAGCCGTCAGGGGCGATGAACACCGGGGGGTGGGCGGGAGCGGCGGCGGCCGCCTTGCTCTGCACGGGGACGACGCTATCCGTCTGGTGGAACCTGGCGTCCATGGGGGACGTGTAGTCCAGGTCGAGGTAGGGGTCAACGTCGGAGAAGAAGTAGTCGCCCGCCGCCTTTAGCTCGGGCGCCTCCATCGGGAGCTTAGCCTGGTGGTGCTGGTGGTTGTTTGGGTTGGGGAGCAGCCAGGAGGCCACCTCCGCCTCCTTGGACTCATTCCCGCCGTCGTCCTCGTCGTCGTCATCGTCGGACGGCTTGAAAAGGAGGTCGCCGCCGCCCCCGCCTGCGCCACCCCCGGGCTTTCCCAGCTCGGCGGGTGCCTCGTAGAAGGGGACCACCGGGACGCGCTCGTGGCGGCGCGCGAGGGGGTTGGCGGCGTGGATGTCGGCGTCGCAGGAAACGCAGAGCGCGGCGGCGTCGGCCTTGCAGGTGACGGCGGCGGGCGCCTGCTCGCAGACCTCGCACATCCACACCCGCTCGTGGCGGGAGGCAAGCTTGTTGGCCCCGTGCACCCGGGCGTCGCAGGCCCCGCAAAGGAAGGCGGAGTCCGCCCGGCAGAAGAGCAGCGCCGGCGACCCCTTGCAGGAGTCGCACTCCCGCGCCGCCATGCCCCAGTAGCTCTTCCCCACCACCACACTCCCCATGCTCCTCCTCCTGCTACTGCGCGCTCGCTCTTTCTCTCTCTCTAACTCCCGGAGAGCAGTGGGAGATGTGAGGACGCCATTGGTGCCGGGGCCTTTGAACAGGGATACGGGTGGGTGAAGGGACACGTGGAAGCACGCTATCCATTTAAAATACTTGGAATAGGCATTTTTAGTTGACGAGAAAAATAAATAAATGGGGCCAGCTGTAGTGCCGTCGGTGCCGTGGCGGGCTGGCGTGGGACGCGACACTCGACAGTTTGGCTCTTCCATAACTGGAAAGGAACCGAATAGTGGTTAGCAGATTAATTAATAATTAATGCGTTTAAGCACACTTATCGGAGTATGTAGGTAGGGGGCGGCGCTTTCTCGATTAGTCGATGCTTTGCTCCAGGTGGGGACCGCTGCGCGGTTACTAAACTTGGAAGTCTCAGGCCAAACAAGTTTGTTTCTCCCCTGGGTATCAACGCCGTATGATACGAATTAATGGTACGGAAGAAATTACAAAATCGTCATCCCCGTAAGTTATAAACATCCTTTGACTTCTTTAGACATAATGCTAAGAAGATTCTATAAATTTTGATAATGTTAAGAGCGTATGTACAGGTGCATATGTAAAAATATCTAAATCTTTTCAGTACATTCTCTTCTTAGAATTCACTGCATTTCGATGTGAGAGATATCACTACAACCTTCTCAAGGATATCTATAAAAGTGGGAGTTCAGAGTAAAAATATAAATGCATTAATTTATACGAAAAATGAACTGATATAATAGCACGCTTTCTTAACATCAAATTTGACAACAGATATAAGAGGATCAGCATGATATCAAATTTTAAAATTCAAATTGCATACTTATTGCAGCGACGATAGGACATTTTTGTCTTTTTGTGACTTGTGTTTAATTTGGTGTCAAGCAAGAGTTTTATATACTATTTTTCATACAAAAGTTCCTTTAAATAATTAATAATTAAAAAGTAAAAATTTAATAATGGACTTAATTTTATCGTTTACAATCCTATTTAGAAAAATAATGACCAAATTAAAAAGATGTTGGATTATTATGACAAGGTTATGTACATATGGTAAAAATATGTATGAATAAACACATTTGGAAAAATGATGATGTTGCTTTTTACAATAAAGAATATACATATGTAACTTCTGTTGGATTTAACCTTAATTCCGGATCCAAACCCAACAGGCTGAGCTCGTTTAGAATATCGGGTAGGCAGGGTCAGGGTACCTTAACAGAGACTTTTAAAGTCAGGTTGGGGTCAAATGAATCTGGACCATTTTGCTAGCTAATGGGCAGCTGTTTGACTAGTATGGCAGAAGATAATAATAGAAGAGAGGGTTTTTTACATATATACTCTTGAAAAATACAGTATTCTATCCTCTCAACTCTCACATGAAATTTTTAACATGTCCTATTTATACCACTCCATCAAATTAAGGTGAATTTCAATGAAATATGTCCAACAAAGATTCCATAAAGCACGATAACATCGAGGCGGTTGGGGAACATATGCAAAATTTTAGTGAATTGTGAATTATACATGAAAACTATTAGTAAATTTAAGGATATCTATGCAAAATCTTTAGATGGAAGAGTATAAGCAACATTTTGAAGATTTTAAGAGGTATTGATGATAATATGTGAGAGTTTGGAATATAGATGCAAATACTATATTTTTCAAGAGTATACATGCAAAAAATCTCTAAAAGAGAAGGGTTGATTGACCTTTCTAAGTAAATATAATGTCCTTTTATTTTGTAGGTAAATGGCTTGTTAAGAAAAATATTAAGAAGGTATTAAATCTTAATAGACTTAAAAAGACCTTTAATGAGTACAAAATCAAATAACTACAGTAAAGTTATAAACATATCATATAATAACGAATAATAACTAATAAAGATCAGTCTAGATTTGGGTGCACACTGATCAATGTGATTTTGGGTGATTCTTTTCCATAATTTTAGCTTTTGTTTCCCTAATTAAGAAGTTTTAGTTTAGAACTTTTAGCTAAAAGTTAAAGCATCACGTGACTTGCTTTGTCGTCCTCCAAATAGAAACCTAAGAAAGGGCTAAGATGCCTTTAATTGGAAGGATTCCCAAACTGGTCCGTACATAAGCCAA
The DNA here is from genome assembly GCA_030544215.1 of Zantedeschia hybrid cultivar. Lineage (NCBI taxonomy): Eukaryota > Viridiplantae > Streptophyta > Magnoliopsida > Alismatales > Araceae > Zantedeschia > Zantedeschia hybrid cultivar. Next base: position 37,606,508 of record JARZZO010000013.1, read on the forward strand.
GACTCTCATATCTTCTTTTGCCATCAATTAATAAAAGGCATTCCAAAGTCTAAAACCCGCACGACTCACTAAAAACTTACCATATTTGAGGCTCAGGTATCCTTATTTTAGATTAAATTAAGTATCTATCAACTATGTACCTTTGTTGGTTACCTTCTTTAGGTATCCTTATTTTAGATTAAATTAAGTATCTATCAACTATGTACCTTTGTTGGTTACCTTCTTTCCTAATCTTCTTTAACTAAGGAAGTAAATCCTCTTTCATATCTGTTGGTTCCAACTTGGTAAGCAACTAACAAATGTTGGTCACAGAGAATGTGCCCACATTGACATGCCGAACAAAATAGCAAAAACAAAGTTGGTACAAGTAACTTAAGAGGCATACTTGTTGTATCACTGTCTGTCTTTAAAGTTTGGGATAAAAGATAAAAAAAATTGGTGAAAAGTTAGAATAACAGTAGTTAGTGAGAACAAATAGAATTTTGGAGTTATCATCCTTGTTCCTTGAAACTTACAACGGACACATGACACACTCTTACGCTCTCTCACACTCTATTTTATTTTTTAAATACTAAGAAAATTTATTAAATTTTCTTCACAATTCAAAAATCAACATTAGAAACTTTGATAGCAAAATAGATTATGCAGAATTATTTATACCGAAATGAGATACGTCTCACTTTGATAGTGGTGTTGAACCCACCGGCAGAATATACAAAATAAATAATTCTTAGATCTAAAGTAAAATTGTTTATTTTATTATTAAAGAATAAATAAATCGGACGCGACATAAGTTATTTTGTCTATCAACCTTATTCTATGCACAGATAAAGAACATGGATGACATAATTATCAGTCTTAAAAGGCATGTGCTGTCTAATCCAAATCCATCTATGTTTAAATATTTTTTTAGGTCACAAAAGGCAAATAGCCCGTCCACTGACGTCAGCGCTTACGTCAGCTTATGGGATAATAGCAAGAACCGGAAGAGACAAAAAAAAAAAAAAAAAAAAAGTTGGGAGAGGCAAAAGTATCATGTGAGTGGTGGCGCCTTCCCATCTGATGATAAAAGGCACCGCAATCATGGGACACGAGGACGGTTAAAAAGGCTTTCTTTTCCTCACACTCCCCACGATGGTACTTTCTTAACAGAGAAACTGGGACCCACCCACTTTATAGTATCATCGTTTATAGTTACCAATAAGAAACTTATGGGATGTTTGCATGAGTCCCCTTAAACATTAGAGTATGTGTATTTATACCTCCAACGACCATATATTATATGAAACACTCTGAAAAACTTCAAATATATACGGTTATACCCCTCAGTCAAAATGCCGTGAATCTAACGGAATATGCTATAGTATCATCGTTTATAGTTACCAATAAGAAACTTATGGGATGTTTGCATGAGTCCCCTTAAACATTAGAGTATGTGTATTTATACCTCCAACGACCATATATTATATGAAACACTCTGAAAAACTTCAAAAATATACGGTTATACCCCTCAGTCAAAATGCCGTGAATCTAACGGAATATGCTATAAAGATTTCATAAATTTTGATAAAGTCAAAAGACATATATGTAAAATTTCATTGAATTTAAGAGAAAGTCAAAGACATATATGTAAAATTCCATTGAATTTAGGAGTATATATGTAGAATTTTTTTGGCATATTCTGTTGGAGTTCACGGCATTTTAACCGAGGGTATAGATATAATATATTTTGAAATTTTGAGATTTTTCATACAATATATAGGAGTTAAATACAAATATCTAGTTTTCAGGCATATATATATATATATGCAAAATAACTCTAAACTTTTCATCAACCGTTCCATGGTTTCATTTTTTGACGGGATGGTTAAATACTAATTATATTTTAAATAGAAGATTAAAAAGCTTACTTCCCCAAAAACATGTTTAGTACGGTTGTTGACTTGCCTTCTGTGTTAATGGGTTCACAGTTGAAAGCCCGTTTGGACCTTCCTTTTTTCGAAGGAGAGGATCCTAGTACACTCCTTCAAGTGATGACTCTGTGGTTTATGAGATTATTCTCCTGATAGAAGGGTCAAACATAAGATGGTTTTGGGTTTTTTAGTTTGTAGTCCCCACAAATATTCATATTTGAAAATAAGCTTTTGTGATATGTCTTTCGTGTTGACTCCAAGAAGTTTGTTCTTTATTAGAGATATGTCTTTCTAATTGACAATTGTTTAAAAGATGATAAATATTAAAAAATTATTAAAATTAAGTTTAACAAAATCAACGCTAAATATGTAAGATATAATTAGTGTTGATTTTTTAAAATTTTTAATTGGAGAGATTTTTTAGGAAAGATTCAAAGATTGCAGGAGACTTAAAAATATAAGAATTGCATGAACTACTAGAGAGTATTGAAAATTTGTAGAGACCATGAAATAAAAAACACAAAAAAGGGTGAACAGCGACAATTCAATGCATCACTAGAGAAGCTCCATTTTCTCGTTGAGTTATACTTGTTACACTGCATGCAGTGTAGCATAAGGTGCAACCTAACTTTTTTACTTTTTATTTTTAAAGTTTTTTATAGTGGGATCTATCATACTCGACTTGCCCGTATAACCTTCTTTAATTGTACGACTCAAAAAGAATTACTATTCATTGAGTTCTATTTTTTTTCAAAATAAATTGAAATGTCTGATCGAAGATTAAATTCTTTAAGTAGGTTGGGCTTGATGGACTCCATCATAAAAAGTTTATAAAATTAAAATTATGATACTTACTACTACCACAACCGATCCGATCTCACCGGTATAACATGATACTCACATAGGCATTTTAGTCTTTTCACAAAACATTATTGGCTGCCGACATCCTCAACCAGTCACCATCCCCAAATATAAATGCGTCAAAAAGGCAGCAGATCATGCTGCCTTTCCAAGAAAGTCTCGTAGAATGATAGAATGGCCCCCTTAGAGATTTATATCCTAGAAGGCAATAATTAAAATCCTCCCGAAAACATACCCATACCGGTTTTTCTAAAGAGTTCTGATCGTCTCCGTACAACATTGAATCGGACTCCAACAATAATCAGTCTCAAAATGCTACGTGTAAAGTAAGTTCGCCATTCGAGATACATCCCATCAAAATTAGCAACTTTTTATTTGTTCTCAATTCCACAAATTTTTAATACAACGCAGAACACTTAAATACCACTAAGAGCATAAAATTACAATCACAATTTAAAATACACCCCAGTGTGATATTCGTGCAGTGGTTTAAGTTGTATTAAAGTGCACATTGAGGTGTATTTTAAATTATGGTTGTAGTCTTGTGTTCTTGATGGTATTTAAGCACTCTGCGTTGCATTGAAAATTTGTTGAACTGTGAATAAGGAAAATGTTGCCAACTTTGATGGGATGCGTCTCGAATGACGAATTTATTTTACACATAACATCTTGGGACTGATTACTGCTAGAGTCTGGTCCAATGTTGTATTGAGACGATCGAGACTCCTTTTCAAAATTCATTCATCATTACACATCTCTCTCTTTATCTCTCTCCACTTTTCATAATCCCTTTCACGTACAGAAGTCGAGACAATCCCTCCTCATTTGGATACACTTCATGTCCCAACAAACTTTTGAGGTTGACCATGATTGATTGGCAATGATACCAAACGCAGCCTAAGATTTGATTTCTTCAGTCAAAAATTGGACATCATTGTTAGTTCTTGTCATTCTTAATGCCTCCACAGATTATATGGGAAGATTCACTTAACTTTGCACCCCCCTCCTTTTGTTAACAACTATTTAATTTTTAGGGATTTTTAGATATACCCTTGGAAGCTAGAATATTTTATCTATATCTCCAACTTATATTGTATGAAATATCTTTGAAAACTTCAAAAGTGTTGCAGTTATACTTCTCCGTCAAAATGCCGTTAAGTCCAATGAAATATGTTAAAAAGATTTCAGATATTTTTATATATACTCCTAAATTTTTTAAAAAAAATTACATACGTGCCCCTGACTTTATCAAAATATATGAAATCTTTCTAGCATATTCGGCAGGAGTTCACTGTATTCCAATTGAGGGGTATAATCACAATAATTCTGAAGTTTTTGGGGATACTTCGTACAATATATATGAGTTTTTAGGGACATATAGGTAAAAAATCCTATTTTTTCTGTAAAAATCTAATTTTATCTTTTAATAGGTATGTATACTTTCATACAGATTTTAATTTTATCTTTCACTTTTTTATTCATCATGCAATTGTAGTATGTTAATAACTTAAGATATATAACTTCTTAAGTATGATAATATGTTAATATATTATGTAAAGATGTTACGGCACTAACACCTACATGTTACATGTTAAGGTGTTAGAGTGTTAAGGCATTTAAGATGTAATGACTTAAGTAATACATAACGTGTTAATATGTTAATGCCTTAATTAATGCGTTAACATATTAACAGTATATTATAACAGGTTAACAAGGGGAGATGGAAAATAAGTCTTCTATAAAATTGAGGACAGACAATATAATCAATAAAAAGTTGATAAGAGCAAGAAATAATGTGAGACTTTTAACTCGAGATCTAATTAATTTTTTCAAATATTTATATAGGAACTTGATACTGTCCGGTGCCCCTTTTAAAGACGCTGGGAGAGGACAACTGTAGGATGATGATCGGAGGAGCATTCTTTTTTATGAAAAAAATAGAAAATGGGGCATTTGGGAGCTGGGAGATCCCTTGCGGCCATGGATCGCCCAGATGGGCCAATCCAACGGCGCCCCGGATTTCTTGCCCCCTTGTTTCCGGTGCACGGGCGACGAGGGGCCCTGACGAATTCGGGACGCCGTTGGATCGGCCCATCTGGGCAATCCGACCGCCCAACTTGTTTAGTTTTTGCTTTTCTTTTTATTTTAAATGCTTCTCCTTCTGTCATAACCCAGCCCTCCCCGTGAATTTAGAGGCGCCCACTGCCAGCAGAGCAACGTGCTGTATCAACACCCTATTTATATATGTTGCATCATCATATGTAATACAGTGATGCTAACGTCCTACACTCTTTTTTTTTGAATTCAAATATACTAATATATATTAAGGACTCAACGGTCCAGATACAACATCCAGATCCCTCTGAGAGGGAATCAAAATACATGGGGGACATAAAGGGAACCAAGAAGCATTGGCTTTGGATTTAGAAGCCAAACTAGCTAGCTCATGAGCAACCTGATTGCAGTGCCGAGAGATGTAGGAGACTGAAATCCCATCCTGGCTGGAGAGTAACTCCTTGCAATCCTGAAGAAGTGCCTTGCATCTCCAAGGCGAGGGGCCAGATCCAAGGATGGCCCGAACTAAATTAGCTGCATCACTTTCGACAATAATTGTCTCAGGAAAATGCATACCAATCTGAATGCCATAATAGAGAGCTCTGGCTTCACACAACTCAGGAAATAAGTCAGATCCCACAATCGTGTAGTGGAGAGGATAGTACCCGCATCATTCCTGACAGCAATGCCTATCCCACTAACCCCGTTCTTGAGTGTGCCGTCCACATTAACTTTGAAAGAATTATTTGGAGGGGGCTGCCAGACAGAGGGAATCGGAGCAGAAATGGTAGAATTGCCAAAGTTATCAAGCTTACCCCACTGAGTGGCGGTTGAAATTGCTATGTGAAGGATCTGTAGGGGTTGACTGGATATGCCTTCCATGACTGCTTTGCATCTGTTCTTCCAGAGGTGCCAGAGAATGGAAATCTTAGTAATTAGGGGTAGGATATCTTCCAATAAAAACTTCTTGCTATCACCCAACCATCCTTGAGAGTATCGTGCAAAGTTGCCTTGTGCAAATCCGTTTTGAAGGAGAAAGGGGAGGCAAACCACACAGCTCTGGCTAAGTTACAATTGAATAGAATGTGTTCAATCTGTTCCACTTGCCCAAGGCATAGATGACAGTCTGGTGGAATTCTTTTTAGGAATCGGCCTATCTTGGCATTGGTGGGGAGAGCATTAGATATACCTTTCCACAGAAATTCAGTGACCCTGGGAGGGATGAAGACATTCAGCTTGGGATTCCAGATGAGTTTCCAAATAGTAGAAGAATTGGACGAGCTAGCCACTTGTTGATCCTGAAGACTACTGTATGCAGACTTGAGTGTAAGCTGTCCATCTGAAGAGGGGGTCCAAATTAGAATATCCTCTGACTGGGGGTATCTGGGTAAGTGGATCCTTTTAATAGCTTCCTCGATATAAGGATCAAACAGCTGGGATAATCTGGAAGAGATCCAATTACCATCTTCAATAAGTTCAGAAACCTGTTGGGGCAAAATATCAGTAGATATTTTGGGAGGAAGAAGCCATGGGATCTCGGGGATCCATCTGTGGTTCCATATGTTAATAGAATGGCCAGATTGAATAGACCAGCAAGAATGCTTAAGAATATCATTTCTGACAGATAACAAGCTTGCCCAAGTATTAGACATGTTGAATTTGGGTTGGGCCTCCCAAAAGGAAATGGAACCCAGGTATTTGTGCTTGAGCATGAGAGCCCAAGGGCTGCGAGTATCATTGAGGAATCTCCAGGCTAATTTCATAACAGTTGCTCTGTTGAAAAGTTCAAAATTCTGGATTCCCAAACCTCCAATATCTTTGCGTCTAGAAATTTTATCCCGGCTGATAAGTTTTAGTTTGTCACTATTTCGATTCCCCCACCAAAAATCTCTCTGAATTTTGGTAATATTTCTGAGGGTGGCTTTGGGAAGAAGGCCAGTAAACAGTATATGGGTTGGGATAGCCGAGAGAGTTGTTTTCACCAGAATAGTTCGGCTAGCATAAGATAAAGTGTTTGCTTTCCATTTCTGAAGTCTTTGCCTCATCTTATCTTCCAGGAAATAAAATCGCTTTACCTTGGCTATGTTTGACCATATGGGAGTACCAAGGTATAAAGAGTCCTGCTTGAGGAGGGGAATACCACTGATGTTCATAAGCTTCTCTTTGACCTGTTGAGTGGTATTGGGGCTAAAGATGAATCCTGATTTGTCATAATTGATAGCCTGACCAGACCAGGTGGCATAATTGTTGAGAATATTCAGGTACTCCTTCAGTTCTTGTTCATCAGTTTTACCAAATACAAATAGATCATCAGCATACATCAAATGTGAAATAGGTTGAGTGCTAGCACAGTAACTGAAACCTTTGATCCTGCCTTGGTTCTGGGATTCTATAATCATGGATGGCAATGCCTCAGCACAGAGAATGTAGAGATAGGGTGAGAGGGGGCAGCCTTGTCTAATCCCTCTGCTTGGAGTAATGAAACCAATAGGTTCTCCATTAATGTTAATGGAGAAAGAGGAAGTAGTTGTGCACTCCATCAAAAGACTTCTGGTCCTGCTAGAAAAATCATGTTTGCCAAGCATGTAATCTAAAAAAATTCTATTCTAGCTTGTCATAAGCTCTAGAGATATCTAGTTTCAGTGCAAAGAAACCATATTTGCCTTGTTTGGATTTCATGGAGTGGATAATTTCTTTCAACATAATTATGCAATCTGTCATGTGTCTCTGAGGAATGAAAGCTCCCTGATGATGTGAAATGAGTTTAGGGAGGAGAATTTTAATTCTACTGGCAAGGATTTTGGTGATAACTTTATAAAGAGTATTGCAAAGACTAATGGGTCTAAAGTCAGAAGGGTTGCAGGGGGGGTGTTTTTTGGGATTGAGGGATATGTAGGTGTGATTGATGCCAAAAGGAAGTTTCAGCTGGCCAAAAACAGAATGGACTAACTCATGCACCTCCGAATGAACAGTGTCCCAACATTTATGAAAAAATAAAGGGGGAAGTCCATCTGGACCAAGAGCTTTAAGTGGAGCCATACCTTGGACTGCTTGGAGGATTTCCTCAGCTGATGGATTCCTGATGATCCTCTCATCTTCCTCAGGGAAAATAGAGGGTGAAATGTTCAGGCGAAATTAATTGGCTTGTTGGGTGGACTGAAATAGATTGGAGAAGAACTTGATGAAAATGGATTTAATCTTGTAGGGGTCACCAGTCCAATTGCCTTGACTGTCTTGAATCCAAGAGATAGAATTATTTCTTCTTCTATTTAAGGCCTGAATGTGGTAGAATTTGGTGCATCTGTCTCCACTATGGAACCAGTGGATATTGGATCTCTGTTTCCAATAGTCTTCCTCCATGTTCTACAATTGGATCAGCCTTTCCTCTAAAGCTATTTCTCTGTTCACATTTTCCTCAATGATATCAGCCCAGCTTAGATCAATCAGTTGATTTTTGACAATGTCAATTTCCTTGGGTAGACTAGGAACTTGAGATTTTCTCCACTCCCTGATAGAAATATTGAGCTTTTTCATCTTGAGTTGATAATGAGAACTCAGTCTGATCTTATTATTCCACTTAGCTTCAATGAGATTTGAAAAGTCAGGATGGCGCAGCCACCAAGCTTCAAGTTTGAAGGTCCTTCTCCTTTTCCTTTTGAATCCGTCTAAATTAATAAGTATGGGATTGTAATCACTGTGGCATCTAGGGAGATGGTGAACAGAGGCTGAGGGGAATCTAAGTCTCCACTGAGCATTGGCTAGGGCTCTGTCAAGTCTCTCCCTGATGTGGAATCTGGCAGCTCTCTTGTTACTCCAAGTGAAAAAAGGTCCATCAAAACCAAGATCAATAAGCCCTGTGTTGTTGGTAAAGTTGTTAAGTTATGACAGTTGAAACTTAGAAGGGGAATTGCCACCTTGCTTTTCTGCCGCACTGAGGATACAATTCAGATCACCAATAACCATAATAGGATTTTTTTAATTTGTGCATACGACATTGGAGATCAAGCCAGAATCTTTTTCTATCTCTGTTATTTGGGGGAGCATAAATGCATAAAAGATACCAAGTATGGCTGTTAGAGTTGTTGTCTAGTTGACTAAGAATCCAGTTATCCTCTGCTCTTAGAATGTTAAGATCAATGTCCGGTTTCCACCAAATAGCCAGACCATCAGATTTACCTTTGGGATTGACAATGTGGTAGGTTGATATGTTTCTGAGCTGTAAAAACTTGACCAGTTTCTCATGATGTAATTTGGTTTCCGACAGAAATGTAATGTCCAGATTGAGGGATCGACTCAATTGGTCTATGTAGGAGCCTGTCGCAGTGTCGCCCAAACCGCGACAGGTCCAAAACAGAATTTTCATGATTCCCTTGGCGGTGCCTTCAGGTCCACCGCCTCAACCTTTATAGGAATTAGCTTCTCTGAGGGAACAATGCGAGGTTTAACAGGTTTTTTGGCTCTAAGTATATCCTTACCTTTGAGCCTAACCTTGTGATGGTGATGGGAGTAGATGGAGGAGGGCTCAGCATAGGTGGTGGGGAAAGTGGTGGGTTCCAACGACAGCTTGGGGATTTTGGATGTATTTCCGGGGGGCCATTCTAATTTTCTTTTTGAGATGGGAGGACAAGGAGGGGGTGGCGTAGGTAAAATATTGTGATTGAAGGTGGGAAAGGTGGATGAATTGAGGATAGGTACTTGGACGAGGTTGTCCAGGGGTTCTATCTGGGTTAAGGATGGGTCAGTGATGATGTTGACTTGGGTAGCTAGGTCTAGAGGCTCTGGTAAGGTGGGATGGGATAGGTGAAGGGGGGGCAGGACATGGAGGTAGTTTGGTTGGCGTGAGAGAGGAGGTTCCTTGGTGAGGGTGAGGGGTTCAGCGGCGGGGCAGGGGATGGGGGAGGTGAGGGTGGATCTGCCTCTAGAAGACTGCAGAATAATGGGAGTAACCAGGGGTTTAACACAAGGATTGGGGAGGATCGGGAGCAATTCCAACTTTGGCGAACTGGGGTGGTAATTTTGTTGTTCAACCGGTTCAAAAACAAATTTAGAAGATAGAAACCTGCCAGTAACTTTGAGATCATCACCATAATTGAACTGAATAGCTTGCTCCATTCTAATTTTGAGTTGAGGGGAGTAGCTCTCCTTAATAGACTTCTTGAGGTTATCTAGTTCAGAGCAATTATCCACCTCATAACCAATCTTGCCACAATATTTGCAGAATCTGGGAATTCTTTCATAGGCCACTGGAAAGTTCTTGATTTTACCTCCTGAGAGCATGGCATACACATATTGTTTTAGTGGGAGGTTGGTATCTATTCGAATCTTGATTCGCACAAAGTTGCTCCAAGATTTGACACTCTCTGGGAGGGGGTAATAAGGATTTCCAACTTGCTCCGCCTGGGTCATGGCTGCCTGGAGGGAGAGGAATTCCTCAGGCAGATCAAAAATATGGGTCCAAAGGTCTCCATGATGGAGATTATACTCAGAGGGGGATATGTTAGGCTTAGCTTTATCAACGAGAACCAAATCATTGTTATGGAACCATGGAGATCGTCTACAGACTCTATCAATATCTTGCAGATCAGAGAATCTTACCAGGAATATATTTTGAGGGTAATCCAGTAATGACCACGATCCTCTGGGGTTCCACATCTTGATGATCCATTCCTTCAGCCCAGCTGGTCTAATTGTAGTATCAATGAGGACTTTGACAACTGCTGCCAGTTTCCACCTCTCTGTTTCTTCCGCCCCAGGGGGTTTGAGAGCAGTGATGCATACCTCTTCTTCTCTAGCAAGCATGGATTTGAAGCTGCACAGGACCTCCTCTTCTAACGGATTGAGAGATGCTTCTTCTTCGTCGCCAGTCTCCATCAGGACGAGAACATGTATCCAAGTAGAAAGTAATAGGATCAGAGAAGAAAGATGAGAGCAGAAACAGGGAGACGGAAAAGGAGGGAAAAGCCTCAGATTTTGCATTCAAAGAGTCCGGCAGAGACGGACCAAAGTAACTGTAGATCTGGGGCCCAAGAAAGAATTAAGTGAAGAAAGAAGAAGACAAAATGACTACAGGGATGATTCCTGATAGCCGTTGGGAAACGAAACAGAGAGAAGAGATGCCGAAGACAGGTTCCTGTGGAGGAGAAGGATATGGAGAAGAAGATGATAAGGAGAAATCAGGATGGAGAGGGGGGAAGACAGAGGAGAGGATCAACAGGTTCCGGAGGCTCCACCAAGGGTTCCCGAGGATTCCGGATGGGATCCAACTAATCCCCACATAATAGGGGGCATTTGTTCCCCAAGGCACCTTTTCTTTTTAGTATCCACCAGCAATTAATCCCGAAAACTTAAAGAGCATAGCATTAACAAATACGCTCTTAAAATCATAAGAAGAATAAACTTAAAATATTCACTATCTAACTACTCTTAAACGTAAGGATATCGTTAGTAAATAACTTTTTTTTCTTCGACTTCCAAATCCCAACCTCTGTACATTGTTATGGCAGAGCCTTCTAGAAAGCAGAAATTGAATGATCATTAATTTCATATGAGATTATACATCCACTTTATGATTGGGGTATGGTTTCTTTAGGGATTAGCAACTGTGCTTTATGGACAATTCAATCTTTACCCTTCAGATTTTAACAACTTTTCGCCCCGAACATAAGGCCAAGATTACTTGGGAAGAACAGTGAAGCAAAGACTATTCTACTTCGTTTTAAAAGTTGAAATGGAAGTTATGGTTCTACCGAATAACCTTTACGTTCCTAAGTGATTAACTTATTCCATTTGTATGTGTCAAACCGAAGCCTTGTGGTCCATATATTTGGTTCCATCGATGTCGAACAAAGCTGACAGCTAAGCTTAATAATGGGGCTGCGAGCGCATTCAGATTTTTGTTTCAGCGCGTGATCGAGAGGGATGATTATTCTGTAGGATTTCGCCCATAGATTGGGATAGCATTAGGATAATTTTTTATTTTTTTTATTTTTTTAACAATAATCTGATCTGCGATTCTGTAGTTACATTTGAAATTTTGAATAGTCCTAAGTTCGCTTCCTTTTTTTCTTTCTAAATTTGTATTTGGAGTCATTTGATTGTTTATCAAACGGTGGTGGAATAAAAACAGATCCTGTCTCGTCAGGGCAGGATCAGACGGCAACATCTATGATCGTAAGTATTGCTCTATTTTGGTCGTCTTGCATAGATATCCTTAAAAATTAACGTATTTATATCTATACTCTCACCTTCTGTATAATGTAAAAATACCCTTCAAAACCTCAAAGGCATTGCAAGTATACCCTTGCCGTTACAGAACCGTTAACTGCTACTGAATATTCGTGGAATATACTACGGCCCTAACCTTCAGCAACGAGGGGGTCCTCGATGACCCCACCTCCTTCGCCGCCTACCGATAGGCCTCCTGGTGAGGCTTATCTTAGCCAACCCCATTGTCGCCCTCTTCCTATTGGATTCAGTAACAACACAGTGAACATCCGACAAAGATCATCCCTCTTCCTTGCCAATGTAGGGAAGCTAAAGTGGGCAGTGGGGTTCGGGGCTGTACAGGCATAAAATGGTAAATCGTTTTAATTCTACATCGAATATTGTAAAAATAGACATATGTTTATAAGCAGAGCGCAATCTCTCTTCTCAAGGACGACTCTTTTTTAAGAAAAATGACAAAATCTTACCTCCACTCTAGGGACAATACATCGGGGAAGACACAAATTTTCACATATCTACAGTGGCGCCATTTATGAGAAGTGAACAAAAAACTACTAACTTGTCTGAACACCTCTAGTCGGCCTGACCCGTCCAACAGCTCAAAAGAATTCCCACACACTTAATTTCACTAAAAGGTTGTATAAAGGTATAAAAATGGCAAACCGCGCAAATTCTCACGTATCCACAATGGTGTCTACTGTGAAACTAGGGGTGCAAATCGGGTTGGGTATACCCGGATTCTACCCGACCATATTTTATTTTTTTGAATGCAGATGCTCTCACTTATCCGGAGAGAGGAATCTAGACATCGGTCTCCTTCCCACTTTCGAAGATGCGGACCTCCGTCAGATCCCCGTGCGCAACATTTCCCACTTTCCCAATCTCCAGCCTACAGAGTCTTCGAAACCCCAGCACCTTCGCCAGTGCCCAACACCTCCAACAGTGCCCCAGCAGTCGGCAGCGAGCTCGCATGAGTCGCCCATCGGATCTTGCGTGACGACATGAGCACCCCAAAGACGACATCCATGGCTCCACCGAATCTCGTCGTGATTCCAAATCCTGTCGTGGGTTTTGTTCTTGATCTTCTTTGTGATTCTAATGGGGGTGTTTGGAATGGTGGGGACTAGGAAGGTAAGAGCTGGGGCGGCAGCCGGCGAGCACGAAGCTATCGAGCAACAAGACGGTGAGGCGGGTGCGGGTGAGGGGGGCAACATGAAGTGGAGGGCGTTGCGGCTGGACATGGGCAATTACTCTTGGGGCAGCGACGCCGTCACCCGCAAGACCCGCATCCTCGACGTCCTCTACAACGCCTCCAACAACGAGCTACTCTCTAGGAGTTAGAGAGAGAGAAAGAGAGATAGCTGAAGAGAGAGAAAGAGAGAGAGCGTAGTAGAAGGAGCATGGGGAGTCTGGTGGTGGGGGAAGAGGTGGAGGGGAAGAGCTACTGGGGCATGGCGGCGCGAGAGTGCGACTCCTGCAAGGGGTCGCCAGTGTTGCTCTTCTGCTGGGCGAACTTCGCCTTCCTTTGCGGCGCCTGCAACGCCCGGGTGCCGGGGCCAACAAGCTTGCCTCCCACCACGGGCGGGTGTGGATGTGCGAGGTCTGGGAATAGGCACCCGCTGCCGTCACCTGCAAGGCCAACGCTCTGCGTCTCTTGCGACGCCGACATCCACTCCGCCAACCCCCTTGCGCGCCGCCATGAGCGCATCCCTGTGGTCCCCTTCTACGAGGCACCCGTCGAGCTGGGCAAGCCCGGGGGCGGCGCAGGGGGGGGCAGCGTAGGCGGTGGCAGCGGCGGCGGTGGCAACCTCCTCTTCAAGCCGTCCGACGATGATGAGGACGGGGACGACGGCGGAAATGAGTCCAAGGAGGCGGAGGTGGCCTGGTTGTTCCCCAACCCAAACAACCACCAGTACCACCAGGCTAAGCTCCCGATGGAGGCACCCAAGCTAAAGGCGGCAGGTGATATCCACCTCAACCGGGTCCTTCTAGTTGAGCATCTCCAACAGCCGTTTGATGACCGTCATGGAGGTGCCCACCTTACGTAGCGTCGCATCGGCGAAGCGGGAGTTGCTGGCGAAGCTTTGGAGCACCCCGGCACCGATGAGCTGCTCGTCGTGGGAGTCAGAGGCTATCAGCTCCTGGGCAAAAGAGACGACATCCATCTTGAGGCCGTCGAAGATGCTGCCGTTGACACAGCGGGAGTAGGCATCGTAGAAGAAATGGCGCACGCAGATGAGGTCGGAGTCGCCGAAGTCGCGGGAGGGCTGGGGCTGTGGGAGATGGTGCTGGTGTGCCTCAACGGCGGGCCGAGGTAATCGTCCTACGACGGCAAAGGAGGCGCCCAGTGACACAGTATACACATGGAATGTGGGAAGATCCGGATCCAGATCCGTATAGGCACATGCGAATCCGAATATGGAGGTCCTTATGTTAAAGCTTGTCATTTGGATTCAGACCTGGATTCGAAAATGCGGATCCGAGTATCACATGGATCCGGGTCGGATCCAACTGGATCCTCATGCTTTGCACTCCCAGTGAGAATTGAACAAAAAGCCACTAACTTGTTCGAACACCTCTAGCCGGTCTAACTCGTCCAGCGGCTCAAAGGAATCCGCGCATTCACTTGGGGATTGTAAAAAGGCATAAAAATGACAAACCACTTTAGTCTCACATCGGATATTGTAAATAGGCATGTATTTATAAGTAGAGCGCAATCTCTTTTCCCAACAAGAGTCTTTTTTTAAAAAAAATGACAAAATCTCACCTCCGCTCCGGAGACAATACATCGGGGAAGACACGTAAATTTTCACGCATCGACAAGGACCATCATGGCGGTGACGAACCAGTTGGTCGAGGAGCACTTGCAGAGCCCATGTACCACAATGGTGTCTACCACCTGTTCTACCAATACAACCCCAAGGGTGCCGCGTCTAGGGCAACATCGTCTGGGTTCACTCCATCTCCAAAGACCTCACCAACTAGATCCCCCTTGACCCGCCATCTTCCCCTCCAAGCCCTCCGACATCAATGGTTGTTGGTCCAGCTCTGCCACCATCCTCTTCGGCAACAAGCCCACCATCCCCTACGCCGACATCAAACCCTAGAGCTGCCAGGTCCAGGACATCGCCTTCCCTAAGAACCTCTCTGTCCCCTACCTCCCACGACTGTGTCAAGCCCGATTACAACCCCGTCATCACCCCCAATGCCACATCAATACCAGCACCTTCTGTGACCCAATGATGGCGTGGAGGAGCATTGACAAGCTGCGGAACATGCTGGTGGATAGTCGGCGGAAGCACCAGGGGAGGGTGTCCTCTATCGAAGCGTGGACTTCATGAAATGGGTCAAGGAAGGGCTCCCGCTGCACTCACTGGTCAGCACCGGCATGTGGATGTAGAAGCGCCTGGACTTCTTCCTTGTGTCGCTGTGAAGCAGGAATGGCCACCCCAAGGGCGCAACCGCTATTGCTGCAACCCATTTTGGTCAATCTGGAACCGCCGCTGAGCACATTGCTGCCAAGCATGCTGCTGCAACTAGATTCGGTCGATTCCTGGCCCTCTAATCTTTAACGCAAGGGTATGTTCGGTATTCACACCTTTTACCATGGTTTAACAAACAGACGTAATGGCGAGGGTCTAATTGCAACGTCGTATGGGTTGTGGAGGGTATTTTTTTGCATTATATGGGAGTTGGGGATATAGATAAAAACACGCTAGTTTTCATACACAAAAATCCTGTTTTATTAGTTTCAATGAAATAAGACTTGATGCCAAGTTAACATTTGCCAACATCAAAAAAATTATTCTTTTTAAGTGAGTTAGTTAATTTTATTGATTGAGATGGTCATCATGAAAAGTCTTTCAATCCATCAAAATTTGCCGATTGAGATGGCCATCTTAAGAAGTCCTTCGATCCATCAAAATTTTGTTGATTGAGATGGTCATCTCGAAAAGTCTTTCAATCCATCAACCCAAGTTTTTTTTCTTTTCATTTTTTTGTAAAATTTAGTTAAATGACTAACATAAATCACTATCTCGACCATGTAAATATCTTATTAGTTCTAATTGAAAAAAGATAATTCTAATGATGCTAGCAAGCTATCAAACTCGACCTAAATTCTACTTAATTAAAATTAGTAAAATATTTTGAAGACTTAAAATCACAGTTTTCTCAAGCATGGACTCTCCTCTTCTTCCTTCTCACCAAGCCTGTAGCAACCATCATGATCTCTCGGCATCTCCACGTGCGCTGGTTCTGTGGGTTGTCGTGATATGTTGTGCAGTTGCTGCCGCCGGTTCCTTCGGCCTGTCGTCATGAATGCTGAGGAAGGCAGGCCGCCAGGCCAGCATCCGCCGTTGAGAGCTTTCCCAGTTTTCTCTTTCAATATGAGAATACGAGAATTATTTTTCCATTAATTTTTACTTGCATTTGAGAAATTTGTGAAAGCTAGTTAGAAAATATTTCTCCAAAGTTTTTTTGAGAACGCAAACACCCCCTTACGTACAGTTCAAATGGTTGGAAGGCATGGATCCCTCGATTCGACCAGCAAGGGACAACCATGCGAACAAAGGTTGTCTTGCAGTCTATTCGAAAGAGTTTACTTAAATTTAATTTACGAAAAAAACACTTACTGCACAGCCACCGCAACAGTGCGCCACATCTGTTATCCAATAAAGAGATTGGACAGCATACGGTCGCACATATAAAAGTGCAGTAGAACTTAGGCAGGACCCATGCACAGATGCAGTTCACTGCTCACATCTTAAGTGATGCGGTAAGTATTTCTCATTTACGAATAAGTATACTTCTGATCTTTGCCAGTGGGCACATAATTTAGAGTGAATGGTAGATTTAAAATCCATCATATTATTGTCAATAAAGACTAATAAACTGACACTCTGAATCTGGACGAAATTAAGCATGGATGACCGCATTTTTCTATTTTCTTCAAAGAATTCTCATTTTCTTTTAATGAAATACCTGATTTTTCACAATGACGCATTCTCTTTTTTATGTAATCATCATGGTCATCCCTCTGTCCCTTCGCTCCAAAAGAATAATAAAAATCACTTCATGCGCTCCCATCAATTAAACACCTAAAAAAATGGAAGATGAATGTTTGTTTTTAAGTTCTTACAAAAAACCAACGTTCCTGCCAATTATGATGCCACAATTACACAGTTACCACACCCAAACATATGTCAGCACATCCCATTACACCTTGGGTCGACCCTTCCGATACTCTCACAGTTTATTCTGTATTGACACTAGTTGGTATCTTGACTGACTCATTTCAAAGATAAATGCTGGAGGAGGTAATATGCTATGTCACCTTTCAAGATCATTCAAAAACTAGTGTGAAAACACAGACAACTTTCTCTGCCTACACACCCCATTCAAATGGGCCCTCTGTGAAATCCACAGCAAGAAGCGATAATCTCATGTAGAAATAGAAGACTTGGACTAACTACAGTTGCCTAGTTGAAAAAGTATATACCAACAGATATTTTGCTCGTAGTGGTCAATGTAGATGGTAACATAGACAATGAATAATAAATAGAGATTGTAACATGAGAAAAGAATGAAATAAATTTGAAGAAAAATTTCAGTATACACATCCTGTACAAAGAGTAAGTCACCGCATGCTAAAAAGACCCTCTTATCAGAAATGTGCAATTGCCCAAAAGTATGTTGCACAAATAGCAATCTAATCAAACAACCGTTCATCTCACTCGACAGAGCTTCCGCAAATATCATTTACATGAGCAAGCCTATGCTCAGAGTGCAAAATTTCTATTATACAGAAAAAAATTCAACATGATGACATCACAAAATGGCAAAAGTGAATATGCATACTCCTTTAAATAGCATGCAAGTGCAATTACCAGATGCCTTCCTCTTCCGACCGTCTCAAGCTCAAAAGTTACATCAACAGCCAAGGATCTCTAAGCAAAACTAGAGTGATGATACACCCAACCGCGACTGCTTTACAAAGTGAATCCATTTGGTCTTCCCTCACTTTTTGCAGATCTCTTCTGCTGCTCATTGTCAAAGTGAGCAAACGCAGCATCCAAAGCCTGTATGAAGGGACCAGATTCAAGACAAAGCCTCAGAGATGGGATCGAAGAAATCTGACAAATATGATTCAATTAGTGGCACGAAGTCATTTTTATGTTTGCACAGATGGAAAACTATCTACAATGTCACTTCATGTCTTTCCTTATTTTTCTTAAGAGACCAGAGAGATGTTAGGCACGCCAGATTAAAAAGGATCATGGTCAAGACAAGTGACAACGTTGGTGCTAATCAGCAACCAGATTTTCCAAAAGTAGTTTTCTAAGATCTACGACCAGTCAACACCTGATGGGCAATTAGGCACCAAGGTTTCTCATCTCACCTTTGCACTTTCAGTGGCATGAGATCATAAACCACAGGAACCAGAAATTGACTGGTTGACATGGGAAGCTAATAAAAAGCTATTGCATAAGAAGCATGAAGCAAATGTAAGAGTGAAAAACAAAGCATTAAAACCTAGGTTGTGCAAACAAAAATACAAAACATTACAAGTTAGCAGAACAATGGAATCACTTGGCCTAGAAAAACAATGGAATTGCTTGGCCACTTTCCAGGAGACAAAACTCAAGGTGAATGAGATCTATCAATGGATTTAACATAACTGATGATTTAATATCACCCATCTCACAGGGCAGCAACTAAAGTTACCTGCAGCATTGGTTTAACAAGGAGAGACACCTGGTGTCTTAAGTCTGATTGCACTGATTCCTTCATCCCCTGGAAATTCCACGAAAGAAATTAGGAAGTAGACAGAGAAAAACACTTGCACGACTCTCTGTCCAGGTTACTACTGCACAACATCAAGATGAACTGAGAATGTAAAGATAGGCACACAGGAAAATATGGACATATTTTCCATCATATTGTTTCTGGTCGATTTTCACAAATCAGAAGAAGTGGATTATTAATAAGACATCAGATTTCTTTTTTCCTTTTGAGTGCACAACCAACAGTACTAATCCAATCAATAGATCAATAGACGACACAATTATTTAAACACTACAGAAACACAAGTTTTCATGGTTCCCGATATATTAAATAAGTTCACAATCAACAGTACTCATCCAATCACTAGATGAATAGACAACACAATTATTTAAATACTATCAAAACAAGAGATTTCATGGCCTTCTGATAGATTACAAAGGTTCACAATGGTTGCATAAAGAAAATAAATTAATACAACAGACATTTTGATATTTGGAGTCTGGTAAAAGAATGGCAGCAATTTGGTATGGAAGATGTTCATCAGATGAAGACAGTGTGGAAGCTGGTGAGGTCATTGTATCATTTTCCGGGAATGAAATGGCCTATCAGTTTGAGGAAGATGATGATGGGTTGGACCGTTGGATGATGATGAAGCAGGCGATAATCAACCAAACACTGTACCACGGAAGTATGTTGTCAAAGCAAAAATGTGGATTTTGTCATGGTGGTTTGGTTATGTTCAGATGCAAGCACTGCAAAGGTATTTTTTCATGGAACTTAATGCAACGGTTTATGCCCACTTCATGGGAGAAAAGAAATGAGAAACAAACAAATGGATCTGTTATTGTCGCATTGTTCAAAAAGATGAAATTTTACAAAGATCATGTTTCAAGTGGAAAGATTTGAAGCCTTTTCCTTGTCAAAACCACTCAAAACATCTAGGATAAGCCAATTTCCAGATCAGCACTTTGTTTGTCCCCAGGCTAGCTCTACCTCAGCTATTGATCAAGGGAAAACAGCAACTGTAAAGTCTAAACTTTCTGAAAGGGAAGATGCTAATTATAAGGTTGTCGATGTCCTATGTGCTAATGGAAGTCCTTTTTATTCCTTTCATCTCCTTATTGGATGGAAATGGTAAACACTATCATCAAGCTTCCAGGCTATAAACACCCATCTTATGAGACAGGAAGGTTCAAGGACCCTTCTCCTTGATAATGAAAAAGAGGAAGTTTATAGGTCCCTGGATGGTTTCTGATGACGCCCCTCAACCTCGGTCCCAGTTCACTGACGATGTAGTCAGATCAGGCTCGTCCAGAGGTTGCTCGGCCTTGCAAGGGAGAAGGTCATATGCCCGGGCAGAGAGACACGGGAAAACCCTCTGACGGTCTAGTTAGTCCGAACTGGAGTCTGAGCTACAGTATGAACAGTAATAAAGCAAGAGTTAGGGTGGTACGTGTTCCTTACCTTTGTCCGGAGGGTTACCGTATAATTTATGGGGTCCGGCTGCTGGGGAGGCTGCCTAGGGGCATGCCAGCTAGGCTGTGCCTATCGGCCACCTGCTGACCCCAGAGCGGCATGGAGGTAGTGCGCAGAATACCTCTCTGTCGAATTAGGAGCCCCCACGGTGGCCGGGCCCCCGCAGTTGGCTTGGGCCAAGGTTGGAAGCACAGGCTAGGCCCATCAGCAGCAGTTGGGGCCACAGCCCATACAAGATGATTGGGGCTGTTTCTCCCCCCTAACTGGGTCCGGCCCACTTGGATGACTGTTATTAGGCCCATCACTGCCCCCCGACCCTCGTACTGGCATTTGAGAACTCGGGGGAGCCTCAGGAAGCGACCAGGAGGAGATCAAGGGATGCCTCGAGGGTCGAAGCCATAGTGGCCTTGTCTTTTTGTGTCATGTCGGACATGTGTCTATCGCTAAGTGGCTGCTCGTGATCTCAAATAGCGAGCCAGTGCTTATTTAAGTGTCACATGATGTCCCCCTAAGGGACCATCGTTATGGTGAGTGTGGAAGTAAAGAGAAGCTCAAGTGCAAGGTCGGAAGAGGGCTCGGTCTTAGGTATCCAGGGCTAGAAAGTTGGTGTCCAGTTGCTGACCCTTTCAATGGTAAACCCCTTATCCAGTGTCTTTTAGCGCCATCTCCATTGATTCGTTAACCAATAGGATTCATCCGAGTAAGGAAGGTAAGGTGGACGAGTGCATAAGTGCGCCCTCGGGAAAGGAAGCATCGGCGTCCATATCTGATTATGAACCCTATTATCACAACTGTCAAGGCGTACGCCTAGGCGTAAAAGCGTTTTTTTTCTATAGCCAGACGTCCCTACGCTTTCTTGGGCTCTAAAAAGTGGTCCAGGCGGCCGCTTAGCCCGCCTAGGCGCCTAGCGAGCCCCTGGGCTGGTTCGGCTCACTAACGAGACCCATAACCCACCCGGCCAAACCCCCGCACCCCCGATGCCCTCTTACCCGCTGCCCCCTTTCCAACTCCCCCGCTAGGGTTTGTGGGCTACTGCCGTCACCTTCGCCTGCTGTCGCCGAAGCCGTTGCCGCTGATCACGGTTGACTCTGTTGCCATCATCATCTTCGTCGCCATTCGCCATCTCTGATAAGCTCCCATTCTCTCTCTCTCTCTCTCGATCGACCTCCTTCCTCCACTCCTCCCATCTCCTCTCTATGTCTCTCTCTCAGGTGGGCCAAATGCCCTCTCTCTGTCTCTCCATCTGCGTCTCCCTCCCCCTCTCCCTTCCATGCCCTCTCTCTCTCTCACCCTCTCTGGGATTGTCCAACCAGTCTCTCTCTTGCCTCTCACGCCCTCTCTCAGACTCTCTCTGTTTGTCTCACTCTCTCTCGCCCTCTCTATCTCTCTCGCACACAGGAGGTCCGAAGCCCTCATTCTCTCTCACACCCATTCTCTCTATCTCACCCTATCTCTATCTTTCTCTCTCTCACCCTATCTCTGTCTCTCTCTCTCACGCACCCGCCCACCTCTCTTTCTCTCTCTCTCTTTCTCTCTCTCTCATGCACACAAGGAAGTCTGAAGCCCTCATTCTCTCTCTCTCTCTCTCTCGGAGGTCCGAAGCCCTCATTCTCTCTCTCTCTCCCCGATACACCCCCTCTCTCTCTCTCACCCTATACATGTCTCTATCTCTCTCTGTCCTTCTCTCTTACACACCTCTCTCTCTCTCTCTTACACGTCCGCCCATTCTCTCTCTCACCCGATCTCTCTCTGTCTCTCAGGAGGGCCGAAGCTCTCTCTCTCTCTCTCTCTCTCTCTCTCTCTCTCTCTCTCACACACACACACACACACACACACCCACCCACACCCGCCCACTCTCTCCCTCTCTCTCTCTCACCCTATCTTTGTCTCCCCTCTCTCCGTCTTTCTCTCACCCTCTCTCTCTCACACATACAGGGTGGACCGAAGTTAGTATTTCTATCCTTGAAATTTTATTTTTTATAAACATTTTTCAGTCACATGTTGACCTTTGATATTTCATTCTAATGTTTTTTCATGTTAATGTCATATTAATGTTATTATCTTCATATTTTTCATGTTACTGTTAAATATATTATTCCGAAGTGTTATGCCTAGGCAGGCACCTAAGCGCTCGGGGAGCCCGAACACTCCTTGGGTTGCCTTACCACCTTGACAACTATGCCTATTATTCAATGAGGCAGGTCTCGGATGAGGTGGTAGCAGCAGCCACCAGGCGCCCAACCCCTTAAGGTTAGCGAAGCCTTATCATCAATGAGCAACTTACGGGAAGTCTAGTTCCTCAAATTGAGTGTCAATCCACCTGCCTCCATAGACTTTTAGCCCCCTTTCTCAAATGTCGAGCCAACAATGTCATGGATAAGGCCTTCTCTCTATTAGGAAGTGCTTAGGGTCGGCCTCCAATTCCCAACTCATCCTTTCATAACCAAGCTATTGTGGTATTACTCAAATAACTCTAGCCTAGCTCATGCCTAACACTTGGAAGGTGATTTTTTCTTATATGGTGATTCATTACCTCTGAGGTGTACAGCCAAGCACCACCCTCTTTCGCTATTTTTACGTCTTGAAACAATGCCCGACCTAAGGAGACTAGATTTATTTTCCGGGTCGAATGGATAGGACCCGGCTTATCGAACTTCCTTCCGCAATTTACGGATGAAAAAGTCAGATTTTCTTTGTAAAGACAATAGACCCCCTCAAATGGACTTTCCTGACGCAATAGTTGGATAGCTTTCCTCCTAAATCTACGTTGAGGGAGTCTGCGCTTTCTGAGGCCCAGTGTGCTAAAATCAAGTGCATTGCGAGCGTGCCTTTCAGCTCGACAAGGGACTTGTTCAAGTGGGAAACACGTACCGCACTTGGACTTGTCCTTGCCTCCTCGCAATGCAAGGTCGGCCTCATTTTCAATAATTTGCACTCCTCAAGCAATAGCAAGGTGTGTCGGATCGGATTGGATCGGATCGACCGATCCTATCATACTTTGGCCAAACCGATCTGATCCTGTGTCCGACCCGTAACTGGGATCGAACGGATAGAGCTGGATCAGATCGGATCGGTCTAGATCAGCCAATCCGGCAGCAACGGCTATTTGACAACTAGTTTGAAACTAGCCATTGGGAAAACTCCCAACGGCTAGCCAAGGGCTTAGGGGGCCCCTATATAAACCCCCAAACCCCTCTCCCATCCCCACCAATCTTACTTCTAACTCTCTCTCTATTGTTATAAATTCTCCCTTACTATTTCTATTTCTAAGTTTAAACTCTCTCTCTAAAATTTTCTTCTTTCTATTCTCATTTTTAAAATTCTATTTTTAATAAGTTTCTAATTTTTTATGATTTTATTACTCTCATTATCTCTCTCTCTCTCTCCAAGTTTTTCTCTCTATAGTTTAAATTTTAAACTCTCTTCCCCCTTTCTAAACCCTCTAAGTTGGCCTTGAGAAATGTGAAGTAACTCTCTACTCTACAATGATCGGATGGATTCTTCAAAGTGCTTTGCTTAGTAAGTTGTCTTTCTATAACACACACACTCTCTATCACATCTTTGTCTCTCTAAATTTTTTTCTTTCTTACTCTTTTTTTCTTCTCTTCGATAAATTTGTATTAACATTCTTCAAGACTAAATAAAATGAATATGTTGACCATGTTGCGATTTAAAATAAAATTAAGAAATGTACAAGTGACAATAGAGGTCATTCAATCATATACATTTATTTAATTTTTTTAGTCAATAACAAAAGTCCATACCCCCCTTTAACACTAACGTCACATTCTCATAGTATAAGATTATACCAAAATATTTATTAATGTATGATCTTGTACTATGAGAATGTGGCATTAGCGCCAAAGGAAGTATAGACTTTTGTCATTGACAAAAATTTTCAATAAATGTAAACAGTCGAAGGACCCTTGTTGTTGCTTGCATGCAGCATCAGATAATCGTTAGCAAAAAATTAAAATAATGCACATTTTTTAATTTTATTCTAAATTACAATGTGATGAACTTTTTTATTTTATTTACTGTTAAGAACGAACAATACTAATATATCTAAGAGAAAAGAAAAAAAGAGCAAGAGGGATAAAATTTTAGAGATAAAAGATAGAGAGAGATTGTGTGGTATAGAGTAGGGTTGTCAACGGGTCAGAGACAAAAATAGAAATGGCACTTTCTGCTTTTGTTTCCTATAAGGTTTATCAGAGAAGTAAGTGTTTCCGCTTCTGCATCCATTTCCGCTTTTAAATTGGAAATCAAAAACGAAAACAGCAGTAAACGAAAGTTTCCACTATCAGCATTGCTATACTAAGAAGTTATTTAAAATCATTGTTATTATTCACTTCCGGATAAACATTCTAGTAATTAAAAAAAAACTAAACCTACAAAGTTTTAATATATGTAAAAAATAGCAACCTATGAATTTTGAATTTTGAACTCTACTTTATCTATCGATCTAAATCTACATATGAATATACCCAAACATGTGCCATAAAATCATATTAATTTTTTAAGAAGTTACCAACTTCTTACTGTGCCCTTACTTTTATCAAATTGTCAAGAGATATTCTCACTATTGGATATGAGAGATATCCTATCTAATGAATTCAATTTTTATTTTGTAAAATATTATATATATATATAGATGTATAAGATACATGAAAATTCGAAAATAGAAACGGGTTAGCGGATGCGGAAATGAGTGTTTCCGTTTCCGACTCCTATAATTATCGGAGAGCTATTTCTGTTTCCTATAACTTAACGGGTGATCTTTAATGGAGTTCCGTATCCATTAATAAAAAAAGGAAATAGGGGGGATAATCGGAACTCGGGTATCCATTGACAGCCCTAGTATAGAGAGACCACTTACTAAAGAAACAAGATAGATGGAGTTGACTTAGACAACAAGTTCGAAATCAAGGTAAAATCTGAAATTCTGATTTTTCTATATTTTTAAATTTTTTAGACATTTTCATTAATTTTTTTCTGATTGCTTAAAAATTAAATAAGGGAGAAGTGGGGGCTCGGACCGGATCGGGCCGACCTGTGCCCGATCCCCGATCTAAGGGTTCCCACGAGGGACTTAGTTGAGTGACCCTATCAAAAGGTTCCTGCATAGGTCATCCTAGTGGCTTGATCCAAGGGTTCTCACGAGGGACTCGGTTGAGTAGCCCAATCAAAGGGTTCCCATGTAGGTTGTCTGAGCCGCCCGATCTAAGGGTTCTCGTACGGGACTTGGTTGAGTGGCCCAATCAAAGGGTTCCCATGTAGGTCGTTTGAGTGGCCCGATCTAAGGGTTCCCATAGAGGACAGTGGCTTAGAAGGAATTGATTTGGAGTGGAGAGATCACTTTAAATTTTGAAGTCCACTAATCTTTTTACACATAATACCATCGGAAGACAACGATGTTCCATGACCTGGGAATGGATCGGCCATCCATACTACATAATTTATAGGTGCCATTGCCAAGATCCTCGGTTACCCTGCAGGGTCCTATCTACAGTTCGGAGAGCTTTTTGGTGGTGGCTCTTGGGTCCACGACATCCATGTGCCTAAGGTCCATGTCGCCACGTTTGAAACCCCAGCGTCAAATGCGGGCATTGTGATATTAGGCCATCCTCCACTGGTATGAGGCCATCCTTAGCTGGGCCTTCTCTCAGACTCTTCGTTCCACGAGGTCAAGGTTCACACTGAGCAATTCTTTGTTGAGGTTGGGGCAGTAGGCTCGAACACGTAGGGATGGCTCGTTGATCTCTACTAGAATGACCACTTTGCTGTAAAAGGTCACACAGAAGGGGATTCTTTAGTGATGGTTTGTAGAGTAATGCGATAGGCCCAGATGACTAAAGGGCAATTCCTCAGTCCACCTTCCCTTGGCCTACCCGAGGTGGGTCTTGAACCCCAGCAAGATGATGCGGGTAGTGACCTCTGCCTGCCCGTTTGATTGGGGGAAAGCAGCCAACAAGAAATCTTAACATGGCATAGAAGCCAATGCTTTCTCAAAAGAGAATATCATAGGTCAACTGCACCCCTTTCTCCTCTGTTGATTGGTGCAGGCAACATTCTCCTGGCATTCCTCCTTTTGTCCTCTTCTGACACGTATTCAACCAGGTGAAGACTGGTTCAGTATTCCAACAACAGGTCAGTCAGGTGAGATGATGCTCTTGCTAGCATACAGAAAAGAAGCTCCAGTTAATTGCTCAAAGAATCTGGTTTGACCTGCCTCCAAATATTCAATTCTTGATGGCGCATCCATCTTAATCTGATAGCAGTCTTATGGCACATTCACATCTGCTTAACCCTTTTGACTGGATTCTTACAAGTGGCTTCAAATTCTGTGTTGCTGACTCCACTAAAAGGGAATAAGCCTACCTCATTGTCTACTGTATCATATGAAACACAAACATAAGTTTCTTGTTTCTTGGGGTCAATTGCTGAGCATCTCACATCACATTAAACACTAACATCCAAGCAATATGACTAATCCATCTCATCTGCAAAGATAGCAATAGTGCATGTAAAACTCAGCGAGAGAGAAACAACAGAACACACAAGGGGAGAGTTGCCAACAAACTTATAGAGAGCAATTTTCAGTTCTACCATTAATTTCATTGGTGCTGGCTCTCCCTGAGCCGAACTACAGTTTGCCCAAATGTGAATCATTGATTGCCCGAGTATAGGCTTATTTAGTGTCGGTTACACGGTAGATATGCTTACACGCTTTCAGTTTTCAAAGGATACACACGATCCAATGCATCACAGAATAGATAACAGACGCCACAAAGCAAAGAGAATGTTAAAGATGTCGCCAATAACAGGAAAAATAACTGAGCTTGCATGTATTGTGGTTGATTGCAGGTGGGCTTTGCAAAGGCTTACCTCCAACTTGCGGTAGATCTGAGTCATAGCATCCTTTAATCTTGTAACCTGCACCAAGAATGTTGAAGATTGCATGACTTTGTGATATAACTACTTTCTCTAGATTACACCACATCCAATTAACCTAGCCATACAGCCCACACCACAGATTGGTGGTGGTGGTGGTGGTGGTGATAATATCCAATCAAATGGTGAAGAAAAATCTAACAAAAAAATATCTTAAAGTACACAAAAAAAACAAACAGTTGGTTCCTATGCAGTCAAGAAGTTGGAGTGGAGCAGGTGCACACATGTTTTCCATACTAAAATAAGCACCATTTATCGATTTGCTGTCTATGAACAAATTGACTATTTTAGCTCCCTTAAAAATGTCTAGTACAGACTCTAAAAAAAACAGACAACATTGGATGAGATCTGTGAAAAGGAACTATATATATATATATATATATGACAAAGCCACAATTCATTAGAAATTTAGAGAAGGAACAAAATCGATACAAGAAACAAAAGGGCTTCCCTTATATCAAGACCTCAGCAAATCCACATGTTCCGCTCCCTGATCCTTCTGGCAAGAATAGAGTCCTTCAAGTTCAAATCAGCAGCAAAAGACCAGCCATCCAAAAGCTTCACTATTCTTTTCAGGATGTCAAACACACTGAGCCAATTGTCACTAAAAATTCAATTATTTCTTTCAGTCCAAATGGCCTACAGAACCACGGCTAAAATCATGTTCCATAGTTTGTTTTCTGTCTTGACTGGATTAGCCTTTTCCCAACCTCCCAATAATGTAGCGTCACCCTGGGTTTCCACCAACAGCTATGAAGGCTCGTAAATAGACTAATATTTTACTCCATACTGACATCAAAAGTGATGTTGCTTATTTGTGCTTTATAAAATCTTGGAATTCTGTATACTCAACATTGGAATATATTTGTCCAGAAGAATTTCTAACAGCAGCTCCTAAGACAAGGCAGGTCTACCAATAATTCTTCGAAGAATTATGTATAGGTCTCTCAGCTGTCTAAAATTTCCCTTGCCAGGGATTTGGCATCAAAGATAGGGTGCTGAGGGGCCAAGTCTCTATTGTAGAAATTTTCTCGACTCCTCAGACCCTTAATAGAATGAGGCTTTTGTTTTATGATCACTACGTTAGTTTTGTTTGCAGAAGTAAGGGACACATGGTGAAGGTTTGAATGAGGTATAATTTCTATGCTTAAGTCTGTTGTGATGGTGAGACATGTTTTCATAGAATGGACATAAGATTAGTATGTATTTTCCCATTTTGAGGTACATTTTCTTACCATTAATGACTTACAACTCGTTTTCTAATAATCTGAGATTCAGCTGATCTGTATTGGTTACAGGCAGAGCATTCCAGGCTCAATCCTGGTGCTTTTAACCTTGCTTGTTTTTGGGGGTGAGACAAGAAGAAACCTTATATCATGGTTTGCCAACTGGATGCAACTCGGTATGGCTTGTACAACATGTATTGGTTTTTGGGGTTTTTATGAGACTACCAAGTCAGACTGAGTCTTTGAGATTCAGACCAAGTCTTTATGAGTCCAATGCGGCTTTCAGAGAAATCGATTTGTACCAATCAAACGATATGACAAACCCTGCTTCAGACAATACCTTTGTTCTGTTCAGAGATGTAATGCACTAGGATGTCCACATCCCCCTAGAGAGGCTGTGATGATATGGGTTCTTTATTTATGAAAAGTCTCACCCTTCAGAGGATGGAGCATCACAAGCTGCAAAGTAAAGCATGGAGCATCACATGTTGTCGAGTCCTCCACATACTTAAGGTGGCCATATCCACGACTGTAAAGGTTTTTAATCCAAACAGAGCCTCTGCCTTCTAAAACGCAAGCATCATACTGCTGTGTTATCACTATGTTACCAACTGCCATGATCATGTATGGAAAGGGTAAAAAAACAGTGGCCACTTAAAACCAACAGCATCAGTAAACAAGAGCGCCACTTAAAAACAGCAGTATCAATAATGTTTCATGACAACATTGATCCCACACCCTAACTCTCTAATAGCGACTCTGGGGATGTTATCATCATTTAAATCTTCCTGTCACAGTGTGTCATAATCTAGATCCATTGTACAATTTTCAAAACAGTGAAAAGTGTATGAGAAACAGTACATTGACTAGTAAGCACCTTGTTATAGAGATATGAAGTTGTAATTGGGTATGAAGACCAGAAATGCCGCAGTAACTCCAGGATTGATGCCCAGTGCTGAAACAAAAGAAAAGGAAGTACAGTTTAAGCGTAAATAATTTTCTACATAATATGTAAGATAAATAGCATTTCCACATGGGATTTAACCTAACCAGGAAAAGATAACCAACATAAGATGTTTACAATTCATAAGTAGAAGGAAAGGCCATGTGTTTAACTTAATTCTCAAAAAGAACTGATTTATGCCATAGAAATTGTCGAACACAAAACAAATAAATATTTACAGCTACAGAAAGAAACATATTGTGGTAATGTCATGATAAACATTAGCAAGTAAATATGCTGAGAAAGAGCCTAGAGGGCAAGCAAGAAACTCACATCCAGGATTTCATCTTTAGTCCTGGCTGGAAGACTACCAAACACACTCTCCTGAGGATTCTTTCCGAGATGGTACTTGGAACTTGAGATATGATGATTCAACCCACTGAGGACCTAAAGTATATTACAATAATCAGTGAGACCACATTGTGAGTATACACACGAGTGCAAAGAAAGGAGGAGGAAGGGAGGGAAAATGTGAGAAATTTACTACAGACATACCCGAAAACACAGGGCATAAACATGAATATATATCTTGAGATACAGATTGCAAGGCTATATATACCCTTCAAAAAAAGGACATAATGTATGGACTATGGGCTATATATGTTGTGATCTTAGATCTAACACTTAATAACAGTCTTCAAGTACTACACAGTGCAAAAAAGCTTATGGATGGCAATTCTCAAGGTAGCAGATAGACATCAATATGATTTGAAGATGGCACACCATGTCTTAGTCATCACTTATCCACCTTCAAAAGGGAAGTTTTAATCATCAGAGTCCTTATTTTACTGTGATGAAGGAAATGTTTAAAAACAGGAATAGAAAGGCTACAAAAACAAGTGACTGAAATTGCACCAACATAAGACCTTCGAGTCTATAAAATGGTGGTACAATCCATGTTTCTCTCGAAAAAAAAGACCTTCGAGTCCAAGCTGTATTCCAAACTTTATACCTCATTGACACAACTGGCTGAGGAAGAAGAAGGCTCTGAAAGAAGACTTAGTAAAGAAGGCCATGAAAGCGGCAAAAGATTATGCCCATTATTGTAAAGGCATCCAAGGCGATCAAGGCGTTGGCCTACCGCCTTACTGCTTAGGCGACAAGGCAAGGCGACAAGGCAAGGCGCCTAGGCAAAGCCTAGTTTATATAACCTAGTACGTTTCAAGTGAATTACTATCTAACTTTTCCACCATATAAAATTCTATTTTTATTTGTATACAAAGGTGGCATTCACAATATTCAACATATGTTTATAGTGTAAAAATAAAAAATAGAATAAATAACAAATGAATATGGGAAAACCAATGAGAACTTAAGTATGCCAATCAAGATGAAAAAACCACCTTAACCTGTTACTAGTTAGATAAGCATGCCCTTAATATAAGATATATTTAAATGAACAATAAGCAAACCAACATACTAATGTCATAGTTCTCCACTTATCAACTGTTAAACATAGTGATGTCTAAATTTGAGAGTAAAGGAAAGGAAAGGAAACCCCTTAGCAGAAGAATCCCACGCATTGATCATCTATTTCCCCTTTTTGATGTAAATATGATAAATTATATGAAAATATCTTTCAACTTCTTTCTAATGATTAAAATAGACATAAAAGAAGGCTGGTTGTTTCTGCAACAAGGCGGACTGGGCGGATCTAAGTGGGCTGGCACCCTAGGTGCCCTAGGCAAGCACCTTAATGGCTTGCTCGCCTAGGCGCCAAGTCGCCTTGGGCACGAGGGAGCGCCTTGTCACCTAGGCATCGCCTAGGCGACGCCCTGAAAACAATGATTATGACCAAGAACAGTACTGTGGTGCATCATCTCAGGCTCCTTCTAATGCTTATGGATACCCAACAGGGTATTATGGTTATCAACCCTCTAGTGCATCTAGTTACGCAGGAAGATATTATGGCTATCCTCAATACTTAGATGCATCATCCCATTAATCCTTAGGAGGGTCCTACCGTATTCCTGAGATCTCAAGTTAGACACCAGTGACGATCATCTATGTCAACACAGAGATGGATATAACTGGTACCTTATGGCCCATCAGCACATGTGCAACTTATATGTCCTGTAAGGATTATGTACAATATTTGTATAATACGTACAATGTAAGTTTATAATGAAATGTAATTCTACTAGTTTTTTGGCATGGCTACCTTATCTTTTTGGACTTAAATTGTATCCTTGCATTGTAATATCTTTTTTATATTTCTAGAATTTTTTATTATTATTATTTTACATGGGGCACAAAAATAAACAAGTGGGGGGCAAGCCAAATCAACTCAGGATTGGTCCAGAGCGGATCAGATTGGTCAATCCAATCAGCCAAAGCTAAGCCAATCTCTGCCTAATCCCCGATCCTTCCTTGGTCATGGGTAGAAATAGAGTACAGATTTGGGAAGGAACAACCAAGAGTTGTCTGCTCGCACAACACATCCTCTTGGAACCTACCTTTTCTCCCATTACTATACGGTTAACCAAACATGGTTTGCTGACTAAGTACGACTCATACAAGTTGCATCAAATTTTCTGGTTTATGAGTCATAGATGTGGGTTGACTTGATGAATCACATAGACTCACAATGACCCAAACCAACTCATCATGACTCGAAACTGACTCAAGCCGACTTGTAGTGACTTATAACGTTTGATAAGGATGACTGAGTCATTCATGTATAAGATGCAATGAGCCTAGTAAAGTAATAAGTTTGTTGTATCTTTTATGTTCCTGTTGACTCAGTGGCATGGTTGGCAATATCGGCCGATACCAATACGTATTGGTTATCGGTGGGTATTGATACTGATGTGCGGGGTACCTCGATACCGGTCCTTTGAATCAGCTGGTACTGGGTCAAAATGGGCCAGTAGCAAGCCAATGTGTGCTGATACCAATATGTATCGGTACCCACTGGTACCAGTACTGATACCAATATTGCCATCCTTGCTCAGTAACCTAACAGCTAAGCCACATGATTTGATAATGAAACCAGCCATCCTTGCTCAGTAACCTAAGAGCTAAGACACATGACTTGATAATAAAACCATGCACGCCTAGGCTGGGATTTGAGATGATTATGATTTCTTGAGAAATGAATAAGAAATCCTAATGAATTAGGGCCAAATTTGATGAACAACAACTCATAAGAGATGATAGAAGAATTCTGTAACAGTTTTAGGATATTTCAACGATCTCCATTATTTCATGTTCAAAATGACCCAAAAGCCTCAAAATGACCAGAATACCCCTAGTGCCTTAAAAGTTATAAAAAATTAAAACAAAAAATCATCAGAGATCTTTAGGCAACATAAGTCTCCTCAAAATCATGAAGTTACCAAAAATACCCCAAGAATCCTAAAATGTCCAAAGGCAATCTAGAAACCTGGCTTAGGGTTTCGAAACCTCCTTAATCCATCAAAACACATCCCACATCTTTTTTTTTGGAGAAGTGGTTAGTACCACAAAATATATTAAGGAAAGAAGAATTACAAAAAAAGGTTGTGAAAGACAAAACCCTCAAGAAACCTTCCACAGAACACACATCAAGATGGTATCAAAAGTCAGAATTCCACCGAAAGGGCAAAAAGAGAGGAATTGACAACATTCCCTTTACAATGAACTACCACCCATTCTCTGACTCTCAAAAGAACAAAAGGTACAATTCTATCAGGAATAAGAGCCTCCTTCCTGAATATCTTCCTATTCCTCAATCCCGGAAATGCCCAAATGGTGGCATGAAGGATGAGCTACCAAATCTTGTGTTCCTCTGTGGTGGTGGGATGTCTGTTCCACTTGAGAATAAAATCCTCCACAGTTATTGCCGTCCATCTCCACCATTGTAGCTTGCTGAAAATCTGGTTCCAAACATCCAAGGAGAAGGGAGCAATGCACAAATAAATGGTCCCAGCTCTCTTCGTCTTCTCCGCAAAGGCAGCACACCGTAGAGATCCCCTGCACAAACAGACCAATCTATCACAAGTAGGTAGCCAACCAATGGAGATTCTCCACAGCAACAGCTTCACTTTCAGCAGGCTATTAGGACACCAGATATGAGTAAAACGGGGAGCAGGTCTGCCCATCAGCAATACGTTGATAAGCATTCTTAACTGAGAAGGTCCTAATGTTGACCAACCCCAAACTCAACTGTCCCTTGCAGACCTGTACACTGTAGCATCCTGAAGAATCACCAAAAGCTGAGACAAGCCTTCAATTTCTGCTTCCCACAGCTGGCATCTGAACATGGGGCATCACCAAAGAATCGAGAACCCACTGCCGAGGGATTGGAAGAAATAGCAAACAGTCTTGAGAATCTGATCTAGATCCGATGTTCCTTGGAGGCCGACGCATTCTACACAGCGGTTCAGGGATGATCGACCCACCCCGACAGCCCCAGTCTCGCTTCAGCTTGGAGATGACGTGCCCACTTAATGGAGCTTAGCTTAGAGATTCATTTTCTTTTTTTATGTATTTATTATTTCTCTTTAGAGAGATTAATATTTATTTAAGTAGTTTTTCAATAGTAGGAATATATATATATTATTTTAGGTCTTTACAAGATGTAGTTGCAAATTGTTTTTTTTTTCTCCCTTTAAAAGGGTAGCCCCTGGCCCTAGCCTTTTCTCCTTTTGTGTTCCCTACGACGGAGAAGAAGACCCTGTGATGGAGTCCATTCCGCCCTGCGACAGGGCCGGGTGAGACATCCGAATATTTTCCCTCTATTGTTCTGCATCACTGATGTCTAGAGAAACCATGTCACACCACTCGTCTATCCAGACGCGGCAGCTATTCCCATCCCCAAGGGAGATGTGAGTGGACACTCCTATGATTTGAGGGACACGAACATAGGTGCCAAGTGTCAACATGGAAATGCATGTCGGACATGGCAATTATTAAAAATAGGACACGAGGACACGGAAATAATATAATTTTATATAATTAAAATTATAGATCTAATTATTAATCTATATTAAAAATTAATAAAAACTTAAATTACCAATAAAGTTATTAAATAGGTTATCTAAAGTTTAGAGTGTTTTGGAGTTAGATATATAGCGTACATAAGGAATTTTTCATAAAAACTTGTTAAAGGGAGGACCTAAACACAAGTATCTACTTTAAACCATATTACTATGGCCCCCACCCATATATCTTATCCACGTGCTCATGCAGCAAGCCAATCTTTATCGACCCCGCGAAAAGGGGAGTGGAGCGAACGGCATATCCAATGGAGCGGAATGGTAGGAGAAGGAAACATGCGACACGAGGAATGAAAATCAATGTCATTCGAGTGGCCTAGGCCCTGGCTATCAGGGCCTCTCACCCGTGCCCCCCCTAATCATAGGGCCACTCGAATGACATCAAAAGTTTGGAGAAACTCCCCATGTGGGGGACACAACAGTAAGGGATGTAGGGAGCAAGTCCCACACTCTCCCTCTTCGATAATACTTCTGCTTTACCACCTCCACCCACAGCTCCAAGAAAATACATCTCAAATCATAAAATTACCAAAATACCATTCAACCTTAAAAAACTTGGAATCATTTCAAAACTTCCCAAAATTGACCAAAACCCCATCTGGGCCAGGTATAGCTTCTGGGCTCAATCCAAACTGCGCTTTGTAACTAGACTTGCACATTCATGTGTTCTGTTCCATTCAGGGCATCACTACAAGCAATTAATCAAGAGTTTTTCGTCCATTAGGGCGATGTGATTATCAAAGACTGAGGTCAGTGGGGGTGATACCAATATTTGAAAGCCTAATTGACAAACTAATTGAGCAAAACGTAAAGCAAATTTCCAGAAAGAAACAAAAAAGATTTTGTAAAAACTAAAAAACCCTTTTCTTTAAAGGTTTTTCTAAAAAACTCTCCAACAGCAAGCTCATGGGATAAAATTTTGTAGGTATTAATGGTGATGTTGCGAACAAAAACATCAAAGTTACTGATGCAAGAGCTGAGACAAAAGTAACATATGAACAAAAATGGAACGATTCAGCATGTTACAATCTAAATGAATGGGAAAGAAAACAATTGAAAGAACTATGGAATATGGAATGATTTGAATCAATCAAGATCAACAAGATCACCTTAAAGGCTGCTTCAGGTTGGATGATTGGATCATTCAACCCTACTTTAACTTCAGAAATCTGATCAACCAAATAGTCATAGGCTTCGTTGGCATTCAGATTCCAATTAATAAGTTTTGCATTGGCGCCAGTTTCAAGTAAAGCCTTAAGTGCATTAGCATGCTGGGAATCAAAGTATTCCTTGGGATCCTGAAACAACAAATGGCAAGTAGTATTTACTGATAGAATGGCATCAGGAATGCTGCAGCTTCACGTAAATGATCCATCATTGCACACCTTAATGCATAGGGGTGCAAACGGAAGATTTTGAGATCCCTGAAGATCCTCAATTTCTGTCATATGGTGAACCCTCTTTAACCGATCCAGGTTGGCATTCTCATCTGAAGCTTCATTACACAATTCCACTGGAAATTGACAGAGATAAATTGTGTGATGACAGGATCAACAAACTGGCACCACCAAATGTAAATAGAAGAAGGATGCTAACCCTGCTTGGACCTGGCCAGTGCTTCTGCTACAGCCCTGGTATCACCCAACTCTACATCTGCATCAAGATGAACAATGAAGCCTTATAAAAACCATCAAGATGATGTTATACAGGGAAATTTTTCACAATGAGATGCCAAGATTCCATCATTCCTTGCTCAACTCACTTGGATTATTTTCCAAAGAATAGTTAATAGCCATTATGCAATATGCAGTCATTTTGCCTAACCTTAGCATTTTATGGTGCAACTTTGTCAAAGTAATCCACAAACACACAGGCCGGTGATTTCTAAATTCTAGACTGCCATCTACTGAATGTTTTGTGCAAATAAGCAACAATGGTTATAAATTTAATGGTTATAAATTTTGTGGGACAACAGGACAGAGTAAACGTGTAACAAAAAATTTGAGGAAAAATGTATCTCTATCACTGGCACAGCAACAAGGCATAAAGAGGCCTCTCACTTCAAAGGACTAAAGGAATGAGGAACGCAACTAACTACTAATTAAAGTATCCTTTGCTCCAGGATCCAAAGTCCCAGCATTCTCACTCAACGTATTGGAAGTATATTAATTCACTTCAACATTTGAAGGATCTAGACATAAGACACAAATGAAGATTCTATGTGACTAACAATGAGTCAAACAATGAAAATCTCAGCGGGCAACAGGCTTCAATAGAATATACAATGAGAAACTCAATGGCTAACTTAAAAGTGAGAAGATGTGGGAAATGGTTAGAAAATTTCCTTGTTTCAAGTTGACAGATAGAAAAAGGACAGAGAAGGCTTTCAATAACATGCAATGTTCGACTCCAACCATCAGCACCATTCTTCATGGAAAGGGAAAAACTGTAAAAATGAAGATAAATGGGCATTTTGTAAGCAATTGAGATAAGATTGCTATTGTTGGCTTTGTTCCAAGACTAACACTCGCGAGTCGCAACCAACTAAAGACACCCTTCACTTGGACATAATGTAAAAGGATCAAATTTTGGGAATTGGAGAACAATAAAATGGGCAGCCTTTGTCCACATTATAATTGTGAACCAACGGTCGTGCTTTGAGACATCAGGCCTTACAACTGTCAGCTCATATCATTGCCAGAACTGCACTTTGAAAGGTTAGTTCGAAGAGTTTGCACAGTCACTAGCAAACACCAGATACTTTTTTATGCTGAAAAGAAGAATAGATATGTCTAGTCGTGAGGAATCCGCGTCGTCGTCATCCTCGTCAAAGCCTTACTCCATCTATTTGGGGTCAGCTACATGAATCTTGTCCCACCTTCTTAATCTATTCAATGCCATACTTGTGGTTCCACATAGCAACCTCAACTCCTTTCTAACTATAACTAACTACCTCATTTTGTGTCTTCTCTGATGTCTTCTACCCTCCTCCACTCTAATGTTATCACACCTCTTAACCGGTGCTGAACTTGGGCAATGATGTACATGACCAAACCATCATAGCCTGTTCTCCCTAATGTTAATAGGAGCTACAGCTAAGTCCTTACATGTATATTCATATTCCTGACTTTATCTTTTCACTCTTACCACACATCCACCTAAACATCCTCTTCTCAGCAACACACAGTTTTTGGTACACAGTCCTTTCTTGCAGCCCAACACTTGGAACCGTATAAAATAGCAGGTCTCATAGCCACCCTATAAAACTTACCTTAGAGTTTTAAGGGGACTCACCGATCACAAAGGACACATAAGGTATTTGCATGCTAAATGAAAATTTAATAGAGTAACTTGATTGGAAACTTATTGCAAAACAGGTTTAAAACACAAATAAATATCTGAAACCATCATCAACGATATCCTTAAAGAATCTGAACATGGAAGAGAAATACACCACCAAGCGGCAGGCAAAGCCGAGGAAAACATGCCTAAAAACCTAAAATGCATCCAAACAAGAGGTATGCAACAAAAACAGCTAAAAACAATACTCTGTGAGGGTCATCACCATGCAACGTGCATGCATGCTACGTTAGAGTGCAACCCTGATTAGGTATAAACACAATGCCAATCATCTAAACACCTCTTTAGGGACATTACTGATAACCTCAATTTGGGAGAAATCATAACACCAACTTAGCACGGAAAAGGTAAACAAAGAAATAGAAGTATGAGGGTTTAGTTATTATGGCAGAGGACTCTTTAGATTGAAACCTGCAGAAGCAAAACCAAAGTAATTGTTGTTTCATGATCAGGACTAGAAGAAAACATACAATCTGCAGCCATTTAACATTTCCATTCATCTGAAAGGAGCTTGAAAAAATATTGCCAAAAAGAGTGGCCACATCAAATCTTCTCATGGCCGCATCAAATTTTCTCACCCTTTTGACCTTTCCAGTGTTAGTTTAATAATGCTATTTAAGAGAACATCCCTGCCTTCAATAGCTGTGTTCTAGAAAAGAGCTGGAAATAATTGTTGATTGGTAATATTATGTGGCAACTAAGAACGGTCCCTTCTTATATTTCTCAATGAAATTGTGACTTATAGTCACCTTCCAAAAGAAGAATGTTATGTGCATGCAATTGTGATCACATGACAGCCTAACTTTCTGAATAAGAAAATGGTACCATGAGGAGGCATCATGTCAACCAATAAATGAAGAAATGTAAACAAATAGGATCTAAATATCAATATCTGTCTTACCTAATGTTTTGCCCTCAAGAACAACTGCTGCATGTCTATTAATATCTTGTAAAATAGTCCTCTGAGGAAACTCACTATCCCCATCAGCAGTCTCCTTGCTACCATCACGAAGAATTCCATGGTCCTGAAGTGATGATAGGCAAGAACAAAGTGAATTCTTCATGTCGTGAACAAACATCGAAAAGCAGTATAACTTTGTCTGTCGCTGCATGAAGAAATTTTTGAAGTTGTGAATTAAGAGAAAAGTCTAAAGTTTTCCCCTCTCTAGTATCCCCAGATGCAGGCTACAGATAATAAAAGATGGAGTGCTGCTTAACTGCAAAGAGAATCAGGAGTCAAGAAACATGTCGTGAAAAACAATTTCATCTGCTATACTAAGGGGAACACTACTAAATCCCCTTCCTCAAAGGCCATCTTCTAGGGAGGATGCAGGAAAAGCAGCAAAGTAAACCCACAGGCTGTGCTACATGGTTATATGTAGGGCTGACAATGGGTATTCAAAGTCTAATAGCCCGGCTCATCCTAACACTTGATGAGCATGTTACGGCAGTACACATGAGCCATCTGAGCCATGCTCTAAAGTCCATACCTCTTGATGGGTTGGATTTACACAAAGCTAGTCCAAGCCCAAGATCCCAATAAATCTAAATACATATGACACAAATTATGACATCTAGATTCTCCTGTAGTTTTTGTAGATTAAGTTACTATCATGTAAATGGAAACATGCAAACAACTATATGCTTTACACATTGATCCATATCAAAGATTTCCATTAAATGAAGAGACCAGGGGACTTGAACAACCCACAAGCCCATGCCTTGAACAGCTTAAGAGCAGGGGACTTGAACGACCCAGCTTAAGAGCAGCCCACTGAAATGCCTAGTCATAAAGGATAGTTGTCAGTACCAAAGCGTTTCACCCAGTGTGAATTGAGCACACTTCACATAGTTTTGGTTCTGTTAGAGAACTATCATGATTGAAGTCAGAGCTACCAGTGAATCATGCAAACAGCCCGGCTGCCAGTCATAAAAACTCACAGGGTCACCACCTCAAGGCCAGGTAGTTTAACAGAGTCAAGAGGCCCACTGCAGGTAACATTTTTGCCATAAATACAAATAAGATCATGGTCTACAGAGCTCTGTAAGGTTTGATGATCATCTTTACTCTTGGGTCAAAATGACTTAGGGTGAGGCTAGAGTCTTCCTCTAGTCCCATGGAGTGGTTCACCCTCCCATCGACCTGTCCCTACTCCCATGGATGTCAAACCCATGAGTCCATAACCTCACTTCTTCAGGCAGATGTACATATCAACCGCCCTCTTGGAGATGGGTTCTGTGACAAAAGGGAAAAAAAAAAAAAAAAGGTTTCCCAGAGAAGTTTCCCATGTACACGTTGTGGATATGGTTTCCTTGTCCCAAAATATTTAGCAGGCAGAGAAGCCAGAGTGAGATATGCAGATGGGAAGGCCTGATGAATTAAGTATGCAGAACAATTTAAAGGAAAGTCATCAGATTGCATTTTAATATTTTCTAGAATGTAAACCAGTCTTAATTTTGACAGTATATGCTCGTACGCAAATTGCATGTCTTTGATGAACCTTAATTCTAAATCCTTTTATTATATATAAATGATCCCAAAAATCAAATGTAAAACCAAGGTTCAAAAACTCGGCTCGGATCGGCAAGGATCGGCCGAGTCGGACCGGTTTTGGGCCGTCCGTGCCGATCCCGGGTTTCCTGGCCGAGTCCAGGACTCGGATCGGCCGATCCGAGCCGGATCGGCCGATCTGAGGCAGGATCGGGCCGGGTCGGCTCAGATCGGCCCGACCCGGCCCCCAACATCTAGTTTGACTAGCCGTTGGGGGTCAACCTAGCTGTTGCTGGCCATTCCCAAACGGCCAGCAACGGCTAGTTTGGGCCTTGGGGATCTATTTAAACCCCCCCAAGGCCCTCCTAAGGCTCCACAAATGCCCTTTGAGCCTCCTAACATTCTTGCTCTCTCTCCCACTCTCTTGATCATATATGTAAGTTTATTTAAGGTTTTTTTGTCCAACAACATCTTATGTACTTCAAATCAATGTATTTCAACACAATTATGCATTAGACTTGTGTTTTATATTTTTTTCATATTTTTCATATTTTTTTCCATTTTTTTCTGCTATCCGAACCAGCTGAGCCTGACTCAGCCAGGATCGGTCTGACTCGGATCGGAATCGGCCGATCCGATCGGTTTTGGACAGGCCGATCCGGGACCCGATCCCGGGTTTCTTAACCTTGTGTAAAACTACGTGGGTTCTGTCTTCTCATCCTGCATAAAATTTGATATCAGAGCTAAACAATGCAAAATTTATCTAGTCTTTCTGATCACTTGCAATCATGCCAGTCAACATGAGCTTTCTTCTCAAGTTATGTACCTTTTGAACCAGGTGCCGTAAACATCACATTCATTTTCATTATTAACAGGGCGAAAGGTATCCAGGACACTTCGCAGTATAGTCACATCACTGGTTTGAACATAAAAGCAATTGGACAAGACTATTTCTTAACTTGTTTTCACTTTGAAGCAATCACTAGGGGAGACCAAGGTCATAGAATATAATTTGCATGATCACCAATCTTTATGACCTACCATGGATTGCGGAATCGGCGGGTTCCGATCCGATTCGGGGGGGATTTCACTGTTCCCCCCTACCGATTTGAAAAAAAAAAAAAAAACGACCGAAATCGGCCCGAACCGGACCAGATCGGGGCCGGATCGGCCAGATCGGGGCCGGACCGGCCAGATCAGGGCCGGACCGGCCGGTCCGGACCTGATCTGGTCCGGTTCGGGCCGGTCCCGATCCCCCCCTTAAGGTTTAAGGGTTTAGGGGTTTAGGGTTTAGGGTTTAGGGTTTAGGGTTTTAGGGTTAAGGGTTAAGGGTTTAGGGTTTAGGGTTTAGGTTTTAGGGTTTTAGGATTTTAGGGTTTAGGGTTTAGGGTTTAAGGGTTTAAGGGTTAAGGGTTAAGGGTTAAGGGTTAAGGGTTAAGGTCTTGTTTGGTATCGGGATAGAAAAAGGGAAGAATAGGGATAAATTAACCTAGATTAATTTATCCCTATCCTTATTCTGTGATGTGTTTGGTATGTGAGGGGATAAGAAAAAAGTTAATCCTATTCTCTATTTGGTGAAAATGAGCACAGTATGGAAGATAAGTTGTGAAAAAGACATTGCTACCCTTCTAATCTAAAGTAACATGGGTATTATATTATTTTATATAATATAACTATATATTCAATATATATGTAGTATATTAAGTGTAAATATTTTTTTATTTTTTATTACTCGTATCATGATACACTAAACATACTTAATTCAAGTTATTGAATTTAATTATATTTTAAAGGCACTCAATTTATACTACACATAATTAACATATAATTAGAATATAATAATATATTAAATATACTTAATAGTATTATTCAATATAGTAAATGAACCATTATTAAAGTTAATTATATTATTATTTTATAAATCCGATGTAATACTAATGTCTATTAGTACTAATACTAGTATGTAAGTACTAATACTAATCTACGATAATAATATATGTATTATATTATATAATAATCTATTAAAATATTTATTAGTGTTATTTAAAATAATAATGTATATTATTATATTACATATAAAATATATTAAAGATGCTTATAGATTTATTTAAGTATTATATATATTATTTTAAGTATTATTGAATTTAAGTATATATTAAAGTATATATTACAGTACACATTATGTCATTAGCTAGTAATGAAGCCGTTATTGAATTTAAGTATATTATTTTATAAATCCAATGTAGTACTAATGCTTATTAATACTAATATTAGTTTGTAAGTACTAATATTACTAATATAAGTACTAATATTAATTTAAGATAATAATATATGTTATTTTATAATATATAATAATATATTAAAAAACTTATTAGTACTATCTAAGATAATAATATATATTATTATATTATGTATAATAATATATTAAAGATGCTTATTACTATTATTTAGTATAATAATATATTCCATCCGTATTGGCTTGATTCATATTTCTATTTAATGACATAATGTCATTAACTAGAAATAAAGTTGTTATTAGAGTTAATTATATTACTATTTTAAGAATACGATGTAATACTAATACTTATTAGTACTAATTCTAATAATTTAAGTACAAATACTAAT
Organism: Zantedeschia hybrid cultivar; assembly: GCA_030544215.1. Lineage (NCBI taxonomy): Eukaryota > Viridiplantae > Streptophyta > Magnoliopsida > Alismatales > Araceae > Zantedeschia > Zantedeschia hybrid cultivar. Next base: position 37,649,461 of record JARZZO010000013.1, read on the forward strand.
TTAAGATAATAATATATGATATTATATTATATATAATAATATATTAAAATACTTATTAGCACTATTTAAAGATAATGATATATAAGATAAATATAATAATATATTCTATAGGTGGTATCGATTTGATTAAGAATTTTATTTAATAATATATTTAACGTCATTAGATAGTAATAAAATAATTATTAGAGTTAAATATATTCTTATTTTATGAACCAAGAGAAAGGGCAAATGAGGGTAACGATGAGGTTAAGGGGCGAGGATAAGTCATTCCACCTTTTTGGTGGAATAAGTTATCCCCATATCTAACCCCAAAAATGGGGTTAAGCTCCCTTATCCCTATCCCCCTTAACCCCTCTTATCCTCGTGACTTTTTGCAATGCCAAACGAGGAACGGGGATATCCCTGGCTTATCCCGATACCAAACGGGACCTAAGGGTTTTAGGGTTTAGGGTTTAGGGTTTAGGGTTTAGGGTTTAGGGTTTTAGGGGTTTAGGGGTTTAGGGTTTAGGGTTTAGGGTTTAGGGTTTAGGGGTTTAGGGGTTTAGGGTTTAGGGTTTAGGGTTTTAGGGTTTTAGGGTTTAAGGTTTTTTATGGATGTACATGAATTGCATTCATTCTTATTGTACATCAATTGAATAATATGTATGTAATTTTTTCTGATTTTTTTTATTTTTTCCTGATTTTTTCTGATTTTTTTTAATTTTTTATTATTTTTTAATCTGGCCGAGTCGGACTGGCCAGACTTCATCTGGATCGGCCGACTCGGCCGATCCGATCCGGGTCGGATCGGGATCGGCGGGTCCCGATTCGGGGACCCGATCCGATCCAGAATTCCTTGTGGCCTACAGTTACAGAGAGTCTCAAAAAGTAAAGAGCTTCGTACACTTTAAGTGTCCAGAGGAACATTCAAAGAACTTGAAAACATTGTTGGTTCATTTCTCTAGACATATGGCATTAAAAGCTAGGGGATGACTTAGAGGCATTCAAGCTGAAGATTCAAACAAATCATGCTTTATTTGATGAAAAACTCCTAGTGCTTTCCTCATGGAATCCACCATGAAAGCTTTAATTGAAGCATGACAAAATCTTATGGAGGATCTCAAGGCAAGATCCTGCACAGCATTAAGAAAATGAGGCAGCAAGGATACATGAAGAAGACTGCCAATACCAGAGTCGCATTCCCATTAGGATTTTAGTTGCACTCATGTCTGACTTTAATTTCTCTTTTCTAACAGTTAAACAAGGTTGAATTCAATGAATTAACAGCTATATCTGCCAAGCGTGACATTGAATTGCATCCATTTGACAAATAACAACTCTTGATCCCAGGTTAAACATAAATTCTAGACTTTTCCTTCACATCCTGCATTGATATGGCACCAGGGAACAGTGAGTGAACTCGTGAAAATTCTAAACTAGATAGTGTAAATAAACAAAACACAAAAAGGTACACAAAGGGCACATCATGAAAAGAGAGCATGCTTAGATGAACATAGTTGAGAACTGTTAAGAAGATTAAAAGAATGACAATTAGAAGTCAAACATGCATATTGCATTTCAATTTAGATGAGAAGATCAGCGATCCATCTTTATGGTAGAAACTGCCAGTTTCAGAGGGAAATTTACATATAGAACAAAACTGTAATTTTGAAGAAAATGACAGGAAGCATAAGTGGAATGGGCAAGGATGGATGAAATCTAAGTAAAATGCTTATGAGGCAACATTAAATGAGATGAGACAATGTAAAGCAACAATGGTCAGCTATTAAGAATCATAAGTTGTATCCTAGATTTTAGCTAGTGTTTGCACCCATCAGTGACAGTGGGAGAGGCATCACTTCATTTTGAAAACCCAGTAAGCATAACATGACTTAAAAATCAAGAAGCTGAAAAGGGAAGAAACATAGGCTTTTCGACAAGCAAAACTACACAAGTTAAAGATCTAAACTAAACAAGCATAAAGGCCCATGATTAACTCGATGAAGAGAGCTAGAGCATGCATGAGAGGAACTATATACCAAAACATGCATGTAGTCATCTCCTACATCAGAAGCCATGTCTAAAGTTGGATCAACTCGTCTGATCTGCACAAGGGAATAAGAACACAAGTGCAAGTATTGCAGTTAAGTGACCCATGTATACATATTAATTGTCGATGAGACAATGGAAGCCTTGTAGCAACAGAAATAAATGCATAGAATAAAGTAGGTATATTTATAAAGGTAAATGCAACAAAGATGCAACAGTAAGATTCTTACAGCAAGATTCTTTCAGCCATACAATAGTCTACATACATATTATATATATACAAGCATACATATACATATACAAGAGAGATAAGGAGAGATCTGAAATGCAATAAAGCAACCTTACGGCGAGATTCTTCAGCCACAATGTCATCCTGCTTTAAAAAAACAGCTAGCTCTTCATCCTCAGCTGCCTCTGCAGCAGCAGCCAAAGTGTTTTTCGTCCTATAAAGGAAGTCTGCTTTAAAGTACTTTTTCCAGAAATCATTTTCTGTCATCTACATTTTGTAAGAAAATTAATGGATTAATGTTAGAACCAATTAAATTGTGTTGGTGCTTTTGATACACAATGAACATGAGAAAGACCATTTTACTTTGCTCGGGACAAAGTTGAGGAACGCCTGGCGAACAGCTGGCTTTTCAGCAAAAATCTGAAATAAAAACTCAAATGTTAACAAAAAGAATGGATTCCTGATGAAAGCATAAATGAATTAGCAATGTTATCAAGAATATTTACAACCACATGCAGGTTCATCATTGAATTATGTGTGTAGATCCTGTAGACAATAGCTAGCATTCAAGAATTAAATCCTTAAGTAATCGTTTGACAAAAATGTCTCAGTCCACAATACAAGGAATAGGGCCGTAAACAGAAACCCGATTATCCGACTTTTCAACCATTTCCGATTCTAAAAAGCAGATTCAGATTAAAAAAAAATCCACTCCGTAACTATCGGAATCGGAAATTTACGATAAGGAATCAGAATTGGAAATGGAAACTGTTGTTTCCGTATCCTAATTCTGATTTTTTATTCCGTTCAATATTAAAATTTATAAATAAAAACTATAATTTATAAAAGTTTTATTAAGCATTGGACATATTCTATCTATTAGCATTAGTTAGACACACATATTGAAGAGGATGAGAATTGAGGACAGTTTAAATTATTTCCAGTAATCTTTGGAAACTATTTTTATCACAAATGGAAATACCATTCTCCCATCATATCGGAATCGGAATCAGAAGCACAGTTTTATGATCATAATCGGAAACTGAAGGTGGTGTTTCTGTTTCTGTATCCTACCCATTTACAGCCCCAATAAGAAACATGAATTGCCATTTGTGCTATCACCATAAGGAGGTAATTAACTAGTATAAGAAGCTTAAAAACAAAATTAATGCTTGAAGAGATGCCACATTGTGCCAAAATACACAGTATCAGGAGAATCAGAACCTTATGATTTATCACTGCCATGAACAGTTGGAAAGAATGATACCTGATGGATGATCTCTCGAGTCAAGCTAAATGTGACCTTATTGGACTGCAAAAGGAATGCCACCACTGAAAATCTCAGAATTGTTGTATGCTAGCAGATAAATAAATTAAAACATATGCCAGAATACATAATTAATAAATAGCAAACACAGAAGAAACATATTCATATCTAATAATTCAATAATGAACTTATATAAATCAACACACTAGAACAAACTTTTCATTTAAAGCATCAGTTGTTTCCAAAGAGACAATGGAAGAGAGCACTATTTGCAGCATTCAGAATCACACTTTATTTGGTCATAGAACGATGCAACTTTCATTTATAATTAAAAACAAAATGAAATAAAAGTTAAATAGTTGGTCTATACCTGCCCATCAGTCAATGGCCTGACATCTGCCAGGATTGCACTTTTAAACCCTGTCTTCTGCTTTGCTGTTCTATAGGTATCACTGTCGAGCATATTCTGAATATGAAATGGAAAAGTTTTAAGGAAATGTGTATAAAATGCTAATAGGAATTTTCTTATGGAGAGGAAATAAGGAAAAAAAGGCCAGTAGCAAATGTAAACTACAAAAAGAAAGACATGCAATGGACAATATAATGTCCATATAATAATCATGTCAAGAAAGCAATTTTGCGACCAAAACGTATACAAATAGAACTAAGAAGTAACCTTTCGTGTAGCCCAAAATTCTGCCTCTGTCAACACACCACTCATTACAAATTGCCTGTGCAATTTCTGCAGTTCACTGATAAAAGTGCACTTGAATGTCAAAAATAACTCAAGGAGAAGAAAAATGGACAAAAAAAACATCAAAGCTTTAAGAAAAACTAGAAGCTAAATACAAAGACCACAGACTATGGTTACTGTGAACATATATATATAGTCTAGCATTCCAAAGGATAGATACATCTTGAACTGCAGTGTAATAAAAAGATACATTGTTCAAAAAGTTATAAACTGACAATTAGATGTCCAATGAATGGTTCGTAGCATGACCTAACAAATGTCACATATTATTTTGAACTTTTAGTAGACTAGATTGCTTTGGTTAAATTTAAGATGAAACTAGCACACATTCTACAGCCAGAAAAAGAGAAAGTCCAAATGCGTCATCATGAACAGGAAGGATACAGATCAAAGAGCTCAAAAGATATAACATTCGAGATTATGCAGGATTATACACGCCATCTTGTTTTTTCTTTTGAAATCTTTGAAAATGGGGGGATTCCTCCTTTTAGACATCTAACCAAACACCAAAGCATTTCCTTTCCGTTGTAGGCCTCATCCAGATTTGACCTTCCAACATCACCCTGGTAAAGAACAACATTTAGTCCAGACACCAATGTCTAGACATGTGATGACAATGGACAAGCAGAACAACCTCGTGGACGACCATGATATTGTTTCGTTGTTCTTTATTTCTAAATAGTATATCCATTCTACTGTCAGGTAGTGTAAATGGGTCAGATTCAACGTACATCCATGATAAAGCCAACATCAAATCCAACATGAGAAGATTGTAAAATTTTTGAAACCTTATAAAGGGAAGCCCAGGGCCGTGAGGCTCCTGCTATTGTGGGGCTAGGAAGGGTCAACTGCACACAGCCTCTGTACCTTTGTTTTTTTGCAGAAAGGTTGTTTTCAGATATGAACCCGTGACCTCCAAGTCACAATGGAGAAATCTTACTGGTGCACCAAGATTCCCCCTTAGGTTATGTAACCTTATACAGATTTTATTGGCGTCAGATTGTGCATTTATCAGGTACGCTTGTCTAAGAGCCCAATTCAAACACTATTCATCGTTCACATACTCTCTGCTGCAATATCTTAGCAGCAGGATTGTAAACTAATAGCTTTACCTAAATGTCAGTTTTCATGCCAGTGAATAAAACAGCAACAGGACAAAAAATTGAGGAGTTTCCAGAAATTCATGGCTGTTCCTAGGACACTACATATTCTCCCCTCTTGTCCTTATTCTTCAAAAAAATCGAGATGAGCATTTGGAGTGCATTCCAAGGAGAGACATTAAATGCTACTTTGAAATAACAGATGGATGTAACTATCTGATAGATTTATCGAACGTCAGACTCTGGATATCTGAAATCGCCAACCTACCGAAAGCCCAGTCAGAAAGCTATTAACAACCAGTTGGTTTACCGGGCTATCTTTACAATTTACATATTCATGTTGTAGGTGGTGAAGATTAATCTCCTCAAGAGGGGAAAGGGGAGATCAAGTGAGTGATGTACTTGAGGAATATTACTCCTCCAAAACTTGGTGGACAGTCTCAAGTACTCTATTTTGTTGCATGGATTAACATCACGGTGTCATGTTATTCACTAATTTATTCTTACTACATTTGAATAACTGAATAGTGGTGTGGAAGGGACCTCCTAAAAGACATTGTTTCTATTTCATATCCTTGACAACAACAAATTGGCGAATAGCAAAAAATCCCCCAAGCTCATAGCAGAAAAGATCAATCACCCGGAATCAGATACACTTATTTATTTTCTCCACTTCACAAACTACAAACATGGGTTCAGGAACCACTAACCTTCTCTTCTTTGATCTTAGAGCTTTCAATTTTCATCCTGGACAGATCCATTTTTTATCCCAAACCTATGTGACTATGGCTACAATTCTACATTGCATGCACCCTAAGCTCCACAAATATACCAGTGGTTTCCAGAAATATTGGTCACATATTTCTTCCCTGAAAACAAAAGACGGTTTTTGCAGCCAACTCCCTTCCCTTCATAACTTTCTCAAGCTGACAAGTCAAACAGAAGTTTACCAGATGATCCAAAGAATCCTCATGCCATATGAAATGAAGGACAAATATAGAGACAATTGTTCTGAATGCATCTAAGACTTCCACCTTTTTTCCAATTATAAAAAAACTGAGGGAGAGATCCAAATTCCACACGTACTATAGTGAATGGCCAGCATAGGAAAGACCAACTAGAAAGGGGAAATCACAGAGGCATCTTGAGACCAGATTTGTAATGAAAAAGTGTAAGAAGTGTAATGCATGTTTGGACCAAGAATATGCCCCGTAACTAAAATAATTTACCTATCATCTCTTAACAGCTTCATTCGACGTTCCAGCTCTGTTGCACTGAGCTGTTCACCATGAACTGGAGTGGAAGACTCAGAAACTGCCTGAGCACTTTGTCCAGATGATGGCACTGTCTGAAACTTCCCGAGTACTTTACCTGAATAAATAGCAAAAAGAGTATATGGGATAGATAATTACGTTCAATCAGGAGGAAAGGTTAGGTAGTCTTAATTAATTAATATAGGGGAACTCTGCCAAAGTAAATGTTCATTTTGGACTTTAGTGATTCAATGACTAGTTATTAAGAATTAAATGTCACTCTAAGAATTAATGTTGTCAAGTGCTTGTACTTCCATAAGCATGTATATATATATATTTGTATCCACACACGCACACATACACATATATGCCTATATATTGATACTTCTTGTGTATACTCAACCTAACACCCAATTTAGGGACACTTTCAAAAAAACACCCAATTTAAGGAAAAGGATTACAAGTCCAGAAGGCAAACAGGACGAACTTATACATCATGAAATAGTATGCATGTTTATACCTATATATAAATATGTACAAGATACTATGCCATGACTTTAGATTTATTGTTGTAATTAGAAAAGCAACTATGCAAATTATGAACTAGAATATGATGATTGTTGTGTTAATGAAACATGCCTAAAGACTATGATTATCCTTTAAGTAGACTATTACTATGATCAAAGAGTATGACCACATGATTGACTTTGGCCATGATGACCAAGCATGACCCCATTACTATGATTATGATTATGAACCGTCAAGGACCCGCAGTAAGGGGAATATGACTTATAACCATGAACAAAGACGAATACCTTATGATTACAACTATGATTATGAATGATTGATTGAAGAGTAGAATCTCATGATTATGATATTATTATTGGTTTTCTCGAGATATTTTTCATATACTAGTAAAGAGAAGTGACATCACTTCATCGGTGGGATGGGTCCACAAGATTTATCCCTCGAGGATAAGGGGGCATCAGGTCTGCTTCGTACAATATGTGCTATAGTCGAGGCACGGAGCATCCTTTTCTTTTTACGACATCTACAGTCCAGCCTTGGAACATTACCAACTAGGCAATGTGTGGAGACCTGTTCAAGTGCACTCACAAGTCATGACCAGGACATAGACTATGCAGTGTGAGACTGCATTCTCAGGCCACCTTACGGCCGCCACTCCTACTGGGGTTTCCAGAGACCCCTTGAGGAGGACAGGCGGAAACATTAAGACTGCTGATTGGTGATTTTCTCCATTACTTCTTAACAAAGAATGGACCACAAAGAGGCACCTGACTAAATGATTTATGATGGCAAAGAGCCAAATATGGACTGATATGATGCAGTGACAGTAACACAGTAGCTGAAGGGTGGTTATAAATGAAGATGTGATTAAAAATGACTAGAAGCTAGTTATGAAATGAAATGACTATGACAGGTGAGAGCCAATTACGAATTAAAGATTTGTGGTTCATTTCTTAATTCCATAAAGAACTATGCAACGAACATGAAGAGTAGAATGTAAAGAATATAATCACCATGAATCAGAAGAATTACGATGAAGAACCATGCACAATGTTTAGTATTATGAATTATTAAAAAGATACTAATAAATGATACATAAAATCCTTAAAATGAAATATGAATATGTTTTTATAATTTTCAATGGTTTACATGATTTGATTGTGCTTTAGTTCCACTTCTCATTATTTGATAGCAGATCTATGAATATGAACCATATACATGTCATATCATGTCTATCTCATATGGTAGAAATGATCAACATGTTGGAATTTATTTTGCATGTCTAATTAAAGTTGGTTGTGGTGCCCAGATGAACAGCTCGGAGGCCCAAGAAGAAGGGACGACAGGGGCTGAAGAAGACGAACAGGAGAAGAAGGCTGGGAGGGGAGAGGAAACAAGAACAGGGGCTTCACACTCCAAAGCTCACACACAGGCCCATCATGGGTCTCCTATGCACACACAGGCGGCTGGCTTTCATTCTTCAATCATTATCTCTCTATCCAAAAAGGGGGGAGTACATGGGGTATATATAGGCCCCAAAAAGGAAGCCATAATAGGATAAAGTACCAAGTTACCCCTAGGACTCCTAAAACAGTAAAAATATGTCAAAAATTACAAAAAAAATAAAAAGACACCGAGTGGACCTCTAATGGGCCAAACAAAATACAACATGGACCTTTGGCCCCGTTTCTCCAGTCCTTGAATCCCCATCAGCTAGCTTCGGTGAAAATCCAAAAGGGCACTGAAGTTAATTGACGAAAAAAAAGAAGGGGGTGCCATCTGACTGAATCACTGAAATTCTTCATCCCACCGAAAGATCTACCACAAAATTCACCAAAAACCTTTGGCCTCGAGAGCCATTGTATCCCAAAGTTCACCAAAATCTTTGGCCTCGGGAGCCGTTGTATCCCAAAGTTCCCAAAAAAATCTTTGAACTCAAGAGCCATCGTATCCCAAAGTTCATCAAAATCCTTGACCTCATGAGCTGTTGCTTACCAAAACCCCTGGTCCTCATAAGCCATTATATCCCCTCTAAGGACCTTTATTCCCTTGACAAAAAAAACCAAAGCCCTAGTCCCGCCGGAGTCATTATGGTAGTAGGAACTGTTATTCCTGGCTTTGCCTGAAGCCTTCTGCAAAGTCCCACCAACTTGGTCCTTAGGGAAGCCATAATTTCCTACCGACCTAAAAAGAACAAAACCCAGCCATTGTTTCCAAAAAAAATAAAAAATTTAAGTCATCAGAGTATGACTCATAGAAGGGCTTCTACACCAAAAATGCTCAAAAGGGTGAAGAGAAAAGAAGATGAAAAGAAGGAAGAAAGAAAATAAAAAGGGAAGAGAAAGAAAAAAGTCATACCCCAGTGGGGAGAAAGCTCTCTAGGCTTACCCCAGGTAGAGATCGAGTTTTTCCACATCCTTATCCAGTGAGGATGTCAGAGTCATCAATAACGAGAAAACCTTTACGTTACTTTACATGATGGGGGACGCGAAAAATCTTTCAATAAAGGACTACGACTGAGACAATGATGACGACATCTTCCCGACTCGGTAAAAAAGTGAGAAAACTTGGTTCCTCACTTGATCAGGTCCAAAACGCGAAATACTCTTGGTCAATATCCCTCATCCTACCGAGAAATTTCCTATCAACATACCCAAAGTTCATGGCTATTTGGAGCCTTTTATCCTCTTGAAAATCCAAAGTTCATGGCTACTCAGAGCCTTCATCCCCTTGAAAGTCTAAAGTTCATGGCTACTTGGAGCCTTTATCCCATTGAAAACCTAAAGTTCATGACTACTTGGACCCTTCATCTCCTTAAAAGTCCAACGTTCATGGCTACTTGGAGCATTTATCTCCTTAAAAACCTAAAGTTCATAGCTACTTGGAGCCTTTACCTCCTTGAAGAACCCAAAATCTTATGGCCCCTCGGAGCCTTTATATCTCTGAAGCCTAAAAATCCAAAGGTCTGTGTCCACTAAGAGCAGTTGTATCCTTGAAAATTCAAAGAAAATCCTAGTCCTACTGGGATCTTGGTACCCTCGAAAACCCAAAAGCTTTACAGGTACTTGGGGCCTTTGTATCCTGGAACACCCAAGATAATGATGGCTTGAAGCTCTCCTATCCTTGAAGAATACCCAAAACCTTTCACCAAAAAAGCCTTTATTAACTAAAGATTCTACCCAAAGCTAGCCCACAGGGAAGCCATAATTTTCTAACGAACAAAATTGAAAACTCTACCTAAATCTGGCCCACAGGGAAGTCGCAATTCCCTACCAAAATAAAGAACTTAAAATTGAGGTGCTCCGACAGACTTAAATGTTTCCTCCCGAAAAGGGACAGTTAAGGGTAAAAAAGTCTCAAAATCTATTTGAGGTGAAAATCCGAGAGGGCGCCTTAGGCAAAAATGGATAACTCCGTTACATGAAAATCCGAAAAAGCATACAGGTAAAAATAAGAGGAGACTAACTTTGACGAAAATCCACAAAGGCACTGAAGTTAGTATTTTAAAAAAAAAAATCAAAACAAAAAGGAGTGTCAACATGTCCCAGGATAAGTCCATGGGGTAGCCGTGTCCTGACGGCAAAGAAAAATAAAGCAAGCAAAGTTCTCAGAGCTCATCCTCATAAGCGATAAAACAGTGCACAAAGTTCTTCTCAGCGAAAGCACAAAGACAAAAATCGAGCTGACCAGGTTCAATCCCTCTTTTGCTCAAAGGTACCAATGTTGGCTTGCAGAAATACTACCATGATGGCAAAGTCTAGTGGGAAACCCTCAGCCAAATCAGTTGCCAAGAAGAAGGATGAAAAAGCACAATATAGAAAGAGAAGAAAACAAATTAAGAAGAAGCAATGTCAGGCACCACAAGAGTAGGAAGTCCTACGCTCATCAGTAGCTCCAGACGAAGGAAATATAACACTATGTTGGTGAAGACACTAAAACAAAAATTGGCCAGCACTCACAAAAACAAATGCCCCAACACTTTCCATCTGCCTCAGAAGAAAAGGAGAGACAATGGCACTGTGCCGGTAAATCCTACATAAGCAATAAAACAAGTCTCCAGTCTCAACCACGGCGCAAAGGAGGAAAGAAGCAAACTACAGGCAAGAGGAAAGAAAGAATTAAGAGCAGTTCATTACAAAGAGTTTGAAGTGCGAAGGGACAAAACGAAGGCCTGCAGACTGTGGTGAAATCATCAAGTTTGACTCGACACAGTTAAGCCTTGACTAGTTAGGATCACTTCCACAATGTGCCCTAAAAAACCATAAATGAGTCACTCATACCCAAAAGTTTTGAGATGAAAGCAAATGTCGAGAAACAGCAAAGGACCGACATTACAACATTTGCAAGCCACACCAGCCATGGTGGGCCACGCAAGTCAGGCTATTTCGGACACTCTCGAATGTCCAAGAAGCCTAAGAGGGGTGTTTGGTACTCCGAAGACTTTAAGCGTCATTGAATGACGAGAAGTAAGGTGAGTCAATATAGTTTAAACACAAAGGTATTCCAAACACTGGTCCTACTGGCTCGATGTAAGCCAAAGCCTTGGCCACTTCAAGGTGCTCTTCCTAACATGCCTGGAAAAACCGAAATGGGATTGTGCACACCATGAAATCTTGAAGCGGAGCAGGTGTTGAAAGATAAAATACATTGCCTAAACTTTTTCAAAGAGAGCCCCAAGTCATGAAGACCAGAAGGCTGGCAGATGTATCCAAAAAGAAGTATTTGGTGCCTTGAAAGTTTCAAGCGTCGCTAGAGGGCGAGAAACAAAGTTGAAAGAACACAGTGTGTGACTCGTAAAGCTTATCCAAAACACTGGTCAATTCATGGCACTTTGCATAGCGTACTTGAAAAAGCCAGAAGAAGGTGTTGCGCATCCTAAAACCCGTGGATTAGGCAAGTGTCAAGAGACAAAGGACATCGCCTGAGCCTTTCCAAGAAGGTCCCCAAGCCATAAAGGCCCAAAGACTCAAGGACTCCATAAAGTCATAATGCCCCTGGTGCATCTAAAAAGCTAGAGGAAAACTCCAAAAGTCCAATGGACACTACTCAAGACCCACCAAGGTTATTTAACTGGGTCTGACTCGAAAGTCATAAATGTGACTTAGGTGAGCATTTTTGTTCACCAGAACACTTGAAGCAACGCTGTGCAGAACCCAAAAGAAGGCGAAACTCCAGCGGATTGACATCATTTCAAGACCCATAAAGATTGGTTTCCTCCCAAAAGTCTCAAGAAGGTTTGGGCAAACTGCAACATCTTTGAGATATCTCGATACTCAAGTTAGGACTTATGAGCCCTAAGTTGAATGCAAGTTGATCACACGTAATGAAGCCAATAAGAGAGTATGAAGCCAATGCACATGACACATGCCTCCGCCCTTGCCTCCGACACATGTCCTGTGGGGGGCATTTATTGAACATGTTTTTTAAGAAGAAAAAAAAAGCGGGAGGACATATACAGAAGAAGAAAAAAAAAAGGAAAGAGTGAAAAAAAGAGAGAAGAGAGAGAGAGAAAAAAAAAGAGAGAGAAGAGAGTGGGATGGGGGAGCCACCGGTGGTTCCCCGCCCCCCCCCCTGGGGGCCACCGGTGGGTACCCCTAGGTTGGTACCCCACCGATGGCCCCCTTCTCCGCCTCTTCTCATATCTCTCTCTCTCTCTCTTCACCCTATGAATACCCCTCCATGAGCGTTGCTGCAACAAGGAGAAAAAAGGCTTTTGGGATGAGACTCTAGAGGATTTTTTAGGCCCCTTCTTGAAGAAGAAAGATAAGACACACTGCCAAAGCAGATAAACTCCGCCTGTGGACAGATTTGAAGGTCCGCACCATGGAAGATGAACACACACCATTTGTACAATAAAAAAATAAAATGATGGTCCATTCTTACTATTAGAATAGCCATAAGTTTAATAAAATGATGATCCATTCTTATTGTTAGAATGGCCATAAGTTTAATAAAATTCTTGGTCCATTCCTATCTTCAGATTGGCCATAAGTTTTCTTGGTTCGCTCTTACTGTTAGGGTGACCAAAACTCAATTATTGGTCCATTATTACCGTTAGAATAGCCTCAAGTTTGGTCCATTCCTACCGTTGGAATAACCATAAAATTCTTGATTCTTATAGTTGGGGTGACCAGAGTTTATGTCATGGTTCATTCCTACCGTTGGAATGCCCATAAAGTTCTTGGTTCATCCCTATAGTTGGGGTGACCAAAGTTTATGTCATGATCCATTCCTACTGTTGAAATAGCCATAAAGTTCTTAGTTCATCCCTATTATGGGGATTACCAAAGTTTATTTGTTGGTCCATTCTCACCATTAGAATGGCCGAAAGGTTGTAAAATTATGCTTCAATGTGATTATGCATGAGTATGTATGTGTGCCTATTTGACTAGCATCATTATTCTTATGTGTTTGCCTAACTTGAACTTGATCAAAACTAGTTTGGTCCATTCATATCGTTTGGATGGCCATAAAATGTGTTTGGTTCCTTCGTATCAGTTGGAGGACCATTAATTTCATAGAAGGGTCTTGGTTAAGTGGTGGCTATCAGGCCCCATTCATTAAGTCATTTTCCTTGCAAATCTTCAAGGGAAAAAAAAAAAGAAAATATTTTCTTGTTCAAACTTCCTTGTGAACTCACAGGGTTCCCTAAAGGATATTTAAAAGATACCACCAAATTCAAGTGTATCCTCTAAGGGTTTTAAGAAGGATCTTACTCAAAGCACATCTTCTCAATGTCCTTCAAGGATTGCAAGCTCATATATCCTCCACATAAAGTAAATCCTTTAAGCATCTTTTAGGATTCTCAAAAAAGGAATTCAAAATGAACATCAAGTTTGAAATCTCATAAATGCAAAAATCGATCAAGTGATGTGTTTCATGTAACATTTTAATTCGTGTAGTACGTTATTGTTTCAAAGGCATCAACGGACGGTTAATCAATGGTTGTCAATCTATGATTGGCATAATTAATACTAATCAAGGTCAGTGGGGAGAAGTCGAATTCTCGGATTCACTTGTCTGATCCAAAACCCTGGACTCCCTAAGGGATAACCCTAAGTTCTCAAAGTCTACACTTAAAACAAAAAGAGATCCCTTTAAAAACTAAAATCTTTTAAATTATTTCAAAAGAAAAAAATAGATATTTCAAAAAAATCAAATCTTACAGCTGTCTTGGACCTTCTTGGACAACATCTTCAGGCCTCGAGGGAGTCTCTATATTTGAGGTATAACACTAGCCTCTCTCTTTCGTATACATGCATAAATACTTTCACATGATTGCATGTATGTGTATATGTCCTTTTGTATTGCATGAAAGCATGCATGTGCATGTTTGATATTTTTATCATGCATGAAAATATTTTGGGTCAACAAAAGGGCACATGTAGCACAACCCTCACCATTTCAACGTCAGCTGATTTATACATAAATCCGGTATTTTCTGATCATCACAGTCAACCAAGCCATGCAATGCAAATGCCAAAAGACCAGATTACAAACAGTATTTACACTAATCACAAACTGCTTGTTTTAACATTTTCTAGGCGCTAGATGTCAGCCTGAAGTCAGCACCTTAAATGAAGTACCAAAACTGGTCAAAGGGCAATCAGCCACTTTCTTAATACATACTATAATGAATACTTGGATAGGAATATTAACACCACAATCCGAAGTTTGAGTTTCTCCACTACTTTATTGCAATGAAAAACAATGTAGAGATTAATACAGGTGCTATTAGTAGGATTAACATTGGAATATTGGACAAATATCGTGTAACACAACATTAAGACTTTTCATGACATGCCATGTTTTTAAGGTTGAACTGAGAGTTTGTAAGATAGAAATTAGAACAATGCATAGGGTTGTGAAAATCAGTAAAGAAGATGACAAAATTAAGTTGAAACTGGCAGAAATGATAGTGTTAATGCATGTGCTGAGATACTTTAAGAAGCAAAACTAGAGATATGGATATCAAAAGAAAACTATGGTAAGAACCAATCCACGGTAAATTAAGATATCACCATTTCAGATGGTTTATGCATGCAGTCATAGATAAAATTGAACACAACATCTTGAAAGGACCAAAAAGATTAAAGAGTAATTGGCAGAAACAATAAGAGGATACTTCAAGGCTTTCACAAGATCAGAGGTGGCCATACATAGAAAGGATTGGAGGATCGGATAAAAAGGAAGTATAATACACTATTCATTTTGAACGATGCAATATAGGTTTTAGGATATGGTATAGCTTTAGCTTCCTAAGTGTTGATCCTCATATTTTCCTTCTACTCATTTTCTTGCTGTCATGTTATTTTATTTTGCTCTTTTTCACTTTTGAAATATTTTACTTTCATATATACACATATTGCTTAGTCTCAATTTGCAACTGCAATTCAGTTTCCTCCTCCCCACCCCCACCCCCCACCAAAACAAAGGGCAACCATGCACGATGAGGTGGTTTTTCTAAATACCAACCAGCTATAGCCAAGAACAACCTGGCATACTCCTAGAAGGCACCATCCCACGCTCCCAAACCCAAACCAAGCTGAAAATTTTTTGAAAGCCTATGGCATAAGAAAATAGTTAGATGTCAAGGTTTTTTGTAAAGGTATCTATCTGCCATAATGGAGCACAGTTTAGATAAACCAAAACAACCAACGTCCACCCAGGCTCATGCCTGGGCCAACCCACCAAAGAAAACCTTGATTCCAACTGAACTATGCTCAGTCAGTGGGAGTTGGATGTCAAGTTGGCAGCTAGATGCACGAGTTGCTTGACTCTGGGAATTTAGACCCTCAAAATGCTAACCAACCAGAATCTAGCATAAGAATGCCATGATGATGATGATTGCCATCATAATCATCATCATCATCTGACACCTCTCCTAGTGTTCAGGAAGACTGTCAAAATTAATATGCATATATTTTACATCAATCACCTTCTAAGCAACATCAGCCCAAAATTGCAAGCTTATCAACCTTTGTGGTAGGAAAAGACTGAGGAGCAAATTGCTTATAGATCATCTGCATCACACTGATTTTCATACTTAAAACCATGACTGCCTAAGCATCGTGAAGGAACATGTCAACAATACAGCCAAAGAAAAAAAAAATAGAGATTGACTGACAAGACAAATGCTTACCCACAAAATCTCTGCAGACATTGCGATCCGTAAAGTTGTCAAATTCAAAAATATAACCTCCGCCCTGGATTACAATAGAATTCAATGATGTAAAAATCCATACAATTCACAGCATGTCAATTCATAGGAACTCACTTTGAAAATTCATACGAGAGATCTGTCATGAAGCAAGACCTTTTCAGGATCATGAAGAATGTTTAATAATGCTTGTTTAGCACCCTCTTTCGTGAATCTATGAGCTGAAAATCCACAACAAGGGACAAGCGTTAAATTGACAAATAAATGAAGAACCTGAACATGCAAGGAACCCAATTTCGCCAACACACTGAAAACATATTTGACAGCATTGTATCTTTGGCAGCATAGTCAAAATATCTTCAAAATCAAGTTTCCATAATGCCCGTAAGAATCCCTGGATTGCACAAGGTTATGCCATTGCTCACCACAGCTTCACATTGTAACTTATTGTTTTTTAATTAAAGATCCCAGATGGGAGTAGTTTGCCCTTAAAATACAAAAGTCAACCAAAAATGAGACAGTATTTGATGTCTGCACTAAATTCAACTTTTTTCCAGAAGCTGGATAGTACCACATTTCATTAATTCAAATATTAAATTCTAGTTGTTATTTATTTCCCTCATTCATCTCAAAAAGAATGTCTTTCACTCATTAAACAAGTGCAAATTCTGGAACACGGTAGAAGTGAGTGTCAACTTTCCAGTGGTTTCCCACCACATATGCCCTGTGATAAAGCTACTTCTAATTAAAAATATGATCATGCTGCTGAGTACTCCATCTATGAGAAAGATGAAGCAAGCCATAGGGAACAGCAAACATACATCAATGTTGTTATGGGATACAAAGTGGTAAGAAAGACATCCAAAATTAAGTGGCTGACACCTGTAGCACATATGGGCTGTGAGCAGAAAAACAAAAGGCACAGAGACGAAACAGCCCACCCCCACCCCCAGTGTAACCCTCAACTACTGAAAACCCAAAGAGCATACCCACAAATCATGACTGAGAAGCAGACTAATGTAAGACACTTGCAGATCCAAACTATCTACTACCCATTGGAACCCACTGCCACCAAAATTAGATAAACAGCACCTGTCAGTTGATGTCATAAATCTTCCTGGCATCCACCTTGACCACCATACCTTCTAGACCTCCACATTTGTGCACATTGAGCTTGAATTCTCTCTTAGATGAGTTTTTCTTGGTTCATTCACAACTCTTGCCAAGTAATAGAGTTAAGGCTGCTATGAAGCATGAAGGCATTAATTCCAGTAGGCAGAGGTGTTTGGAATCTTCATAAGCAAAGCAGCCAAGCTGCTTTTGGTAGTGTTAGTTGTGATGTGTACTTCTGTTGTATTTTTCTTCTTATAAGAAGGCTGTTGGAAACAAGCTTTTCCATATCGCTGATCCATACCGGATCATAACCTTCCCAGGTACAGTATGATATTGAGTCGCACGAGTCGGCCCAAGTCAAGTTAATGAGTTTGTTAAAAGTAACAAATTTTAGCCACACTTTGGAGAAATGTACCATAATAATTGATATAAAAAGTATAATTTTACTTATAAAATGAGAAAAACTCAATCTAAAACGGCTCATAATGTGTTTATGAGTCGGCATGATCTGCTCCAACTCGATGCACGCCAGTGGATCAGACTCTACCCAGATCCGAGACGACTCGTACAAGGCGGCACGATCCGGTAGAATACGGCAAACCATGGTGGGAAGTCTAATGTTTTCTTGTTTTTCGAGAGGTGGTTTCTGTAGTGAGTCTAGTGACCCAGTCACAAGCCAAGTATGAGGAAAGAGCTACCCACAGGAGAGGACTACCCGTGGGGCGGCGATACGTAACACCACAGTGTGGAGCTACCACGGCATGGAGCCATCACTATGTCTGGGGGCTAGGGTGGGAATGAACAGGATTCATGTATTGGAAAACGAAAAAAAGTTATTGGACTATATATGTGGGATTTGTATCCATAACTTGTGAGACATCTTTTGGAGACAACCGTGCGGACTTGGCCCAAAGCGGACAATACCTCACAAGAGTTGGATCGAATCGTTTCAGTTTCAGTGGTAGTTCTTTTGTTGTTTTTTATGTGAGTCGACGAGGAATCTTTCAAAGCAATCAATTGTACATCCTCTATATATTTAATACAATTGGTGGTATAATCCACATCATTTTTGAAAAAGTGCTCTAACTCCAAACCACAAGTTGGTCCAACACCCCAGCATACATCCTTTGAAGGATGTTAAGATTTTGTACATCTCATTCAACAAACTGATAGAGCTATGATCTTGGCTCCTCTCAACAATTTCTTTCTTATGTATAAGGCTAGAAGCACTTGTCGAGTTTATCTCTTGGAGATGGTAGTCATTAATATAGAACCCCCATATATCCGATCACGTCTAATAAATCCAAGCCCTACCCTACTCATTCATATAGCCACCTCGTCTTCTTAGATAGACTTGGACACAATACAACACCTTGTGGTAACACCGCGGGGAAAAAAGGAGTAGAAATTGGATGCAGGATATCTTGCTTAGAAAAGATGCCATTCTACAAATCTAGCATAGCCTCCTACTGGATAACCAGAGTGTCGGAAGATCCCAAGCCCAAATCTCCTTTGTTTTCATGTCCAAATTCACCCAATATCAATGCTTCCGTACAAGTTACCTCCTCTAGATCCCATTCCTTGTGAGCTATGCCTCTTCACAAGTTGCTTTTAACAATTACTCATAATAAAACAAATACAATAATATTCAATTTACCCTAAGCCTTCAATTCACAACTGTCGTCAGAGCTTTACATCATTTATTTGGAGTCAGCTCCATGAATCCTTTCTTGACACTTTATTCTATTCAGTGCCATCCATGTAGTTAAACCTAAACAAAACGACATACTTCTTATGATGTCCAGCTATTTCATTTTAGACCTTCCCAATAGTTGTCAAGGTGGATGCCTAGGCACCTCCTAGGTGCCACCTAGGCATCACCTAGGTGCCGAGACAGTTTTGGGCCTGCTAGGCCCCAGGCCACCTTTCCACAGGGTCAAAAAGGAACATCGGGAACACACGTAGGCAACCTGGGCACCCAAGGTGTGTGCCCAAGCACGTTGCGCCCGCCTGGGCCCATTCAGCCCATGCATCCCAATGGCGATTAAATACCCACCCACCTTCCGACCCGCACCCAACCGGACCCTAAGCATCGCCATCATGGGCGACATCCCTAGGTGATCTCTCTCTCTCTCTCTCTCTCGCGCGCGCGTGCGTGTGATTGAGTGTGCCTCTTCCCTCCCCCCACCCCTCTCTCTCTCTCTCTCTCTCTCTCTCTCTCTCTCGTGTGTGTGATTGTATGTGCCTCTTCCCTCCCTCCACCCCCACCCCTCATGAAGTAGGCACCTAGGTGACACCTATGCAAGCACCTAAGTGCTTCGGCACTCAGGGACCCTAAGAATGCGTTGGGTCACTTTACCACCTTAACAACTATGACCTTCCAAACGCCTTGTACCATCCTTTGCTTGAATTTGACTCCACCTTTTAACCAGCGCCAAACTTGGATAACAGTGCACATCCTAAAGCCATTTAAGCCTATTTTCCATTAACTCTAAACATTAATTAAAAACAAAGGAGAAAAATATCCCTAAGCTAATAACACAATGACATTCATGCTCCTAAATAACCAAAAAGGCTTTATTACATCCAAACAATGCATCCAAATAGATCAAACACCCATCAAACAAGAAAGATGATATGAATCACAATGCTCTATGTGTCTTGTGTCTCTAACAAAGCACTTTGACCATTATACATGCTGAAACAGCTTCAATGCCGCATGCCATGGCCCTGGGCATGGTGGGGGGCCTACCTACAATAGGAGGCCCGCATCTCTTTCTAGGCCCTCATCCCTAACTCCAGAGGGTGACAATTCATGTTATCAGGTCACGCTTGTGTTGAATCTATTTTCACTCAACTAAGCTCAATCCAAACCCAATCTAGTTAATAATTCATGTCAAAATGCTCATCCCTGACCCAACCCATTAAAAATGGTTTGACCCATTTTAACCTGCATTGACATACATAATGTGACAAGATATGCTCAACATGACATAATTTCGCCCAGTTAACTTAATCCAATGTTATTTATATTATCAATTATATGTATTTCATGACATTTAGTGGTAAAACATGTTGTAAATGGTTACATGTGTTATGCTACTAATCACTGACTTGCATATTTATCTAAATATATTAGAAAGTCAACTTGATCCCATTTATAGTCAATAGTAACCCATTTTTCTCATGTCATGTCAATGGATAGAGTTGGATTTTGTTCTCCATAATTGGATTACCATGCCATCTCAAAATGAGTCATCTTCCTTTCTGTGATAATCCAGCCTAATCTAAAGCCACGTCATCCATGATCGAAGGCAATATCAATCAGACAACTCACCCTCCCCCATTTAAAAGTGCCCTTCCCCTCATCTTTCCTAAAATCTTCTAGTTTTGTGAAGGTCTAACTTTCTCTATCATTCAAACAAATGAAGCAAGGTTGAATATTGGAACATTTAAAGTGCCAACTCCTCAATGAGCATAGCAAACTTGTCCATTTGCCTTTCACTAGTGTATCCCACAGACAACCTGTGCAGGAGAATGATAATATATTACCTCATTAAGGAAATCTCCCATACATGGAATACACAACCCTCAATCATTGACTAGAAGCTCACTCTGGAACCCTCTATGATCCTCCTAGGTCTGGTGGTCCATGGACATGAGAAATGTCCAGAATTGGATGCAAATACATCTTCAAAAGTGGGTAATGTATGTTGAGTGGCCACCTTGGGAATGACTAAGAAAAATGCCAAGCCTTCTACCAAGGAGAAAACTCCACACTCAACCATCATTGGTAACAAAGGACCTAGCCTAGCGCAGAGTTTAGGGAAAATATAGAGTACACTGGTGTAATGGTGTATGAATAACCGCTTTTTTGGAACCAACCATTGCAAATGACCCCTTGCACACCAGCCCAAAAGATTAATGCATTAAAAAGGGTTGGGACGGGTATATGGACTTATAAAGGAGTATATTTGTCAATTGAATCCCCTCCAAAATTGGTTTGCAAAGATTTTAAGGAGCTTGGAGGATCTTAGGCTAGAACATAAAATTTTGGCCCGGACAGACCAAGATGCCTAGATAGATTGGGACACTCACCAGGACAAATAAGAAAGTGTCTTCTACCCAAGATAGGTCAGGAAAGACCAGGATGGCCGAGACACGCCAAAACACTCATTAGGACGGACACAAAAGTGCCCCACGACCCGTCCCATTTTCTCACTGAGACAATACTGACTGTTGTGATTCCAACAGGTTGAAGATAAGTATTCAACTATTCATAATTAATGATAAAAATAAAAGAAAAATAGTGACATTGTGTTCTTCTCAATTATATTCCCAAATAACATAATTCCCATTTTTCGTTGCAGTCCTCTATAACAGAAGAAACTCAAAAAGTAGGTGTATGCCCCTCACAGTGGCAAGGCCGCTCTATTGTAAAGAGTAAAACATTGGTTCTCTATGTCCTCACCCTGTGGGTTAAAACATAACTCCTGGAGCCCCATCTGCATAATGATATCAGTCAATCATTTTGGAAGAATTTCATGAACTAAGGATATGGTCAAACTAGCAGCTTACCTTTTATTTTACTAAAATTAACATCCAGCTTTGCTGATGATTTCTTATCACTGGGGGTGAAAGTGAACCTATCTTCTGTCTGCAAAACCAACAAAGAACACAAAAAGCAATGTTAACATTTTGCAAAAATACTGGCCACTATCCAACAGCATTTTTTAAGTACTAACTAGCATATTTTCATTTCAGTTTTTTCTTATGACGACGTACCGCTTTACATTTCATGTCACAGTTTTTTCTTATGACGACGTACCAACAAAAAATACATAAGGCAGAGAACACCTATCCGATATACAAATTTGTCCAAAGAGTCAAAGGCATGAACCTAAAACTCATACGCGTGTGGATAATTTATCAATGCATCTGCCACCATCACCCGGCACTGGGTCAGCAAACAAAGTTCAACAACATTGGAGAGCAGCGTAGTAGATCATCACTGAGGAAAAATTAATTGGCTACATTTGGCCAGGAATAAAATTCACATCGACAAAGCAAATAATCTGAGAACCAACTCTAGTTCCAACCTAAGCTAAGGCAGCTACGCGTTCAACTCGGCACAAACAAAGAGATTCTACTCAAAATTCTTCCGAGATGAAACCATGTCAAAGCAAGCCACGAAGACAAGAACAACGAAAACGATTGGTGGAAGGATCGTTCGCATCGGCGGGAGAGGATTACTACCATCCTCAGCATGCCCGGGATCCCCGGCTCCTTCACCGCGGGCTTGTACTTGGTCGCCATTACGACCACTGCCATTTCCCGAGCAGGAGGCGCCGCGATCGGCGGCGATCCGTAGGGGAGCGGTGATCTGGGGATGTTTAGGGTTTTGGGTGTTTCGATCCAGCGAGAGTGTTGGGAGCGCGGGGGTGATGCTTTGCTCGGCTTCGATCGAGCAGACGAGGGTTGGGCGCGGGGGAAGAGATGCTTCGCGTTCCTTTTTCGTTTCCCCACGCCCTCCGACCTTTCGGGCTCCTACCGAGCATCGCCTATATATACACGCTTTATAAAGGACCTAGTTCAAAGGAAAGTTCTATTTTACAGAATTATTTTATCATATTAGATTAGTGTACGCTACGGTTTCAAATCGGTCGGAGCGGACGGGAGATATCCTCATCCACATGCGATCTGTTTCAGATCAGAGTACAAATTTTCAACTCAAATCCTGTTATGAATCGTATTGGATTGGATTATGTTTATTTTTTTTTCATGTGCGTGTGACACAGATTGGATCGAAGGTCATCGTATTCTGTATGTGACCCACTTAACCATGAATCGGAGTAAATGTGGTTTAAAGAGAGTTACGAATCATTATTAAAAGTTAATACTTTGATAACCAAAATTTATATGTAACAACGTACATGTGTTGTATATAGCTTATTTATATCTTTAAAACAAATAATTTTATTACACAAACATATTAAAATCTTAGATCTTTAGTTAATTTATATTAAAATAACATCTTCTATCAAAATTATAAAGTAATTAAAAAGTTACAACTAGTCTAAATTTATTCTAAATTTATAATCAATTCACGTTTACCTTAAATAAGTTATTTGGTGCATCAAAGGAACATAGATCAAGTGGCTTTCATGATATTAAACATAGGACTAAATAATTTAAATATAATTTATTTATAACATGTGGATAGGAGTACATATCTACAGATATTTGCAGATTTGTAATTGGAAGATTCAATCCAATCTATAAGGACTTGTGGGTTGGAGCGGATCAGGCAGATTAGATTGAGCTCAATCCATAACCCAATCTATGGAAGGTGCAGATGAAAACTTTTAACCCATACACTAATATGATCCATAATTTTACGAATTTGATCAATTTTCATGGATTGGAGATGGATTAGATTGTGAATTGACCCGATTCATTTACAACCCTAGTATAGGCTGTGAAAATGGAACATGTACATAAATTTTGTGTCTAATATGTTGATAATTGAGAAAGATACTTGGTAAGACTATTATAAGATATATGGAAGAAATAAATAATATGCATATATATATATATGTACATAAGTAGAATACTCCTCCCTCCGGTGGTTCCCCTAGTTCGAAATGGTCACTCAAAGAAAGCGAAACTAAGATGTCAACGCGGAAATATCTCACACCAAAGAGGAAATATTAGTTTAAATGCTAAATTGTATGTTCTCTCCTCTAGGGAGTATATGTAAATGCTCCTGGCCCAAAAAAAGGACACTTAAGGGTTTATTTGGATGTAACTCACAAACGTGTTTAAGTTCATTATCAAGTTATTTTTTATGATGATTTTAAGTTTAGATGGCCAAAAATAGGTTTATCACAAACTCGCTCAAATTTATCATACATTTAAGATTTTCTCATAAAGGCATTTTCTACAACCTATTTAGAGTTTATTTACGTATGAGACCCTCTCGAAATTATTCATAAACATGGTTGTGTTTACATAAAACAATTAAACATGAGTTTACGTAAAATGTGTTTATTGTAAATAGATTTATGACAAATGCATTTGCCATAACTCCATAAGCATTTTCCTAAGTTGCATCTACAAGGCCTAACGGTCAGTTTGAATGTAACTCATAAATGTATTTAGACTTATTATAAACTCATTTTTTATGATAATCTTTGTTGAATGATAAAAAATAATTTTTTCATAAACTCAAGCAAGCCTATTGTAAATTTAAATTCTTCCCATATGGATGTTGTTTACAAACTTACTTGGAGTTGATTTACATTGAAGGCACTTTTAGGTTTACCATAAATACAATTGTACTCACATAAAATAACCAAACATAAAAACAATCGTACTCACATCCAAGCTTATTTGTTAACTCTTAACCCATTTAAGTTAATTAATTAATTTGATTATCGTATTATCTCATTAATAATCATCTTATGATTATCATGATAAACTCTTTGATTATGTTGGTTTCCAAGGAATGCCGCATGATCTCAAAAGACATCGGAGATAACTAATCGTGATCAAGAACTTTTCCGTCAATAGATGCCACATGGATATAATCCTCTATTCATACAACAGATCTTATTCAGATAAGAGTGTAGTTAAACTATCAAACTCTTATATGCTAAACCAGATAGATTTTGTACTATTAGTTATGTCAAAAAACTCATTTTCTGATTAACTTCTTAACCTTGGACAGGAATTTTCCTGAGTATTTATCTATAAGATATTCTCTCTCTCACAACTATATTTGAGAGTGAATGATCCTATATTGATCTCAAATTACCTTTATCCCACTAAGTCTAGTCAGTTAACTATTTCAGGTCTTATGGCTAAAGACCTTTAAGTCAGAAGTCAAGGCCCATCAATCCTCAAGCAAGGTATCCTTTGAGACCTTAAGTCTAATTACCAACCATGTTACTGTGACAATGAATATCCTAGTTGACAGTTAGGTATAAGTATTATCTAGGATTTCATAGTTGGATTTATTCAATGAGCTCCTATGTGCTTATCCTAATGTCTCTACACATGTGACGATGAGACAGTCACCCTCATATGAGCAGACATAACATAGACCAGTCTGCCCGGATACACTATGTCTTATCTCAATATCCTATGACTCGGAAGACTTTATGAATTATAGTTAGGAATATTAGTCTCATTATCATAATCTCACTATAATCTAATCTTTACCACATAGTTTCAAGGACTTCATTATGTGCAACAAGTTAAATGTCAATCAACATAATGAATTAATTGTCATTTATACATAAATAAGAATGTGCATAAGGCCGTCTTTGGCGCAGCTTCCATGTGGAAGCACTTTTGTATTAATATTTAGTTATCTTTTATGGAAGCTATTGGATCTTCGAAGCCATTTATGTGGTATTTTACTTGTATTTTGGCTTTCAATCAAAAACTACAAGGGAGGAGTTTCTAAGATTGGAGAAAAAGTGAGGTTATTGTGAAAGAGCTGAATTTTGTAACAAATCAAATTAGTTATAACCTCTCTCTCTCAACTCATTCTATGTAAGAAGTGAAAGCCAAAAGTAATTTTCAAGTAAAAGTTTTGCCAAACACGTTCTAAGTGTCATTAGATTAACTATGAGGACACCTATATCTAATATGCCTAACTTAACTGTATCTAAAGTGAATCTTGGGTGGTCATTACTAATGATGAAAATTATATAGAAATTCATTCAAGATCACAATTCTCCAGGGACTAGTCTAAAGGACAGTTAAGTCATTATGGGACACCGTTACATTGCAGAACTTCTCCATTCTCACTCACTCCCAAACAAAAATCGCCTCATAAAGTAAGAGATATTCCTGGCTTCCTTCCCCTCTCATTCCAATTACAGCTCCTGTTGCCATACTATGCTTGCATCTTGCAGACGCTGGGAATCACTTTTGAGGTTTTCGGACCAAAACAAAAAAGAAAAGAAAACTATCAATTTTAACATAAAAATATAGTGTTATCAAGAGAGAGGTGTCTAAAAAGATCTTACTTAATCATGATTTGCAGGATCGGTCAATTTTCATCTAGATTAGAATCGAGCCATGTCGATCTGATTTCAGGAACGAATATGATCTTCCATGAAAATAAGGGGCAAAAAAAGAAAACTCAACCCAATTGGCCCAATGAGATAAGGCCCTGACCCAACCTTAGACCTTTGAAAGCGTAAGCTGTATATATACGGAGCGGGTACGTCTATCTGCCCACAGTTTTCCTAACTTTGGAGAGTTTAAACCCTTTAATTAATGATTGAAACTGAAATACTAAGGAGTGAAAACAAATATACAAGTTGTTAAGTCGGAGATTCATCCGATCTAGATCGGGCGGCTGAAACTCCTCTAAGTTACTGAAAGTTTCCCACTGCTACTTTAAGACAAACACTAGGTTAGAGGAGACTCTGGTTGCGATCAAGATGAACCCCTTCGATGCCTAAGTCAGAATCTGTAAAAGGCGAGAACAAGAACACTGGTGGTAGAATATAGAGTATAGAACGTACCTTTCTGAGGTTACTGGATGGTTCTTTTTATAAAGACAGATTCAAGGCCAATCGGAGAGTCCAATTGGGAGACGTATGAGGCAAGTCCGATCCGACTCCTAAGAAGGGCGGGATTCTGGCTTTCTTATCTGGTGCTGGTTGCCCTTATCAGTAGATCGGAGACGGATTCAAAAAGAACATCCTTCGGCGGGAAGTCATCTCACGTCTGCAGGATGTTCGGGTTCGTCTAGGATTCAAAGTTCTCCCGCAGGAACCTATTCACACTGCTGGCGGAAGGATCCACCGGACCTCGATAAGAGGCCTGGGCGCCTCTCAACGGGCCAGCCCATTCGGCAAATAGGCCAACGAAACTGGACCCTCTTAGGAGTTAATTAGAAAAAATTTAATTTAATTTTTTTAAAAATATTTTTTGCACGTAGTTGATCGGACATCTATAGTTGAATTTCATGATTGAACAATGCAACTTAAATCTCAAGAAATGAAAACAACTTTAAAGAGAGTAATTAAATATTTAAAAATTTGTGATAACTTTTATTTTTTTAATAAGATCCCACTGTTGACCACTTGGTTGTCTCAAAATAATTTGAATGTTATCGCATCATATTTATTTATTTATTAAATTAAAAATCAATCTAATCCAACAATCCACTTTCTCCCTTTAGATCGATGGATTTAACGGATCTAGACTAAATGAGGACCCGCCAATCCAAAGTCCAGACCCAATTCAGTATAGTGTCCGGTGCCTAGACAGCAGTCACCCATTAGGAGAAGTAGCTCATTCTTTTCCCATTGAACCGACACCTGTGGAAACGCCAAACTAGAAAGAGACGTTAGAACCAGGAATAGAAGGGAGTGGGGGGCGGTGGGTGCTGTGATAGCGTGCGGGCATGAAAAGTGGAAGTTAAGAAAGAGGTAGTGTAGGGGTTGATGTCCTTGCCCACCATGGACAGTGAGAAGGTGGGAATGGTTTCAAAGATGGGTCAAGAGCTGTCCCGCACAGGTTTGTCTTTGGTCTCCTTCTCCATGCTGTTGACATCATGTGGGGTGTGTGTGTGTGGGGGGGGGGGGGGGGGGGGGGTGTTCTTCTTTATTAATTCGTCTCTTCTTTTTCCTAGTTAGTCTTGCAATTTTTATTTTATTTTTGGACAGATGGTCCAGTGATTGGGCACAAAGGCTCCTTCTCAACAGCGGAAGGGTTCGAAACCAGTTAAATGCTGAAGAAATCTCAATTTAAACGGGTGAAAATGCACATAGCAAAGCCACTCCACGAGAGAGTGAAAATTTCCGTCTGGACAGAGCAATTCGCAGGCCGAAAACCCCGCCCGCAACAACTCGAGGCGGGGGATCGAACCCGCACCCTCCACTGCGGGGGAGGGAACGTGGCGTCCACCGAACTACGGCTCGGGACCTTGCAATCTTTATTAAAGATTTGGATGTGATGTTCTCAAACCTAGTCCGCTCATCCTGCATGCAGCTGAAAAGAATGCCCTTGGACGCATTCTAATGTTGGGGAATTCAAACCTTGTATGGTGGGAAGTCTCTCTTTCCGGGATTCTCCGGCTTGTTGTAAAGTTGTGGAGACAGTCCCACCCCAAAACCTGATTCCTGCAGATGACCAGTCCAATGTGAATTGACACAATATTTGTGTCAACTTGGGATGCAAATGATAACCGGTAACTCAATTAATGTTCGATTGGGAGTTAATAGATAGTCTCTCTAAATCGATAACACAACGGGTAAAATTATAGATCTATCATGAATCTGCTATGATCTGATTCATTTGCACCTCAATTAACAAAGATATAGCTGTAAATGATAGTTGGTCGATAAATTAGAGATCGACAACGGAGAAGTGAATCTTCTAAGACCCACAACTGGCTAGTGTAAGCATTTGAGTAGGAGAAATACTATTTATACTCCTTTAAGTTACTCTCTTATGATACTCCTTATCCCTCAACCACCCATCTGGATTTAATACAGTGAATCTTTTACCATGATGATCTTGGAACACTCCACGGACAGTGATGATGCAGGGAATAACTTAAAGAAATATATCAAGGGAGTATGAATAGCATCATCCTTTAAGGAGCACTGTGAATCAGGTTTAGCATCTTTTCATTTCACACTTTGAAAAGGAAAACAATTTGTTAACAAAGTTTTCCTACGTATTGGCCCGGTCGAACATATACAAGGGCCATGAGTCCCCGTTGCAAATGACCAAGTGAACCAAACTTTAACTCTCATGAGTAGGGTTGTCAACAGAAATTCGATTATCCGATTTTTCGATCCGTTATCAAAATAAAATATTCGTTTTTGATAAAAAATATCCTCCCAATAGTTATTGGAATCGGATATTTCCGACAAACTATCGGAATCGGAAACGAAAACACCTGTTTTCGTATCCGCTTTCCGATTTTGATTCTGATCATTATTAAAAAAATTTAAATGTAACTTTATGCATACATGGTTACATTCATTGTGTTTTAATCTTATTGATCATTATCTAATATGTTAAGGCGTATTGGTTATATTTAGTTCTCATTCTATATGTTTTAAATAAATAAATCAAGAAATTAACAGTTTTCAATAATTATTCGACATAATATCCAATTCCGATATCGGAATCGGAAAAGGAAAACGGACTTTTCGATTTTATCGGAAACAAAAACGAAAAATGCACTTTCCGATCTTATCGGAATCGAAAAAGAAAATAAGTTATCGTTATCAGAATCGAAAAACGAAAACATATGTGTCCGTATCCGTATCCAATTTGTTTACAGCCCTACTCACGGGCATAACTTCTTTTTATTCACTGCCTCACAAATTACATCAAAGGAATGTCTCAGCTAGCTAACGTACACTTGAAAGGATTAGCACACCAAACTCTCTCCAACCAGCTATCTTAGACGGCTTAATGGTCAATAAATACACACTAGAAAACAAATTAAGGTGTACAATGGAGTAGGGTCGATGAGTGCAAGGAGAAAGTAGGATGCCATCTTTAAATGAGATATAGTTCAACCACCGGCATGATGTTCCCTCCCCTGTGAGCTGTGGGCAACCCCACGCCAAGTGAATCCCCCCAAAACCCCCATCCCAAATGAAAGGTAAGGTGCCAACGAGGAACCATAGGACATGAAAAGGAGAGGACATTTAAAAGCATTCCTAGAGGTATTATGGGAGGTATAAGGTGCCATGCCCTTCCCGGAGAATAAGCCCCAGAGGCAAGGGGCAGGTCCCCACAGGGTCCCCATTCTTCCTTCGCCACCAACCCATCACTATCCACTGGGGTTGTCTTTGGGAGGAGTCCGAATATATGCCTTCCAAATCCTTACCCAACCATCAGATGATAGGAAAAATCAAATTTAAGTTTAGTATTTCTGACTTAAAAAATGACATATATATTTAATTCAACACTCAATTTGTCTTGAATGATAGAGCTAACTGCAACCATCAGATCTTAAAATTAAATATAATAATATGGCAAGTTACTTTTGGCCATACCACCACACCATTCTTCTTGTTGCTAATTAGCCACGATAATATAAGATCCACATGTATACATGCACCATCCGGAGACATCTTGGAGTGCAGGCTCTAGTCAGGGTGCTAGGGGGAATGGAAATAATCCATCGAAGGAGTAGCATCAGTGGGAGCTTACCTACGTTCTATTTTTTTTTTGTAGCAAGTGTTTTGGGTAGGAAAGATTGCCATTTGTAGGGAAGATTTGACGTTATAAGAACAAGTATATATATCATTAATGATTATATCACTCTTCATGCATGGAAAACACCCATGGCCTGATGAAGTTACACCTGGAACTACATTGCTGTTGGTGAAATCGAATCAGACTCTGAATAGTAGCTGATGTTATGTTTACACTTTTGATCTCTTAATCTTTAATAAATGGAATTTTCTTTTTCTCAGGCATGTCTCCTGCCGTATGATTATGATTACACTTAACTTCTGACTTATGGATAATGATATAAACAAGATGCATACCTGGAGAGTATATAAAAGAACGAGGACTCATGCTGACGTAGAGAGTTGACCAACTTAGAACAGGAGTAGAGTTATAATCGTATTTGACCTCTTGTTCTTAAACTAATGTGGAACTAGGACAGTAACTTTGGAAGGATCAACTAGAATTTGAATGGGTCAATCCGATAGTTGAGTCGAGTTGAATCTGACCAAGTTAGAATTGGGTTGAATTAATGTCAGGAGGTCTTTCAACTTGACCTTGATGAATTGGATTTGGTTCAGGGTTGGCTAACCCGGCCTAACCTATGCTTAATATTAATATATAAATGATAACTTAAATCACTGAAATATATTCCATTTAATTTATATGTTTAAACAAATTTAGATTAATTACAACATGAATGAAAGTGTTCTTAAGTGAATAAAAGTGTTCTTAAGTAGTAACCATGTAAGTATGCTTCCTTCTTTTTTTAGTTACTTTGTTAACTTAGAAAAATAAATTCATGTATCTCTTTGTATATGAAATTTTGGTAGTAAGAAAGAAAAGTGAAAAGAGTAATACTTGCGGTGCAGTAAGTTACTATGCTGCATGGGGTGAAGCCTCATTTTTTTCTCAAATTTTTTTAAAGGTCGAACCCATCATGCCCAACATGTCCTTATAATCCTATCTCTGATCGGATGATCCAAGAAAATCTAAAAAACAAATTGAATTCTAATAAACAACAAAAAAACATCTTTAATGGGCTGAGCTTAATAAAAGGGGGTTCGATTTTTCATTTTTCAGATTTTTTTTGTCGTCTAATCAGAGATCAAGTTGTACAAACATGTTGGGAATAATGGGTCCAACCTTAAAAAAAATCAAAAAATATGATTGCACCTCATGCTGCATAGTGTGCGATGTAGCAAGTATTACTCAAGTTAAAAATATGGACTACTAAGGATGTAACCCAACTCAATTGGACCAAATCCGATGAAGAGTAGGTTATAGGCATTGGGTTGGATTGGGTTGAGACCAAGGTTTGCCGTATTGCAAATCCAGATTAGATCGAGTCTGGCCAAATAGGATCTGCCTTGGGCCAACTCAGCCCAACTCGCACCCGTCGCACGAGTTCATCTGATTCATGCCACTTTCCTGTTTTTTTAGTCTCTCATTTATTTGAATAAATATATATTTTTAAACATCCTATTTTACGTCTCTAGTAACCGCAAATGACTACAAGGTACGTTTAAGAGGAAAACATCAATTTCATACATTTCACTTTGTAAAAAACTATAGTCTAGCATGCTAATTAATACTCTAAAGAACATCAAATAACAACTAAAGAAGATGAAAACAAAAAAAATTTAAGGTTCGGATACATACTTTACTTCCAAGCCTTCAAATCAGATGAAAACACTTGGGAAGCCCTTCAAAAAGCCTTCTCCTTCAACAAAATAACCTTCAAATCATTGGATCTTCCAAAACCTTCAACAAAAAGGAAAGAAAGAAGAGGGAGGGTAGGGCTTGAAGAAGGGGGAAGGCTACGGTTGCTGGGTTGTATTCGACCAAAAATGCAGCAGACAAAGAGAGGAGAGTTTTCAGACATATCGTATCGAATCGACACATATCGGGCCGTATCAGATCGAATTGCATCGACTCGAGCCGAATCATGATCGGCTCACACTGGATTGCAGTAGCTTAAGCCCGTGTCGTGCAATCCGACACGAGTCGGCCTGATACTGTAACGACCCGCCACCCTATAATCGGAGATCCGATTACTAAATGGGTACCGAATCATTAACTTGTAACCAAACTAGGATCCGAGTAAGTCTGGAAAATAAATAATCAACTAAGGTAATCATTCGCATCGCATTGAATTGAAGGGAAAATACAGAAATTAAAAGTTATTACAATGCGACTTGATACAGCAAATAATTACATACTCCAACAGAAAAGAAATGATTATACATACATGCCAGAAATAAAGATAACAACTACATCGGGGCATACCCCGGAACAACAGTCGACGACGCTCAGCACTCAGCCGCACAACCCTTGCTAGGTCTGCCTGGAGTCCTCACCTGAAAGCCGCAGGGGTGAGTCTCAACGAAAAGATTCAGTAGGGATCCTTCGATCCCCACTGCCCACACACACACACCCACAAGTGAAAAGTACAGCAGGGATATAATAACCATGAAGAGACAATGATTTCCATGCCTACATCTCAATAC
Organism: Zantedeschia hybrid cultivar; assembly: GCA_030544215.1. Taxonomy (NCBI): domain Eukaryota; kingdom Viridiplantae; phylum Streptophyta; class Magnoliopsida; order Alismatales; family Araceae; genus Zantedeschia; species Zantedeschia hybrid cultivar. The sequence goes on from JARZZO010000013.1 coordinate 37,682,627, forward strand.
GAATCACATGCATTCAAAGTATAGCTAACATGTATAATTCCAATCTATCAGGAAACTCGTAATTCGGCGTATCCTTAAAACACGTCAACTTCACAACGAGAGTGGGAAAAACAACGACCCGCTGAGACCAAACAGTAACCCCTCGGATAGCACACGGGCCACCTCGGCGGTCACTCCTTCCCTCAGCAAACACCGGCCCGCTGAGACCAAACAGTAACCCCTCGGATAGCACGCTGGCTACTCCGGCCCAACTGGCTCAGGTGGTTACTCCTTCCCCCAGCACGAGTGACACTCCAAAGGTACCTCTCCGACACCGGTACAAGCTAGCTAACCCCGGGGTTCACCAGGTGACCCTCTCTACTAGGCGTCACCCCGCCACTGCTCCCGTCAGCGCTGTGTCCCTCCGCACCGACACAGGGTGTAGAACGCTACAACTGTCACTCTAGGTCCACCGAAACATAAAACACGGCACGGTGCGATCCGGTCACGGAGGAAGTCCACGGTCGCACGACACACAACGCAGTGCCATCCGGTCACGAAGAGTTCATCAAATCGAGTATACTAACTGTATGCATTAACCGACTATCTAGCAGTGTAAACACATTTTACTGGCATGGATTAGTGTAGTTCTGGCTTGAATCGCGTCGCCCGAGGACGACGCCATTCAAGCACCCTAAACTGGTTCATGAAATACCGGCCTCAGAATCTGGCCTAAAAGGCGTCGACACCAGTGGTCGCCTTTTAAAAGGCGTCAACATCCTCAGACGCCGATCACGCTGAAAATTCAGGAATTCCAGAAAACAATAATCGAAGGATTTCTGCCTTAAAAGGCGTCATGGTGGCTCGACGCTATTCCAAAACGCGTCGCCCACCCATGACGTCTTTTAGTCCCAGAATCCTGGAACTGAGTCCCTCAGTCGGGGTGATTTCCTGCCTAAATGGCGTCATGATGGTCCGACGTCCTTCTGAAAGGCGTCGTCCATCCATGACGTCATTTAGTGCCAGAGTCCCTGACTCTTGAAACCTCGAACTGGGGGATTTCTGTCCTAAAAGGCGTCGTATTGCCCTGACGTCCTTCTGAAAGGCGTCGACCAGGCACGACGCCGTTTAGCGCCAGAAACCTGGTTCCCTGGTTCGATCCGAGGGTTCCTCCCTTAACCCCAAATACCCCGAAAAAGCCCCAAAAACAGAGGGGAAAGAGGACAACCAAAGTATCAAGAATTCACATCCACAGAAACTCCCATTCCCATCAAGGAAAAACCCCCTAACATGCTCATTCTACCCCAAAACCATCGATCCATAGCATGCTTTAAACGGGGAAAAACATGATTTAGAACACAACACTGTGGGAACCGTCACCCTACCGGTTCTTGAACTCCTCCAAGCTCCGTGCCTCCGACCCGCCGCACCGCAGACCGCCGCTGGTATCCTCGAGGACGCCGCCACTCCGCCGGGACGTCGGCCGCCGTCCGGAGAATGGAACGCCGCGAAGGAAGTGGTGGTGGTAGATGTGAGAGGTAGGGAAGTGTTGGAGTGGAGGGAAGGACGAAGTAGTGGGAGGAAAAGAGGGAGGAGCAAGGGTCGATGCCGGAGTCGCCGGAAGGAAGGAGAGAAAGAGAGAAGGAGGAGCAAATGAGAGAAAGAAGGAGGGCTCGCGGGGTTAACCAGAGACTGGCTGAAACGCGTCGAGATGTACGGACGCCTATCATTCGATGTGACGGCTGCTCTGACAACACTCTGCAACGCTCTGACAGAGGTCTGAAACGCGTCTTCCATGAAGGACGCCGTTCAGTCGACAAGACTGGCGCCGTATTCTGACAACCCAGAGTCGCAGTCTGAAAGGCGTCGTGACTCACAGACGCCGTTCAGACGACATGTCAGGGCCGTACTCTCGCGACCCAAAACCAGCCCACGTGGCACAGGCTAAAACGCGTCAGCATAGCTGGACGCCGTTTAAACCGCGTCTTGCGGGCTCGACGCAAATCAATACAGAGTTTCAGCCCCACTGGAGCCTGAACTACAGGGTCCAACCCCGAAAACCGGATCTGAAAGCCTCAGTCCTTACAGATACGCATCGAGTTGGTGCGATCTACACACAATCCAAACTGACTTGTACAAGTCAATCATGCTAGCTCATCAGATTGGCCCATATATGAGTCGACTTGTATAAGTCTGCCTGGTACGATACGCCAAACCCTAGTTGAGACATTGTTGGATGTATTAGATTATCATTGAAGAGGTTGGATTAAGGATTCAATTAGCATTGAAGGGCTTTCGATATAAGTTGGATTATGGTTGAACCTAACTCGACCGAGTTGCAGTCCTATGTAGAACTAGCGTTATTGATAGTGGAAGAACCGTGTAGGGCTTGGAGAAGAGGAGAGGGGAAGGGTTGTATCCACTTATCATTAGAAAAAGAACACTCTCAAACCATGTTAGAAGATTATTCCACATATGGTTTCTTATTTACTAAGGATATTCCTTACCATTTGCCAACCTATAACCACCAGCTTGAAGGTTGAATGGTAATGACCTCTTTAAGCGAGAGGTCATGGGTTCGAGAGGACCATTGGGTGCATAAAAAAACACATCTTCACAAGTGTCTGTGGTCCATAGGATTTTCTTTGATGATAGTTTGGATTCGAAATATGCGCCCAAAGAAGATGGAAAAGCAAAAGTATCCTTGTGCAGTTTAATCCCCAAATTGGGAGAATATTTTGTCTTGTGAGATTTGAACCTTGCCCACTTGAGAACCATTATACATAGGTTACCAACTGGTGTATCCTTTAAAAGAAAAAAAAAAAATATTTCTCACAGTGTATTAAGATGGCTATTTTGATATACAAGATTATTTTGATATTTGTTTCACATTTAATCCTCGAGAGATGTGAATCCGGGTTTCGTAGCCTGGAGAAAATAAAAAAGGATGCATGGATTATAGCCACCTATCATTAGAAAAAGAACACTGTCAAACCATGTAAGTATATTATTTGACAAATGATTTCTTCTTTACTAATGATATTCCTTACCATTTGCCAACTTATAATCACCAGCTTGTAGGTTGAATGTTAAATAATGACTTCTTTAAGTGGGAGGTAATGGGTTCAAGGACCATTTGGTGCATAAAAAACACATCTTCATGAGTGCATGTGGTCTGTAGGATTTCTTCTTTTATGATAGTTTGGATACGAAATATGCACCCAAAGGTGGAAAAATCACCCATATAAGCAAAAGTACCTTGTGCAGTTTAATCCCTAATTTGGAAAAATATTTTGTCTTGTGAGATTTGAACCTTGCCCACTTGAGAGTCATTGCACAGAGGTTGTCAACTGGCATATCTTTTAAAAGAAAAAAATATTTCTTTTTCACAGTGTATTAAGATGGCTGTTTTAATATACAAGATTATTTGATATTTCTTTCACATTTAATCCTCGAGAGATGTGAGCCAGAGGTTTGCTAGCCTTGGAGGAAAAAAAGGATGTAGGGGTTGCTAGCCTTGCTAAGTTCTTCATCATCCAAAAAGAAAAGCTCTTAAAACTATAGTACATATCATGTTTGACTCTAACTCATCCCTACCCGATTTTAACTCAGGCTTTTGGCTCCGACTTATGTTGACCGATCTTAACCTATCTTAATTTGAGTCAAGATATATAACATATAAGTCAGAACTGAAGCCGAGAAAGGTCATATTAGAGTCAAATAACTTATGTTATGGTTCACTTAGGATCCGTTTGATTACACGTAAAATATAATCAGACGAAAATTATTTTTTAAGAAAATACATTTATAAGAAAAATAAAAATAAAATTTATCATTTGGTCCTCATAAAAATATATTCACTTCTTTTGAAAAAAAGTATTCACTCTTTACCCATGAATGTCAAAAAAAAAAAAAAAAAAAGAAGAGCGAACGAATTAAATTTTCTGTTCACTTGAGTTTTACAAATTACCAAATAAGAGATTATGATATACTTTTCTAGAAAAGTTTTCTTGTGGCTCATTTTAGGTGGAAACAAACGGACCCATTGTCCCCACTAGATCCATTATCTCCTCTACTTGTTGGCTTGTTGCTTAGCAGAAGCTGCTTCTGCCATTAAAGGCCGAGATAGCAGCTGTCCGAAAACGGCAGGGCATTTATTCCCGTCAGCTCGACTAGGCAACCTCCCCATACAGACACCATCAATGGAGTGTTCTTGCCTAATGTTTGTTAAGGCCCACGCCCCACCCCTAGCTTCCCAAAGAAGCCTCTTGCCATCCCTTTAATACCTAACCACGGTTCTTCGGGTGGTTCATGAATTAGTGGCCAAATATCTATAATTTTTCTTAAGTGGGAAAAGTTTCAATCTGACAAGAATTTCCTTATTGGAGTTATTTTTTTATCAAATATAATTATTCTACTTAATGAGGCAATTATTACGGGTCAGATCCACTTCCGAAGAGAGAAACTTTAGGGTCTACGTGAGTGGGAGTGCACGTACCTGGTAGGTAGAAATTGAACTTGTGGTTTCAGTGGCGGATCCAACATTCATGTAGTAGGATCTTGAAATCTCATTAAATTTTGTCAAATTCATTAGTCCAGTTTAAAAAAGTCTAACTCGGGATCCGACTGACCCAATTCAAAATCTCATTGGCCTAATTCAAAACTTCATATGACGTAGCCTAAGACCCCACTAACCTAACTATGCGTATGACTTAATGTCCGAGTGATCTTACTGGATAAAATTTCTGCCCGCCACTGTGTGGCCTCCCAAGTGAGAGGCCAGCGGATACATACCGATCATGCTGTGTCGAGTGATTCAGCTTGATGGGAACATGTCATAGGTGATCATATTCTACTATAAAATAGGAAAACATTTTAGAAAAAAAAAAGTACTTAAAATAGAAGAAATTACACATCAGATAAGATGCTCAGAATACATCATCATCTCTTATAAATAACGAATCAGATAAGATGCTCAGAATACATCATCATCTCTTATCACTAAGGAAGTTGACTAACTTTAGCTCACTAAAATCCTATCTGAACTATTGTTACCGAGACCAATAAATATGCCCTTTTTGCACATCTGGGTCAACCAATTTATTAGAGGTTAAGAATAACTTAAGATGGTGACGCATCTTCTCACCAAATCTGATCTCAAAAGGTGGATGTTGATAAGCATGCCATCTCTATTAACTTTATTGAACAACTATATAATATGTTCCTATCAGCCCACCATCTATCTAATCACACGCCTAACATTATCGAATATTTTGAAAAGCTTTTTACTCGTGTATTTGTTAAAAAGTATCATGCTATTATTGTTCTTCATGGGCAGGCCTCACTTCCTGCGCCAGACACAGAGGTTGGGGAGTAATGCTTGCTGCCCTGCACACAGCAGTGCAAGATGACGCGTACAATGAGCACGTTTTATTTTTTTAATTTTTATTAGATTTTTTTTAAAAAATAGAATGTTCAATTAAAAAATTGAGAGTATATATGGAGAGGTCAGGTTGGCCCTGACCCAATTATATATTTTATTTTATTTTAAATCGTTTGAAGAATACCTCGATTTACGTGTAAATAATTTCAAAAAAAACAAAATACACAGTTGAGTCGGAGCCGACCCGAACTCTCCAAATATATTTTCAAATTTTTGATCGGATACTTCAAAAAAAATAAAAATAAAAATAAGACATGTTCACTGCACTCCGTCCGAGTTGAATCGGACGACCCATAATGCAGCAACGCGTCCTGCACTGTTGGGTGTAGTACAGCAAACATTACTCAAGTTTGAGACACGGCTTTAGGTCTGGGTCCGGGATGCCTCCCATCATGCATGCAGTAGTTTTTGAATCCTTTCCCGTCGTTAAATTATCAAATAAATAAATATTATTTTCTTTAGCAAAATATGGTAATTAAATGCAACACATTTGTCATCTAATTGACAGATGAGACGGCATGCAGTTGTTACATTCACCAGGAAGAACGTAATAAGTGTTAAATCATGTGCAACGCTGAATTATTGGCATGGGAGACATGGTAAGTATTATTCTTCATTTTATTTTTATTTTTTTATTTATAGACATTACAACTGCAATCATCATCACAAAATTGGATGACACGCAATTTTTGCATTATCTCACAGGAAATACAGTAGAAGTCCCATCTCATCCAATGGATCAGACAGGAATTACAGCTGCAATGCCCCTAAAACATTGCAACAAGTATCACCCCAGGATAAAGATCTTTATCTGAGCCTGCCCCACCTTATTAATCAAGCCCACTAAAGGGAGGTTCGCAAAAACAGAGGAAATGATGATCATGGTCATTCTTACTAACTTTCATCAACAGCTAAATAATGTAGGGATTTTTGCATATATATCCCTCAAGATATTTATTTGCATATATACGTTCAACTTCTACATATTATTTTTAATATCCCCAAAATTCCGGATATGTTGCGGTCATGCCCCCTCCATCAAAATATCGTGAATTTTAATAGAATATGTCGAAAAGATTCTATAAATCTTCATAATGTTAAGGATACACATGTAAAATTCTAGTAAATTTAAAAGTGTACATGCAAAATATCAGTGAATTTAAGAGTATGAATGCAAAATTTTTAAATTTGATTTAACGGCATTTTAATAAAAAGATATAACCAGAGTATTAAAAGAGTTAGAAATATATATACAAATACGATATATTTGAAGAGTATATGCATGCGAAAAAACCCAATAATATATATAAATCATATCTGACGAATCTATGTACGCATAAACAGATCTTCTACACCCTTTTATTTGTGTTACTGTTATTTACTGGCAGGCCTCAGTTCATGCGGGATGTAAAGTTTGGGACGCGGCTTTTCGTCTCCAAACGCAATGATTCCTCGCCATGGGTGTGCTAATTTGGGCCCACGACTGACCTTCCTTAAGTTATAGGATAAATCAATAAAGCCAATAATGTTCTCTGTTGTTTGCATTCTTATTGTGAAAAGATCTCGGATATCCTCACTTGGTCCAGAAATCTGAATCTAAACAAAACATAGACCTAGTTCAACACGCACCCGTATGGATTATGTGTTCGGATCGAATTATCTAATACTCAAAATCAACTTCTTAGTCGACTTTAAGTAAAAATATCAAAAATCTTTTATGACAAATTGTCAACAATAATTATTGATGTTCTATTAATCAATCAAAATTTGGAATCTAACTTATTAACTATATTGAGATAATCTGAATGCCCCCATATAAGAGTGCAAATAAGTTAAATTTGATGCAGATTTAAGGTAGGTTTGTGACTATATCTATTATGTTATCGGTTTTAAAAAATTATCTATTAAGTATCTTATAAGTTAATAATTGATTGAATAATCAAATTCTTAATATACTATATGTATTCAACTAAAAATATATATCTATTATTTAACATATTATACATATCAATTTTAAAAAAATATTTGTTAACTATCTATAAACTGATAATCTGGCTATCACTTACCATTCCCATCACTGACCCGAAGTGCTTCTCAACTAGAGTTATAATAAAGTGGGTCCTACTGCCACCCCGAGTCGGGTCCCTCTGAAAACCGACCCTCGGCCTAACCGGATCCTCGGCACGCCGTGAGACATAATCGGCCGCCGTGAGAGCGCCGTCCCCGCCCCCACATTGGCTCCCTATAAAACCCACCGGGCTCCCCGTTCCCCCCACCACCTTCCATGGCCATTCCCCCAAAGGAGGAGCCAGCGGAGGCGACCTACGAGCCGGGGATGGCGGCGCCGGCCGACGCCGGGCAGCTCATCCCGGGCCTCCCCGACGAGCTCGCCGAGCACTGCCTGCTGCACCTGCCCTTCCCCTACCCCTCCCTGGCTCTCTCCGTCTCCTCCTCCTGGAAGCGCGCTATCTCCAGCCCCGCCTTCCCCCTCGCCAAGAAGTCCCTCTCCCTGTCCCTCCCCTACCTCTTCGTCTTCGCCTTCCACCGCCCCTCCCTCCACCTCCACTGGCAGGCCTTCGACCCCCGCTCCCGCCGCTGGCTCTCCCTCCCACCCATGCCCCTCCCCGCCGCTGCCGCAGGCGCCCCCCTCTGCCCCCCCGCCTTCGCCTGCGCCGCCCTCCCCCGCCGCGGGGAGCTCTTTGTCCTCGGCGGCATGCGCTCCGACACCCAGGCTCCGCTCCCGACCCTCTTTTCCTACCGCGCGGTCACTAACTCCTGGTCCGTGGCCGCCCCCATGCCCACCGCACGCTCCTTCCCCGTCGCCGGCTGCGTCGACGGGAAGGTCCTCGCGCTGGGCGGGCTGGACGCGGGCGGCGACCCCGTGCGCGCCGTGGACTGCTACGACCCCGCGGCGGGCCGGTGGGCGCCCGCGGCGGGGATGCGGTGGGGGATGGCGCGGTACGACGCTGCAGCGGTGCGGGGGCGGCTGTACGTGACGGAGGGGTGGGCGTGGCCCTTCACCTCCCCGCCGCGCGGTGGGGTGTACGACCCAGCGGTGGACGCGTGGGAGGAGATGCCGGCGGGGATGCGGGAGGGGTGGACGGGGGCGGGGGTGGTGCTGGGCGGCAGGCTCTTCGTTGTCTCCGAGTACGGCGACTTCCGGGTGAAGGTGTACGACGAGGAGAGGGACGCGTGGGAGGGCGTCGGCGGGGGCGGGGTGCCGGGGGAGGTGCGGCGGCCGTTCGCGGTGGCTGGTGCGGAGGGGCGCATCTACGTGGTGTCGTGCGGGCTCAGCGTCGGGGTGGGCACGGTGTTCGGCGGCCGCGGAGGGGCGGAGGGGGACGGTGGGTGGCGGGTGGAGTGGGAAGTGGTGAAGGGGGAGGAGGAGTTCGTGGATTTGGCGCCGTGCAGCTCCCAGGTGCTCTTCGCCTGACGTATACACAGTAGACGACACATTTGGACTGTTTGGTTAATGGGAAAGGAAGGGCATTTGGAAGATTTTTCTGGCGGATTTTGGGGGGACGCAAGAAAGGGTGGGTCTTGTTTTCCTTTGTTGCTCCGTTGTTATTATGAAAACGTGAACTCTTGTTGCTACTGTTTGGTAGTTGTTGAATTCCATGGTAATTCTCGTGGGTTGGACGACCCTCCTGATTAAGCTTGCCAATAGGAAAAGAAAGTGAAGAAAAAATGTGCCAAATTGCCAATGTCAGACTTTGGAAATTAGAAGCACCCTCTTCGACATTGAAGGGGACAAGTGTGGAAAAGGAGATATGAGAAGAGATTAGATTAGGTGATTGAATTAAATCATGTGTTCAATGGTAACTTGTGACTAATATCTTTTGAATTAAGTATAAACTTTAATAATTAAATTAATTATTTAATTTGATCACTTAAATTGATCTCTTTAAGAGAGTATTTGCATTCTCGACATTTTCTTCCAAAAATAGAGAATTGCGGAAAGTATTTCTCCAAAAAATAAAATGAGGAGAAATATTTTTCCTAGAAGAGGTGAGGAAGTAAATCATGTGGAAAAGAAAAATATTTTGAGAATATAAAGATTATTTCTCTAACTATTTTTTACTTGCAATTATAAAACTTGTCAAAGTTAATTAAAAATATTTTTTAGAGAATGCAAACACCCCATAAAAAGAGCATCTGACTTGATGTAGACCCTCTTTGGCATAGCTTCCAATTGGAAGGGCTTTTATACTTTTATTTAATTATTGTTTGTTGAAGTAATTGAACCTTGGAAAGTTATTTATGTAGTATTTTATTTCTATTTTGATTTCCAATCAAAATTTACAAACTAAAGCTTTTAAATTGGAGAAAAGTGGGATTGTTATAAAACTATTTATTTTTGTGACAAATTAAAATTAATTATAATGTCTCTTCCTTGACTCATTCTACGTGAGAAGTGGAAGCGAGCCGTACGCGATGGTGTAGTGGGCTCGTCCTCCCACTTTTGTGCAGAAGGCTCTGGATTCAACCTTATGCGAGGTCACTGATGTCGCCTTTCTCTTGTGCTCATTTCAACATATATGCTGAGATTCAAACTTGGTCACCCCTTCCTCTTAGAAGAATTGTCTCTTCCTAATCACAATTAGGCTGTCTGTTTAAAAAATAAAATGAAAGAAAAGTGAAAGTTAAAAATAAGCAGAACTTTTACCGAACACGTCCGTACGTCCAGCGTTAGGACAGAAGTGTCCCCAAAATTCACAAACCCGTGGGCGGTAGGGTGCACATCAGTACGTGAAAACAAGTGCACCCATCCGCTACAAGAGTCGGACGAGCCGTTGGGACTCCGCCTTCCCGCGCATTGGATCGCTATCTGAGTGGGACTGTGAAAATTACGGGTCACAAGACCTGGTGCGCACTGTACAGACCCTTCTTGGCGCACCTGACGTCCGTGCGGTCTGGCCCACCACGCCAAGTTTCAACTGTAATGCTATCACCTTCTGTTAACAAAATACATGTATAAATAAGTAAGGGAATGAGCCAAAGCCAGGTGGTTTCAATTCGATGCAGAATAGGAGACTCTTGCAACTTTGAAGATACTTTTCTTGGGCCATCATCTGCATCTGACACCTTATTATGTCCTTGATAATTCACAAATGAACGTTAAGTTTGTTATGGTCAAACTCAGCTGATATTATTTGATGAGAATTTTGCATATATACTCCTGAAATATATTATATTTTTATATAGACCCCCTTCCCACATATTGTTTATAATACCCCTGAAACTTAGAAATATTGCAGCTATATTTCTCCGTCAAAGTGCCGTTAGATCCAACTTAAAGATTCTATACGTATTCTTAAATTCAATGATATTTCACATATATACCCCTACATTCATTAGAATTTTGTACATGTATCCTTAATGATATCAAGATTTACATAATCTTTTTTATATATTCAATTAGCATTCACGTTATTTTAACGGAAGGACATAGCTGCAACATATTTAAGATTTCTGGGGTATTAAAAATAATATGTGGGAGATGAAGTCTATATGCAAACATGGTGTATTTTAGGAGTATACATGCAAAAATCCCTTATTTGATATGGACAACATGATCTCAAGGGTTATAAAAGAATTCTAGCACCAAGTTAAACACACGGCGAGACCGAAGATTTGACAGCTAGTAAAAACTTGCAAAAATACTCCTACTCATGTGAATAAGACACCTACTAGCTAGATGATACCAACTAAATTTAGGGCGTATTTGGCATAGCTCTTAATTGAAGGCTATTTTTGGCTTTTTCTTATAACGTAAAAGAAGATAAATATAAGTGATTATAATTAATTTCAAGTTGTTATAAAAGTCAAATTTCTTCTCTAATAATTTCACTTTTTCTTTAATTTCAGAAATTCTAAGTTGTAGTTTTTGGTTGGAAACTAAAAAATAAACTAAATACTACAAAAGTGATTTTCAACACTTACTTTTTTTTTCTCATAGAATAATTAGATAAAAACCTGAAAATACTTCAAATTGGACATTGCACCAAAAACGTCCTTAACTCACTTAAAATCATAAGAGATCTATGGACAAGGTGCACACGCTGCATTCCTTGCTGCTTAGATCATAGGTGCACTATGCCATGGCTCAGAAGATCTTTTTTTTGTGAATAACAAATCCCCATGTTCTGTTTAAAAAATCTAATAACAAATCCGTATACCTAATTAACGCAGCTACCTTGCGGATCAGTTTGGATTAGTGATTTCTCCGCCGCACGCCAACGCAGCTTTGTCAGAGAGAAACGGGGCCCGCCCCTGGCCACGTGCCGTAACGTGCGACATGAACGAGAGACGGTTGAAGGTGGGCTTCAACGAGAATAATGGAGCGTTATGCAACGATTAAGACCCGTCGTTAGGGACTTAACTTGGGCGGATTGGGTTGGATTAAGTGATAATTTAGATTCAATTCAAATTTAAAATAGTCCAGTTTAATTTTAATCTAATTTAAATTCAACTCAAATTTAATTTGAATTCAGTATAAAGTCAACTCAAATTAAATAGCGAATTCATTGGGTTAGGTTCGACTTGGCTGACCCTATATGTAGAAAGTTTGTCATAAATATATATATTTTTTGTATTAATTAATTTAAAAGTCAATATGTCAAATCAGATCAGCCCAATTTCAACTAAACCAAGTTTGATTAATATCAACTCAAATGTAATGTGCCAACTTAATTTATTATAATATGGGTTGGATTATGCTAAACTACGGGCTGACCCACCCAATTGATATTCGTATATGTCATCCCTCTCAATTGGGAGTCTGGACTAAGCGTGAGACTGAATAATTTACCCCCTCTCTATCTACAAACTTCTGTTTTGTAGATGAATGTCATAAATTTGTAAAGAGTAATATTTCTTAGAATGTTTTTCAAACTTATTACACTTAATTTAGTTGGTATCTTATGGTCTCTTCATTTGGAGAGATCATAGTTTCAACACTCACCAGGTGTTTGCACCGCACGTACTTATAAGCGTGGCTCGTAAGATTATTTTCCTGGATGAAAGTTTGATTAAAATTGTCATCTAATTAGGTAAAAAATTCATGTTTAATATAGAATTATCCTCAATAGAGGAGTTCGTGAGATTATGATCTCTTCCACTAAAGAGGTACGATAACCATTGAATCACCTATCTAAATAAATTCCACTGATGCCCCACATTGAAAGCGTGCTACATATTCTTGATAGTTGTACTATATTGTCCAAACAATATTATAACTTCTTATAGATAAGAAGTTGGCCCTGTTCGCCGAACCCAGGTAAAGCGTTTAAAGCACTACGAACAGAGCTTCAATCGAATGGCAAGTGAGATTCCATGAGAAGGGGACCTTCTCACCTTTTTCATAGCACTAAACCTTTGTGCATGTTGAGTATTACTGGGGAACATCAGCATGTATCTAGCATACCTCTTTGTTAGGTGGGTTAATTAGTAATTCGATCCTCATTCGATCTTAGATCAAAGTCTTCTATCCACATTTCTTGAGATCTATCAGGTGGTGAGGAATAAAAAGGATGTAAATCGGATTCAGTTTTATACCTTTAAATCTAGTTCACTTTTTTCATCCTTATGTTTAACATGTTTTTTACACATAAGCCCTTATAATAATTGGATATTACAAGTAAGTCCTCTTAATATGACTATTTATAAATAAACTCTCATACCTCTTAATATGACTATTTATAAATATACCCCCATAGTCGTAACTTTCTTACATATAAACCTTTTTAGGAGCTTATTTGTAACACTCTCAGGAACTTTTTTATAAGTTTTAAGAGTCTTTCACTAATTCATGATATATTGTGGGGACTTATTTGTAAATAATTAGATTAGGGAGATTTATTAATAATATCAAAAACTTATAAAGGCTTATATGTAAAAAATCCATTTAAATAATCTTATCTTCGCAATTTCAATGGTGATGATGGCGGTAATGCCATTGGTGAAGGATGAAGATGAGGAGGGTCTTGAGATGAGGAATTGTGTTAGGTGCTCTTGATTTGGCGATCCATTTCATCACCTCATTTAATCTTCTATCTTTGATCCAATTCTTGTGAAGGCGCTGATCGACCAAGCACCATAACATCCTATGTCACCTCTGGGACATTCGAGAATATCTTGGTTGAGACTTATTTTGATCTCAAGTCCCGTGGCGACCATCTAATACCATTCCTACTGCACTCCAGAATTCTTGAAGTGAAGGATGAGTAGGTATTGTGCTCTGTGTAAGACTCGGACTTATTAAGTGGCCCATTAGACACGCTAATGACTATTAATGATATTATTATTATTATCATCGAATGAGTTCTATTAGGATAATGGTAAACATCATTATATTAATGTTGTCTCCTTTTGCCACGCTTATTTTTGGTTATTTGATCACTCGATCAGATAATTCTTATTAAAGTTACTTTTTGACGAGGAGAATTTATGAACGCTCGGGCCTGGTCCATTTACTCAGCGGCCCAAAAAGAACCAACCCCAGGGCTGCTATCCTTCATTCGGCCCATTCAACCCATACAGACCGGAGGTTCCTGCAAGCGGCAAGTGAAGGTATCTATTTGAGAAATAATCTGACATCGGAAGACCCAGAGGACTCCTACCTACCTCCTTTCTATATTAAAAGAAAAGGAAGCCTAGCACGTCTAATCGAAGTGAGTGGAACCTTCCATTTCTAGCTGGCTCTGTCCCTTCCCAGTACCCTCTCCGGTTCGACAGCTCCCCCTCCGGTTCAAGTCCCGTGAGTGCCTTGACAACGTCACTTTTGATATAACTTTTGTTATAATTAATATACTCAATGAGAGCTATGTAGACATTCAATTTTGGACATTTTTTTGTCATATAACTTTCATCACCATCTTAACCCATCACCTTAGTCCATCTCATTTAATCCATCTCATTTTCCTACTTAATTCAGCCCATTAGATAACCAAATTTATTAACCAAACCCCCCTTCTCTTCCTGTGGAAGACATGTTTTGTTGCCTTTCACCTCCTGTGTAAGACAGACTTTGTTGCCTTCTACAAAAACAAAAGACAGAATTATTTGTTGCCCATCCTCCCACAATTCCTTTGACATCATCTTCCCATATTCTCCTCCAATTATGAGTTTCACCCCCCACTACTCCCTACTCCGACGACTGCTGTAGTCACGATCTTTTGTCCTTAACTATTTCCTATTGACTCTTAACGATTAATGGGGATTTAGACCCTTAATTTCTCCTATTTTTCTTTCTCTCTATTTAAATCCTCTATTTAAACCCTTAATTTCTCATATTTTTCTTTCTCTCTATTTAAATCCTCTAAGTCCTCTCGAGAAGGAGGTTTGAAGTTTTCGGGTTGGAGGTTGAAGTTCCGGTGGGAGGTTGCAAGTTCAAGTTCCAGTTCTGGGGAAAATTCTACTGGACAAAGGTTGGAGGTTGGCAAGTCAAAAGAAATAAGGAGTCGTCCTCCGCATTCTAAATAGGCATGTCTCTTTAACCCTCTCCCATTTTACTCTTTTACATCACTTGTCATTTATTCACTCCATAATTTTTTCTTTTTTCTCTTCATTTCTTTTTACCACAATACATCCACTTTTCACTATTGTCACATACGAGTACTCTATTTACATGCATACATATTAGGATGGTTTAGCACCCTTCACTACGGAGGTTCTAAACAAAAAATAAGAGGTAGGTAGGTGGCCATAGTACATGGCCACCTTCCTAGCCGCATTGACGGCATGACGTTACTAAGATGTCACGAGTCTCGCGGAAGGACTCGCCCACCAGATGGAGGAAGGGACAACGGCGGGTATGGCTGATCGCACGCTTACGACGTAGAAAATGGACTTCGTATCATACCGTTGTTAAAAGTCCGAATGCACTCTCAAGTGTTGGAGATAGCTAGGACAGCTGGCACATAGCCTCCTTCCCCATCCCATGATCCACACCTCTATTTCTTAGAATGAGATCGTCTAAACCTGTTGGACCGCCCAATATCCCTCGGACACATGGAATTGAGCCGTCTGTACATTGTGCACATCATTTCAACGGTAAATGACTCATGTACCCCTCGCACAACTTGGTTTCATATATTTAGGGGCGTTGGGCGGTCCAGACGCACAAGTCTAGACGATCTCGTTCCCCCTTTTCTCATTTCCTGTGGTTTCTTAACAGTCTCACATCTCTATACGTGACGTGTCTACCTGTCTTTTCTATGCCGTACTTATGAGTGGTAAATTTTATAGTTTATATTATTTTGATCCTTAATTAGCCACTAGAGTTGATAACCTGTATACTAGCACTTTATTTATTAGTGCCATTACTTGCTTTTCTCTCATCCTTTTATGACCGCTAACATGCCTAGATATTTGTCACGTGGGAGGTATGTATATTAAATAATGATCAAACTTTGGGATGAGATGTGTCTAAATTTTAAACCATATAATGGTGATAATATAAGTAAATTTATGAGTGTTTATTATTGTAATGATGTCATAAGAGTTTCGCATTTTTAAGTCCGATTTTTTGACAGATGAACGTTTAATACACTGTATATATTTTATACCGAACTTTTGAAGAATGCTAATCTTTGACCATGCTTTTGTCAGACGAATTATATCCGAACGTATTTTTGTTGTATTATTCCTGCATCGTATTTAACTAACTCTAGGTTCCCCCTTGGATGTACTAAGCGTGCCTTTTGTTTTCGTTCCTTGTATTTTTTTTTTACGTTTTTACTGTTATCAAAAACCGAATAGTACCAGGAAGAACGAGTTGACTGACCTTAAGCTGGCCATATTTTTTTGTAAAAAAAAATTGCACATTCCTTGACTTGACTGATGTCCATCAAAATAGATTAGACGGCAGTTGAAGAGGCATTACAATCCACGTGGATTTACAATGCATCCACAGTGCAGCAAGTATTTTTGCACTGCTCTCGGCTGTGCAGGAGCAGTGCAAGACACTTGCGCTGACCCAACGCAGGCCATCTGATAGGCGCGATTGGACGGCACACCTATTCAGCAGGCCATTTTTCTTTTTTTTTGTTTTCTTTTCATATTTTTTTAAGAATATGGAGCATCAGATCAAAAATCTGAGGGTACAACTAGTGCGCCCGAGTCGGCCTCGAGCTGAGTGTATATTTTTTTTTGAAAAAATTAACTTTAAAAAAAATAAAAAAAAATTATATAGCTAACTCGGAGTTGATCCGAGCTCACTGACTGTACCCTCGGATTTTTCATCTGACGTTCTAAAGAAATTTAAAAGATACGAGAAGAAAACAAAAAAAGAAATAGCCTTTTGAGAAGGCGCGCTGTCTGATCGCACTCCAGTCGGACGGCTTGCGCTGGATCAATGCAGGACACGTGTCTTGCACTGTCCAGTACAGTACAGTACAGCAAGTATAACCATGTAGTAATAAGATGTTCTTGTTTTACTTGCTGCATCAGCAGCCATGTCGGCTTCTGGGTTCTCCCATTTGGGCACAAGAGGTTCTGTGCATCAATAATTGTACTATGTCCAACGCCCCTTTACATTCCGGGCCTTTGGCCCATTGACGTTTGCCTTCTTCAAAAAATACGTTTCATGTTTTTAAAGGATAAAGATTCAGTTGTTGGTCCCCTTAATTATTGGTTGCAGTTTTGTGGATTTTAGTAATCCTGTTTCTATTTCCTTGTTTGTTTTAACATGCTTTAATAATTCCTAAAGGCTCAATAACAGAATTCGGACACTTTTAGGTTCCATTATAGGCTTATGGACAAATTATCTGCCCTGCCCAAGGACAACTGACTTATTTTATTGCTGCCATTATTTCCAAAAAATTGTACTCATGCCCTCATAACAGCATGCAGATCATTTACAGTATGCCCATTATAATATACTCATTCTATTATGTCTTAGCCCCTTAATGATTTAGTGTGCTCCTATTTGGTCAATTAGCAAAAATATGGCTTGCATAGAAGGCCTACTACAGTTTTGGTAATGTCTTTCAAATCCATGGTAATCTATTGCGTTTGTGTCCATTAATTCTGCATAGCCTTAATTCTAAGTTTTTTGGCCTCCAAAATTTTTAAGAGGTGTTTATTATGTACATGTGATTGTACAAAATAAATGGATATTAAATGATCACAACGGATGCAGCCATAGTTCACACTTTTTCAGTAATTCTCGTCTTAGTTAGACGACATCATATTTTTGATATGAGAATGATTGTGATGATGTACGAGAAGATAATATTTTTTTAGCTGTCTATAATTTAATTGTAGATTGAATGTAGTAGGCTTTGATCCATTGTGGTTCATACTATAATCATGTTAGCTAATTTATATCATGAATTGTGCATGAAATATATATGGACTTCTAAGTGTTTATACAGTTTTCATCGGCACTAATGACAACCATAGCTGATCCGGTAGTTAAACCCCTCCTTTAATAAAGTATGATCTTGGTTTATTATTTATTTGTATAATGAACAATGTGACTATTTTGTGCCTAATATACTCGAATTCTATGTTATGAGTGATTTTAACAGTCATATAGTGCATGTAATGTACTCCAAAGTGGCTGCATGTGTTAGGCCAATTAGCTACATCACTATAAAGGAAAAGTGATCAAAGTTTGTAATCTATGTTTCAACGAGGAAACTCCAAAGGGGAGTCAATGTGGTTCAGAATTTTGATTGGAGTAGGGCAATAAATTCATTTCAATATTAGATATCTATAGTGTTTTGAAACACCAATAGGTATCGAACTCCTTGAATTTAATTAGCTGAATTATTTGTCCTACAGATGATTCCTTCCGTGAGGTATGATGTTAAACCTAATAGTGGTTGTAAACTTATTGATGTAGTTTTGAATTTTGATTAACACGATAAATTCCATGCAATATAGATACCTAGAGTATTATGAGGCCCCAATAGGTGTTAGACTCCTTGAATTTGGTTAGCTGAATTATTAATCCAACAATCGATCCATTCCATCAAAGTGGATGTAAACTTATTGTCAAAGGAGGGGATTGCAATGCTAAGCCCCCTAATCATCCTCTAACACTCATTTTAAAATTTTAACAAATTTTGACCTTGTAGAAACATCACTATAAGCTATGTTTCAATGAGGAAACTCCAAACGGGAGTCCACATAGTTGAGAATTTTGATTGGAGTAGCACAATAAATTCCATGTAATATTAGATACCTGGAGTGTTCTGAAACATCAATAGGTATCAGACTCCTTGAATTTGGATAGTTGAATTATTAATCTTGTAGATGATTCATTTCATCAAGTGCGATGTAAGACCTAATAGCAGCTGTAAGCTTACTATCAAATGAGGGGATTTACAATATTAGGCCACTTAATTGTCTTCTAACATTCATTGTAAAATTCTAACAAATTTTAAGATCTCATAGAATGCTAAAGCATGACTTTATAATAGTAAAATGAATGCTTGGTATTATTCAATTATTGATGTGATTATTTATATTGTAGCTATTATTCTTACAATGTTAACTAATGACTTAAACATTCCTACTCTCAATGGTTCAATTTCACATAACATAAAGAGCACATCATATTTAGTTTGGATTAGATGGATATGAATAGGCATTGATGGAAGAGAACCCTCCTTTTCCCGAGGAGAGTACTTTAGAAGTTATTATTGTGCCTACACCCATGAGACCTCAAATAGGGATCTTCTTTCCAAGTCTAGGCATTTGGCCTCTCCACTTTGGCCAGGCTTGCATGTATGAGCAAAGTCCTTTAAAAGTTCTATAGAGGATGCTCCTCATATATAAGATGAGCAACTTTTCTCAACTTATAATATGAGAATATAATGAAGGAGATTAAGAGACACAAAGATGTAGTATAGGGCACAAAAAGAACAAGTATTTTTCATAAGGTCACCTCCATATATATTTATAAAAAAACCTCCATAGAATCCCAAGTGACACGTAAAACATTTTTGATGTGAGACTTAGGTGGTGTTTGTTTACTCTTATCAAAACTCTGAGGTCTGACGGGATCAAACACCTCCCACTTGAGATTCTTTGACAAAATCACTTTACCTCATGTCTTATTTTAGTTTTATTATCTGAAACTCCGCTTAAATTTTAAGTCGGTGGGTGTTAGTTTTTTCTATTTCAGATGTGGTTTGAAGTTTATCTTGACTGTCCTTGGATATCTCAAATCCCTAAAGCACCAAATGCAGCAACGAATCCCTCCTTCCGTCAGTGTTTCCCTCCTTCTTCAACTCCTTCTGCCTTCATCTCCTGCATCGACTGCTTCTTTCAAACTAAAAGAAACTTTTTTGAATTTTTTTTTTAAAGTCTCCAACATGTTCTACATGTCCACATAATTGGATTTTTGATCACACATCTTAAAAAATAATAAAAATTTAATAATCAAGGCTCGATGAACAGTAATATACTATTCATTGGGGATCAATTTTTTAATTTTCATAAGTTTTTTTTTAAGGCTTCTAACATGACCCACATGTTCATATAATTCGATTTTCAATCGGACATTTAAAAAAAAAATGAAAATTAAAAAATTGAGCACCAATAAATAGTAGTATACTACTCATTAGAGGTCGATTTTTTATTTTTTCACATTTTTTTATTTTTTTGAAAGTTTCTTGACATGTCTTACTTGCCTATTAAAAATTTAACCCCAGTGAATAGTAGTGTACTATTCATGGAGTTAGGATTTTTAGATTTTCATATTTTTTTAGTTGTCCTGTGAAAAACCTAATTATACGAAGTTGCAGGCAATGTTGAGGCCGATGCAGCACTCAGCACATCCATGTCTGTCACGCATGCCGCATGAGGAGTGTTAGAAGACGGAGTGGAAAGTGGCATACACATGCTTCATTTTTGGTCGATTTTTCCTCCAATCTGATAAATTAAATTGTAAGATTTTGTTTAAATATTGATGAGGCAGAATCCGATTCGGCCCATTGAAGCAAGCCCAAACCCCGTTCAGCCCAGCAGCAACAGTGCAAGACCCTCAGGAAGCCTTCGGCCCATCAGCGGCCCAATAGCCCTCGGCCCGTAAGCGGCACCGTCGCTCCCGGCCCAACAGGCTTCATCCCGTCAGCGGCCCACCAGCCTACGGCCCGGGAGCAGCGCGGCAGCCCAGGGCCCAACAGGCTTCGGCCCATCAGCGGCCCAACCCCCTTCGGCCCGATAGCCGAGTCCGGCCCACTCCGGTGGCGGACCAGGCACTATGGCGGTTTACCAGTAAGCCCGCATTTAGTCCTATATCGGCTACCACCGTTAACCATCCTCTATCCTCTGCTATAAATACACCGCTATTTATTGCCAAAGGTATGCTCTCTTAAGCCTCCGAGACCCTTAAGGACTACGGTCCAAAAAGCATTAAAGCTACTCTTTGCTTTCTGAATCGAATCTTCTTCAGGAGCTAACTTGACCGTCGGAGGGGGTTCCTTAGGGCTGAAGCCCGGGACTCCTACTGACCGATTTTCTTCTTCTTTCCCTCCTGCAGGAGTTCGGTTCGAATCATTGCCGACCTTCCCGAGTCGGTCTCGACCGCCGACCTCGGACTCCTCTCCCTGGTCTCGACGCCGTGCGCCGGCTGCCCCCGCGACAGAGGATACTCGGCCTCGCGTCGCCCCTTCGTCCGCCGAAGGAGCCTCGGCCCCGACTTCCCGGAGCAAGCCAGCCACCGACCGAGCACCCCTCGGCCTTCGGACCTTCGGCTTCGCCTTTGCCTCCTTCGCCTTCCGGATCCCCGTCGGGCCTCTGAACACCGATCCGACCCAGCTCCGGATCATTCTCTTCGGATTCCGGCCTCGGAATCCGGTCGTGATAGCTTCGGCTACATCACGTGGCGCCGTCTGTGGGAAACCAACAAACAAGTCATGTCTCAAAGACCTGTTACCCGACGATTCGGACAAAGTGAAACAGAAGCACGGGAGGCCTCGGCGCAGATGCTGCCTTCCGAAGGCGTCCCTTCTGCCCCGCCGAGCCTGCCTCTGCCGACCATATCGGAGTCACTCGCCTCGGAAGACCGAGTGGGGGTGCTCCAGCAACAAGTAGCAACGCTGGCTGCTGCCGTCACGTCCCTAGCGCCTCTTCAGGAGATGGTGTCCGCCATCGCCCAGCGCATGGGACTGATGGGACAGCTTCCTCAGCAGGCGCCGCTCCCCCCACTCTACCCAGTACAAGATGCCCGGTTCCGGCCGGCGCCTACACCGGTTTCTCCCAACGAAACCGCGGCGACGCGCAGCGAGCCCTCGGCGCTACCTGCCCGAGCTCCTCGCGCTGATCGCCTGACGGAGCAAGACTATGCTTCGTCGGAATTCCGTCCGGCCCGGACCGGAGGACAATCCGTCGCCACCTCGACTGCCCCGGACCTGGACCGGCGGCTGACGGCAATGCGCAAGGAGATGCAGCAGATGGTGTCTCGGCCTTACGGGGCGCCTCTCGCCAGCAACATCCTGGAGCAAACCCCATTCACGGCGGAGCTCCTGGCTACCGAGGTGCCCCCCAATTTCAAGCTGCCGAAGGGTCCTCTCTACGACGGAATGACAGATCCGGTCTGTCATTTCCAGAGATTCAACGCCTACCTCCTGGTCCGAGGGGTCTCCGAGGCAGTCCGCTGCCGTCTTTTCCCCCTCACCCTTGAAAAGATCGCTCTCACCTGGTTCGAGACACTGGCCCCCAACTCCATCCACTCCCTAGTCTAGTTGGGCCAGTTATTCATCGACCAGTTTTATGATGCCACCCGGCAGTGCAAGACCTCCGCCAGCTTGCTGGCCATCCGGCAAGGCCCCACCGAAACTCTCCAGGAGTACTTCACCAAGTTCCGGACCAAGGCCGCCCAAATCCCGAACCTTGACAGCTCGATCGCGGTCTCAGCCGTGATCAGCGGGTGCCGGGACGAGGGGCTCCTCGGCTCCATCGGGAAGCGCCATCCCCCTACCTTCCAGGACCTCGTGGCCCGGGCCCATAAATACATCAACCGAGAGGCCCTGATGCTGTCCAGGGGTAAAGGCGCAGCCGAAGCCACCTCGGCACCTGCTCCCCAGGTGGTCCGACCTCGGCCAGAAGACCAAGAGCCCTCCTGAAAGCGATATCGCCGGGAGGACTGGGACAGGGAGAGGCGACGGGACCCACAGCCGCGGTACCTGCCCTTACCTGCTCCCCCTTCCCGGATGCTCATGGAGGTGAAGGGCATGATCCGGCGGCCGGATCGCATGAAGACGGATCCTCGCCGAAGGGATCCCGGTAAATACTGTGAGTATCACCGGGAGGTCGGCCACACGACGGATGAGTGCCGGCAGCTCCGGGAGGAAATCGACCGCCTCATCCGGGAGGGAAGATTGCCGCAGTACCGACGGGAGCAGCCGCCACAGCAAAACCGGGACGTCCCTGCAGCGCCCAGGCAACAACAACCCCCGGCGATAGAAGCCGCTCCTCCGCCGAAGGTCACCTCGGCCCCGGTAGAAGCATCCCATCAAAGACCCATTTCTGGGTCTATCATGATGATATCCGGAGGGCCGGAGGAAGGATCAAGGCCGCGGCAGCGCAGCTCTGCCACCGTGGCAGCAGTTGACGGCGAACCGAAGCGGCCTCGCCAAGAAGACATCACCTTCGGCTCCGAGGACCTGACTGATATTCAGGTCCCTCACGATGACGCCCTCGTCATCAACGCTGTAATAAATAGCTATGATGTACATAGAATATTTGTCGATAATGGAAGTGCCCCGAACATCTTGTTTTATGACTGTTTTGAAAAAATGGGATTGAGTGAGGCTAATATGAAGCCTCACCGGGGCCCCCTCTTCGGTTTTAACGGCTCGCCCTGCCGAGTAGAGGGTATTGTCCGACTCCCTGTAACCTTAGGCTCCGCCCCCCGGCAATTAACCGTTGAAACGGACTTTGCCGTTGTAAAAATCGATTCAGCCTACAACGCCATATTCGGCCGAAGGCTCATCGGCGGGGTCGGAGCCGTGCCTTCGTCCTTCCATTAGAAGCTGAAGTTTCATACCAGCCATGGAATAGGCGAGGCCAGAGGGAATCAAGAAGCGGCCCGGCAGTGCTACATGATTTCGGTCAAAGGGAAGACCGCAACCGAAACTCTGACGATCGACTCGTCAGCCGAGGCATCTCCGGGAGAAGTACTCCTCGCCGTCCCTATTCCGGGAGGCGAAGGACGAGTCCTGATGATAGGCTCCGGCCTAGAGGAGACTAAAGCAGAGAAGCTTACCGAGTTCTTGAAAAAGAATCTCGACGTCTTCGCCTGGTCTCCGGCGGACATGCCCGGGGTTGACCCGGAGGTAGCAGAGCACCGACTCCATACCGATCCCGACCAGCCCCCGGTAAAGCAGAAGCGGCGCACCTTCAATCAGGAAAGGAGAGCCGCCATCCAAGCCGAAGTGCAGAAGGGGCTGGACGCCGGACACCTCCGAGAGGTGCATCATCCGGACTGGATCGCCAACGTGGTGATGGTGCCAAAGAAAGATGGCAAATGGCGTATGTGCGTGGACTTCACCAACCTCAACAAGGCCTGTCCGATGGATAGCTTCCCGCTGCCTCGGATAGACCAGGTGGTGGACGCAACTTCCGGCCACGAGCTCTTAAGCTTCCTCGACGCCTATTCAGGCTACCACCAGATCCGGATGCATCCGGATGATGAGAGCAAGACCAGCTTCAAGATCGATCTGGGCCTATACTGCTATACCCGAATGCCCTTCGGTCTGAAGAACGCCGGCGCGACATATCAGCGCCTGGTCAACAAAGTGTTCGCCCCGCAGCTCGGCCGAAACATGGAGGTCTACATAGACGACATGTTGGTCAAAAGCCGCATTGCTGCAGAGCATTTGGCCGACCTGGCCGAGACTTTCTCCGCCCTTAGGCGGTACAAGATGAAGCTGAACCTGGCCAAGTGCGCCTTCGGGGTAGCCTCCGGGAAGTTCCTCGGCTACATGGTCACTCACCGAGGGGTGGAGGCTAATCCCGAGAAGGTTTCGGCCATCATGCAAATGCGCCCCCCGGCAAACCTCCGAGAGGTACAGAAGCTGAACGGGAGGATCGCAGCCCTAAGCCGCTTCATGTCAAGGGCGGCAGATTACTGTTTCCCCTTCTTCAAGCTGCTGAAGAAGGCCAATAGCTTCGACTGGACGGATGAGTGCCAAGCAACCTTCAATCAGCTGAAGGCCTACCTCTCCAAAGTCCCCGTTCTGTCCAAGCCGGTCTCCGGGGAGCCCTTGAGCTTATACCTTGCAGTCTCCGAGACGGCTCTCAGTGCCGTCCTCGTCCGAGAGCAAGATGGCGTTCAGAAGCCAGTTTACTATATCAGCCGAGCCCTTCAAGGAGCAGAACTCCGGTATCTTGCCCTGGAGAAGTTGGCTCTGGCCCTCGTCTCGTCCGCGAGGAGGCTTCGGCCTTATTTTCTGGCTCATTCCATGAAGGTTCTCACCGACCAGCCCCTGAGGCAAATTCTCTCCCGGCCGGAGGTGTCCGGCAGGCTGGCGAAGTGGGCGATCGAGCTAGGAGAGTTCGACATCTCCTACGCCCCTCGGGTAGCAATAAAAGCCCAGGCGTTGGCAGACTTCATCGCCGAACTTACCCCCGGCGCTTCTTCGGCACCTCAGCCGGCACCCGACATACCTGAAGCCGAGGCCACTTCGGCTCCTGCACCAGCAGGCGAATGGCGACTCTTTGTGGACGGCTCCGCGTGCTCCACGGGAAGCGGCGCCGGGTGGATCCTGGCATCTCCCGAATGGGTCGTCACGGAGTACGCCCTGCGTTTCTCCTTCCCAGCAACTAACATTGCCGCCGAGTACGAGGCTCTTATTTCTGGCCTCCGGGCCGCGAAGAAGCTCGGCGCCCGGAACCTGAAAGCCTTCAACGATTCCCAACTGATCGCCAGCCACATCTCCGGGGAATACGAGGCTCGGGACGCAATAATGGCATCTTATCTCCAGGTGACTCGCAAGATCCTCGCCCAATTTGATTCTTATGAAATCGTGAGGATCCCGAGAGCCGAGAATACCCGAGCCGATGCATTTTCCCGGCTGGCGTCAACTCAAGACGGGGGAGGAGGCCGAATGATCCTCGTAGAGGAGCTCGCCGAACCAAGCCTCGGCGAAACCGAAGCCATGCAAGTCACTGAGGTTGAGGCCGAGACATGGATGACTCCCCTCGTCGCCTTTCTTCTCCGAGGAGAAGTCCCGCCAGACCCAAGGGAGGCGAAGCACATTCGGCAGCGCTCATCCCACTTCCTCCTTTTGGACGGGGAGCTATACAAGAAATCCTTCGGCCGACCACTGCTGCGGTGCCTCGGCCCGGCTGAAGCCGACTACGCCACGAGAGAAGTACATGAAGGGGTGTGCGTGGCGCATGCGGGAGGAAGGGCCCTGGCTCACAAGCTTCTAAGGCAAGGCTACTGGTGGCCGACACTCCGAGAGGACGCTTTAGCCCTCGTACGGCGCTGTGACCAGTGCCAGAGGTTCAGCTCCCTCATTCACCAGGCAGCCACCCTTCTGACCCCCTTGTCCGATCCCTGGCCTTTCGCTCAATGGGGAATCGACCTCCTGGGACCTTTTCCCATCGCCACTGGCCAAAGAAAATTCCTCATCGTGGCGGTAGTTTATTTCACTAAGTGGGTCGAAGCCGAACCCCTCACGTCAATAACCGATAGCAATGCTTGGAACTTCGTGTGGAAGTCCATCATTTGCCGGTTCGGCATCCCTCGGGCCATCATTTCTGACAATGGAAAGCAGTTCGACAGCCGACGGTTCAGCGACAACTGCGCCAGCTTCGGCATACTTAACAAATTCACTTCGGTAGCGCATCCTCGAGCAAACGGCCAGGTCGAAGTCACCAACCGAAGCCTGTTGCAGGGACTGAAAACCCGCCTCGGCGAAGCTAAAGGCCGATGGGTAGAGGAGCTGCCAAGTGTTCTGTGGGCCTATCGGACGACAAGCCGAACCCCCACCGGCGAAACTCCCTTTCGCATGGCCTATGGGATAGAGGCCGTTATTCCGGTGGAAATCAGCCTTCCCTCTCCCAGGGTCATTGCTTACAATTCGGAGGCCAACGAAGAAGGTTTGAAAGATCATCTGGACCTCATTGAAGAGACCCGAGACAAGGCCCGTATCCGGCTGGCAGCTTATCAGCAGCGCATGGCCAAGTACCACAACACTCGAGTAAAGCCCCGAAGTTTTGAAGTAGGGAGCCTCGTGCTGAGGAATGCTCATGCTTCTAAACTAGCCGAAGCCTCAGAAAAGCTTGCCCCCAACTGGGAGGGGCCCTATCGAGTCATGGAGGTAATCAGACGTGGGGCTTATAGGTTGGAGACCCTTTCGGGCCAACCCCTTCCTTGCACCTGGAATGTAGAGCGCCTTCGGCGTTATTATATGTGAATCACTTCTCTCCGGGCTGATTAGCCGGAAGGTATGAATAAAGGATCTCTTTTTCAGGAAACCTGTTGGTATTTTCTCTAAGTCCGTGTAAACCGTACCGGGAGTGGCTTCGGCCATGCAAACCGTATCGGGAGCGGCATGGTATTCTCTCAAAGTCCGCGAGTCCTTCGATCCGACGAATGGCTTCGGCCATGTAATCCGGATCAGGACGCGGCATGTTATTCTCTAAGTCCGTGTAAACCGTACCGGGAGTGGCTTCGGCCATGCAAACCGTATCGGGAGCGGCATCTCTCAAAGTCCGCGAGTCCTTCGATCCGACGAATGGCTTCGGCCATGTAATCCGGATCAGGACGCGGCATGTTATTCTCTAAGTCCGTGTAAACCGTACCGGGAGTGGCTTCGGCCATGCAAACCGTATCGGGAGCGGCATGGTATTTTCTCTAAGTCCGCGAGTCCTTCGATCCGACGAATGGCTTCGGCCATGTAATCCGGATCAGGACGCGGCGTGGTATTTTCTCTAAGTCTGTGTAAACCGTACCGGGAGTGGCTTCGGCCATGCAAACCGTATCGGGAGCGGCATGGTATTCTCTCAAAGTCCGCGAGTCCTTCGATCCGACGAATGGCTTCGGCCATGTAATCCGGATCAGGACGCGGCATGTTATTCTCTAAGTCCGTGTAAACCGTACCGGGAGTGGCTTCGGCCATGCAAACCGTATCGGGAGCGGCATGGTATTTTCTCTAAGTCCGCGAGTCCTTCGATCCGACGAATGGCTTCGGCCATGTAATCCTGATCAGGACGCGGCGTGGTATTTTCTCTAAGTCTGTGTAAACCGTACCGGGAGTGGCTTCGGCCATGCAAACCGTATCGGGAGCGGTATGGTATTTTCTCTAAGTCCGCGAGTCCTTCGATCCGACGAATGGCTTCGGCCATGTAATCCGGATCAGGACGCGGCATGGTATTTTCTCTAAGTCCGTGTAAACCGTACCAGGAGTGGCCTCGGCCATGCAAACCGTATCGGGAGCGGCATGGTATTCTCTCTAAGTCCGCTAGTCCTTCGATCCGACGAATGGCTTCGGCCATGTAATCCGGATCAGGACGCGGCATGGTGTTCTTCCTAAGTCCGCAAAAACCTTGATCCGACGAATGGCTTCGGCCATGTAATCCAGATCAGGGAGCGGCGAGATCTCTAAATCCGCATAAGACGGAGTGGCTTCGGCCACACGAACCGCATCTAGGACGGCGGGATACCCCTTCGGATATTATGAGCCACATTAGCAAAGGCCCCGGCCGTATATACTGGCGATATTCTATCAACGCCCTATCCGAACCTACATCGGGTCTCGGCTTCGCGAACTATAGCGAACGACGGCAGGATCTCGGACTTCTGAAAGGCCAGATTCGGTCAATCATGCAGAAGACAACAAGGTAAAACTCAGAAATACTTCCTGTATTCACAAAAGGGGAAGTACAAAATCGGCCATCCACCTGGCCGCAGGTTTACAAAAGTAGAAAAACAAGAACCAGGGGGGGGCCCTCGTATCAGCCCTCGACAACCCCCTCCTCCTCCGCTTCGACTGCGTTTCGGCCAGGAGAGGGAGAGGGGGAATCGACAATCTGCACAGCCTCCGTAGGGGCAGCCTCGACAGGGGCCTCTTCGCCGGGTACGGCTTCGTCGCCTGGCGCTGGGGTCGAGGCCCTCTCGGCCATAAGCTCCTTCCACCAAGATAGGAGCTCCTTGGCTTCCTCACCCATCGGCAGGGCAACCCCGGTTAAGTCAACACTCGGGCAGGCCTTCTGGGCGACAGCCAGCCCGAGGTCGAAGACCGAGGAGGCCGCTAACAGTTGAGCTTGGATTATTTCTTCGGCGTAGTCCGGGCCGGCCTTATAATCGGCTACGGCCGAGTCCGCCGTCTCCTCCAGCTCATGCTTCAGAGCCGATACCTCCTCGGCATGGCGGCGTTTCTCCGAAACCCGCCGGGAGTCTTTTTCCTGGATCTGGGCCTTGAGGGCCCGGATCTCAGTCTGAGCCGCAGCGAGCTCCCGCTCGGCCTTCTCCTTCTCCCGCTCGGCCTTCACCTTGGCCTCGGCGGAAGCACAGGCCTCTGCTGCCCTCTCCTCCAGTTGCGCCCGCGTCCGGGCGTTCGCGGCTACTAGCCCATCGATCATGGGCTCGATACGAGGCCCCGCCGAAGGGCCCTCACCCGAACCAGCCGAGGCCGACGCCCCCTCGGCCTCCTGGAGTTTGTTACGAAGCAGCTCCTGATGGTGAATCAGGACACTGCCCGTTACCGCGGCCTGCGGACCGAAAGTAGACAAGGATCAGAAAGAGTTAAAGAAAGCTAAGGAAAGCTAAAATGAAGCACACTCAGAAGCTTCTTACCTGGACCGCCAACCGGGCGCTCATCGCCGCCAGGTCAGAGACCGAGTGGTCCTTCAGCTCTTCGAAAGCCGAAGGGAGAGTGAGGCTGCGGAGCAGACGGAGGCACGTCTGCGAGTCCTCCATGCTCTCGTCCTTGTAGATCCCCGGTTCGGGGACCCACATCTCGCGCTGCGCCCGGGGCGCCTACGACCCGGCGCCTTCGTCCTCTGCCCCTGCCGATACGGCCGGAGGGGAGTCGCCCCTTGGCATCTCGGGAGACGCCAGCTTTGCAGCCCTTCGAGCCCCGGCACTTCTCCTGATCAACGGAGCCGGCTCCGCCTCTTCGGCCTCTTCCGCCCGGGGGCGCTTCGACGGTCGGCCGCCCCTTCGAGCGGCGAACTTGGTCTTTCGCTCCCTCTCGAGAGCGGCGGCGGCAGCACGGCCCTCAGTGGAGGCCGCAGTCCTCGGAACCCCGCCTCGGGTCCTCGGAGCTCCAGCGCCTCGGCCGGGCCCGCCTGCCGCCTGCGGGGGTGGTAGCCGGCCTTGATCGCGCTGATCGGATATCCGGGCGAGGAGGGCGTCGAGCCTGGACATTGCTGCAGGCAAGAGAAGACGTGTTAAAAACGAAATAACGACCAGTTGCAAACTCAAAGCCGACTTACCCTCGGCCGAAACTTCATCAGCCTCGTCAGCCGGAGGAGCTTCGGTCGGAGGAGCGGCAACACTTCCTTCGCCGCCCCGCGGAGTCTCCCCGGGAGGTAGATATGGAAAGGCGCGCTCCGGATCGAACCGAGGGTCCGGCCATACCCCGGCATTCACCAGCCGTTCCGCCTTACCGAGAAGCCCCCAGATGTTGTACGGGGCCATGATCTGGATGTGGCCCACGAGGGTGCTCTGGATGGAGGTCAGAGCGGGAGGATCCGAGAGGCCTGCGGCCAGCGGCGCCCATTCGGTAGGAAAGGGCCACACGCCCTTCTCGTTCTCCGGCAGAGAAATAAGGATGAATTTCCTCTTCTAGACATGGATGGACGAGGGCTTCCAGGAGAAGATGCTTCGGCCGATCCGAGGGACGAAGCAGTACCACTCGGATCTCCCCTGCCTCTGGATTTTAAAGAGGTAGCGGAAGACGTTGATGGAAGGAGTAATCCGTATACGGGCGAAAACAGCCAAGAAACCGTATACGGTGCGCCAGGAATTGGGAAAAAGCTGGGACGGGGCCAGCCCGTAGAAGCAAAGAAGATTGATGACGAAGGTGGGAAGAGGAAGACGAAAGCCCGCCTGGAAACTATCTACATAGATAGAGAAGGAACCCGAGCGGGGAGTGTTGGCCCTGGTGGTGGAGCCAGGCCGGTAAGGGGTCGTCCAAGAAGGAAGCTGGAAGTAAGAAGCAAGGTTGCTAACCTCTTCGTCCGAAAGGGAGCAGGATGCTTCCGAAGCGGTGTCGGGACGACGACGTCCCGAGGTGGAAGCCCGGCCCGGGTTCCGGACCTCCTCGGTGGCCTCGGCCCCAGAAGCCTCGGCCCCGGAAGCCTCGGCCCCAGAAGCCTCGGACCTCTCGGCCTCGGAGACCTCAGGCTCTTCAGACATCGCAGAGGCGAGGGAATCCAAGGTGAGGGGAGATGACAGAGAAGATTTGGGAGAGTGGGAAGGAGTATACTCCTCGTCCGAAGGAGTAATCTCACTATAAGAGGAACTCCGGACCATAAGGTCGCGAAGGGGAGAAAGAAGGTCAAGGCTTAATCTCAGGAAGGGGGAGGAAATCTCTCCTGAACCGATCGCGGCCTCTCAAGCCACCCAGCTCCACCAACAAGGCGCCCTGAGGGATGGAGATCCTCCCACGGTGGCCAGCAAGCTCGGACGACGCCTTCGGAGAGCTAGCCGTTCGCCGGAGAGGAGGGAGAGCTCGGGTGATCGCAGAGGCAACGTAGACGTAGCAGCAGGAAGAAGAACAGTGCCCTGCTGAGGGCTTCTATTTATAAGCTTCATCCGAAGCACCTCCCGCCGAAGCCAACGGCCGAGATCGTCCCCTTCGTCTTAACGCTCCTCTCGGATGCCCGCCACGTGCACCGTCCTTCGGCAATGATGACGGGCCGGCTCCGGGACTTGAAGCAGAACGATCAACGGCCGAAAGCGCTCCGACCCTTCGGCTGATCACCCGGATGCCCGCTACGTGTCCCGATCCGCGTGCCGAAGAAGGGAGCGGCGGCAATCCGAGTGGAACCTCGGGCAGAGAGCCGAGGCGATCCGCGACTCGCGAGCGGTCAGGATCCTTTTGTGCTTTTGGCGGAGCGGCCGGATGCGCGACGCGTGTCCCGTGCTTCTTCGCGAGGCGACGCCCATCCCGTCCATTTAATGAAGCCTGGCGCGAGTCAGAGGGCTCGGCCCTTCGCCTTCAGGGCCATGAGCCTTCGTCGACACTCCGAATGAAGACGAAGCAATTGCATAGCCCTCGGCCGACCGAGGGCACCCTCTTCTCAAAGAAAAAGAACAGAGCCTCGGGTAAGACACCTGTTACGCTGTTTTCCTACTAGCTTCGGGCTATACTCTCACCATCTCAGAACTGAGGAAGATAAGAGTGGGGGGCTATGTGATGAGGCAGAATCCGATTCGGCCCATTGAAGCAAGCCCAAACCCCGTTCAGCCCAGCAGCAGCAGTGCAAGGCCCTCAGGAAGCCTTCGGCCCATCAGCGGCCCAACAGCCCTCGGCCCGTAAGCGGCACCGTCGCTCCCGGTCCAACAGGCTTCAGCCCGTCAGCGGCCCACCAGCCTACGGCCCGGGAGCAGCGCGGCAGCCCAGGGCCCAACAGGCTTCGGCCCATCAGCGGCCCAACCCCCTTCGGCCCGATAGCCGAGTCCGGCCCACTCCGGTGGCGGACCAGGCACTATGGCGGTTTACCAGTAAGCCCGCATTTAGTCCTATATCGGCTACCACCGTTAACCATCCTCTATCCTCTGCTATAAATACACCGCTATTTATTGCCAAAGGTATGCTCTCTTAAGCCTCCGAGACCCTTAAGGACTACGGTCCAAAAAGCATTAAAGCTACTCTTTGCCTTCTGAATCGAATCTTCTTCAGGAGCTAACTTGACCGTCGGAGGGGGTTCCTTAGGGCTGAAGCACGGGGCTCCTACTGACCGGTTTTCTTCTTCTTTCCCTCCTGCAGGAGTTCGGTTCGAATCATTGCCGACCTTCCCGAGTCGGTCTCGACCGCCGACCTCGGACTCCTCTCCCTGGTCTCGACGCCGTGCGCCGGCTGCCCCCGCGACAGAGGATACTCGGCCTCGCGTCGCCCCTTCGTCCGCCGAAGGAGCCTCGGCCCCGACTTCCCGGAGCAAGCCAGCCACCGACCGAGCACCCCTCGGCCTTCGGACCTTCGGCTTCGCCTTTGCCTCCTTCGCCTTCCGGATCCTGCATCCTTCGCCTTCCGGATCCCCGTCGGGCCTCTGAACACCGATCCGACCCAGCTCCGGATCCTTCTCTTCGGATTCCGGCCTCGGAATCCGGTCGTGATAGCTTCGGCTACCTCAAATATATATATAAATTTGTCTTTTTTCACCAATTTTAGAAGAGGACAAATCTATATTCGGATGTACGTTCAAACTATTTATCAAACGTCGAGTTTAGTAAACTTCTTAATTATTTTCATCACTTTTTCTGGACAAAGTCGTACATTAGACATAAAAATTAGAATTCATGCAATTGCCGCGTGAAGAAAATGGACTAGCTTTGAGAGCACACGCACGCATGCATATATATATATATATATATATATATATATATATATATATATATATATATATATATATATAGAGAGAGAGAGAGAGAGAGAGAGAGAGAGAGAGGGGTTTGTTCTTTTTTATGATTTAAGTCATTGTATGTAGACACAAAAATGTAACTGAAAATTCATCATACAATAAACACTGAAATGCAATTAAGAATTCATCTTACAAAAGTATCGGCTCTAGTGTGCAATGTCATGGTCTGCCACGTCAGACATGATAATTTTTTTTCCTTCTTTGTATCATAAGTTTTTGACTCAATTTCATTGTGCATTGTTTTAACCTAGTTTAATGCAAAATTCTAATTTCGTTATGAGTCATCTAGTTGCTACACTAGGTGGTCAATATCAGTTTTTAATATTGCTACTGATATAGATGTTTGAATATGATTTCTTAATTTATTGTTTATGAATTATTAAAATGTATTGTATTGATGAATTAATATGGATCTAACTCTTTAGAATTTAGTGTTTGAACATCTCAGCGCTCCCTCTCCTCCCTTTCTAACTCCTAACTCTCTCTTTATCGCCATCCTTTTTGTCACTCGTCCAATATTAATTTTGATATTAATATTGTAGACTTCAAGAATATTAGTACCAAGATTAATATATTATCAAAACTAATATTCTAACAAAACAAAGCATTGGACCCCAAAGAGCAAAGATGCGACAAACAGAGTGAGTTATGCACATTATAGTTTGGGTAGCATCTAAATGAGTATATTTGATAAATTTGCAAATGATAAATATATCGTTTGAAAAAGTTCATACTCAAAATTTCTTAATTCTAATTTTTCAAGAAGGAAAATTTATATTATGTACATAAATATATTTGTAATGTATTAA
The DNA here is from genome assembly GCA_030544215.1 of Zantedeschia hybrid cultivar. Lineage (NCBI taxonomy): Eukaryota > Viridiplantae > Streptophyta > Magnoliopsida > Alismatales > Araceae > Zantedeschia > Zantedeschia hybrid cultivar. The sequence continues at coordinate 37,716,416 of JARZZO010000013.1, forward strand.
TATTAGTATTTTAAATAAATATTTTATCATATATTTTGTAATATTTCTACTAGTTTCTGCACAGCTACAAAGAAAACTTAATTATATATAATTCCTATATAGTTAGGACATTTCAAAAAGTTGAATATTTTTAATGAGACAGTTTCATATTAACCACTCTCATATGTTAAAATTTCAAAAATTCCATTCTAATTTACATAAGATCTTATGTACCATCATGTGCGCGATGCTTCAAAATTGCCATGTTAACCGCATATTTGCTACGAATGAGCATTTCATATATGCCACTGAAACAATACATTTGATAGATATGTTATTTTGTAAGATTGTCTAAAATAATATGAAAATAAAATATATTATTTTTAAAATTTAACATACGAGAATGATTAATATAAAATTTATCCTAAGCTCTTTCATAATTCTTCAATTAGTGCGTATTAAATGCATACTTCTAAGTACACTATAAACAAGGGACACCGAGACCATGCTATTTGTTTGTGGCACGAGTTGGCGGCGTAAAAAATGGGATCTCACGTGAATACTCCGTGAATTTGCGAGGAGGCTTGCGTGGGAAATATCTCGCCACCTGTCACGTAAAGCAGGAAGCCGATCAAAAGATCCTGATGGCATCACAGCCGTCAGACCAATGAGTCTCGCCCAGCAGGGGAAGGTTGGCCCGGAACCATCACCAACATCGTAGATTGTATTCTATTATATGCCTTTCTAATTTACATTATTATTATACTGTATTTTAATAATAAATAATCTGATTTAATGTTCCTTTTATTTCAAACGCCAAGAAATGTTAGCATGTCTCTTCCACGTGTTATGTCTTTTTGCGACTCTAACAAGGCAAACGTCACGTAAATACTTTTAAATTATTATTAATTTCTCAAAATGAAGACAATCTTAAGAGTATTCATATGATACTTGGTATTAGATTGGCAAAGGAGGCATGATAAATTAGCGATGCATGCTAATATTTGTCTTCTAATGATAAGTAGTTGATGAAAATAGCCTCGCAACGAACGGTAAACAATGCCTTCTCATTATAAGGTTAAGACATTTAGGAATGGTTTGGTCTAATGTGAAATATATGTAGACTCGTAATTTTAAAAATTTAAAACTTATAATTCTCTTTTTTTTTTTAACATTTAAAACTTATAACCCTCCAAACTTACTTAAAATAACAGATAGACTTTCCGTGGAGACAGTGCAACGCGTATTACTGTCAAGTGTGAGGATAATAAACAAACAGTAGATGGACCCGTTTAACATAAGTATACATCTGCTATTAAAAAAAGATAAATAATTCAATAAATTCGATCTCACAGTAAAATCGAAAGTAAAAAATATTTCTCATTCCGTACGAGCGAGCGTAAGGTACCGAATCATTCCTCTTATTAAAATACGAGCACACAAAACAGAACCCAACGGCATCTGAGGACATCCGCATAATTACCGGAACCGAATATGCCCAACGGAAGCCCCCCCTTTCTGACGTCATCATCGAGAACCGCGGGCACCGAAAACCAAAAAGCGAGAGGGAGATAAATTTGATTCCCCGCGGCTCCCTCCTCAGCGCCCGCCACGTGTCCTCCACCTGTCACCAATTCGCCAGGAGAGAGAGAAAGAGAGGAAGAGAGAGAAAGAGAGAGAAGAGGGGTGCGGACTGCGAAAGCGGAAAAATGGCGTCCTCTCCCGTTCCCATCCCACCGCCACGCATCCCCCCAGGCATAATCCCCCACTCCCCCCAACCCTCCACTCTTATTACTCTCAGGTTCCAAAATCTAAAATCTAATTTTCCCCATCAACAAACCCGAGGTAGCAAGAAAAGAAAAAAGTGTAGAACACGGAGGAGTAGAAGAGCGGGAGAGGTTTTTTTTTTTTTTGAGGATTTAATTCGATTTTTATTTTTTTGTATGGAGATTAGGCTTGATCCGATTCTGCTGGGCACGCACCCGCAGATCTTTTGGGCTTGATTTCTAGGGTTTTTTTGTGCAGATCGGCGATGGCAACCCTAGATTTCCTTCGTATACACTGCGGCAGCCATTCTTGCTGACGCCGCGGCCTCCACGGCCAGGTTTTTCCAGCGCAGTGGCTCGTCTCTGCTTGCCGCCTCGCTCGCAGCTGCCGGCGCGGGTGGGTGCTGTGGCGGCGCCGGTCTCGTGCTCGGGAGTTATGGAGTCGCCGCGGCTCTGTTCCCTTGGGGCGGCTACGGCGGCGGAGGAGCCGCAGCGGGTGAAGTTCTTGTGCAGCTTCGGGGGGAGCATCCTGCCGCGGCCGCTGGACGGGAAGCTGCGGTACGTGGGCGGGGAGACGAGGATCGTGAGCGTGCCGCGGGATGTGTCCTACGAGGAGCTGATGGCGCGGGCGAGGGAGATGTTCGAGGGGGCCTGGGCGCTCAAATACCAGCAGCCCGAGGAGGACCTCGACGCCCTGATCTCCGTGGTGAACGACGACGACGTCGTCAACATGATGGAGGAGTACGACAAGCTCGGCGCCGGCGGCGATGGCTTCACCCGCCTCAGGATCTTCCTCTTCTCCCACCCCGACCTCGACGGCGGCAGCGGCGCCTCCTCTGCATCGGCCGGCGCCGGCACCCCCATACATTTTGATTCCTCGGACGAGCGGGAGACCGAGCGGAGGTATGTGGATGCCCTGAACAGCCTCAACGATGGGAAGCCTCAGCTGCACACCGATGTGCCGGCTGCGCCCGCGCCCGGCGATCAGTTCCTCGTCAATAGCCTGCGCCACCTTGTCATTCCCAGCCAGCCACCGCTCGGGCAGCGGTACAATGAGATCGACGGGAGTCGGAGTCCGATGTATTATTCTCCGGCGCATCACGTTCCCCACGATCCGTGGGAATTTCCCCCTTCGCCCTCGCCTAGGCTGTACCATCCCGGATTTGGCGAGTTTAACGAGAGGATTCCGGATGAGTACGTGAGGCAAGCCTCTTCCCACCAGCCTCCACAGTATGAACACCATCCACCCTTTGCAGATAGTGTGGTCTGGCTGCCCCCTGGGGGTGTGGTTGGAGAAAAGGCAGGGTTTCCTGGTAACTTGGGGCATATCCATAGCAATTGTGAATCCAGCAGTGTGTGTGAGCACTGCCGAATGGCGTTTCAGAGAAACCAAGGTGCTGTTCCTGAAGCCCGGTTTCATGATAGCCGTTGGAATCACTGGCGGCCTCAGGGAGAACAGCTGAATGTGGAAAGAGAGCATTGTGGCCAGGCATCCAACAGTTCATGTGCTGAGTGCATCCGTAGCAGGGAGGCTTACTTGTTAAACCAGAACATTAAATTGGACCATTCTGTGTATGCCAAAGAGCCAAGTGAGCACCGCCCCTTTTATGAGTTCCAGAGTTACGAGAGGGGAAGGATTCTACACCATCATCAGACGAACCATCATCCTGATGAGCCAAGAGTGCATTGCCATGAGCAGTTCATGGTGGATAGGGGTGCAATGAACTTTCCCCTGACACATGGTAACTTCTATGAGCAGCATTCGGTGGTTCCTAACTGCAATGTGGATGATCCTCATTGTTTTCATACCGCTACTGAACTGGGTAATGAAGCACGTCATGACCAACAAGGGGCTGGAGTTGGGACCACTGTGCAAGTGCCAAAATTTGAAGATAATGGAATCCAGTATGGGAGTGGTCATGTGTATGGTGCAGATAATATGTATCAAATAGCTTCTGGTTCCCTTCCCGTTGACAATCTAAGTTGGAAGATGCAGGGTGCTGTGTGTTCAGGTCCATCATATGAAACACCAGGTTCGGCACTGCAGGTACATGGGCCTTTTAACTTGGGTCACATGGGGACCGCAAAAGATGGGAGTCCATTATTTACTTGCATTGGGGTGGATGATCAGATTCCGGATAGCTGGGCTGTACAGAGTGCATCCAACAAAATATTTCCAATTGATGGTCCAGCAACCTATGAGAATTACAATGGACAAGCTGCAAGACATGATTTGCATATTATCAGTAAGGAGAATCAGCATCTATTTTATCCTGAAAGTGTCCAGTGTCAGCATGGGCAGTCAGATTTTGGAATTCCCAAGGACCCTGCAAAGCAGATAGCTCCACCTTTGTGCTTGATTGGTGATAAAGAAGCTGCATCTCTTCCAGATGACAAGCCCACTCCGAAAGTCTTTGCTGATCTTACGACAGCAGTCATGGAGGAGAGCAACTTTACTGGAATATCTTACAAAACAAACCATGCCGAGGCAGTGGAGTCTGTGGAGAAGATTGCTGCATCCAAGATCTATCTGAAGGGTATGGAGGATGGTGCTTTTGATGAAGATGTGTCTAAGCTTGCTAAAAAGCAAGATTACTCTTCCAAGTCTGGCTGTGCTGCTGTTTGTGGCCCAAGTGAACGACAAGAACTGCCAGTTGAAAGTTCAAGTGTCTTGCCTGAATTGATAGCTTCAGTCAAGATGGCTGTCTTGGAAGATGCTAAGGAAACGAAGGCGAAGTTTCAAGCAAATACAGGTGTAATTGCATTATCTGATCTCAGCAAGACAGAATCAACTCCACACGACTCTGCACCTGAGGTGAATTAGGATAGGGAAACTTAGTCCATTATTTATGCATATTTTATTTCTGGGATGGGTTTCTGTGGCCATTTTTTTATTTGCAATATTTGCTATTCTTACATGCTGTCCATGGCACCACGTGCAGGCTGCCCCGGCAGGCTTGGATGCAGACTCGGACACTGAACAGCAAACCGTCTCGAAGATTGAGCCAACAACGGCAGAGGCCGAGGCTCTAGCTAAGGGGTTGCAGGTCTGCATACATACTAATAGAATCTGTACCCCAAACAATTGTTACTGAATTTTCTGCTGTTCGCCTCTATTTTCATGTCTTATTATTCCATCCACAGACAATAAAAAATGCTGATTTAGAGGAAATCCGAGAATTGGGTTCTGGTACATATGGGTCTGTATATCATGGCAAGTGGAAAGGTTCTGATGTTGCTATAAAAAGAATAAAGGCGAGCTGTTTTGCTGGGAGGCCATCTGAGAGGGAACGCCTGGTAATTTTCGTGCCCTTTCTATCTTAGATTTTCTCGGCAAATGTCAATGCTGTTGATGCAGATTGTTTCAATTTCTTGTTAATTTAGGTGTTGTCTGGTAACCTATTTTCCACTCACCTTGTATGTTCAAAATGGACACACCATTTCCTAGGAAGAAATGGATTTCTCTCAATTCCTTGAAATCATGTTTCCCCTGATCTCTTTCATTTGCGAGACGGAGCTGCAGAGGTTTTTTCGTTTGTGGTATGAGAGAGTGGGCAATGGATTTTGGTAAGGTGGAGGGTTTCACCCCTTTTTTAGTAGCACCTTGATTACTTGGAAATCGGAATGCAATATTTTCCTGGTCATGGATTACATCTTAATTGTTGCTTTATTTACACCATATACTATGGTTTTATGTAGAAAATCTGAAGTCCCCATGATTGCTTGGAATGTAATATTTTTCTGGTCATGGATTAATCTCCACTTTTACTTTATTTAAACTATATATCATGTCTATATTCAGTCCAATTACACATTCTTTCTTATCTATATCTAAATTGTTTGTATCATTTTGTTGCTATGCCCTCTTTTAAAACAATGCAGAAATTAATGCCATGCTGAGCTAGAATTATGACATCACGTGAATAGATATTGGAGTTTGGTTTTTTACTGAAATCCCTTGCGTGCTGTGTGTGTGTGTGTGTGTGTGAGAGAGAGAGAGAGAGAGAGAGAGAGAGAGAGAGAGAGAGAGGGGACGCTGGTGCTGTGCCCGGCATCAGGGGTGGTTGTTGGTGGTTGGGAGATGGCCTCTCCCACACACCAACATCCCTTTAGATATCTGGCCCCTGGGACAATGGACTGCCCCCTACAGACCGACCACCCTTAGTAGCTTGAAAAATGGAGGAGAAGAGTAGGGAAATGGAAATCAGAAGCCCGATAGGCAGCACCCATACTAGTGCCCCTTTCCTAGCTGGTGCTTGGCAGCCTGATTGGCAATATTGGCCGATACATACCCACCGATACCAATGGGGGGGGACCAGTCATTTAAGTTTTAGAAAAAAAAGGAAAAAATTTATATAGGCCAATGCTGGCCAAAAGGGGCCGACACTGGGCTGATCTTGTACCGATACGTAGCGGGTATCAGTACCCACCAGTACTGGCACCGATATCAGCACTGCCATCCCTTTTTGGCAGAACCCCTTTAGAAGGTGCCAGGAAGAACACTGGTGCCCCTTTCCCAATTGTCATATGGCAATCCCCTGGGAGAGAGAGAGAGAGAGAGAGAGAGAGAGAGAGAGAGAGAGAGAGGTTCTCTTGGTGCCGATATGGTTTGTGGAGAGAGAGAGAGAGAGGATTTCGCTCCTCCCACAACACTTGGGGGGGTGGGGGTAAAAAGAACGGTAAAAGGTGTGGTATAAATTATAATAGTATTCTTTTGATGAGTTAAGGAGTTGCTAATAAGTTTTGTAGTCCGCATCTACTTTTTTCTAAAGTCTCCCCTCACACACACACACATCACTCAAATGGTTGTGTGGGAGAGAGGGAGGGGTCTTAGACATATAACTTTTTATAAACTTGCTCAGAACAACTTAGAAAGTTGTCTGTCTGCTGATTCTGGTTGAAATTAGGTGGCTGAAAATAGCTTGTGTATCTCTCTCTCTCTCTCTCTCTCTCCTGGGAACTGATTTTGGCCGGTTCCAAATCCAAAATGTTTTTTGGGCAATGGAAACCTTTTAGTAATTCCTATGATTGGAATCACCTCAACAGGCGTTACCATGGGGTGTTTAACAATTAAATGTGGGAGGATAGCATGTGGCAAATATATATTTCTTGGGCATTAACTCTGTGTGGAAATGCATGGCGACTGGGGTACTCCGGTTGGGCAACTATGAATTTTAGGAACTCTGAAACTGTACTAAGATAAATAATTATCTCAGATCTTAGCTTATTGAACAAAACTTATCCTAAATAATACATTTAAAAGGACTGCTTTGCGAATTTTCTTGTCTGTCTAAAAAACTTCCAATTGATTAAACATATATAAATGACCACGTATACCTAGCTATCTGCAACTGTTCTATGATTAATGCATGATTCTGAGATGACCTAAAATGTGACCAAACAGATATTGCTTTCTTCATGTAGGCTTATAGCTGTGCTACTAGTAATCAAAATAGATTGGTTGACAAGTCATGTACTAGTAATCACAATAGCAGTATGACAACTCATATTTTTGTCAGACTCTTAACATGTGTGCCCATGCAGATGCAAAGACAGTGGTTGGCTGCTTTGACGAAAACAATGTGTTGCACAATGTTCCTCTTTTTCACCTTAACTTTTAGTCTGTTGGAATTTTCTTGCCTTAGTTTTTATTTTTTTAATCCAAAAAGCTAGTTTTTAGTTTTGTACCCAAAAGATGGTAGCAAGTGGAGTGGGGTGATGTTATTCTTCAACATCAAACATCTAGGAATTTTTTCCAGTCTAGTAGAAAGTAAGTGGATGAATGAATTACTAAAGAATGTTATTCACAAATGTAGACACATGACGAAAATGGTTCTTCCAAAAGAATTCCACTTCATTGAGAAGATGACTCTTTTAGAAGACTTCCACTGCTTTCTTTTGGAGGAATCTGAGTAATCCTCAACCCTATTCGAGAAAATACTCTTAGTAGGCAGATCCTGCCATAATATCTCCTCCCTATCTTGTCTATTTACTTATTTACCAGGCTATTGCTGTCATCAGGTCTGCTATAACTGCTGTTGGGAATACTATGGCATTTCAAATATCGAAAGCATTCGAATGAAGGGTGTCATCACTTGTCATCCTCGGAACATCACAAAGACCCATCCTATTACTATGGGGATGGAATAACAAACTCCATAGATTTGTACCTTATTTACCTCAGCTGTCTGCAGCCCAGTGCCAACCTTCCCATTTGGTGTGCCAAGACCTTGACACACTGACTTGCAGGCATAGGAACACCACCTTAGAAACCAAGGAAGGCAAAGTTGTATCAGCCAAGTGATTTGACTTTCACTGATCCCAATCTTGTATTGGCCAAATCTGTCAGTTCAAGGGAAATCACCTATGAATCCTTCTTTGCAGTTATGGGAATTGGATATGGTTCTTTTTCAGTTTCAGTGTTGCCCTAATCCATATTTCTTAGTCTTTCTTCCTTAACTGCAGATTGGTTTTTTTTTTTTTTAAATTCTTTAGTTTGTTGATGTCGGTATCATCTTCTCATCCTAGACAATTTCTTTGGGTTAAAAATGCACAGTAACTTCACAGGTATGACAACATCCTAATGTAGGTTCCTTCTGCTGCCAACCAATTTTGCTGAAAATCAGAGATACCCAAGGCAGCTCCTTTGTTTGCAGAGGGAAGGAAGTTGGGATATCTGGGAATGATATCAAACTGACTGACCATCAGTGTTTATGGTCAGGTTCTTTGGACCTAAAGCTGATCCTAGCTGTCCCCATATAATGGGATAAGGCCTTGGAGGCACCCTAAAATTGATAACATAATGCTCTTGATTGATTGACTGTTGATTTTCTTGCTTGGCTTGATGTTGATCTTCTTGATTCATTTGTTGGATAATTGTCTGTGAGACTTCATTTTTGAAAGCATTGATTTTAAAAAGATGTGTTTTTTGGGATTTTTTGAAAAGCACGGATTCTTTTTACTTTTAAAATGTAGACTTTGAGAACTTAGAATTAGTCCTCAGGGAGTCTAAGGCATTGGATCAAGTGTGGATCCGTACATTCGACCTCTTCCCACTATTTACTTTTATGCGATGCATGGACGTTATTATTTTAAGGATTTCTTTGCTTAGGAATCATGTAGGGGACCTTAAAGGATACTTAAAGGATTTTAGGTTCATGCGAAGATATGAGCACCTATAGGCTTCAAGTGTTACTAAGAAGATATGTATTTGGACAAAATCTTCATTAGGACCACTTAGAGGGTATCAAGTAATTTTAAAAAATATCCTTTAAGCACCCCATAGAGACCATTGAGATCTCGGACAACATCTGCCCTCTTTTTAGAGTCATTTAAGAGGAAAACAAACATAAGGAATAACCTCAATTAATGGGGCATAAAGGCCGCCACATATTTGACGATAATCCTTAATGGTCCTCCAAGGCTTCAACCCATATGGAGGAACCACCATTAAATCGGCCGTTCAACCAATATGAACAAACCGCAAAACAAGAACGAAGTTGTCAATTAGAACATCATGATATTCCTTCATTAATGGCTCATATTACTTGATTTCGATCATTCTAATAAAAAAATTACCCATGAATTATTTGGCCGCTCTACCAATAAGGGCAAACCAATAACATCATGGTCATTTCACTATTAAGAATATACCTAGATGTGTATGGTTACTCTACCAATAAGAGTAAATTACAAAAAAAAAGAGGGCCGTTTACAAAACGAACCCTTAATCTTTTAACATGATTACAATGTTAAAAAAAAGACAAGTTTTTTTTTGTATCCTCTTTGTTCCACACACAAATGAATCCTTCACAAGAAGGGTCTTCAATGGTCGATAAGCTCTTCCTTTTTCTCTTCTTTCTGCACCTTCGCGTGTGTGGGTCTACCCTCTTCTCTCCTTCTTTTTTCTTTGGCCTTCGGGCCCTTTCTATAAGCTTCAAAGTGGTCACCGGTTGGGAGGGGAGGGGGGAGAAGTGACCGGTGGCACCCTCCACTGGTGCCACTGCAGTGAGAGATGAGGATAGAGAGAGATAGGGATAGAGAGGGAGATAATAGAGAGAGATAGGGAGAGCAATGCCCCCAGTGAAACATCCATGGCCGCAATGTACAAGGTTGAAGGCTTGCTTTTTACCGGCGCCCCCAGCACCAGTGGCTTGAGGAGATAATCCTTGATCTTGTCCAGGACATGTTGGCACTCCTCGTCCCATACAAAAGATGCCCCCTTCTTTGTTAGCTTCGAGAAAGGTTGACATCTCCCTGACAGGTTGGAAATAAACGTTCTAATGTAAGCTAACTTGCCTTCCAAAGATCTGAGCTTGGTCAAGTTCTTAGGAGGAGGCAGCTTTTAGATGGCTTTAATCTTGTCGGGGTCGATTTCTATGCCTCGATATCTGACCGCAAAATCGAGGAATTTGCCGCTGGATACGCCAAAGGCACATTTCATGGGATTCATCTTCAATTAGTACTGTCGAAGCCTCTCGAACACCCTCCGGAGATCCGCCATTGGTCTTCTTTTCTTTCAGATTTTACAACCAGGTCGTCAACATAGCACTCGACCAGGTCATGGAGCATCCGTCGAATATCTTCGTCATGGCCCTCTGATAGGTGGCACTAGCATTCTTGAGCCCAAAGGGCATTTGCTTGTAATTGAATATACCCTTGGGGGTTCTGAAGGCTGTAAAATTCCTGTCTTTAACGGCCATCCTGTTTTGATTGTAATACGATGACCCATCCATGAAGGATAATGCCTCGAAACTTGTCGTGACATTTGCCATTATTTCTGTGATTGGCAGCGGGAAGTCATCTTTCGGACATGCTTTATTCAAGTCTCGAAAGTCGATTCAGACTCGGACTTGACCATTCTTCTTCTTTATCGGCACAATATTGGCCAGCCACACTGGATACATATATTCTTCGATGAAGTTGACTTCCCGCATATTGTTGACTTCTGCATTCACCTTTACCACCAATTTTGGATGCATTCGCCTTTGGGGTTGCTTCACAACCACCAATTTTGGATGCATTCGCCTTTGGGGTTGCTTCACAGGCTTAACGTCTGGTAGAATAGACAACTCATGTTCCGTCACTGAGGGATCCAGGCCATACATTTCTTTGTAGTTCCATGCGAAACAGTCCATGTACTCCAAGAGCAATTCTGTACATGCATGTTTTTTTTTCTCTTTCAACAATGCGCTGAGGAAGATCGGGCATGGATCTCCCACTTAAGTTGATTTCCACCAATTCATCAACTGTAGCTTGTCCGTTGTCTTCCATTTCTCATGGAGCTGACTGAATGTCCACAAAGTCTTCCTCTTCATCAGTGTTGGCAACATGCACTTCATGCCAAATCGACTCTTCCTCCACAGGACTAGACCCCGCCAGAGAGGCTTCATGCAATGGATCTTTTTCCATGGAGGCTACTTGGTTGACCTATGTACTCTCTTCTGGGAGACATATGGGGCTTCCTCCTTCACTGTTAGCTTCAGGCTGCTCCTCTAGTGCCTGAGGGAGTTCTTCCAGAAAAGACTTCTGTCCGCAAGTGGGGTTTGAGCTGACCACAACGGAAAAGAGGACTTCCTTCTCTTCCTCTCCTGAGCTATCGAATCTTGCTTCTAAGATCTGCCCCTCTGCTTCAAGTGATGACAGGTTCACCATATTGACTGCATAGTGGACAGAGAGACCACGACGTCGTTCGTAGCCTAAACCTCTCCTGTTCTGCTTGGAGAAGGGAGGCTGCCCCCTCACTTCAGCTGGGTACCACAATTCTTGAAAGAATTTACATCTGGCTACGCTTTGCTTTTCTGGAATCTTCTAATGTTGGCATATCTCCTTGATGTATTGGGGCATATCATCTTGTTTTGAGATTTCCTCTTCGACTTCCTATCGAGAGACTTTTTTTAACCCAAAATCATCCTCTAGGAAATTTTCAGGCACCAACTCTCCTTTGTAAAAGACGATCCGCCGGTTGTCTTTGTGGGGGGACAATGAAGGTTTTCAGCTCTTCCACTGTGTGGACTTCTCTTTGAGACACCAACTTCATTAATTTGGGAGTCATGCACACACTTGTCTCCACCCCTTTGCTGATGAAGTTTGCCTCCAAATTAATGACGGGTCTCTTGTATTTAGCAAGGGCTTTCGGCTTCCATCTGAACCTATCAGTTTTGACTTCATTTATAGTTATGCCTCCTCCTTCATTAGAGGGTTCTTCTACCACCTATTTTCCCTTATGACGATTTTCACCAGTTGCTAGGTCCATTGCTTTGTCAAAGACTCAAAATATAATTGCGCAATAGTATGATGGCAGTCATAGGCTTTGAACGGCTCCCGATCGGCAAAGATACGGTGTTGCTTGTCGTCCTCGGTGTATTTGATGCACTAATGTAGGGTGGAGGGGACAATCCAATTCTTATGCAAGGCCTCTTTAGGAGTGCTTTGAAAGATGTATTGGAATCTACAATGAGGAATGACACGTAGGTCACCTAATCATCTAAAATCAATTCCACACCCACTTGCCCTATAGCCTCTTCCTCATCCTGGTTGTAGCCTGATATGGTAACCCCTTATACCTTCTTTATATATGGTGTGAGGTATAGGGCCTAGAAGGTTTTGAATGACATGATATTGACGGCGGATCCCGAATCTATCAAAATCCGATCTACTTCTAGCCCCTTGATCTGGCCCTTCATGTATAGTGGCCTATTATGGTAAGGAGAGGGTAGCAATATGTCCTCTTCAGTGAAAGTCACCGTATCATCGTACACCATGTACAATTCGGCTTGGATCTCGGCCATGTGGACTTCATAGGCTTATAGATCTTGAAGGACAATGATTAGCGCTTCCCTTAGCTTTTCACTCAGGGAGATGGTTTCCCAGCTGCTAAGGCCTGCCGACATCTTCTTTATGGTTTGCAAAATCTTCCGATCTACTCTTGTACGGGTCTTCTCAATGGTTGGCATTATTTCGGTTGTGCTTTTTAGAGTTTCAGTCAATGCCTTTTGTTGTTTCAATTTTTATGGAGTCTCTTCAGTTAGAGCGTCCTTTTTCTGGGAGTCAACCCTCGGGCCTTCATCGAACAAACCTTCTAAGGCCTTTATATCTTTTGCGGTGTCAGGTTGCGCCGATGGACCTGCTTTTTCGGAATTTGCTGCAAGACCTGCTTCTTTAGATTGTTGTATATCCTCCCCTTCATTTGACAAGGGGTAAAAGTAGATATTTCTCCTCACTTCTGGCTCAAGGATTGACTTTGAAATCTCTCCCCTTAAGTGTATCACTTTTTTTTTGTTTGTGGCATTCCTGCCTTTTCCACGACCACCATCGCGGCCTCGGCCTCGGCCTCTTCCTCGATTCTGCGAGTTGCTTCTTCCTTGATATGTCGTCAGGGGCCTTCTGGATGTGGGTGAGACACACCTTATCTCATCATTGACAGGGCCGCCTCTAGCTTGAAACTGTACAGAGGCCATGCTGCAGGAGAATGACTGAAATTGCTTTTCTAGCCTTTCTACTGTCACATCCCCCTCCCAAAATGTAGCAGCTTCATCATCCGAGAAAGCTTCTTCACCTCTATTCCACACATATTGGTGGAGTTGTATAACAACCAACTCTTTAGTCAGGATTTCTTCTTAATTTCTTCCCAGGGCATATACTCGTCTAGAGGTATCCTTTTTAATGGACATCCTGGCTCATATTCTTCTGATTCATCAATGATCTTTTGCAGTTTCTGCAAGGTTGTCATTTCCTGCTTCGGTGTGTCTAGAGAATTGGCTTGAGTTTCCTTCCTTTTGAACTTTCTCTTCTTATTCTTCTTTCTATTCTTTTCCTGCTTCTTCTTTTTGGCCGCCTCCCTGATGAGACGGGACTAGGTCGACATTTTCGGCGGTGGGGCTGTACGAACAGAGGCTATCTTCTTCTCCATCGCTACCTTTATCATGTGATCACGCTCTATCTTCTTCTTTTGGACTGAAGTCCATTGTTTCTCTGATTGGTTGCGGTCGAAGGTGGCGTTAATGGCTTGCTGCACGACCGCATCTGACAACATCTGGTATTCTCCAAATACCATTTTCTGGTTATTTATGGGAGAACTTGTTTTTGCTTCTCTCTCCTTCATCGCTTTTTTGCCGCCGTTCTAGACTTTTCGTTGTTCCATGTCTCTTGCGACCGCCTCTACGGTATCTGTAGCGGCTTCGGTCCAGGGAGTGATAGGCCTATTTAAGGCTACTCTTCCATATTGATGTAAGGACACCTCTTCGGACTTGGATCTGACCTTTTCATCAACCGGCATCTTCACATTTTTTCCAATATTCACATGCAACACATTCACTGTATAGGTGCCAATGCTTCGGCTGTAAGGCTTCGGGATTCACCAAATATCTCCCCATGTTTATCTCCTTGTTTCGGATTAACTTCTCCACCTCATCTTTGAATACAATGCACTGCTCGATTGAGTGGCTGATAGAGCGGTGGTAGTAACGGGGTATGTCCTCCTCATACGTTTCTTCCTGCTTCTTAGGCTTGGGCAAAGTCATCACCTTCTGGCTCATGCACAATCCGAAGAGTTCTCGGGGCTTCTCCTTCGGAAAGGAATATTCTTTCTTGAGCTTCTCTCCTAGGGATGTGCTGCCTTCGATTCTTATTCCCCCTTCTTTTTCACCTATGGTCTGCTTCCATCGCGGGCTTTTCTCAACCATCACAATGTCTTTGGGGTTGCCATTGCAGTAACTGCACCTCTTCCTGCTGGGAAATACTGGTGGGTCTCCTCTTGACCGCACCTCTCTCTCTCTTTTCTGCCTTCTCTCTCATCCGGCCACCTCTCTCTCTCTCTCTCATCTGCAGCCTCTCTCTCCCTCTTTTTTTGTTTTTCTTGGGCGCAGTGCCCAGAACAGGGGACCGCAGTCCCTGTTCGCTGCAGCTGCTGCTGTGCTTGTTGCCGGTTGTTGTTGTAGGCTCTGCTGAGGCTTTTGTGGAGGCTCTTGCTGCGGCTTTTGTGGAGGCTTTTGCTGTGGCTGTGAAAGAGGTATGTCCTACATGTATTTTTTCTTTTCAGGGTCATGCTACAGATGTAGGACATGAAACCCTAGTCTTGTACATGCCATGCATATTGTATTTCTTTTATGCGTGTCATGCATGCATAGGGTGTAAAGAAAAACCCTGATTTTCTTCAAAGCGTGCCTGTGTATATACATGCTTTAAGGGGGTGACAAATCTTGTGCAAACATTGTCATATGCCAAAAAGGAGATTTAATGTCTGAATTGTTTCTATAGATTGCAGATTTTTGGAAAGAAGCTTTGACGTTGAGTTCATTGCATCATCCCAATGTTGTTTCTTTCTATGGTATTGTTCGGGATGGTCCTGATGGAAGTTTAGCAACCATAACGGAGTTCATGGTCAATGGATCTCTGAAACAATTTCTGCAGAAGAAAGACAGGTATCGTTCATTATCACATACTATTTTGATCCAGTTATGTTCTCTGCCTGTCTCTCAGCAGCCTGAATCTCCAGTTCTCTAACCGATGAGGCTGTGCTCAATCACTGGCAATTGACCATTTAGAATGGTCTAACAAGCAGAGCTTTCTGATGTTGTTGAGCAGAACAATTGATCGCCGCAAGAGACTTATCATTGCCATGGATGCAGCATTTGGAATGGAGTATTTGCACGAGAAGAATATTGTTCATTTTGATCTTAAATGCGAGAATTTATTAGTGAACATGAGAGATCCTCATCGACCCGTCTGTAAGGTAATATAGACTATCCACACTGCAGAGTGGTCAGAACTCTCTGAATGTTCTGATAGGAATGGGCTGTTGTCCATGCCTATGAAGTTAGCCTCCACAAGATTGCCCCCTTCAGATACACTTTCATGTATGCTATTTTTTTGTATTCTTAGGTGCCTCTTTAGCAACTGGGTAAGCAGGATTTTCCAGGTTAGCAACTGGATAAGTAGGTTTTTCCAGGTCTGCCAAAAATACTGTTTTGCAACGGTTGGAATTTTTGTCCACTGATTTGTTTTTGGTTTGGGATGTGGTAGGGGAATATAGCTGGCTAATTTCTATTTGGGGTGCCCATCGAAAAGAGAAAAGGGGATGCCCTCTCCACCCTAACATTAGATAGTCAATATATTCCAACTGTTTTCTGTTAAACCTGAATTTTACAAAGGACAAAATATTCTATAGCCCACCTATGATAAGCATGTAAAAATTATTCCTTGATCATGTATCCCTCTTTAGGTTTGGATATTGTTCACAACTTTTATTCTGTTATTTGAGAGGAGCTTTGTTTCCTCACAATTCATGGTTGTTTTGTAGTGCTTAAAAGTCTCTAATAGACTAATCCACTGTTAATATCTTCACAGATTGGTGATTTGGGTTTATCAAAGGTGAAACAAAGAACCTTAGTGTCCGGTGGTGTTCGTGGAACTTTGCCATGGATGGCACCTGAGCTGCTTAGTGGGAAAAGTGACGTGAGTGACAAGGTATGACATGGAGCCAAAATGGCTTGGTGTCCATGTTATTTTTTTGCTCTGCCCTTCTTGCAACGATCCTTTTCATTTAATTGAGCTTTCTAGCCATGAATATGCTTGGTCCGTTGGTCATTTTCTTCTAAGGATCTATGCATAAGGGCCATTATATATAAGATTAGAAGAAAAGGAAAAGAGTTTTTGTTTGCTGGCTAACATTTTCCTTCCTCTTACAGGTCGACGTTTATTCATTTGGCATTGTCATGTGGGAGCTGCTTACAGGGGAAGAGCCTTATGCAGACATGCATTGTGCTTCTATAATCGGTGAGAACTATTTAGCTTGCATTTCTATGCTTTTTCTCCATAAGGCACCTTATTCTAATTCTATATAAAGTTACCCCTGCCTAGTCAAGCACAATTTTTAGACTTTGGGGCTGCTAAAACCAAAATGTCAGTCCTAATAGTTTCTTCTAACAGTAAACTAGTGGATGACAGCAAATTTCTTATTAGTTTAACTGAGGGTGAACCAATGGAGATGGGGAGAAAATGGGTTTTCTTGAAAGAGGGAAAAAATATTACTCTGATTTATACCTCTGGGATGTTTTTAGAAGAATTACCTTTCTTGGTTACCTTACTGGAACCAAGTTTGGAAACCTTGGGAAGCTCCCAGTGGCCAGTGCCCTCAGGTGTGGTAGAGTCTTGAATTCTTGAGCTTGTTCCTTTCCAAGAACCCTATTTTACCAGTGATCTCAATACTTTTGTTCCTATCTCCGATCACCATTCTACAATGAGAACTATTCATGTTGACGATGTTAGTCATAGCCCCTTGCTTGGAAAAGCTAATGATCGTCTAACTAGCATTCATGGCTCGTCATAGTACTTAAATCATACCTATGGACTACAATTGGCTACTAAGGACTATAAAATCTCATGAGATTTCTAGACAAGTTTGTGGGTATGAGGATAGGTTAATTAGATTTTTACTCATTCAATATGTCTTCTCCGCAGCTGAAGTAAAATCAACTGCGTTCACTTCTTTTGCAATGGTTCCTCACTCATTTGGAACCTTCCCCTTATTAGAAAATACGGCAGGGTGATCGGCGAAGAACATTTCGATCTCCGTCACTATATTATTGAGCTGATCGAAGTTTTTGACATTGGCACCAATCAGCTTCTCATTTATCTTGATCTTCAAGCCTCTTTTGCATAACTGCACCGTATCCTTGTGGACTGGCGGGTTGTCTCACCTCATGCTGAGGTTCTGCCATTTCTTGATATAATCAATAGCAGACTTATTATTGCCTTGCTTCAATGTCACCAATTCAGTGATGGTGACCTTCCGCTTCGTTACTTTGAAGCGGTCAAGAAATTCATTCTGCATCTCCTCCCAGCTGCTGATAGAGTTGACTTCAATTTGGCATACCATTGGAATGCTGTGCCCGTGACGGAGGTAGAGAAGAACCTCAGGAGATAGACTTCATCAGTAGCCAATTCTCTCAGGTTGCTCATATAATGAGCTAAATGCTTTTGAGCCAAGTCTTCTCCATCGTATTTGGTGACTTTGGGGCATTTGCTATGGTCTGACGGGAACTTTTTGAACATATGACGGACCGATAATGGTACTTTGTATAAGTCGAATGTGCTTATTCTTTCGTCCTGTTCTGCCATCTTGGTTTCAACAATTTGTTTAACAAGATGCCTCTGCAATGTTTTAGTATCATTTGTTGAAGCATGGGATTGTTGACCATTATGGTTGGGATTCTCTGTCGGCTCTTCTTGTGCATCATTGGGGTTGAACTTGACCTTAGCAACCTGTGGTCTTTCCACCGTCGGCACAACTGTTGCTCTTGCGTGTGCTAGAGGGACTTGGGCTGCCCTCTGCTGCTCCTCCATCTTTTGCATTAGGCTATAGAGCAAGGCCTTAAGCTGTTGATTTTTTTGCCTCATTTCCTCTATAGTTCGAGGCTGAACTGATCCTAAGGTTGTTGCGGAGCAACCCTAGTATCTTAGGCATTTGCGCGCCCTCATCGGCTCCTCTAGCAGCATTGCCGCTACCAATTTGGGGTGGCTCTGCCCCCTGACTTCCTCGGTTTAGCAGACACATGGCCTGCTCCATTTGACGGGTTATGGGCCTACCTCGTTGCGCCACATTGACGATATCATTTGGGTCTTCTAGCTGAAAAGATTGTTGGTTGGTGGTGCTATAAGTGTAGCAAGTATAGATGCGGATGTCATCTTCTTTCATCTTGGCAGTTCTATTTTTCTTTTGAGTTGGTTGGACAAGGGCGCCCAACTATTCGAAGATAGATGTTAGTTTTCGGACCTGCTCCTGTGCCTTGTAGGCACCTTTCCTCTTTTGACCCCGTAGAGTACAAGGCCAAGTTGCTGGATTGGTCGTTTGCCTCGTCGGCTCTGCAAGTCGGCGAGGCTGCTGCTCTGCTAGGGTGGCCCTAACTTGATGTATCTTGTGAGCTTCCTCTTTGGTCACCCACATTTTCTTGAGGCGGAGGTTCTTGGCCTACCTGGGATTGTCCCTGACTCGGGGCGCTGCATTGCCCCCAGCTCGAGGCACGATGGACTTTGGCATGTACATTTGCTCCTGTCGGGCATATGCCTTTGGTGTCATCTTCTTCTTTTTTGAAGGTTGCCATATCTTGACATACATTTGGTAAGATCCCGAATCGGTTACAGACTAGAACCGTCGGGATATGGCGAGTCTTAGGAATCATAGGCTCTCCGCCATCCAAGCAGATGCACATATTTTCCACTAGTATCGTTTTCCTTATCCTGGACGGGCTTGCTGGTGAATTCTTATGCTTTTGCCTCCTGTTAGATGAAGAGGCTGGAGACATACTGATGGTATTAGCTGTGAAGACCCATCGAGGTTGCCCGCCAAGGTTGCTCTTCTTGGCGCGAGAAGTGCGCCTCTTCTTTTCTTTCTTTGGAGCAAGCGGTGCTGAAATGACTCCTAGAAAGTAAAGAGATCCGATTATTGCGAAAAAAATCCCCGAAAGCATGTTGGTGTGGTTAAGTAGCCGCACCTCGCGTGGGTTGCTACCACGAGTGGACCATACATGCCATTGTTGCTCAAGTGAAAATAGACCAGCAACTTGCATACAACACAATAAAGTTAGTAGTAGGGATATGGTGAGGGCATTATTGGACGGAAAAATGAAGGGCAAGAGAGGTCCCACCGGGCATGCCTTATATTTAGACCTGCACCTAGATCTCTCATAGAATGTTCTTATCTTGTTTCTTTTTTTGATTAGGTTTTATTTGTAGAAATATAGGTCGGTTTTATATTTTTATTTCTTGGACTATGAGAGCTTGTGATTTGCCCTCAGAGAGTCTGAAACTTCGGATCAGGCGAAGATCCGAGTATATGACCTCTCTCCACTGACCTCAGCCAGAGTTAATTACGTCGAGCAACTGCTCGACAATCTTTGATTAACCATCCGTATGATGCCCTTGAACAAACTGTATTACCACACAATGCGCATGCACATGAAGGCGGCTTTTAGATTAAGCACTTGGCCTCACCCAGGTTTTCTTGGGTTCGGATTAATTATAAGTTATTTGAATTGATCCCGGGTTATTAGGATTGGTTCCAAGTTATTAGGATTGATTCCCAAGTTAGTTGGATTGATTCCTAGTGTTTCATGCCCGTAAGGGTGTTTTGGTAATTATGTTGAGTTGAAGGGTATAGGGCATTAGGGTCATTCTTAGGATTCGAGAGGAGTTTTAGTGATTTGAGTAGGTTTTAAAACCTTAGGAAACATTTTAGAGCTATTTTAGGTGTTTTTAGGTTAGAGGGGTATTTTGGTAATTTTGGGTCATTAGGGGCTTCCAAGGGTATTTGACATGTTTTATTGACTATATTTTTTATGATTTTTCTTTATTTCATATATATTTTAATGGTTTTTCCTTAGGGAATAGGGGTGTTTTGGTTATTTGAGACGTTTTTTATATTTTTAAGTATTTTTCTGATTTTTACTGATTTTTTTTACTGATTTTCACTGATTTCATTAATTATGTTAATTATTTATTTATTATTTATGGGTGGAGGATATTTTAATCATTTTTGGGATTAATTCCACAATTAAGTATGTTATACATTATTTAATGTTTATTTAATTTATTAAGTCTTAAGTGTTGACTTAGGCTTTGTTGTATTCAAGGGGTGAGGTCAAGGGCACTTTGGTGTTAAATTTTAATTAATTATGTGGTTTCACCATTAACGAGATGTTAGTTAGGTATAAGTTTGACCGCAACATGCAACATGCAACATACCCACATACGCACAAATATTTGGCACAAGAAGTATAAGATCTGATCATATTATTATTCCATTCGAAATTTAGACGGAGTACAGTCTTATGAAAGACAGTTTTATAATAAAATTTCGGCAGGGTAACCTCTTGGGATAACCTAAAAGGGAACCCAAAAGTGACTCGTCTTCCCGGCATGCTTAAACTTGTGCGAAGCACTAAGTTCGTATCTTTAAAGTAGCAGAATCTCTCCTTAGAAATTTTAAGCCAAAATGGACCTTAGTAGGCATGCTCCTTCGTCTTCCCCTATGGGGGTATTTATAGGCTTCTTAAAAAACCCACAGTGGAGGGTGCCCACCGTAAAAAACATGAGGGAGAGAGATGTGAGAGATGGGGAGAGGGTTAGTGGGTACCCCCACCAGTTAGAACTTAGAACTGGTGCGGGTGTCACCGCTTGGCACCCCTCCCACCGGCTAGAAGGCTGGTGGGGGGACCCCACCGGTTGGAAACTGGTGAGGGATGTCACTGGTTCCCCCAACCGGTGGCCCCCCCTCCTCCTCCTCTTCTTTTTCTTCTCTCCCTTTTTGCTTCAATAAATGAGGAAAATCTCATTTAATCCGCCCTCTTCTTCTCTCTTTTTTCTTTAATCATGTAGGAAAAGGGATTCCCCATGATTAGGCAAATTATTAGCCATTAATTGTTTTATTAGTAGAGAATCCACTATCATGGGGAGCCCAAATGGGCATTACCTAAACAAGGGCCTTAGAGGGCCTTTAACTCCTCCCTCTCTCCATATTTTAAAATTTTGAATGGGGAGAGGAGGGGAGGGACCCCCCATCGGTTTCCCTCTTTGGAGGGAACTGGTTGGGTTGGGGGGGGGGGTTCAAAACTGGCGGGGACCCCACTGGTTCCCCCCTCCTCCTCCTCTTCTCTTATTATTTAAAGGGGGGACAGGGAGAGGGGGACCACTCGTAGTTATTTTTTTCCTCATTTTTCTGCTGTGGCTGCAACTTGAGCTGTCCTTTTCTCAAGTCTTAGGACCCATTGGATTGCATATTGGGCCCTTCTTGAACTGATTTTGGACTGTGCATATGAGCCCACTTGGAGTGTGGACATTTGGGGGATCATTTGGGTCTTTTATTGGGATGCTATTGGGCTGTCCTTGGGCTCTTATTGGAGGCATATTGGGCTGTAAACCAGGCCTGTTTAGGAGGTATATTGGGCTGCAAATCAGGTCCGTTTTATGTGGTGTATTGGGCTGTAAACCAGGCCCGTTTAGGAGGTATATTGGGCTGCAAATTAGGCCCATTTTCTGTGGTGATCTCAGCCCATTTTTGGGTGGTATATTGAGTTTTTTCTTGGACTACTTTGGGCCTCTTGGACAGCACGTTGAGACTTTTGAGTGAGCCCAAGACTCCGTGCATGTGCATGCTAAATATCATTTTTATCATGCATTAAAAAAATTATGGGCCAACAAGCCTCCACCTGGATTTGTAAGGGATGGGGGTGGGAGATTGCTGAAAGGTTTAGATGGGAACCTTGTGTGCACGGGCTACTATGATGACATAGTTCTGGGGCCTTTCCACCTAGTGATCGGGTTTTGTGTTGGCTGTTGTTTGGATTAGAAATGGGAGAAAATCTACCGAGGTCAAACTACTATTATGGAGTAGTAGGACTGAAGTTGACGCATAGACTATGGCTGCAAAAATACAATGGCAAGTAAAAGATCGTCATCAGTGGACAAGATATTCCTGTTAACATGAGCTGCTTGTATCTATGCACGGTAAAGTAGAATGTTGGAGGTATGGATGTTGTTTGAAAGGGCAGACCAAGCTGTCTTGATGAAGTACAATGGGTCTCCGATCTTATGTCTGCCCTCAGACATTCTCAATGCTGGAAATGAAATTTTTACAAAGCAATCATAGCAAGGTATAGGTTAAGAAGTTAAAACAAAAATGAGAATATGTGAACAAGTTTTAGGTGGTATAAATGAGAATGTAAGTGGAGTAGTGGAGGGTTTTGACACGTGATAAGAAGGAAGACATCATGTGGCAACAGTTGAGGCTCAAAATAAGAGAACATTGCACAGGATGGCCTGGCAATGTTTAATGCCGGACACCAAGTGTCACCGGTTTGTAAAATACACATCAATGGGAAGCATAGTTGGCTTTTATCAGTTCATTATGAAGTGCAAAACATGTTGCAGTCTGGAATCACAAGGACTGACACTGAATCTGGGGCTTAATGGGATCGGGTAGATTGCTGTCTATATTTACTTGTTACTATTTTCTGACATGTTATAATTACCCGGAGATAGGGGCATATGTTCAACACAAGATTTCTTTTGGTGAAGCTTCCTTCCTGGTGTCATACTGCTCAGTTCTCCATGGAGGGGAGGGTAAACGTATTGGATATTTGGTTCTTTATGATATGGCTTTGTGGAATAATGGTATATACCTTGTTCATATCCTGTATAATAGTGTTAAAAGGTGACATTTGGTTGTACCGGAAATGATTGGTGTTCGAGTTGGCAACTTTATTGAGGTTGACCTGTCTCTCTCATTAATCTGGATGTCAAACCCCTCATGCTCATCTGTGGGAACTTTCATAATCATGTTTTTTTATTTCTTTGCAGCTCTGCAGGGTGCTTTCTAATGTCCGTACTCATTTTTTTCAAAATTCTCTTTGCTAAAATGTTCACGTCAATAGAATGAGATGAATATATTTCGTACTGGTCTTGCTGCTTATTATGTTTCGTACTGGTCTTGCTGCTTGATTTCTTTTTTTCTTTTTAATTTCCTATCGTCATCAGATGATTGTCTTGTTATTCTGCTGATTTCTGTACACAGCACAATTTCATTTCTTTATTATATATGTGCCCTTCTTCTCATGAAATCAGCGCACCCGTTTAACAAAGAAAATGTACGGTGCATGTGCATGTGCTTTCTGTGCTAACTGATAATTTCTCTCTATCTCATCAGATCTTGTGAAGGGTTTCTGAAGCTTATAATGGTTTTGCATCATTGCATGGTACGGCATCTTTGTAGTAGCAATTTCTTGCTCGTGACGACCTCCTTTTTCTTGTAGGAGGGATCGTAAACAACACATTGCGCCCGGAGATCCCAACATGGTGTGATCCTGAATGGAGATCATTGATGGAGAGTTGTTGGTCTTCTGATCCAGTGGATAGGCCATCTTTTTCTGAAATTTCCCAGAAGTTGAGGAAAATGGCAGCGGCTATTAATGTGAAATGAGAGTCATCATCGAGTACCTATTTTTAAGTATATATACTTCTTTTTCACTATATGCATATTGGTTGGTGAAAAAAAAAAAGCACTAGGGGAGTTTTGGGTTGCATCATTTCAGAACACAAAGTACCGGGAAGGGGGCGTTCCCCTTTTTCATCATCATGGGCCTTTATAGAGCTGCTCTTGTAGTACCGTCTATCTTGTTCGCAACCATATTCGTTCACTCTGGCATCACCATGAAATGGCTACACAACTGATGAGAAGAGCTGAATGAAATGGTCAAACTGGAAGGTGGTTCCTTGCGAACTTTTGTTACAACGCTGTTAATATTCCACTTTCTGAGATGATTACTCTTCTCAACTTCGGTATTTTTGTCTGCTGCAGGTTTTTTGTTGTGTAAGATGCTTGACATGATGGGGACCCAGTGTGGTGTAGTCTTTTTGCTCCCGGTGGAACTGTTGTGATGATGATGAAAAGTTCCTTATTTCCTACTACTACTACCTTCTGGAGAGGTAATCCATAATGACCGAAGTTTGGACGCTATTTTTCGTAATTTTTGCTGTGCAAACTGCATACGACGGGACTTGCTATATTTCTTTATATATATATATATATATTATATTCTTTTCATACTCAGATGTATATTACAATAGGGAATTCCCCTGAAGTGAAACCTTAGCCTTCCTGTAGGCAGTGAACGGCTAGTGTCTTATCATTGTGGTTTCGCACTCCACAAAAAGAAATTGCTCGTGTAATTGTATTTGAATAGACATACCTTGGAACTATTCCGTGTATAAATGCAATTTTGTGTATGATTCGTATTATGCTTCGCAATTTTTGTTATTAGCCAATGTTTGTGAAGAAGTTTGTGTATCGTGAGGCCATTAGCTCAGTTTTATCGCATAATATTCAAGATGATTAGTTTACAACCTTCAAGGGCAAGAGAAAATGATCAATGTGCGTGCTTTGGCTCTCTTAAGGGTTATTTATATATACCTCTGTTATATAGTTAATTACAATTTCATCTCTCTTACTTTCGCCCTGTTAGTAATAGCCTTGTTACATGTACATGTTAGGAAAAATGCCCCTCCCGTGACACTTAATGATTAGGTCTTAAAAAAGATAACTAATTATAGTCAAATTTTCAACCTTACATATGAAAAAGATTTTAATATCCTTGTTTTGCTCTCTCATCTTCCTCTCTCTCCTCTCCAGATTGGAGGAGACCAGTTCCTGTAAGTGCACGTTCATCCGCAGTATGCAGTATCCACTAACGTGATCTGCTCGTCAGCGTACATGTTGATGTTAGATTTAAAAATGTAAAAAAGAATTGTTATTTTTCAACAGCATAGGCTGTGCTTTTAAGAGCATGATTAAGTTTTCGAGAATATAATCACGCTCCTCGGGAGTACGTTGTTTTGAAGATTTTTCGAGAGCATCCTCGGGTTCGAAAGTTTGGAGATGCTCTCGAAAAAAACAAATGCACGGATGTCGATGGTGGATATTTGGGGGGGAGGGTGACAACCCCCACGAGAACTCTTCAGGTGACAAAAAGATGTTGGGGGTGTAATCTGTCATCTAATTTGTACTGACAGGGTTGCAACAAGTATTATTCTGTTTGAATTTGCATTTATAATTCAACAAAATGTCTAAAATATAAAGAAAATAAATAAAATATTTTTGAATAATAAACTGTAATACATCGACAAACAATTTCTTGAAGCCAATAAAAATGTCCAAAATATAAATAAAATATTGTAAATTGTAAAACTCTAATACTCAACCAAGCATTTAAAGCGTCAATCATGAAGTCCTACTATGGGTGCTTTAATATCGTATCATGCCTAAGTTCTTATTAACATAATAATCTACTTAAGCCTATACCATCTTAGGGTATAGGTCCATGAATTCCATCAAGTACATTAAAGATAAGAATGGAATTTCCTTTTTTCTAAACTTGTTTTCATTTTTTTTAAATTTTGAGAATTACCATAAAATTATAACATTTAAAGGAGATGGCGTATCTCGACACTATAATAAAAAATATTGCCATTAAAGTTAATATATATTTGCAATTACCAGAAATGCCAAGAACATTCCCTATAGCTGTTAAAGCATAACTTACAACAAATAGGAGGGGGAAGGGAAAGATTACTAAAATCCCCTCCCTCACACAGGCAAATGGAAAGGGAGAGAATCAAGAGACATAAGAGACTTTTCCTACCCTGATATGCTTTATCCATATCTGGTATAATTAAGAGGAAGGAGGGTATCGACAATGACATTTATGATAGTTATAAAAAAGATATATATTACATTGTGTAAGTAAGATAACGTTTATGATATTTTGCATGTAATGATAGTTAATATGATATTAACCTTACTATGCATGCTCCATAAAGTGGAACATTGTTCTGTCCATTGCTGTTATTATGGCTTGTCTTTACACTCTAAATAAGGTCCAACTACTTGGGTTAAAATGCTGGCCGAGGTTACAGAAATAATGAACATGTCTCTTTTAAAAATATAATCATTAACATAAATAAGTAAAAATGCATATTTGAAACTTACTTTTGTTTTAATATTTATTTAGAGTATTGTTAGACTATTTTTTATTCTTAAAAGAACTTGGCCAAAAAGGTATATAATATAATATATTTAAGGAGAGTATTTAACATTTTATTATTTTAAAATATATTTCAATATAAAGAAATGTTTAGCAAAAATATTTGCGGAACATGTTTTATTTTAATTTTTACTATTTTTTCAATCTCTAGGCTGCAGCATATCATTGGGTTCGGCCTAGGTCCAGTCTGTTCAAGCCAATGACATTAGCAATTTAGGTGCGTCATCAGATTTTTCTAAAGCATTGTTTAGTATGTTGTAAGATAGCATAATTTTTTTTATTTTTGAAACTCAATTCTAAAATCTTTAGATTCTAATTTACAATGATGTTGGACTGAAAATCAAAGTCAAGAAAATAAGTGTCACCGACAGTTGGTTACATTTTAAAATTCAAATACTCATAATATATCAAATAAAAAAAATATTAACAATTATTTTATGATATTTTAAATTATGTATAACAATCTAAATAATATCCAATCCTTCGTTAACAACACAACAAATGGATAGAGAATTTATCCGGCCTTAGGTGCCAAGAAAATCTTTGATAACTGGAATTGGAAGCTTGGAATATTGGAAACATTGGGAGTTTATAGAGGTATTTATACAAAAACTCTAAGAAAAAATGGTTTCATTATCAATGTATCGACATTAATACATTTCTATACTGACACGTGACAATTAAAAAATAAAAAATAAAAGATTTAGAAGAGTGGAAAGGAAGAGAAAGAAAAATACGTGAGTGAATATTTCAGAAATAGGAGAGAAATAATATTATGAGAAATATGGGCTTTAGAAAGAGTGGATGATTGTGTGTTTAAAGGTCTCACCATAAGGACTAATATTCTCTATAGACTCTGACGACATATTATAAGTACTTGGGTACAGGCCCTTCCTTATACACTCATCGGTCAAATCCAACAACTAGAGGCAAGATTTAAACTCATGACCACACTCACTTGTGAGAGGGGCCGAATACAGCTAAGCCATAAGTTATTTGGCGAAATCTTTTTTTAGAATTTGTGATCTTTTCAAGTGGGATTCAAACAGATTAGATTCAGTGCAGATCTAAGATAGATTTGTAATCGTATCTATTAAACTATTATTTTAAAAATATTATTAATTAACTGTCTTACAAGTTAATAATCAGTTGCATAATCGGATCTTAGTGTACCAAATATATTCACTAGGAAGAAACTTTGCAGCTATTACCTTATCTAATATGACTTAAAAAGACTATCCATTAACTAACTTATAATGTGAAGATTGGTCAAATAGTCAAGCCATTGGTTATCATTTGCATCCCTAGTAGAGAGGGGTCGTGAGATACTAGGGTCTATTTGTTTTCACATAAAATGGGCTACATGAAAAGTTATTTTCGAAAAAGTACATTCTAATCACTTATTTAGTAATTCGTAAAATTTTGATCAATGAAAAATTTAATTAATTGACTTCTTCTTTTTCTGATTTTGACATCTATAGGATAAGTCCGAATACCTTTTTTTAAAAGAGCTGAAAAAATGTTTTTACCATCACCAAATAACATTTTTTTTTTTTTTTTTGTAAAGATATTTCTTTAAAAAATCTTTTCATTATGTTTTAGGCGTAACCAAACGTATCTCGTATGTATGTGTCCACTGTAGCGCTTCGGTTCCAAAGGCGGACGCAGGCGAGGCAACGGGAAGCGGTGCTCCAAAACATACGCACAGCGCGAGAGCGATCCCGGCAGCTCCTATGGCGGTAGAGGCCCCCTCCTCTCTGATCCGTCAAGTCCAGGACGTCCTCCGCAAGGAGGCCGGCGTGCCGACGTGCGGCCCAGCCGATCCGGCGCCCCCCGGCCTCCCCTCCTTCGAAGACGCGGTCGCGGGGCTGGACCCCTCGGCCCCTCCCTACCTCCGCTGCAAGGAGTGCTGGGGAGCCCTCCTCAGGGGGCTGCGCTCCACGGTATGCGTCTTCTGTGGCGCGGAGCAGCGGAGGGAGGGGCCTCCCATGGGCATCTCGTTCAGCAACACCCTGGGGTGCCGGAGGCTCCTCCAATCTCTCGATCTGGATGGCTCGGTGAGTGACCTGTTCTGATCCTGGCCCCATTTTGGTTGTGGATTGCGGTGTGGCTCGTGTTTGCTTGTTTGCACGCGGTTTTGGATGTGTTGTTCGTCGTTTCTGTAGTCCGGGGGTGTTTGTGGTGGGGATAGTGTGAAGATTTCAAGGCATATTTGGGTGCGGATGAGAAGGGGGAGTGTAGAAGATGGGGAACATGGTTCTGGGTACCATAGAGGAAGTCGGGGAGGAGGAAAGTTTTGGGCTTTTATGTAGAGGAAACAGTGCCTGCATTTGGTGTTTGAGAAATCTGTAGTGGTGTGTTTCTTTGTGGTGATAATGGTGTGGACGATGGCGACAGCGATGGTAGATGGAAACAGCTTTTAGGGGGAGGTGGCCGCATAAAATCATCTTGTTCATCCTATGGTATATCTTAGTATAGAGGCCGATACCAAGTATCTTTATTTGAGCTCTGAAAGGTAACCCACAACTTATTCCCTGATTAATTGCTAGTATTGGCCTGCCACATGTAAACATAAAACTGCGTGACCTCCCAAGGAAAGTTACCAAAGGTAATCCATTGCTAGTAATCGGCCTGTTAGTGCCTATATCATGCTGCTCAGTAATTGTGTGTTCTAAATAATAACCCCATAAACAAAAAAGTCATGAAGAAATTATTGTTATCTATAGGAAAACTGACTGCAAGGAAAATTTGACTTCATGGGCTTGTCAAGCATTCTTATTTTACCTTAAGATCATGTCCCATGTGCCAAGAAGTCACTCCACTACCAAACAACTTATCTGCAATACAGCAGATTTGGAGTTAGATCATCAACTCCCTCCTTAAATATGGAATGGAAGTTCATCAACTGCGAAATGAATCCTGCATAGAAAAGACAGTCTTATTGAGACAACTCAGATGGCCATATGTAGGTACATGTTTTGATATGAAATAATACGTTGTATCATCCACATATAAATTGTTGTACACAAACCAAGGTTGCTAGTTAATGTCAAAGTTCATATAGTAGTTACAAAGAAACTGCAGAAATGTAATGCCCCTGTATATTGAAAATACAAAGTTGGCCCTGAAATTCTGGCGAATCTCTGATGATAAAAAGAAAAGATGACCACATGGGATAGTATAGTTGCCCATTTAGTGAAATAAGAATTCAACTCACTTAGTAATTTAACTTCAGTGCAGCTCATAGCAAAAGTTAACAGAGATCGATAACTAACAAACCATAGTTTTGGGCTCCTAGCTTATCATACACATCACAGAACCAATAACCGATAATGAAATCCGCAGATAATTCTGCGCAAAGCAAGATTTTTCTTGTAAACAAAACTAGGAACAGTAGACAATGATAACAAAACTGGGAACAGGCTATGCATCTAGGGCTATCTGCTAAGCAGTATGACACAAATGATGTGCTATTTTACTACATGAACCATAATAAAGAATTTGCTTATAATTATAAGGACTAGAAATAAAATTTTCATGTAGAAGGTGGCCTTGGAGAGGCTGCAGATGTGTGATAAGATTAAAGCTTTTGACAAAGAACAAGGATCACTTGCCTGCCTTGTGGTTGCAATAAGGAGACTAAGCGCCTTCTTTTTGTGCAGTGCACAACTGTCCTGGTTATTTGGGTGATCATCTGCATATTCCTGTCAGTCAGGTTCTCGATCACCAACAGCTTTGCAGTTGGTAAAGGACTGGAAGAAGATATTCCCTAACACTGAAGAAAAAGGTTCTTGGAGACTGAAACTGACAGTTGTCCTATGAGCTGTGTGGAGACTCGAGAGAGATATAGTAGAATGTTCAGGCAAGGCTTCATTAATCCCTTTCAGATCATGCATAATGCTATTGATTTCGTAAAGGAATGGCACTAAGGTGAATTGGGTGTAAAAAATCTGAAGCCAAAAGTCTTTCTGGGCGCATGTAATTGGTGATCTTTCTATAAGAGGGTCTTCAGTCTTTGACCTTTCTTTTCCTGTGATGTACCTGTGAAGAAGATAAGGCCGAGGGGTGTGCTTCTTTTCCTTTGATGTCCTCCACCATCCTAGTAGGGGATTTGTGTAAATAAATTCCCCTATTTAATGAATTTGTGACCATGTGGCTGCCTTTTACAAAAAAAGAGCAGAGTTAGGAACTAGATTGAGGTGTGAAGGACAACCTTATTTCAGAAAATACAGATCTTGCAAGAAAAAAAAAACATTTCCTTCAAAAGCATTCATGTATAAAGCACCAAAACGAGGCAAACTATCTTAAGTTTACTCTCATGTATATAGTCTTGGACTATTGGCAAATTAAACAACCAAAATAGGCTTCAATGGTTTGGAACGTGCAGTATCATCCAAGTTCAGCACCGGTTAGAGGGTGTGATCAAATTCAAGTGGAGGATACCAAAAGGACTTGGGGAAGGCTAAAAAATAAGATGGTTTGATGTAGTGAGAAAATTTGACTATGAACATGACTTTAGAAACATTAAAGTGGTGGGACAGGATTCATGTAGCAAACTCCAAACAAGTGGAAAAGATTATGATGATCATGATGATGGTGATGAGAGAATCTATTGTCTTAAATACCAAAGTTAAGTTAGGAAGTTGCCCAGGTGTTACAGATTTGGCTAATGACTCATTTACCCAAAGCAATGGTAAAAGAACTTATGGTACACAGTCACTGATGTGCAACATGCCAAACATGACTGTTAGTACGAAACAGCTAACAAGCAACTACATGGTAGGCGTTGATACTTAGAGTAAATGAATAACCCAAAGTATCCCAAATTATTAGAGACATTTCTTACTAAGAAGGAAGAGTTGTATCATTGCTGTATGCTGCCTGGCCTGGTATGCAACTGGAGAATAGCAGGCCACTGCTTATTTTGCTATTAAAATGTTTTTGGGAGGGAGTTATGGATTTGGTCAAACCGATAACTTCAAAAGATGGAAACAATTGTATGTGAAAGATCTATGGGCTTAGACAAGACTCACAAGACTGGAACTAGCAAGTGTGTCGGGAACAAGGATTCCCTGTAATGTAAGTATTGTGTCATCAACACTTGTAAGTTATAGCAGTAAAAACAAATCTTGCACATGCAAGAACCCTTAAGGAAACATATTGCACATAAAATTTTCACTCTTACTCTCTACTAATAAAAACTTTCCCCTAGTAAAAGACTTCCTAGCCCTGTTCCTGTACTTGGATGCAAGAGAATTAACCCCCTAAAGAGGGAAGAAAGTTGAAATGTTTGTGGCTGAAGCAAAGTACTGATGGGTTATTGTTGATACCTGAGCTTAACATGTTAATGGATGAAGAGCTTAAAAAGCCAGTTATTCTTAGTGGTTTCAGACATTTTTGTTTATTCTTTCACAGTTAGTTTTCCTGTCAATAACCTTGACTAATTACTTTTCATCTATAATTACTTTTCATCTATTGTACCTTATGACTTCATCCATGCCAGCAGTCAATATTCAGACACTGATCTTTGTTTTCCATCTCACTTTTCCCCTATCAATCTCATAGACATTGATGTTTGGTCTCCATTTCAGTTGTTTTTCCTCCAGATATTATAGTGCTAGTTTTTTTGTTTATTTTTTCTAGTTTTTTATTGGCTTTCTTTTTGTTTTATAGACTCGTAGTCTTTCTTTCTGTGCAATCAACATTGGGTCTGCACTATTCTTTTCCACATCTAGGAAGTGACCTCTTGGTTTACTCCCTTTCTCAGTATTGGCTAACTTGTCATTTTCATGGATAAAAAAATAGCTGCAACATCATTCTATGCTATACGGTGGATTTGGTGTTTGCTTCTTGTTGACCTGTATTCAAAACCCAGGGGATACAGCCCTTATGCATATTGCCATCCACAGTTTTGTCATGCATCTAGGGCTCATTTGACTTGTTAATGTTGGGCAGAAAAGGATGTACCTGCTGCATTGCAGGATTCCTAGAAAAAAGGACAGCTTTTAGCTATACCCACCATATGGCAACTAACATGATAACCACATTAAATTTTAAACGTTTGTAATCAGCTAGTTTCAGAGTTGACTCTACCTGTCTGGAATGGATATTAGATTTGATACAATGATTAAGGTCAGCCTAGTGGAAGTGGAAGCTCCTGGTTCGTTCAATTGAAATTTAAATGTAACAGGGGTGTCCACAAGGAGACATGGAAAACACATGCAAAGTAGTAAGAATGAATTATCATGGGTTTCTTCAATTGCAAAATGTTGGCCAATCCTTTTCCAACCAATAGGTGGCTAGGTAAGTGCCTGTTAGTAGCTAAGTGAGCACTTAGACATGGTGGAGGTTAGACGATGTCTCCTCATTTGTTGCCCTAGACAGCAAACAGCCAGCAGTTTTGAAGACCTGCGCACATGTTCCAGGTGGTTCCACAATTCACAGATCTGTAAAGAGCAAGTTCACTTTTCTGGCAGGTTAGAGATAAGGACGAATAAAATAGTGCCCAAGTTATACCAATTTATTCCTCATTTTATATATTTATTATTTTTAGATGAATAAAATAGTGCCCAAGTTGTGCTAATTTATTCCTCATTTAAATATTTCTTATTTTTCTCTCTTTGCAATTTTGCGGGAGGGATTTGGACATAAACTTGGCCGCAAGACAGAAAAAATTGACCAAATCTTTTCCTTATTTGGATGTGTGTGTGTATATGTGTGAAGCAAAAATAACATTGTCCAGTTAAACTGACAAAATAATTGATGCTTATTTTCAGGAGGTCGTTGCACTGAACACTGAACCAAAGGATTCAGGAAAAGGTCGGGAAGTGGAGAAAGATGGGGTGGTTTTGTCTAGTCTTTTAGATATAGAGCTAAGATGGCCTTCTGAAGGAGAGAAAGTCCAAAGCAGCAGCACAAACAATGCACCGCCTCTGAGTACTTTGAACTTGTCAGGGGTCGATCTTGATAACTTTTTTTCTGAAACCAAAAAAGAGGTGAGCTCTAGTACTCATCATGTACCTGATGAAATACTGGGGCCAGATAAAGAGACAGAGTCTGAAGACTTTGGTTTGTTTGAAGAACTCCGTCCTATTGATAAATCAATGGATTCTGTGGAAACTAAACCTAGTGGCATTCTCGACTCTTCTGGTGTTTGGGAGGCCGAGTTCCAATCTGCTAGTTCCCATGTTTCTGCTACAGACCCCAATTCGAAGGACTTCTTCCAAGATTCTTTCTCAAGCAATTATGACAGTGTCACAGTTGAAGAGCAAGTAAATATAGAATCTGGAGTAAGGAGAGAAGGTAAAGACGCAGCATTTTCAAGTAATTCGAGCCAGATTCCTTCCAAGAATGACAGTTGGCCTCTGGATGATCTGTGGCATACTGCAGATTCAGTGGTACCTAGTGGTGCTGAGCAGTTTAGTGTCAAAAGCAATGCTGATGATGGCGAACTGAAGCCCGGCTCCATGGCTCATGACTTGGCTCAAACTGATTTCTGGCCCACAAGTGGCACAAGCATATCAAATGCTAATGAAAAGATACAAAAAAATGATGATTCATTTGACGATTGGCAAGATTTTAATAGCTCAGGAAATGCACCGGATGCTTTATCGAATTCCTGGACGCACGCTAGTACTGCAGTAACATGGTCAAATGATGAATTGGGAGTTTCATCAATTAGCTCCACTGACAAGTTAGAAGATATGGATTTTGGTAGCTTTGTCCAATCAGATATGCTGCCTGGATTATCAGATTTCAGGAAAGATTCTAGTAAAGTGGACACAACACTATCAGAAGCAGCCCTCTCTGACAGG
Source organism: Zantedeschia hybrid cultivar (assembly GCA_030544215.1). Lineage (NCBI taxonomy): Eukaryota > Viridiplantae > Streptophyta > Magnoliopsida > Alismatales > Araceae > Zantedeschia > Zantedeschia hybrid cultivar. The sequence goes on from JARZZO010000013.1 coordinate 37,750,568, forward strand.
TATCAACAGGCTGATAATTATCTTGTTCTTATATTCTCTTGCATATGTTGGGCCTTTTATGACAAATTTTCTTCTTCTTTGGTTGAACATTAGCTTCTAGATCCACAGTTTTAATTAATAGAAGTTTGCTAAGCTATTAGCTTAGCTGCCTAGGATCACCAGCTCCTTTCATGATACCTAAAATGCTGTTGTCTTAGTGTACACATGAAAACTTATTTCCTGGCTCTTGGCAGGTTGTGATTTTGTGACCAACTTTTCACTCTTTAGATACCTTTTTTTGTTACAATGAGCATGCCACATTCATTATAAGTTCTATCATCCAATCAAACAAGAATGTGTTACATAAGAATATATTTTTTGCTTATGCAAACTAAAATGGCAAAATTTGTAGCATTGTCGGTGCTGTTACTCCTATTTTCCTGATTTTGCACATCTTATAGCTGAGACTTCTACTTCGTGTCTAGTACCTTGCTAATAACATATTCCGTAATTGTGATGCATCTGTCGTGTCTTATACAAGACTGCAACGTCTTGGTTCTGTTACTCTTTTTCCCTGATTTTATACTTCCTATTGCAGATACTTTATACATTACACAATGTCTTGGTTCTGTTACTCTTTTTCCCTGATTTTATACTTCCTATGACAGCACCAGTGGTCTGGTGGTAGAATAGTACCCTGCCACGGTACAGACCCGGGTTCGATTCCCAGCTGGTGCAATAGTTTGAAGGGCGGGTCTGGTGCAACAGTTAAGTTGCCTCGTTTGTGACTTGGAGGTCACAGGTTCGAACCAAGGAAACAGCCTCTCTGCTTAGCAGGGATAAGGTTGCATACGTCGACCCTTGCCCAGACCCCACAAATGGTGGGAGCATCGTGCACTGGGTACGCCCTATTGCAGATACTTTCTATGCACAATGTCGTTGCTCTCTTTTTCTGATTTTATACTTGCTATAGCAGATACCCGTGCCTTGTGTCTAATAATTTCCCAACAACAATTATTTTTTTCCGACTTCTTTCTGATTATATCTTCCTTCTGACAGCTCTCTTTCTACATGTAGGATGAATGAGTGGGAGAAAACTGAGATGAACACCGACATGTGGCCATTGGCAGACAAAAATGAGATACCATCTTCTACACAATCACCAGGGAATGCCAAGACTGACGTTCAAGATTTGCTGTCAAAGATGCATGACCTCTCCTTCATGCTGGAGAACAACCTCTGCATCCCCCAGAAGGCTGAGCCTTCTGATTGAGCTTCATTAATGCAGATCCCATCACCCACCCCATTTTTTATTGTGATATTGCGATATTGGTCCATGTGAATCTTTTTTTTTTTAAAATTCTCCTGTTATTTTTCTCGGTTTCTTTGTCATCTCGTTTGTCTTGGGTATTTGTGAGCAGATTGTGTTCACTAATTGGCGTGCGCACCTTAGATTGATTCTAAGCAATGTCAGCTATCGGGGTTCGACATCTGTTTCAGAGAGGACTCTGGTTTTGTGGAAAAATCAGAAAATTGAGTAAGAACTGCGCGAAAGAGTTCCACGAATAGTCACATTTTCTGTTTTCTTAATCATATAATTTGTACACAATTAAGTTACGCTATGTTCAACTAAGGGTGCATTTAAGAATGCTCTAGGAAACCTGTCAGTTCCTCATGATCCGTCCCTATGTCCAAAAATAAGTTTGAGTTGTTTCTCCAAAAGTTCATTGTACTAGTTTCTTTTTTCTATCTCCTCTTCCCTTCTTTACATCTCTTCACAAAAGCTTAAGAGTCCAAGACCATTTAAAATGCTCCAAATATGTTAGGGATTATGGATGGACGCCTCCGAACGTGCCCTAAATTGTGAAGCAGTAGGCGGTTATTCAGAGGCTGCGAGATAATGTAAAGCAATGAAGATGCTGCTTTTTTGGTGTGTTGTAAAATTTAGATTTCGAAATTCTCTTGGTACACTTATCTGATTTTGGTTTCTAGTCCAAAATTACGTGTCTTGATTTCTGAAGAGGCATTCTACAGCTATGGAAAACATTCCCATGTTTAAAACCAAAAGAATTCATCGGTTTTGGAACCCCTGATTTAGAAATCAGGGATTGAATAGAAGAGGTCGCTGTTACATCATCCATATTGGCTAAGGACTTGGAATACATGGTCATGGGACATTATCATCAAGTTAAACGATGTCTATTTTGGCGTCGCCCCTCCCTAATATGGCGAATACATCATCCGGATTGGCTTTCAGATATTATTATATGTCAAAATAGCTAGGGTATGATCGATTTGAAACTTTCTATTGCCATGAAATTTGAGTCGATGTGATTTGTCCGCAGCAGAAGGTGTAAGGATCGGGTGGGAGGAACAGGAACGCAGCCGAAACGTAAATTAATTTTTTTAATCCCGCTGTCACCGATCAGTTTCGGAAATATAAAACACAAACGGGTGACTATTCATCACCTTGTGCGGATTCGAAGCCGCGATCGCTCGGTTTCGAAGGAACAACGCCGCAAGCCGTGCAGGTATCCGTTCTCCAATGATTTTTCACAAAAAATTAGAATTAATATAAAATGTATTTTTGATCTACGAACTGAGAATCTTTATGCGTATCACCCTTTAACTAAGTATTAGTCCAGATTTCAGTATGTTAAGTTTAATAAAATTTTATTGGCTTAAAGTAATTAATTAATATTACATATTTAATTAATTATTCAACTGAATTACATCTTCGTGTAAATTCAACCGGATCTCTAATCAAGTTGGATGTCAAACAACACTGCATAATCCCGGAATGTAATAGGGTTAAACAATCTACTCAAGAAATATGTCCGTCCACAGTTACCGTGTAGATTTGATCTTCCATCTGTTTGATACTCTCGAGTCGATCTAGAATATGGTGAACTATCAAACCTTAACCGGTTAACTTACTCGGCATCCAATGCGCTTATTCAATATCAGAAACCTCCTTTCTTGATATTGTGTCCATTCTGGCTAGGGACCTCCATGCATCTAACACGGAGCATTCTCTCTCTTATTATTAAGAGCGAATGATTTCTTATGATGGTCTTCCGCTGAAGTTGATCACATGACTGACTAGAATCCCGTGGTTAGAAACTCATAAGTCATGATCAAAGTTTAGAAGTCTATCGGCAAGATATCTTTAGTGTCTTAAGTTTAAAGACCATCTATGCTACTATAACGATAGATCAAACTGGTTGACAGTCAAGTAGCTTACCATCTAGTAATCTATGTCGGATCTGTTCAGTGAAGTCATTCACTAATGAGCACTTAAAGGTTTCAACAAGTGTCATCACACGTGACTATAAGAACAGTCACCCTCATCGTATAAGCTGGAGTAACTCGTACTAGTCTTATTGAGTATCTGATATCCTTCTCAAATATCCTCTTACTAGGAAGTATTAAGAATGTTTGTTTATAAATTGTCAGTCTCATTATAATCCGATAGTTATTACGTACATTTACGGACTTCATTATGATACGAATAACAAAAATAAACGGTTTACATATAATGAATGTTTATTGTCATTAAATAAATGAAGATAATAAGTCTGATTGGCTTATAGGTCATATACAGAACTAACAGAAGAACCATTGAATATGTGATAATTCAATTTTGTGGCCCTCTGATTTGCTTAACTCCCCCACAGCGTGGCTTAATCTCCAAGTTGGAGTATGGTTCTAATTGCTGGCGTGTTAGTTTGCCAACCTGGTCCATGCATGGTTAGCAACTTTTTCTTTCTTGTTTTTTTTTTATATACCTCTGTAAACTACTGTATTTATATGTATATGATTGACTCCCATGTATTATCAGGAATACTCCGAAGATCTTCAAAAATGTTACCAAAAGGATTCACAAATCCTGATAAAGTCAAGGGTTCATAGGCAAAATTTTAAGGGGTATATATGTAGAATATTAGTGAATTAAGAGGTACATATGCAAAATCTTTTTGCTTGATTTCATGTTATTTTAATGGAGGAGTATAATTGTAACTTTTTTGAAAATTTTAAAGATATTTATAATAACATGTGAGAGTTAGGGGTATACATATAGATACGGTAGTTTATAGCAATATGTAGCCCTGTAACTTTGGGTAAGTCAACCAGAACCTGAGTGGGTCAACTAAATGCTTAGGTCGACTTGAGCCTGATCAAGCTAGGGTTGGAGGGTTTTTCAACTCGACTTTGGATGGGTTAGATTAGATTGAGGTCAACTAATCCAGCCTCCCTCGAACTTGTCAATATACTATCTATAAGTAATAACTCATATTACTAGATATGTTTTATTTAATTTTATATTCTTAAGTAAAAATTTAGTTTACAATATGAACAAAGAGGTTCTCAAGTAGTAGACATGTATTTTTTTTTTATTTGGTTAAGTTAGATAGGTAAGTCTATTCATATCTTTGTACATGAAATTTTAGTAATAAGAAAAAAAAGTTAAAGAATAGATAATTAAGGATATAAACCGACTTAACCCGCCTCAACCGATGAAGGTTAGGTTACATGGATTGGGTTAGAGTAGAGCATTGTTGGATGTGTTTGATTAAGATTAAGAAAGTTGAGTTAGGTTGGGTTAGGGTCAAGGAATCCTTGACATGGGTTAAGTTAAGATTGCCCTCAATCCAACTTAACCTAACACAAGTTACAGCCCCGAGGATATGTATACAAAAATCTCTTCTTTCTTTCCTTCTCTTCCTGCCACACAAACTGATGCAGCAGACTCACCACCCGTCGCCATCTATGGCATCTTTTGAGAAGCTCGAGCAATCTTCTTTTACTTGCCATAGGCATACGTGGCCATGGATCCATCATCATAGCTTTGATACGACTTGTTAAAGTCAAGTTGTGGCATCAATATCTCGTAGAAATATAAAACAATTGTCACAAATGAACTACTTAAATGTACACATATATAAGAAGATAAAAAGATTTAACGTGATTCTATATATATATATATATACACACATACGACCAAGACCCTAAATGCGGTCTGCTGCCCCTCCCCGTAAATTTTTGTTTTTTGCTTTGATCGGATGAAATCCGACCATCTATATTACTGTACAACTAAGCCGCACCAGGTGCCCTAGCCATACAGTAGCACTACTGTATATATACTAGAGACATCTCACTTCGTAACTATTTCAGTATCCCCCCTTTTCAGTGTTATACTAGAGATTACCCTGACAAGACATAATAGATTTCTATCTACAGAAGAAATACCCATCCTAGTAGATTTGGGTCGACTGAGCCTATTTTAATTCTAATAGGATATGGTCATGTTTTTTGGTTAATACTAGTAAGATGTGGTCGCTAAGCGTGTCTTAGTCCCAGTAGGATCGGATCACAATGGCTTACATCAATCCAACCAAATCAAGACACATTTTTCCCTCCTTATAATATAACGATTGTATCATTAACATGAAGCTAATTAGCATTTCGAATTTTCGAGAGGCCAAACTTGTAGAAAGATTTTGAGAATCCTCTTTACTAATTGGGGTGTGAAGCAAAACAAACAACTACAAATAAATGAACAAGCCGTAGGAGAACGCAGTTATATAGTTTGTTAGAATAGTCCCACATTAGATATGGGACAAAAGAAACAATACTTAAATATATAGTACTTACTCCGCTTTATATCTTAAGGTTTTAAGTTGGACGGTCTAATAACTTCACTATAATATCAGAGTCCATAATTATGAATCGGGCCATGCACCACATATCTGTGGTCCACGTGTCAGAGCCTAATAATGGCCTGCACGTGAGAGGGAGTGTTAAATTGCTCGGTAGCAACACTTTCGGAGTTATATAGTTAAATGTTATATCGAAGCAATTTCTATGAAAATAATCATACTAAATTTTTACTTACATCAAATATCCCTTAACAGCTTAACATTGATTTTTTTGTATAAATTAAAAATTATCAGGTTATTCATGTAAAATCATTATATTTACTTCATAAATGTTTTCCCACAAGTGAGAATTAGTTTAATAAATCTTTGACAATGTATGCATAATTTTAATCCTAACACAGCCTTCTCACATGGATTAGAAGGCCTTCCGAAATACTAGAAGCCACATTAATTCCCATTCCAATAAAAAATGAATTACACGCCTCCCTAGAATGGGTACCACAGACACCGCATATCTTATGAGAAGAGATCTTCTCAGTACACTGTTGGACAGGAGTCCAACAGTACAGAGTGGGAGAGGGGCCAAACATTGCAAAAAAAATCTCATATGACTTAAAAGTTTTTCAAATACCTGGGCCCTCCCTCACTCTATACTGCTGGACTCCTGTCTAATGATGTATTGAGAGGATCTCTTCTTATATCTTATACACAAGTAGAATCGAATCACTTGTCTCATTTTTTCTGCTTCATTTCTTGTCCCATGGCAATTCTATTGATTCATGCATGCAATCAAAGTACATTTGTCCTCATTTTGGGATGTCACAACACAATGGTGCCTTCAATACAGAGAGGGTGAGTAGAAGATGTGAGGTGGACCAACAAGAATGGTAGCCGGCAAATCTTGATTTATTTGCACATGTAAAACCAAAGATGGAATGGGACAAGGAGTTGAGTAAAAAAAAGTGGGACAGGTGATCCAAATCCATCACAAGCACAACATTCTTCACTTTCCACAGTGCTATTGCTATCTTTGGGACAAGGGACTTGGAATCACCGGAAAGCATGGTGGGCTCTCCACCTCTTATTATCAACTGTTACAAAAATTGTCAGGATGAACGTTTGAAGAAGAATTCTTTGGGAGCCCCATACTGCAAATGGCAATTGAAACAATGAAACAAGAAGAAATAGAGGAGGAGGAGGAGGAGGAGGAAAAGCCATTTCTTCATTGAGAGAGTGTTGTCAAGTTAAACACTCAGGATTCCTGGTCAGTGGGGAGAAGTCTTAAAGTTGCAGAGTTCTTTACAGGCTCTACATTCCTCCTTGGCACTCTGAAACTGTTTCTTACTTACAGAATCATCTCTTCTTGATACACATTCCTGTGATTGAGCAAATCCTCCTACTTGCACTTCTACCTACCTAAGTGAAGGTTTCTCCTGGAGTCCCCTTGCTAGCTTGGACTACCAGACTTCTCCTTGAGGATGCTGGATAAACTCTTGCAGAACTGTGCACACACCAATGTAGGGAAATGAGCAGTACTGCTTTACCAGCTGGAAGAAAGCATAAACCAAATGGGACATTTTTTAATACCTCTTTGTATACTCTTATTTCCCCTGCAGACCTGGACATCTCAATCATGCAATGCGTTGGAGTCACCTCGATCACCTGCATTTTCTCATGGGTTCGATCACTCAAGAACATGGAAGAATAAGACGATCGATGAGGTTAACCAGGCGATAGAAAGAGGCCACCGGGCCTTAGTACCTCTGCAGACACTATAATTTGGGATATGGATCTTGTCAATTTCTTGGGAGACTGGAGTTTGACCTGATATGCTCAGAAAAAAAAGGATGTTTAGTCTCCTAAACATTAGATTTTGCTCATGCAAGAGGGAACATATGAAACTAGAAAGACTTCACCTTGGAGCTGTTCATCCTCTCAATGGACAGACTAGCATCCTTCGCTGCAACTTCTATCTTTTTTATTGTCTCAGTTATGGAGTGCTTGGAACATAGCTTTGTCTTCTGTTCCCCGTTATCCTCGCAGAAATCGCTACTCCATGTTAGGTATTATACTGAGATTGAGAAGATATTGACAAAGATGAACTATGCAGATCTCAGCACCTGCTCTTCAAAGAGACCTGACAAGTCAAGGTCATTAGACATGGCTATCAGCTGAAAGGCATTGATGAAACTAGGTGACTTGGTTGTTTTTGTTGCCTCTGTAGGCTTCCCCTGAATAGAATTCCTCAGAAAAGTCAGTTCCAAGGGTACTAGTTGGGAGCTCATATAAGTGAAGCTGCAAGGCCCCTTACTCCTATGCTGTCAAATGCTTCATAGACATCATTCACAATGGTTGTGTCCTCTTTCTGGATTGCAGTTGCAGGCTCATAACCGATCCGAAACCATTCGTCTTCGAGAATCTCTGTGACTTTCGCCCGCTATGTAGTATATATAAAGGATAAATTTCTAGATACAAAGAGAAATTGTCCTGGACATTTTACCCTGTACCTAAAGTAACAGAGCAATGGAAGGCTTACCCTTCTTGGCATTGGTTCCAATAACCTGGAAATCAGCTTTTTTTGGCTTGCAGTAAACCAATCAGGGCACTTATAGTCTGCTCTTGATATCTGTCAGGTTTATCAAATCATCATTAAGGCAATAGTACGTGCAGTGCAGGCATCCTCAAAACATCTATCTGTCTGTCCATATATCTCATATAGGTAGTGCACCTTTCTGTACAGGTTCGTTGTGTTGCGGTCCTCAAAGGGTAGATAACCAGCAAGCAATTCAAAGAGGACTACCCCACATGACCAAACATCTGCAGCAGCTCCCTCATACTTCTTGTGGACAATTACCTGTTCAAACAGACAACAGGGTATCCAGTGTTTTCCTCAATAAGTACTGAGTTAAAAAGGCCATGGGGTTTTCAGAAGTTGAGATGGGTCTATGTACCTCAGGGGCCACGTAGCTTGGTGATCCACAAGCTGTAGAGAGCATATCTCCAGGCTGCATGAATCAACAAATTAAATCTGCTAATCTACTGTGAACAAATTTATTGCCATTTTTGTTGTAGTTTTGAGGAAGTAGTCTAATGAATGAATAAAGAATTAATGAACACCAATTACAGGATATGTATATAAGTCTACATGATATTTGGACATGAACAAAAAAAAAATTATACCCCTATGCAATCTCTAGCAATTCCATAAGAGGACTACCATCCAAAAAGGTACTGATCTTGCGTCCCCCTAACAACTCTAAATAAAATCGACACAAAGTATCAGAAAGAAAAAAAGAGGAGAAGGAAAGCAATGTGGTAGATATCACCTTCCGCAGTGCACTGAGGCCAAAGTCGGATACTCTGAGATTTCCCTTGCTATCTATTAGCAGGTTCTCTGGCTGTTTGTGTCAGCAGAATCCCAGTGAACAGATGAGAAAGAACCCAGGCAATTGACCAGCATGATCTGAATCAGACTGTGATGAACTAAAGGGAAAAGAAAAAAGATATTCTATCCTTCAAGAAGGAATAAACATCTGACCTTGAGGTCTCTGTGATAAATGCCTCTAGAATGGCAGTAGTCCACTGCATCAATTAGCTGCTGGAAGTATTTCCTAGCCTCTTTCTCACTCAGCATCCTGAGATAAGACTGGGAAAAGAGAGGGGAAAAAGAGAGAGAAAATGTGAAACACCAGAGGAAAATAACCATGCTGCAATAAATCTCTCAGTTCTGATTGGCGCCCACCATCTTGTCCGAGAGCTGCCCTCCAGACACATACTCCATGACGATATATATCTTCGACTTGGTCGCAATGACCTGGATTACAAAGGTTTACAAAATACAAAGAGGTTTCACAAGGCTGATGAATCCATTGGCCAAACAATTAACTTGATCCAGGGTATTCTTAGATCGTACCTCGTATATTCGGACAATGTTTGGATGATGCAGCAGCTTCATTGCGCTGATCTCTCTTTTGACCTGTAATCGAATTGTGATCAGCATATAGCTAGCACATGCAATACTCACTCATCTGGCCAATGCTCTCCTTGGGTGGCAACTGTAGGAAATAGTTCTAAGTGTTCTTCATGGGAATGGAGGAACAAAAGCCCAGTCCCATAACCCAGGTTAGAGAGAGGGAGAGAGAGAGAGAGCCACCTGCTGCATGAGCTTGTTCTCCAATACCATCTTCTTGTCGAGGATCTTGATGGCAACGCTCTGCCCGGTCTCGGTGTCCAGGGCCACCTTCACCTTCGCAAACGTGCCTTCCCCTATGGTCTTGCCAACCTGGTACTTCCCCACGCTCCCTCCATAGCCCATTGCCAACCTTCCTCTCTTCGTGTCTCCGATCTCTTCCTTCTGATCCTGCGATCCCTGCGCAAGCGGCCGGAGCAGTGCTGTCACAACGCCTGGCATTTCATGACTCCTGCGAAGCCAGAGACCTCTTTTAAGAGGTACCCAGTTGGTGTTTCACTCCCAACATCACCGATGGGGAATCGACCCGTCCTTCCACGCCCCAGAAGGAGGTGGCACAGGGAGGAAAAATCTGAACGCAGCTTTCTACAGTGGCCTGTCTGGTTGGCGAAAAGAAGGCCAGGGGATGGTCTGGGGAGCTCTAAGCCAGGTACGTCGGTGTCATGCGTGATGCAGTGGTGGTGGGAATGCGATGCGAAGGCCCGGAGGAAGCCGGGAGAGGGACGGATGATTGGGAGGCCGGCCTCCACAGAAGACGGGTAGCTCGGAACGAGGGTGGGAACGTGATTTGAATGGAAGGTAGCCTCTCTCTCTCTCTCTCTAACCTGTATCCGATGCGCGAGACACGTACAGCATCGAAGCTTTTCCCTTCTGGATCGCTCGCCTTGTAAAGTCCCACCGCTGCTTCCTTCCCCACGTACCTTTCACAAAAGATGATAAGCGTGTGCTGCTCTACTTTGGTGTGAGTCCACCACATGGGAAGTCAGCTGTGAGGACTGTGAGATACACAGGGTACGTTGGTGGAGATTGTGTAGATGAAGTTCTTTTATCAAGATTTTAAAAAATAAAATAAAAGTATAACCATGTAATGGATACATATTATCTTAATTATGTGTTTTTGCTAATAAAAAAACGAATTTTGTATTATATGTATAATCTCACATGTCCTAATTCCTATAAGAATTTAAGTAAGAATAAAATTAGTTTAATTACTTTAACGCAACAATATGGCATATTAATGGAAAGTATTAATACTTTAAGATTATACGTGAATAAAATGGCTAGTGGTAAAAATGGCTGGTGTTAAAAGCCGAGTATGTTTTCCTATCTTCTAGTTCAGTGTGGCAGAGAGAAGTTTTACTCCGAAATTCAAATCAAAGTGAATAATACATTCATTACATGTTTTAACTAACTATGACATAACACTCTTCCTTGGGGCCTTTTGCAGATGGTTATTCTTGAAAAAACTTTATATGCTAAAGACACTGCTTGTTTGTATGTTCCCTAAATGAGCATTGTAACATTTCTTACCTATTATATGCCACGTAAGGGTAATTTTTACAGATGTAATCTTGAGGGGGACTTTCACATGTTCTTGGAATACTAGGGTTTTTCATATATACATATACATAAAGATACATTGCATATATACTGTGTATGTGTATGAGAGGGGAAGAGGGAAGCACTGATCATTATGTATATGATGATTCAACAATAATTCATCGAATTGACACAGTTTTCATGAAAAGTTATTTGGTGCAGTACAACAGGCAAGAAATTGGGGTTCTATTGGTTCCACCTTGCTAATCAAGCCACATTTAGAGTACCCCTTTCTCCTGCTGAATGACATGCATCACATGCATGCAATGAAAGAAAGGCATAGATGGGGAGATGCAGTTGATTGGCTGAAAGCATAGGCAGAAAGACTTCTTATATATAATTACGAGTTAAAGAGCTGATTAAAGGTTCACAGTGGGTTAATTTCTAGCCTACATAGAGCTTTAATTACTTCTGTGAGTTGGACCAAAATTTCTTGAAAGCCATAAGTTATTCCTATGTGGAATCACCTAGATGGACTGAAGTGTCTATCCCACAGAACACTAATTCATGGGTGAAATTGGTTGGAAATTGAGAGACCAGTCTCATCAATGAAGATGAGATAAATATCGTCTGAAGAATGCCAAATTTTCTGTCCATGTATCAATGAAACTTTGCAGCTGAAATTAAAACATCAAAAATAAGCTTAAGTACTAAATAAGGAAAAAATACCATGCAAAATAACTGATCATTTCGACCATCAAATAATCGTTTAACCACTGTGTAAACTTGTTCAAAATCAGCATAAGCATCTCTAAACAGACTGTCTTCGTCCAAGAGACAGACAATTCTAGGAGGTGCTAAGTTGGTGCACCTAGCTAGCACAAGAAGGGCATGCAGCACTTCCATGCCTCAAGAGCAAGCATCAATGGTGTTATCTGATCACCATCGCCCCCCACTGCATTCTCGTGTTTGGCAGCAGAACAGGCTGCTCCACAGGGAAGTCGTTCTCGGCCTCCCCAAGTTTAGTGTGCTTCTCTTGCTCAAGATGCAGACCGTTTATACATATGTTCTTGGGGAGCCCGGGTGGCATCTTAGCTTGTTAAAAGAGAACATGGAGACAGTGCCTGGATAAGGATTTCAGCTGGACATCACTTTTGAATGTTGGTGAGGGGGGTGCTCCAAGGGAATATTTCCATGTCTCATTAGAACATCAGCACAGCATCTCCTCTTCACGTCTCCATGTCTTGTTACAGCAACATCTTGGAATATGTATAGTTTTCTTTGAGCATCCTCTTGTGACACTTCATATCTTCATGTCTTGTTACAACAACATCTTGGAATATGTATAGTTCTCTCCTGACGTCCCCCTCAGAATTCTTCTTCCAAGTCTTTGTTCCTCGCTTTCGACGAGGGCGAAAGGGTGGCGGGGGAGGAAGGAGGGGAGATGAGATCAATGTGCTTGGAAGGCAATGGCATCACCTTGTGAAAGCTTCGGGGCAGATGGGATCAAGAAGAACATCTGAAGGCAATATCACGAGTTCAATTCACATTTTTCTTCTGCAGACATGCATATCCGACGTTGGAGTGGGATTTGCACAGTGCAACCATAGGCATATAACGTCAGATAACGTACGTCTAAGAACCCATGTGATTCCCTAATATTTCACATTGATAGCTGATAATAATATTCTTGATCGAGCCTCCAAGTGAAACATCACTGTGAAAGGTGACCAGGCAAAGCAGCTTTATGCTCTAAATTTGTTGGTTAACAACACAATCAGAAGTTCCATTTTTTTCCTCTTTCCCCGATGCCACCTAAATTATTTTGTCTTTGCACAATGTTTGGTTGGCCTTAATTTGATGGACTAAAAGTGAATAAGACGATGTACGGTTTGGTTGTTAAGGAAATAGAAAATATAACCAGTATTTGCTTTGCTGCTAGCTAGTGCTATTTCTTTTTTTGGTTACGGCTTTGCTACTAGTCACTAATCACTACAGCATTAAAATCTTTTACAAAAAAAGTAGTATAACCTAATTCTTGGAAGACATTTATTCGCATTCAAGCATTTTCCTCAATAACTAAGGTAATTTTAAATCCGACGTCATACCGAATTCGAAACAAGATTTTTCGGTAACAGGTTAATTGTTTCAATGTAGAACACTGAAATCTAAAAAAAAATATATACATATATATTTTTTTTTGATGTTTGGTTTAATGTAAAACAGCTAAAATCCTGTTAGATTTTCGTTTGCTTATCTAGAGGCTATTCTCTTGGTTTGGTTTCTAGAGAAGGGTTGCCGTAAATTAAAATTATTTCATTGTCAATGTATTTTATATTCATCCAAACAAAGATGCTCTCTTAAAATCATAAAAACTTACTGATTTTAAAATCAGCTAAAATCAAAACTAGTAATGTATGGACTGAGTGAAACGTTCAAGCCATGTCAATACTTTCATGCAAGTACTAATGCCACCCCAAAAAGAGAAAATTAACGAAAGGAACAATGGCAGGCCCGAAACAGTACATCTCTAAAAGGGTTGTTAACCATCTTGAAGTTGCACTCTTCCCCATCTAATGTATACTTTATTGAAGAATTGAAAAAAAAGGGAAACTAGAGACTTACCTACATATATCTAATTAGACAATTACCTAGAAATATCTAAGGAAAGAATTAAGGCACTTTTTTCAGTCACCTCTTTATTTGGGGAGACCATGTCTATCCATGACAAGATAAAAGTGGGCAGAAGGCAGAGTGGTTGGGTGTTTGAGCTGATATAGAGGAAAGAGAAATTACTGCAGTATTCAGGGAAGTCTGGTCTTCCCTTTCACACTGATTACATACATCAAAATACTCTTTGCAAGGGTTTGAAAACTTTATCAATCACTATGCATTCTTAATTATGATTAACTTCCTTATGTTTGAACTTGGAGGATGTGTTTAAAGTAATTATTTTGGGTGAGCATATTAGGCCTTCAGGTGATTGATACGTATTTTTTGACTTTTAACTAGAAACCCAAATTAGAGATTTCTCTAATGAAGAGAAAAAGCTGTTTAAAGACGGAGAGTAACTCAATGTGAATTGGATCTGCTTTCACTTGGCAACTTCCATTGTGACAGTGGAAGCAGAAGTGTATCCTATGATGATGGTTTTACCACATCCAAACAATTATGTCATTTAGAAATCTATTTCAGAATATGCTTGGTGCTCCTTTCAATTGGAAGTACTTTCATGTTTTTTTTAATTTTACATGAAATATTGCAATTTATTTTATTTGATCCTTTTTCCTAATTGGAAACCCTAATTAAATTGCAGTTTCTTACATTAAAAAAAAGGTTATGAAGGAAGGATTGATGATATGTTGATCAAAAGTCAAATAGACCTACTGTTACCAATATATATCTCTATATTAGGGACAGCACTAAAATAATAGATTATAAGGTGAAGGATTTGCCAAATGTGCCATCCGGTGCCTGCAATACACGTAAGTCTTTATATAGGACTGAATATTTAAACATTGTATCTTTATCATATGGATGGCTATCGACAACTCACACTGATTGGCAGTACATCTGAGTGAAAATGCAACTCCTTAATTTGAAAAGTCATCCACCTTGAATCGTTACAAAGAGTTTTACTTGTTGCACTGTAGCAAGCCGATGTGGAATGAGCCTTCCTATCCTATTTTGCCATCTAGAATGCGCATGTGGGTCTGTCCCCTGCATAAATACATGCTGACGTTAGTCAAAAAAGAAAAAAAACCCCTTTGTATGTGATCTCGAGCATATCCTGACGCTCTCGAGAGCATCTTGATATTCTCGAGCGCATCAGGACGCTCTCCAACTCATGAGTGCACTAGACTTATGAGCTCGAGAGTGCCCTGATGTGCTCTAGAGCACCAAGATGCTCTCGAACACTTCAAGACGTATCCTGAGGTCTTCGAGAGTATCCTGGCACTCTCTAGTGCATCAAGGCACTCTCCAACATATGAGTCCAGTGCATTTATGTGTTGGAGAGTGCCCTAATGCGCTTGAGAGCACTAGGATACTCTTGAGTGCCTCAAGATGTGCTCGAAGAGTACAAGTTGTGGGTAAATTTTTTGTTTTTGGCTAACATCATGGTGCATTTATGCGGAGGACATGCTCATGTGCGCGCTCCAGATGGCGGAATGAGGTTAGGAGGCCCATTCCACGTAGGGCTGCAAATGAACCAATACATTCGAAGAATAGTTCGTGAAATTACTCGATAATAACTCAGTTTGACTTACTTGTTAAGTTAAATAAACAAGTTTGAACAAAAATTAAAACTTGGTTCATAAACGAGACCAAGCTTGAACAAAGGTGAACTCGGCTCAATTATGTTTGTGAACAGACTCGTTTAAGAATCCGTTAAGAACTCAATTAAATTCTCGTTAAGAACTCGTTAATAAGTCATTTACAAACTCATTTAGATACTTGTTTAAATACTCATTAAGAACCCGTTTTAGATGCATCTTAATTATTTTATTCATGAATAAATTTAATTTTGAGATATTTCATATTCTAGAGTATGAGTTAATGGTTAAAAGATATAGCTTAACCTTTAAAGATTATGGGAAGGACAATGAGGTTGTTCACAGGTGCTGGCCTGTTGGGAAGTTCACGGGCTTTGTGAAGGGTGGAGGTATACTGGCCAGTTGGGAAGTTCGCGGGCTTTGTGAAGGGCGGATGTATAGTCTGATATCGAACGTTTCAGAAAAAGACCGCCCACGATAGTCTTTAAAAGGCGCAGACTCCCGCCGGGAAGTCAGCTCGAGCGACGCCCGTTGGACTGTGTCATAGGTCTAAAATCTAAATATTGAACATTAAATTTTTGTTTGTAGGTAGAGATATAAATTGGGTGGATTGGGTTGGGTAATGTAATAATTTGGTCTAATTTAAATTTAAAATAGATGAGGTCAATTTTAGTTCAGTCCCAATTTAATTGTGAGTAGGTTGGGTTAGGTTGGGTTGGACTAATTCTATTTATAAATGATTTATTAGAAGTATTTTATTTTTTATATGAATTATTGTAAAAGTCCATGAATTAAAATGGGCCAGTCTCTTTTCAGTCCAATCCAGTCCAAATTTAACTAATATCAACCCAAATTTAACTCAATCCAATTTATCTAATTTGAGCCAATCTAATTTTTATGGCCCACCCAATTGACACCCTTATTTGTGGGCTGAGTTGAGTATGACTGTGTGAGCTCGACTGAGTAGGGTTTTGGCTCGTGAGCTCACGAGTTGTTGAACAGTGTGTTTAGAAACTCGATCAAGTTCGAGCTTGATGTAAATTGGTCAAGCAGAATCTGAATAAGATAAAACTCGACTCGACTCGACTCATTTGCATCCCTAATTCCACGTCAACTTGCAGTAGTGCATCAAGTAAAATTCTTGTTACAAATATTATTCACGCACACAACTGATAGTCGCTACAAAGATCCCTTGTACTTTAAATACTATTTACATGTAACCTCTTTAGGATAAAATGGTAAGACCAGAGGAAGCTGGTACATCTAAAATATCCTCTTTTATTTTCATAAATGTGAGAGGATATATAGGAGTAAATAAAGTTTTTTGGAAAAAAGTATACATTTAAGGTGCGTTTAATGTGAGTCCACTGATCGATGTACTATCCCATCAAGCACATGATCCAATGGAGTTCATTCATGTGGATCCTCCTATTTGCATGGTTATAATACTATGACATGTTGCAGCAGCAGGGATGGAAATGCAAACATCTCCCAGCCCTTTGATCTCGAGTCTCGAGATCAGATGGGCAGGGCTTTTCAGGATGTGGTGCAGTACGCCCACCGTGCAATTCATCCAGTCTTCAATAATTGGTGGTCTAAGTAATGAAAAGAGAATTTAAAAAAAATGTGGAATCTCAGCTCTCACATTGTTTGATCTCACCGAATTTTTTCCTTCCTAGGACTTACAAAAAATGTCTATTAATATTTATTGTAGTAATTTTTCTGGTCTTTCTTTCTTTGTATTCAACTGTTCGATCTGAATCAGATGGTCGAGATGCAGTGCATTCTGAATTGGGTTGAGAGGGATGTGATCTTCTAAAAATAGAGCTTCTTTTGTAACGTTCTGGAACTGTTTCCAGAGACAGGCCTTTCCATAAGCCACGTCCCTCGAAAGTCTTTCTTGACTTACGAATTCCACCATAATTGGATTTCTATATTTTGGCTGATAACGAAATCTATAATATGCACAAATCAAGTTTCAAATTCCTGTTTGGAACTTCTCATTAGGGAATCGTTGATTACTCTTGCACGGTCACTTTCCATGATCGGTTTCAAACGGTATGCCCTAAAGTCATCAGACAAACAAAACAAACTTGTCTACCCCGGGAATTGGGAATCGACTATCGTTAGTGTAGTATTTGTTTTTGAGTAATATTTACTGCATGCATGGGAGCAGCAAAAGAAATAAATAAAAGATTTTTAATTTTTTTAAGATCAATCTTAGCATATCTGACATGTCCATACAACTAAGAGTTCGGGTTAGCCCAGACCCGACTGTGTATTTTGTTCTTAAAAAAAATTCATTTGAAGAACACCTTAATTTACATGTAAATTTTTTTAAAATAATATATATATATATACAGTCGGATCGAGGCCGGTCCGAACTCTCCGAATGTACTGTCAAATTTTTTATCAAACATTCTAAAAGAATTTAAAAAATATGATAAAAAATAAAAAAGAAAAAACGTACTCACTGCACGCTATCCGATCTGTGTCCTGCACTGCGGTATGCAGTGCAGCAAGCATTACTTGCCAAGCAAATTGGACAGAATAATACTTGCTATAATGCTCCCCTTACTCCAATTGGGTCATTGAAGTGGATAAGTAATACAACTTAAAAAAAAATCGTTATTGGGCTCGGCCCATTAACGGTGCTTCTTACTATTTACCAAGGTTTGATTTTTGATGTTTTAGAATTGTTTGGATCATCAAATCGGCGATCGAGTTATATAGCCATATAGAACATGCGGGATCCAACTTAAAAAAATTCATTTTCTTTTCCCACTGCATTGCCTCCATTGTCGTAGGGGGCATTGCAACAGGTATTACTCAATCGGACACAATGCCTGAATGATGAAAATATATGATTTTATATTTGTGAGTTGGGATGATTCTCTAATTTGATAACTTGTTTTAAAGACAATCAAGATTTTTTACTTTGTAACTCCTATAAACTTTTGATATTACAAAAAAATCTTCCTGATCAAACTATTTTCTCAGAGACTGTTATGATCTTTGGACATTTACAAAAAGAGACATGTAGTTAACGGATATTTGAAATAAGAATATGTAAGGGAATGTTTTATCTGCCACTGCCGTTTCCGGGACAACTCCTATCTCTAGCGGCCCTCATATGATCGATCTATGTCCACGACATCGCCATCCACAACTTTAATGCACAACTATTTTACTCTCATCTGCATCTGCTATTTAAGGACCTCCTCACCAAGGAGAAGGATATCTTCATCGTCACTACTGCTAAGAACAACGGTGTTTGGCAGATAGAATATTCCCTCGTGTGCTCTTTATTTCCGATGTCCATTAACCATATGAGTGTTTTTGTAAATATTTATAGATTATAGAGGTTTCTGTAAAAATAATTCGATTAAGAGGATATTATTATAGCATTAAACGTTTATAAGAGCTAAAAGGTGAACATCCCACGAAAATTACATCTGAATTGCTAAAATGCCATTGCAGCAAACATTATTGGAATGCATCAAGCCCTAAGTCAAGTCGAAAATTAAGTTCAAAGCCCCTCGACCAAAAAAAAAGCCAAGCCCGAGTTAGGGCTATAAACGGGTCGACAGTAACAAAAACACCAGTTTCTGGTTCCGATAACAAAATTGAGTTTCTGATTGTAATTCCGATTTAAAGGGAGAGTGGTATTTCTGTTTCTCTTTTATTTCTGATTTCGATATTGAAATCAGAAATAATTTTCAAAGATTGTCAAAAACAAATTAAAGTAACTTCATTGTAATCTGTTTTTGTATGTATCTACCTAAAGTTATTAGATGGAATATATACAATATATAATTAAATTTATACATATTTTAATTATTAGTTATAAATTTTAATATTTAACAGAATCGAAAATCAAAACTAGGATATGGAAATAAAAGTTTCCAATTCCAGTAACTTATCGAAAATTTTCAATTTCGATAGCTATCAGGTAATTTTTTTACTATCTATATCTGCTTTTTAATATTAAAAATAAATAAAAAATCAGCTAATTAGGTTTCAATTTATTAACCTAGCCCGAGCTCAACTTATTTGGATTGAGGTAAGGAAGCCATTTAATTTAACCCAAAAATATTCGGTTAAGAAACGTTTGAAATGAAGGATATCTTAAGAAATGTTTCTTCCACCACAATTGTTAAAAATTTATAGATCAAAATATCCGTACCTCTTTATTATTTGAGAATAACTTGCTGTACTATCATTCGTTATTATGTTGTCTCGCGGTGCAGCCAAGGAAAAAAGAAAGGCCCCGACCCACCCTATTCGATCGTACAATTCGATCTTAAATTGGACGACCTGAAAAAAAATGAAAAATCGAAAACTGTTCATTTGGAGTTGATTTTCAATTTTTATCTTTTTTTGAGTCGTCTGATCCAATGAATTGTACAGTCAAATAAGACACCATGGAGTCTTCAAACAATTTTTTTTTCCTTAACTGCACTGCCAAGTAACTTATAACGCCTAATAATGCAACAAATTATTCTCTTATTAGTTACACGGGAAAGATCTCCAAATCTTCTTACTTTTGACATAACGGTAGGATTTGTACTGCCACCCATGGTGCAATCTGCTGTGCATTGTTATTATCCAATCTTTAAGATTAGACAGTCCATGGTGACCAAAAGAAAATAAGCGAAAAAATTGTTGCTTTTGGAAACATGAACTTGGAATTCATATCGCCCGATCAATGATCGTATAATCAACAATAGAAAAAAGAATTACACAGTTATGTGATCCCAATAACCTAAATTGCACTGATATGATTTGATGGCTGCATGCATGGTGCAGTGAATTTAGTGCGACATGCTGAACATGGCATACTTATGAGTTTTACTTGCTGCATCACTCTAGCGCAGCAGAGAAACGTAGATTGCGTCCACTAATCTCGTTCCACCATATGTATAGGCCATATGAGGATTGTCATTCCTTCATTAATATGTGCCGACGCACGTAGAGAAAAATAAATTTAAAGAAAAATTACTTGTGAAAATGCTTTTCGAGAGTATCGACTGTGTTATCAAGATCACACTCTCTACAACCTGATGCTCTCTAGAGCATGATCTTACTATAGAAAGCCCTATGCTACTCTTGAGAACATAATCTATGCTTTCGAAAACAATTTGATGTGCAAGTTTTTTTGCTTTTTTGAATTCAGTTGCTCCATATTCGCTGACGAGTAAATGATGTCGACGCGTACTTAATGGGGGAGGACAACTTCCATGTAGCATATCCAGAATACGGAACGAGATTGAACGATGCAATCCACATCCTCCTTGCTGCATTGACAGTGCATCAAGTAAAATTCAATTTCTTATTATGCCCGCACTAAGTGGCTTGACTACATATAACAAATGCCAATTTTTACTCTTATGCCCACTTTGTCCGATCTTTAATCCCATTAAAAAACAAAAGAAAAAAAATCATGCCAGATCAATTATGGATGGGGATGTCACATACCCAAATACGACAACAATTATAGTAGCAATGGTAGAAATCCCCATAGTTACCTATCCTCCGAGCCAGCAAAGCCGAGTTATTTTGATCTTCCTTTCTTTATATTTGACTGCCCAATCTGAGTCTGACGACCGAGACACTGCATTTGGAATTGGAGAGAGAGAGAGAGAGAGGTGTGATCTTTCAAAAGTTATCTTCTTTTGTAATGCTCGGAGCTGTTTATTTGATGTAAAACTTGATAGAATCTATGATTTCGTGATCCAACAGCTCATGTCATTGTGATGAGCTTGATAAAATCTGAGCAGGTGGAACCAAAAGTGTCTCCTGTGAGAAAAATTTCTTTTCCTTTTTTCTGATCATGGTAACCCAATGGGAAGGAGGACCACGACTCAAGAGAGATGGGTTTGAAACTGCTAGAGAACAGAAATTCCTCCAATAGAGGAGATATGTGCGCATACCACCTAAAGGGGTAAGATAACCGCCTAAGTAGGCGACACGGCCAAGATTTACCACCTACTCTTTCACCTAGAAGGGGTGAATCCGAGACCTCCCCTTCGGGAGGAAGGTGATGTCCCACTGAGCTATGTGCGTTGGACCTGTGATGAAGATTTCACCAAACATGTCCAAATATTCATGTCACTTGACAATTCTATTTTAGAGCACGTTTGGTTTTGCTTCCAATTGGAAGTATTTTTTATATTTTTATAATTTTTAAAAATATAATTATTTTTATATTTTTTAAAAATATAATATATTTACAATTAAACTCCCTAATCTAATTATATATTTATAAGCTCTCACAATTCCCTGTGAATTGGTGCAAAGCTCTTGAAAGTGTTATAAAAAAGCCCATACAAAAGACTTTTATGTAAGAAAGTTACACACTCTCTCTAACATCTTTATCTTTCTAAAATTTTCTGTCTTGTTCTTTTTTTCTTCCCTTATATATATTAGTATTAACAATTCTTATAAAATAAAATCTATAAGTTACGATCGAGTGGTGATGATTATTCATCTAAGGTCAAATAGACATTATTCTCACCAATATTTACGATCTTGGTAGCAGAACATTAAATTAATGGTTTCCAAGGTGAATGCCCTTTGGGTGCCTGCAACACATCTAACTCTCTTTAAATAGGATTGAATATTCAAATCTTGTATCTTTATCATATGGATGGCCAAGAACAAAGGCCGATTGGCAGTACATAAGCGTGAATATTCAAATCCTCTCAAAAGCCACTTCCTTGAATCATTACAAATGTTCTTCTACGTACAAACTATTGTTAACAATTAAAAATATCCTTGTACTATAGATACTATTTACGCGTAACTTTTTTAATATAAAATGGTAAAATTTAGAGGGAAGTTCATCTAAGTTGGATTAGTCCTCTGATAATGTGACCTTTTATTTTTGCAAAGTGAAAAAGTAGTAGCAATCATTTAGAGAGACCCATTAAGTGCACACTCAAAGATATGATTTTAGCAGGGGAAGAGAGGAGATGCATCAACCTTAGAAGCATCCTAGGTCACATTAGATCCGTGCATGTATGGTATATATATTACCAGCTATGTACTCCATCCAACTTCAAGAATAAAATTGAATGAAGGACTTTTTTCTATATATACCTCTATAATATAAGCCACCACATTTGTATATATGCCCCTGACTTCCACTTTGTTATAATTATATATTCCCGACATGTTTAGAAAGATTGCAGTTATATCCTATTAGAAAATTTGTCCATTTACAGACCTATAAATTAATAATTAGTCAGTTAATTGAATTGCCAATGTACTATACACATTCGGTCCAAAAGGATTTGTGTCCATTATCTTATCTGCGATGGATATTAGTTTAGAAAGACTGTATCTTAACCATTTTATAAATTAATAATCGGTCAAAAATTGGATTATTGATTACCGTTTGCATAATTGCATCCCCACATATAGATCCATTCAAAGAAGTACTTAAAAAGAAAAATCATACTGCAAAACTTATGGATAGGATGCCAAATGCCCAAATGCTAAACCCTAAACCCTAAACATTGTAGCAATAGGAAAGGCTGTTGAACCCTGGGAACCGATGGTTCCCAATGTCCTAAGTCAGTAACGCTGACCTATTTTCATTTTCTTCTCTTTATGTTCGACCGTCCAATCTAAATCAGACAGTGGAGATACATTGTACTTGAATTGGACGGAGAGAGAGAGGTGATCTTACAAAAATCAACCTTTTTTTTAAACACTTTTGTGCTGTTTCTACAAAATCCAAATTCTTTTTAATAATCATCTTCCTTGAAAGGCTTGACTTGCCAATTTCACCACAATTAATGGATCTCCCTTTTAGCTTATAAAGGAAATCCGTAATCCACCAAAATCGAGTTCTAAATTCCTGTTTGAAACTTCTCACTAGGAGATTGCCGATTACTTCTTGCATGGTCACTTTCCATGATTAGTTCCAAACAGTGTGCAGCAGTCGTTAGTGGTAGTTAGGCATGTGACTTGATGGGATTGACTTGTTTTGTCACGAGGGGAAGTAGCAAATCCTATCTTCCTTTATGTAGAAAGGGACTTATCTTGTAGTTGAGGATGTGATTAATGTGATCGGGTCTTTTTCTTTTCTTTTTTTTTGTTCTTATGAGGGGGGTTTAAGAGCGACTTCTTGTAGTATGTAGAAAGGGATCTATCTTACGGATTTGTAAAGTCTATGTTTCTATGCTCCCCACAGATGAGGGAGCCTTCATGAAGAACACTTTGCTCCATGCCATGGGACTTCTAGACTTACTGCCATCCAAAGAAAGAACAGCTCTGGCGCTTTGTGTGTTCGAATGCACTCTCTTTAAGAAGACTTATAAGTACTTGACTATTGCACTGTTTTATTAAAAAAGATGGAAAGAAGTCTTATAAGCACCTTGCCAAATGGGCCCTCAAACTGGTCATGGACCGTTTGGTGCAAACGGGCTGCAAAGGGTAGCGGACACCGTGCGATTTGTAGGCCCAAAAAGGCTGGCAGGAATTGGAGACGATGTCCAACACACACAAGTAATACTTGCTGCAATGTCTCTTCCAATCGCAATAAGGGTACTGCAGTGAATAATAAAAAAAAAAAATTAGGTTGGTCCAGAGGTCTCCAACCTGGTCATACAGTGTGCAATGCCCGATCAAAGGATTTGAAAAAATCCGAAAAATCAAAAACCAACCCAATGAACAGTAAAAAATACCCTTTAATGGGCCGAGCCCTATAACGGTTTATTATTTTTAAAATATTTTTAAGTCGCCCGATCCTCCCCCCTAGATTTTTAGGAGATTCAGACAGCTGCTAATGTGCATTGCAACAAGTATTAATCATCTCTTTCATAGTTAGTTAACTATTAACTACGGTATTATATGCATACTAGCTCTATGCTCGTGATCTCACGGAAAAATATCTCATTTGAATAAATAGATTTTTTAATTATTATAAGTCAAGTTAAATTTTTATAATTACTTAAAACATTAATACATCAATTCCAAAAAAGACATATTAAAAAATGATAGAAATTAATAATTTTTCATGATTTTAAAATAAGAAAGCATTTTGTTTAGATGCCTATAAGTTACAGAACGCATAAGAATAAAATAAGGAAATGCATAAATATTTTATTTATTATTTATGGTGGCCCATTTCTAGAGAGGGAGAGAGAGATTTAAAATATAAATATATGCAAAATATAAAAAGGACTTTATTTTCGTCGCATCCTAATTCTTCGTAAAGAGAGAGAGAGAGATAGATTCTCTTACTGCCACGTATCTTGGTTTTCAGTTTTGGCGGAAAAACAGAAACTCTATTTTGGTATTATAATATAGATGCTGTGAAACATGGGCAAGTTTGATTAGATCAAAATTATCTCGCCGAACTTTAGACTAGCCCAAATTATTATGGCTAAACCTAACTCAAATTCAAAATGAGAAACAGTTGTTGCACTGTCAAGTGATGTAGCACTGCTAAGATTAGAAAAAAAAAATTTGTTTATCTCTGCACCAATCTAACTTACACATTCATATAGTCCATCTTCGGACAATCCAAAAAATTTAATTATAAAATAAAAAATGAAACCATAATATACAGTAAAAATGTCTTTAATGGGTCAAGTTCAATAACGATTTGTTATTCTTTTACAATATGTGGGACATCTTTAATCTGACTTTTAAAAAATTTTAAAATAAATCGTGCTACACTTCCAGGCGGTGCAATACATCTGGCAGTGTAGCAAGTGTTTTGCAAGTGTTTCTTATTCAAAATAGAGCAATACTTAGTGCGGTGTAGTGTTACCGCATCATGTACAGATAATCATTTGATATGGTTTGATTGGACAGTTATAGTAAAAGAAAATAACTTTTTTTCATTTTTTCCCATAAAAATTGATCGGCTAGGGAGTAACCTAAGGAGCCCATGTGTATCATTCTTTTTTTCGAATTTTTTAAAATTTTGACCAGACTGTATGGATGGACCCCCTGGGATTGTTCATCCCTCTGCTTTTTTATAAAAAACACTTGTTGTTGTTGCCATCCAATTAAGTTAAATCTAACAGTTGCCCAACTGCACCACATAAAATGTAGCAAGTATTTCTCTTCAAAATAATGAATTTGGGTGGACTGACTTAAGTTGAATCAAGTTGGCCCAATTTTTCAAAACACCAAAACTACTAGTTGTAGGGGAGTTTTGATCAATAAGTTTCTTTTTGACATTCTAGTACATAACTTATAACATTTGTTGTGCTGCATGACGCTACTACATTACATGGTGTAGCATGTGCACCACTCAACTTTTTTCTTTTTTGAAATTTTTTTAGGTCAGGCTCATATGTCTCCGTGTTTTCTTATAGTCTAATCTCTGATCGAATGACCTAAAAAATTCTATAATATCAAAATTGAATACCAATAAAACAGTAAACAATGTCCTTAATAGGCCAAGCCCAATAATAGTTTTTAATTTTTTGTAATTTTTTATGCCATCTAATCAGAGATAAGACTATACAAACACATGGAGGCATATGAGGCCAACTGAAAAAAATTAACAAAAAAATTGGGATGTTGCACGTGCCATATCATGTGGTGCAGCAGCACGCACGGTGCAATAAGTGTTACTCATAACTTATTAGAAATGAACTAATGTTTCATGTGAATGAATGTAAAAATCCTACGTTAGATACAATAGGGGCAACTTCAATAAACCCAAATCATGCCAATCTAAATTCGGGCCAACATATTTAATTATTTGAACCAACCCAAATTTATATAATTTGGGCTGAACATAGTGGTGCCATGGGTTGGCCCGCCCAATCATTGCCCCTTACAATGCGCCAAACTGAGAGATAGGACAAAAAAATGAGTAAGATTTGCTGCAATGCCTTCTGTGCTATACATAGGGGAATTGAAGTGGGTAAAGACAAAGATTTGAATTTTTTTAGGTCGGCCCCGAGGTTTGTTACACATCCATACAGTGCAATGCCTCGTCGGACATCTCCAAAAAATCTGAAAAATAAAAAACATATCTCAATAAAAATGCCTTGAATGGGTCGAGCTCAATAACGGTTTTTTATTTTTCAGATTTTTTTTTGGGACGTCCGCTTAGACATTACATTGTACAAACATTTAGGACAATGCTTTTTATCAGCTGCAATGCCCTTGCATGCAGCACTCGGTGACATTGCAGCATATATTACTCAAAAAGTATTCATCTTTGCATCATGGTCATTTTATCCACATATAATATAAAAAGATTTAATGCTTTCCATTTAATACACCATATTATTGAATCAAAAATGACTTTTGTACCTTAAATCTCGTAAGACATGAGATTATATGGTAGACGACTAATATTTCATTGGCAAAAGATCATAATTAAATTAATAACTATTTATTGTATAGTTATAGTTTTTGGTCTAATTTTTTAAAATCATGATAGAAAATTATATGTATGTTATTGAATCTTCTTTCAAGCTGATGATTGTTTGATCGAATTTTCCCACATTATATCTCACAGAAATACCCTTTGCACTGCACGTGGCACAGAGTGTGTGATCTTTTTTTTTTTTGAACTTTTTTAACCATTTGATCGAAGATCGGACGGTACGGATGCCGAGCTAGGGGTCTCCGGCAACTCGCAAATTTATAAAAAATAATACTTACTGCACCGCTCACTGCTGTCTGTTCTAAAAGATCAGTGCAGGATGCGGCGCGAAGCGCACCACACCCACGGTGCAGAAAGTATTTATCTATATCTTATACCGTATTCAACTATTTATCGTCTCCCTTCAAGAGAAGGCCCATTTCCTCGAACAAGACCCATCTTCAAAGAAGGGGCTGGGCTACACCGTTTATTGAAATTGGCCCATTGACAAGATATGCTACATCTTCGTGTAGCTTGGCTGGAGCCCGGAGCCAATGTGACGCCCAGCCTTAATGACACTAATTTTAACTAACGTCCACGTGTAAGCAGGGCTGTAAGGATTGGAGTTTAACTTACATCACTAGGGTCTGGATTTGAAATTAGAAGTTGTTAATTTTTTATTTAAAGGTATGTTACTTTAATTTTTTTCATTAGGAATAACGTGCTCATAATCAAATAGCAGTAATTTGAATCTTTAGCCTGGGAGATTTCAATTGCGAATTAAAAAGGTAACCACCTATTACATGATTGGTTTAGTCTCATGAGATAACTTGATTTGGCTTAGTTTTGTGAAAAAAAGGCTTTTTAGTTTTTAGTCATTCTAATCTACTTAGTTTGAAAAAAACTTCCTGTAACATCTTTATTTACTAAACACTCCCTATACCCTCACTTTTATTTGAAAAAGACTTTTTTCAATGAGTTTTTCTAAATTTTCCAAGGTATCAAGGATCTTTTCCGAATTTTTAAGGATGCTTTTCAAATAAAAGTTAGATTAAATTGGAGTTTTTAACTACATATAGAGGTTACAAAGAGTTTTTCCTAAACTAAGTAGATTAGGACTAAAAACTAAAAAAACCCTAAATTTATCCTGAAATCTAGTTTAACATACCGAACAACTAGTTATCGAAACGCACTCCACGCGAGTATCTCATCCAAAATAAATATGTTTATTTTGTTAGATACAAACGAGAAGCTACTGTTTCATGAATAACATAGTACACTTTTGTGAAATTTTGCTTACGAAAGTGTTTATTTTCATTTAAATGGTACAAACTTTTTATAATATAATTCGTTCATAGATATCAACATATTCATTCGTTGCTAACTTTGAGAAAAGAAAAGGGTATATAAGTAGTGAATATATGCTCAAGCGAAAGATTATCAAAATAGCAACTTTGTTCCTAGTAGACTTAAAAATATGTACATAAATATTATTGAATAATAAAAATATTACCAAGATATTAAAGTTCTCATTTTTTTAGAGAACTCCCTATTTTCAAGGACAAAATCTAATAACTAAGTTTAACAAAAAGTGCTAATTTGCCAAGTTCTAAAAAGAAATGTGGATTATTAATGTTCCCATTTAACATGCTAACTACCATAGAAAAATCAAATTAACATGCTCATGCCAAAAAATGGGTTTAAAAGAGCAGCTAAGTAAACTAACATTCTACAAACAATGCCAAGTGCCAATAAAACTTAATAAAGTAGAACATTAAATTTTAACTTTGTTATTAAACCGTAGATAATATAAAATAATCTAGAGTTAGACATCTAATTTTGATTCATAATAACATTAGAGCAATTTTTCTTTACGGATTGCTCTTTTAGTTCACAAGATAAAACATACTAGCCTAATTCCATGAGCATCATTAATAGACATATAGAGGTGACATGGGACGAGGTTAGATTATATGAAGCAGACATCTTCTTCTAATCTATATGGAAGATTGAATATTCTGCTTACTCATGTTTAACCTTAAAGAATAAATACTTCTAAATGATGAAATGGAAAGTGAGACCTCATATAAATCAGATAAAATTTGGTCATTCTCTTTGCCCTTTTCTAAGACAAAATTTAAGGTCAACTCATTCATTTCGAGCATGTTAAATGCTTAAATATTAAAAGGGTTTAAAATTTAAATAATATTAATTTTTTATATGAAAATATCTCTAAAAAATGTTCTGTAATGTTAAATCACATGTGCACAGATGTTATTTTGTAATTCTAAAAGTCTCATGTTATACTTAATCTAACTTATAAGTGAAAGTGGTTTTGCTCAGCCAGCATAGGCAATGAGGACATCTCCATACTTAGATAAGGTATTAAAGACATCCGCATATTTGACATTAGCTTTTATAAAAAAAAATCTGAAAAACTAGACCTGATGTCAAATAATTTAATATGCATTAAATTCTTGAGAATCTCTTAGCATATACAAGAGAAAATAAATGTAAGTATATATAATTTTTGTAATAAGTGCATTAAACAGGAGCCTATTCATATCCTAATTTATAATTAGGTATATGTTATTATTAGAGTAAAAATAGAACTTTCTTTTCAACATATATGGTGAAAGTATAATTGTATAAGTTATCATTATGGTATATATATAAGCCTTAATTGAAATACATACACACATGATTTTAGACTAGAATGTATGAGGATCTTGGCAAGCTTGTCAACATAGGATGAGGGTTTATGCGTAATAAATTATGGAACATTGGAATACAAGTTTTTATTCATTCACCGACATACACTTATATATACAAAATATTTTTTCTATTTATTTACACAAATATGATATACATATAGCAAGATAAGTTAGAAATAATATATATGTAAAAAATAATACTTGCTGCAAGTCTCTCTGTGCTGCACTACAGGGCACTGCAACAAATATAAATTTTTTTTAAAAGAAAATTGAGGTTGAACCCCACATGACCCACCTGTCTATACTAGCTAGTCTTCGATTAGACAAGTCAAAATATTCTAAAAAAATCTATCATTAGGTTCGGCGTATTAACAATATTTTTTGCTATCCAGTGGGACTTGATCTTTATTTTTAGAATTTTTTAAACTATACGATAAGAGATTGGCTTGTACGCCAGGTGGCGAATGTAAGACCTGACCTCAAAAGAAAATAAAATAAAAATTATATTTACTGCAATTAGTGCAATGACCCCTGTGTGAAGAACATTGTGGCAAGTATTACTCATTTCTAAATATTTTTTATGATTAAAACATAATAATATATTAGATACAAATATGTACACAAATATCTTAAAGTATGGATGCTTTGAATCATGAGAGGAGAGGTGAAGCCATTACAAACGCAAACAGCCAGCTAGGTGGGAGGAGCTTGCCGGACAGAAACGAACCAATTTCCTATCGCTTGAGGCGGACGGATGATTGATGAGTAGTGATACGTGAAGAGAGAAAATGGTCACAGAACTCCAAACGAACTAATATTTTTAATGAACAGCTCGTAAGAATTCGATTTAGTTCATTTATTAAGTTAAATAAATAAATTTAAATAATAATTTGAACTTGATTCATTAAACGAGTCAAATTTGAATACAAGTGAATTTGACTCGATTATGCTGGTGAACAAACTCATTTAAAAACTCATTAAGAACTCGTTCTAATACTCGATAAGAACTTGTTTAAATACTCATTAAGATTTTTTTAAAGTATTTATTTAATTATTTTATTCATGAATAAATTTAATCAATAACAAATTTAATATCTTATAAAATTTGTTATCAAATAACTAGGGATCCAAACAACCTGTTACTCACCATGATTTAGTCTGAATTTATAATATTTAAAATTTTAAAAATAAACTATATGTATCGTAAATTCACTGAGTTTGCCAACTACTCGAACTCACGCTTGAGTTCTTTTAATAGGTATACGAATCAAAACTTAGACAACTGCTATAGAAATTCGGTTCGAACTTGAACTCGATTAAAATTAGTTGAACCAAATT
This sequence comes from Zantedeschia hybrid cultivar, assembly GCA_030544215.1. Taxonomy (NCBI): domain Eukaryota; kingdom Viridiplantae; phylum Streptophyta; class Magnoliopsida; order Alismatales; family Araceae; genus Zantedeschia; species Zantedeschia hybrid cultivar. The sequence continues at coordinate 37,781,386 of JARZZO010000013.1, forward strand.
TGAGCAGAGTAAACTCGGCTCAACTTGACTCGTTTGCAGCGCTGCCATGCCGATCCGACATAGGTTATTAAACTGGAACAAAAGTTTTATTTGATTTAATTGGACAACTAAGGATCAGTGGATTTATTTCAGTAATATCTATATTATACTAATAAAGTAGTGTTTCTAATCTTGTTGACGTGGCAGTTTAAGATATTTTTTCTTCAAAAAAATTATTAAACAATTCTTAAGAAAAGTCATTAATGTTCATAATTATTATGGTTATTCTTTCTATTTCTCACCCCACTCATTTCAAAACAATTCATTAATGATCGTAACTCTCATCCTACCTATTTTAAAATCACTCATTAATTGTTATAATTCTCTTTCTCTCTCTCAAGTACGGATGTCAGGGAACGGAGGTCATGGCTCCGTCAAAATTAAGGAACTTTTTTTATAATAAAAATATTATTTTTAAGTTATTTATACTAAAATTTATTTATATTATAATAAAATATTATAAAATAAATTTAAAAATAAAATTATATTAGTATTAAATACGAATTAATATTATTCTTAAATATTTTCTTACTCTATTTTATTAAACTTATCTTATAAATTTATTTAACTCATATTTTATATACCTTTTGTCGTACATTATTTGTATTTATTATTTATCATGTTAATATTTATATGTCAATAATTATCATATTTTATAATATTTAATATTAGTAGACACATATAATATTTTAAATTATAAAATTTATAATATATAAATATTAATATTTTTAAGCATCTATACTATACTAATAAAATAGAATTTTTAACCCAGCTGATCACTCTCATTCTTTTTCGTCAAAAAAAGTATTAAATAATTTTTAAGAGAAGTCATTGATACCCACAATCATTATGATTATTTCTTCTCTCTCACCTCCACTCATTTTAAAAAAATTTATTTATAACCATAACTCTCACCTCCACTTATTTCAAAACAACTCAACGGCCATAACTATCTCTCTCTACCCATTTCAAAATAATTCATTAATGGCCATAATTCTCTCTCTCTCTCTCATAGACAGATTAAGGAGAGCAGGAGGCTATAACCCCTTAAAAGTGAGAAACTTCGTTGGTAATAAAAATATTAATTTTAAATTATTTATATTATAATAAAAAATACTATAAAAATAAATTAAATATTTTAAATTATATCAATGTTAAATACAAAATAATGTTATTCTAAATGTTTGTCTTACTCTATTTTATTTAGTTTATCTTATAAATTTATTTAACTCATATATTATATACTTTTTTGTCGTATATTATTTGTATTTATTATTTATTATGTTAATTTTTATATATTAATAATTGCCATATAATATAATATTTAATATTTATAGTCATATATAATATTTTTTAGTTCTCATATTTTTAGTTATAAGATATAATATATTAATATTTTTAAGTATATTAATATATATATAATAAATCACTTAAAAAAGACAACTTGAAACTTTAAATTTAGAATCATATCTTCTTCATCTTTACTTGAAATCACTTTCATCAACAATATTCTTCATGAGTAATCCGTTTTTGAATAACGGTGCTGTTAATTCCTTATCATGTGAAGTACTATGGTCATCCATTGTATTCGAGTAATATTTACCTAATTTGCACGTTGTTATGATTTCGTCGTAGTCCTCGTACAAAATTATGTTTATACTTGATTATTTATTACATGTTATTATTTTTCTTTTTCTTTTTCAACACTATTGTAGATCTCTTAAGATTTCTCCATTAAACTCAAGTAATTAACACTAATACAGTTTAACATGCAATCGAAATGCCTTCATATTAGAGTCCTTAGAATTAAAAATTTAATATTCTTCATGCAAAATTATTTTTATACTTAATTATTTACTTAAAATTAAAATTTTACTAAGTCAAAGTTATTTAAATTAATATGATATTTTTCTCTTAAAATTAAAATTGTTATATATTTTAAATAATTTCACATAAATACCATGCACAGTAAAAATTTGAAATTAGTAGGTTATAGATTTTGGCTTAGGTCTTAAGAAAAATATAACACGTGAGTGTGTCAACGTCATTGTTTTTCTTTCTAATGTATTAGAAATCTCCAACATCTCTAAAAGTTCACTTTTATTAAAAAAAAATTCTCTCTCCCTATTCTCTCTCTCTTTGCCCCTTTTTTTTTCTCTCTCATCATTGATTGAAATCCACTTCTAAGCTTTTTTTAGATTGAGGTCCTCTATTCTATTTTTTTATCATTTGTACTCTAGTTGATCTCATTGACTTATTTACTGTAATAATAGAGAAGTGAAAACCTAAAAAAGAAAATCCTTTCTATTATTTTAAAAATTTGAATCAATAAAATTATGTGAAATGTAAATAACGAAAAAAAATTGAACAGTTGATCTCAATCCTCCTCTTCCCAAACGCACAAGGACAGGTGGTCTTTGCATGACATCATCATTGATCCGAACAGAAGAAGAAATTGAAAGGTGTCATGTCGCCCACTAGGGTTGTAGCGTATTTCCATTGGATTGGTCCACTGCGCCAGGGCGCAGGGGATCTTTCGATTGGACGGTCTGCATGACATCGTCGTCATCATCATCCAAATCCAACTACAAATCTACTAATTCTCGGACAAAGTAACGTTATCAGTTGGTTTTCTTGTCAAAATTAGGATCTGTAGGGAACAGGATAAGGATGGAGGACCAACCTAAACCTTATCGGCTTTGAATTCTTCAATGCAGGCCCACGTATAAATAGCTCGCTCTCCCTTCCTTACAAATCTCTGCTTCTTCCTCTTTTGATGGTAGCAAACTGTTGCTGCGCTGGTGTGGTGCTCATCTCCTTCTATTACAGCGTTCTTTCCTTTTTTTTTTTTTTTTCCTTCCTTTCTCGTGTGGTTTCTTCTTCTTCCTCCTCCTTTTTGCTCAAATCAGTAGACATAGTGTGATCCTTCCCTGGTGGGGATAAATTTTTAGTCGCTTTCTTGTGGGGTTTTGTTTTTTGTTGGTGGGGTCCTACAGAAGTGAGAAAAGTTAGGATCTTTAACTTTTTTTGTTTTTTGAAAAAGTTTAGATTTTTACTGCGTAAGCAGTGATGATAGCTTGTGATTTTTGCTCCGATGGGTGGGTTACTGCATAAGAAGTGATGATAGCTTGTGATTCTAGCACGGACGAGTGGGTTTTCCTTCTTTCTCTGATCCATATTTTGATTCCTTTTTTTTTTTCTCTGTTTATGTGTTGGGTTGCAGGGGCGTCTGAACGAGGTGGAGGATGGTGGCCCTGAGGATTCTGCTGTTTTTGTTCCTCGTCTGTCTGTCTCCGGTGAGTTCTGTATACTGCTCTATTGCTGCTTCCTTCCCTTTTTTTTTTTTTCCCTTTTGGAGGATTTTAAATTTTTTGATCTAATATTTAATTGTTTGGGGTGCTCTGAGGGGTTGGAGGTTCAAGTTTACTTCTTTGTGGAGTTCTCTGATGGTTTGATCATGATTTGGTTGGCAGATCGCTGGGAGGGCGCAGACATGTCCAGCCGGTTTAGATGCAAAATGTGATGATGGTTCTTCTGGTGAGTGGAAAGGGGAGTTCTTCCCTGGCATACCCAAGATCAAGTATGAGGTGAGAAATCCAATTTTTTCCTAAATTTATTCTTTTTTGGGATGGTGATGGAGGATTATTATAGTCCACACATTCTTGCATTTGAAATATGGATACAGAGACACCCATACTTGATCCTTGTAGCGTTTTACTCGTTCTTCTTATTGAAGGTTACAAACCTTTTAGATTAGATGTAAGTTTTCCTTGTTTATCAGGGTCCAAAGAGCAAAAACCCACTGTCATATAAATGGTACAATGCAGGAGAAGAGATCCTGGGAAAAAAGATGAAGGTTGGTTATTTAGCCTTGTCAGTATGGATGTGGTTGTAAAGTTTTTTTTCTTTGTTCGATCTTTTAACTAGTTTTTGATTGCCATAGGATTGGCTGAGATTCAGTGTTGCATTTTGGCACACGTTTCGTGGGACTGGTGCTGATCCTTTTGGTGCACCAACCAAGCTATGGCCATGGGAGGATGGAACAAATTCATTGGCTATGGCCAAAAGAAGAAGTAATGGGAAAAAATAGTTGCTTGTGTTTAATAACTTGAGGATATATAATTCTTATGATTCTTGCTTCTGCTACATTGTGTTATAGTGAGGGCCAACTTTGAGTTCTTGGACAAGTTGGGAGTTGATAGGTGGTGCTTTCATGACAGGGATATCGCGCCAGATGGTAAAACACTAGCTGTAAGTTCTAAGCTTCTCTATGGTGATCTTTTTTTATGATATATTTGCATTAATCCCAAATTCCAATAGCTTTGGTCAATCGATGTTGTTACTGAGCGACTAGCTGAATTGTGCAGTAAATAACTTGGACTTAAACTTCATGTTCAGAACCTCAATTGTGTGATCTTAGATCTTCTTCATTAGCATATTAAACATTGTGACAGCTACTGAATTATGTAACATATGGTTTTTGCTGTTTTATTGCTCAATGATTCAACAATTTGATTTGTATATCAGGAAAGTAATGCAAACTTAGAGGAAGTTGTTGCCCTTGCAAAAGAACTTCAGGTAACATTAATGCACTACTAAGTAACACTGGCCTTTGCATATAGTAGTTGCAAGTGACGATATCAATTACTTTTCATCGCATATGAAGATCTTTTATGGTTACACAGGGAACCAAGATCCGACCTCTGTGGGGGACAGCTCAACTATTCTTGCACCCTCGCTATATGCATGGAGCTGCAACGAGGTATTTTCTCTCCTACTCAATGTCGTTACATGTTTTGCTGTGATTTTTAATCCTTATCTTTGTTCACTTTTTGTCTTTTCTTGGTTTCACAGTCCTGAGGTGGGCGTCTATGCATATGCTGCAGCTCAAGTGAAGAAAGCCATGGAGGTTGGTGTTTTGATGGGTTCTAGCTCTACACCTCAGCAAGTTTGATTATACTCACTGTTATATATCTACAGGTGACAAACTATCTGGGAGGGGAAAACTTTGTTTTCTGGGGTGGTCGAGAAGGGTACCAGACTCTTTTGAATACTGACATGAAAAGAGAATTGGATCATTTGGTAAGTTAGCAACATAACACTTTCCATTAACATAACTTGGGTTTTCTCTTTCAATCACATCACTTTGTCAGACTTTTGTGTTTTTTCAATGTACTAACTTGTCTAGTACCTTTTACAGGCTATGTTTCTCCAAGCTGCTGTGGACTGGAAGAAAAAGATTAGATTCAATGGTATAACCTTTTATCCACATTTTCACTCATGACCTCTAGATTTAATATTTTCAGTAGGTCTATGTAATGATCTTCCATTTACCAAAAAAGTTGATGTGATGGCAGCTTTCTGTCCTTTGCATTGCACTGAAATTACCAGAGAGATGGCTGCTGCAGTACTGTAGCCTTATGAAGTCATCATTATGAAAAGTAGATCTAGGATTCTTTTTCCTCTATAGAAACAGTTTGCTTTGATGTTTCCTTTTCAATTCTTGGTTCTGGGCAGTGCTACTTTTTTTTTTCATCTTCCACCTGAGAAAAGAATAATGGAATTCTTTCCTCCTCAGGAACGCTTCTTATAGAACCCAAACCACAAGAGCCAACTAAGCACCAGTAAGTCATTGCTAGACAAAAGAAGATTCTTTGATGTTCACTTCTACATGTTTTAATCTTAACATCATGGCAGATATGACTGGGATGCTGCAACAACAACGTCTTTTCTACGGAAATATGGCCTCCTAGGTAAACTTGTTTTATTGCCTGGAAATCTTACTCATATAAGTGAGGGACATCTAACCTTGTATTTTCACCATATGTCATATTTCATGTTGCCATTTCAGTTATGTTACCTTACATGGATAGTAATCCTTGATTCCATCCAAGTGAAAGGTTTTTAAACAAAGTAATTAGGTACATGAAATAGCTAATGAAATATGTAGGACACATTATTTCTGCAAGGACAGTTGTACATGGGTGTGCAACTGCAAGACATTGTTTGTTTCTGTTCCATGCTTATGAATTATGTTGACTACTGGGTGTAAAAATGCTATGGAAGTCCTAGAAGTGCCTTTACTTACCCTCTTACTGTAGATGAGTACATAAAAATGGTGCTCATCTGTGTACCTAAATATTGTTCTCTCAAATGACAGTGCAGTGTATCTATGCTGCATCTATTTTTCTTACCATGATGTTGATTTGTTACTTACTGTCTACATGTACCAGCCTGCTACCATTTATTAATTGAATTAAAAATAATGTAACATGCAGTTATAATTGATAGTTTATGCTCGTGGGGTTAAACCATGACCATTTGGTGCATACGATACAAGTTGTCATCAGCTCCTTCTGAAAAAGGAAACTGTGTGTTCATCTGTTTGGATGCACCAGTCTGCTACCATTTATTAATTGCACTAAAAAGAATGTAACATGCATTTATAATATTAGTAAGACTTGCTGCACAGCATGGGGTGTAGCCCCATTTTTATTTTTATTTTAAGTTTTTTTAAAGGTCTGTCCAATCATGGCCGACATGTCCGTACAACCGATCTCGGATCGGACGACCTAAAAAATCTGAAAAGTAAAAAACTGAGCCCCCTTTTATTGGGCTCAGCCCATTAAAGACATTTTTCACTGTTCATTGGGGTTCAGTTTTTTGTTTTTCAGATTTTTTTGGGTCATTCGATCGGAGATCGGGTTGTACGGACATGTCGGACATGATTGGCTGAACCTTGAAAAAAAAAATTAAAATAAAAAGATTGGGGTTGCACCCCATGCGGTGCAGCAAGTCTTACTCTTATAATATGTGCTAGTGGAGCTAAACCATGACCATGTGATGCAACTAGTCATCTGCTCATTTTGTTCATGACTATAGAATTACCAGTTTGGGTGCTTTTTTTTTTTTTTCTTTCCCTCATGCAATCTTTTAATCTAGACTTTTATAACAAGGGACTGATAAAAATTGGAAATAATACATCCTTCAGAAAGAGGAAACGGTATGTTCCTTAGGTTCTCTAAAAAATATGCACCAGACCACCTTTTGTGAACCCACCTACTTTTCCTTGGGAGAATGAAGACTTGTTGCTTCTCACTCTCCACATGGGACGATTTGACCAAAATCCAACACTTATTTCTTTGTGTTTCTTCTACACAATGCTGAAAAGGTACTCCCTTGAGGCTCAGAGGCATAAGCCTCAAAGCAAGGTGCTGCCAAAATGCTTAAGGCTTATGTGTCGAACCTCTTGGCTGAGGGGGATGCCTTTTATGTGGTGAGGCACTTTGAGGTGGCGAGGCAGGTGGGTTTGTAAGATGTGCACACCTTTTTACCACCCTTATCCAAGGGTTTGGATTTAATCAACATAAAAGAAATGGAGGAGAAGCATGCGGGTTTGAATATTCTGCTGCATGCATGGTGACTAGTGTTGTTCCTATTCTGGTCAATAGAAAATGAGAGGGGGTTAATCATCCTTTTCATGCTTCTTGTTCCTGTTCTACTAACCAAGAATAGAACTAGTACACAAAAGCTTTGAAAATAAAAATAAAATTTTATTTTTCTAATATTTTGAGAGTGTTTTCATAAAGTGTTGAGGATTACGCCTCAATTATGCCCGAGGCTCGCTCCTCTTGAGGCTTTGTTAAAATGCTTCATGAAATTCTTAGTTTTTTTTTTTCAAACCCGGCATCTGCTATGTTTCTTATTTCTGTATACCATGGGCTTTTCTTGTTTGCATATGCAATTTAATTCATAGGAAATGTAATGCTTGTAAAGAACCCGTGTCTTGCGCAAGGTCCATCCTAGTAATTAGATCAAGTCATGTTTGATCTGTTTATGCACATAGATGTGCAGCACTCAAAGTAATTGGTGAATAAGCTTAATTGGAAATATATCTAATGTTGATTAGATAAATGAACAAGTTTAGGCATTTGCAGTAAGCTGCTTCAAAACTAGCACGTCTAAACTACAATGACTTCTAGTATGACGGTAGACTTAATATGGATCTTGGAGTTATTCAAGATGCCAATTAGATTGATATGCATTTTTTACCAACTTAGGACCATACAAGTGCTACATTATTTAGTTGGGAGAATGTCAAATAAATGTAACCACCTAATTGCCTCCGTGACATCCATTCGGAGCTGTCATGTTTGTGCAAAATCTTCATCAAGCTGCCCTCTTTTTTTCAGTCTCCTTTTCATTGTGCAAGTTCGTTCCCAATAGATAGCAACCATTTTGGTGGCAGAAAAATTGATATAAAAATCTTTATTAAGGAATTCTCTCCCGTGAGAGTCAACCAGAGCGATGGTTTTTCATGCTACCACCCCACATGATTCTTCAACTAAGATGCTGCACTTTCCATCCTCCAAAGGCATTGTGCTTCTGTATATTGAATAGGCTGGAATACAGTGAAACATTCTTTTGGTATATGATGATTTGAATCTGGTTTATGTTTATTGGCTATTTGTTTGCATCTGGAGGAACCATTTATTTCAACTCTGCAACTTTTATCTGTATCCCAGTGGTATTACTGAGTCTCCCCTACTAATTGTGCAGATGAGTTCAAGCTCAACATCGAGTGCAACCATGCTACCCTCTCTGGCCACAGGTATATTCCTTCACGTGTGCACATGCATACTCATCGGACTAATAGCAGCTTCTTTTTGCTGCAGCTGCCATCATGAGCTTGAAACTGCACGAATCAATGGGTTGTTGGGAAATGTTGATGCCAACACTGGCGATCCTCAGATAGGTATAGACTTGTTCTGCCATCGATGTAGAGGATATCACTTTTTGGATGTCAAATTGAATATTTCTCCCTGTCTTTCTGCATTTCATTTTCTGACGTCAACTATGTTACAGGTTGGGATACCGATCAGTTCCTCACTGATATTGGAGAGGCAACTTTGGTTATGCTAAGTGTGGTTAGAAATGTACGTAGCGCATGACTGTTCATTTTATTATCATCAGACTATTAGTTTTAATATACTTTATACACTTGGATTATGGTATATGCCTTGGTTATGGTGATGATGATGTATTCTTGTGTGCAGGGAGGACTTGCACCAGGTGGCTTCAACTTTGATGCGAAATTGTGAGTATTGATCTCCTTTTCGGCTATGGCTTTGCATCTATATGATGAGACAGTGTACATTGTTTTTGGAGTAGAAAAAACAATTTGTTAAACCTTTCCCGATGAATAATGAATGCAGACGGAGGGAGAGCACTGATGTTGAGGACTTGTTCCTTGCTCACATTTCTGGAATGGATACTCTGGCTCGTGGCCTTCGAAACGTTGCCAAGCTAATAGAGGTATTCTCACAAACAAAGAGATTCATACATGTTAATATTTCTTTGCATTAACAGTTTTGAATTCTATCGAATATTTCCCCAGGATGGTTCCCTGGATGAGCTTGTTAAGAAACGTTACCAGAGCTTTGACACCGAATTCGGGGCTCTAGTTGAGGTACTAACATGCTTTTCAAATATCTTCCCCCTTCAAGAACTTTATCATGTATTCCGATCATGCCGATCATGCAACTAATGAGTGCACTGAACAGGCTGGGAAGGCGGACTTCGAGACACTTGAGAAAAAGGCAATGGAGTGGGGTGAGCCAGCCGTTCCTTCAGGGAAGCAGGTACCTGAGGGATGAGGGGTTGCTTTCATCTGACTTCTGTTATCAATTCATCATAATCTTAGAAGGAATGATGTTAACTTTTCAATGTTGCAGGAACTGGCTGAGATCATATTTCAGTCCGCTTTGTAGATGAGAAATGAGTTCTGTTCTTGGGGAGGATCTTAGATGGCTTTGTGTAAGCTGGCTGGCTTTGCTCTCTTTTACAGCAGGCATCAGCAATAACAACAAAGCCACTCTACCAAGCCAGTCTTCTCTCTGTGTGACTGCATCAACAATGTGCATATAGCCTAATAAACATCACGTACTTTGATGTACCAACTCTTTTGAACAATTTGTGTTAAAGAAGTTAAAGTTCTGCAGACGTTATGATTTTATGGGATCCTGTGATTGTGAATTTTCCCCTTGTGCTTGATCATTGCGGCAAAATGAGTACTCTGTTGTCGTTGCTTTGAGATTTTTCGACTTCCTCAATCTGTCATTTCACTGGGTTATGATGTCTGAAATCAGTTTGGTCCTAATGAGATGAACATGCAAAGCTAATATTTGTCTACCCATCATGGTGCCCTTCTGATGTAGAATTCAAGTTCAATAATATTTTACATGCCTGTTTGTCCTTGATGGAGGCTGTTGGAAACTATATCGTACCGACTCCATCCGTTCCAGGCAGACGATTTGCACAAGGTTTTTTTTACGTTTTAACTCCTCCCCAATTTGTTTGCAGAATAGGTTATTTGGAAATATTTATCCGAAATAGCGTATATAAGAATAAGGGGTGTTTAGTTATGATAGTTCTATGGGATTCACTGACAGAATGAAAATGATAAGTAATTCTTGGATCTAGAGTCGAATTGTTTATTCTCCTTATTCTAGTATAAGCAATTCTAATGCGATATAAGTCATTTCGTCTATCAAACTAAAATTATTCTTATTCGAAGAATAAAGAATCTTTCTTCTCTATTTCTGTAAACAAAGTGGTGGGAATTATTTACCAATAAGCCATCACAATTTATAATGTATTTACAAATAAGCCCCCCAAGTGGAATTATTTACCAATAAGCCGTCACAATTTATCGTTAGTGAAATGCCTCTAAATATTACAAATATGCCCCTAAGAGCTTTACAAATAAGCTCGTGAGAAAGGGTTATTTATAAGAAAGTGGTGATCGTGAGAACTTATTTATAAATAGTTGGACTAGGAGGATTTATTTACAATATTAAAAGTTTATAGGAGCTAAAAGGTGAAAATTCAAGCCGTTGCTGCACCACCTTGCACAGGAGTTGCAGTGGGCCTCAAAACTTAAAAGCCATGTGCCATCTAATCCCCGCCGTCGGATGGATTGCAACATTCAGGCGAAGGTTGCAACAGGTATTTCTCATCTACAAGATCTGGTCCAAGTAAATTTGGGTTGTCCGTATCCAATCCTCTTTGGTCATTCTTTTGCATATTTGATTCCATAAAACCTGAGGCACCGAATAAGACATTATTGTCCGTTTGTAGAGTGGGCCATAGCAAAAGTTTTTTTTGAAAAAGTATATCAATGATCACTTATTTGATTATCTGTAAAATCCAAATCAACCGAAAATTTAATTCGCTGACTCTTCTTTTTCCTAATTTTGACATCCATGAAATAGGACGGAATATCTTTTTTCGAAAAAAATTGAAAATATTTTCATGAGCAACAAACGACAAATTTTATTTTTATTTTTCTTATAAATATATTTATTTAGAAAATCATTTCCATCCGATTATATTTTACATAGAACGGACTCTTAACTGGAGGGAGTAAACCATGACGTAAAGAGAGAGGATTTTAGTCAAGATTTTATCAAAGGTATGGATATTATATGCACGATATATTAGCATTCTTCGCTAATGGGGTATTTAGATGTTATATTTAGATAGCTCTATCAATGCCAATTTTGTTATTGCGATTCATAGTGGATGTTTGGTAATGCTGTATCAATTAATAGTGGATGTTTGTGTTAGTTTTAGGTGACCTACAAGCCAATCTAATTATGTAAATATCGTTCATTTATTAAAATAATGGCATAATATTCATTATGTGTAAATCGCATTAATTATCGTTTCATAATGAAGTTCGTGAATATGTGCTATAGTGATCAGATTATGATAAGATCATACTAATGAGACTGATCACTTAAACACACATATTCTTAATCGTTCCAAGTCGGAGAATATCCGAAAAAGACATCGGATATCCGGTTAGACTAGTACAAATTACTCATGCTCATATGATGAGGGTGACTGATCTCATAAGTCACTTGTGTGGAGACACTAAGGCGAATATGTAGGTGTTCATTGGAGAATGAGTTCACTGAACTGATTTGACTGAATCGTTGGATGGTATTATACCTCATTGTCAACCAGCTTGATTCTATTGTCGCAGTTGCGTAGACGGTCCTCGGACCTGAGATACCAAGGACACCTTGTCGGTGGACTTCTGTATTTTGACCTTGGTTTACGAATCTCTAGCCACGGGATTCTAATACGCCAAGGATTGGGTACAGCGGAATACCGTCGAAGGGAATTGTGTGTCAATAAGGAATCATTTGCTCTCGGTACCTAGAGAGAGAATGCTCTAGGAAGGATGCGCGGAAGTCCCTGGCCAGGGCGGACGATAATATCGAGAAAAGAGTTTTCCGATATTCATCAGCGGCATCCAATCCAAGTGAGTCGACCGGTTAGGGTTTGACAGCTTGCCATACCCTGAGTTGAGTCGACAGCATTGTACGAATGAAGGATTATATCCACGCGGTAACTGTCGACGGAAAGGTTCCAAGAGTGGGTTACTTAACCCCAATACCTTCCGGGTTCACGCGGTGTTGCTTGGCACCCAACGTGATCGGAGGCCCGGTCGAATTCGATGTGCGACATCATTCGATTGATTAATTAATTAATAAAGGGTTATTAATTGATTAATAAAACCGGTGAGGAGTCACTGGGCTTGTTGGGATATTAACTGGACTAGTACTTGGGCCTAGAGGGTCACACGCACATGATTCTTAAGGCGATGGATAAATAAGTGGGTTTTATACAAATTGGGGGTTTTTATGAAAAACCACGCGGTTAGTATAAAACATAGCGAACGGGCTGAGCAGGCCAAGCTGCTGCTAACCCTAGCCGCCCCTCCTCTGTTTCTCTCTCTCTCTCTGGCGTCCAGACAGATCTAGATCATCTCCGCCGCTTCTCCGAATCCCGTTTGACGGGAAATTGTCCGCGTGTTGCGGCGATCGTTGCGGCGACCGGTGGAGGTTTCGTGGGCTGCAAAGAACGAGGAACGTGAGGATATCCGTCGCGAGGAGGATCGCGTGGACTTTGCTAGAAGCCGGGCGCTTGCGCGGCTTGCGGTGTCGCACCGACGGAATCGAACGGTTGCGAATTCGAATCCGCACACAGTGAGAACTTCGATTATCTGATAATCGATTTTTATTTTTCGAAACGGGAAAACGAATCGCTGTTTTATTTTATTTTTCGCTGCGTGAGCGATTCGGAGAAACCCGAGAAATCCAACAGTTTGATAATATACTATCAATTAATAGCAGGCTCCCTCCATGTTTCCTCCAATATCAACATCAATATTAATATTGTAGCTCTTAGAATATTAGTATTAGAGTTAATACTACATCAAAATTAATACTCCAACCAAATAGGGCACAAATACGAAGTCCAATACTAGGAAGTTTGGTAATGCTCAATCAATTAATAGTGGACGTTTGGTAACGTACTATCAATTAATAGCAGTCTTCCTCCATGTTCCTCTAATATCAACATCAATATTAATGTTGCAGCTCTTAGATATATTAGTATTAAAATTAAAACTATATCAAAATTAATACTCCAAACAAATAGGGCACAAGTACAAAGTCCAATACTAGCTTTGGTATTATACCACATATGTTATTATATTTCTTGGTTAACACGTCGTATCCTATTACCCTCATGTTAGGGATCGTTGATGCATCATAAAATGATAGAAAATGTCAAAAATAAAATGATGTTTTAAAATCATTTTATGTTATTTTTTCATACATTTGGAGTGTCGTAAATTGCTATATTCCAAAATCAGTTAACTCTGAGTATCCTCCTTTTAAGTCTTATTTGATGTGTTGTAAAATGTCGTAGAATCTTGATTTTGAAATCATCAGTTTTAAAACTAGTGAAAATTAAAAAAAAAAAAAATTAAAATAAATGATTTTGATTTACAATAATTTAAGACCAAAAAATAAAGATCAGCTAAAAGAAGGATTTTATGGTCAACTAATTTTAGAATACGGAATTTATGACACTCCAAACGAATGCAAAAGTAATCTAAAATGATTTACAATAATCCAAACATAAGGAAAACACCATTATGGTTGTTTACAATGCACCAAATGACTCCTTGCTGATTTTGGTTTTTAGTCTAAAATCACCCGAAACCAAAACTGATCGGTGATTTTAAAATTAAGGATTTTATTGTTCATTAGTCTTAAAATCAGTGATTTCAAAACCGAAATTTTACGGCACACCAAATAGGTCTTTAGAGAATACTTTTAAAATTAGTAAAGAAAGAAAGATAAAATATGAATACAAATATATAATGTCAAATCTACTCCAATCCGTTTCTAGATGGAAAACCCAATTCCACAAACAGTCACAACGAAAATAGAATGTAAGTTCCTTTTTTGAGGGATCTAATAGCAACTAGCTAGTGACCTAACAAGAAAGAAGTAGAGCTCAGAGCATTGAAGGAAGATGAGTGTTGATTGCAATTCCACTTACAATGTCATTAAATTTTTTATTCCACAATGGGATAAGGCCTTAAGATCATGATGATGTCCCTCTCCCACTTTGGTTTTTCTTTCTTGCTTCAGTTTTGTATAATGTTGTTGGAGTGATGTGCCACAGTTACTTGGAATCTAAGATAATGTGGATGAGATAGTGTGGATGCTAGTTTGGGATTGGCTTTAAGGCCTCTCCACTTCTATTGTGTGGAGCCAATAAAATATGCACTTTTTTTTTACAAGGAATAAAATATGCACTTAAGAGGTGAATCCTCCAACACCAGATATGCACTGATCTATTGACAATAATAGAATCCACCAAAGATTTCCTAGGGAGCTTACGAGGAGAAGTTGGATTTGTGACAGATGTATGATTTGGACTCGTTTAGACATGCAAAGTAAAAGATCGATATTGGAACTGCTGATTCCTTTAAAGGAATTGGAATCGTGAAAAAATGGGAATGGAGATGAAATCTATGGTATCTTGTGGTTTGCCGTTTGATTTGATATAAAATATAATAAAATATTGTATTTATCTGAGATATAAAATGCGATGCCTTACGGTAGTTTATGTCTAGAAACACCATAAAAATATTGTAGAACATTGTGTTTTTGTAAAATACAAAATATGATATTTAGTAATAAGAATCAAAATCTCATTAAAATGTAGAAAGCTATTACTGAAATTTTCGAACATTTTTATATTCTATTTTTATATTATCTCATAATGTCTTGGTGGAATGTGTCTCAAACTTAATCTTTATATATATATATATGTGGTTACTCTTAAGCAAAGAGTATTATGATGGGAGGAGAGGAGTAGATGGATCATACTCTGGAACACCAGGGCATGCTATCATGCGATCTAATAATGACTTATAAGAGCAAAAGCGGTTCGGGTCAGTGGCGGATACATAAATTTTATCCAGTAGAGTCACTCGGTCATTACGTTAAATATGGTTGGGTCAGTAGGATCTTGGACTAGGTCATATGAGATCTTGAGTTGAGTCAGTGGGATTCTAGACTGGGTCAGTGGGGTCCTGAGCTAAACTACTTTGAATTGGGCCAATGATTTTGCCAAAATACAGTGGGGTCCCAGGACCCACCGGATGAATGTTGGATCCGCCATGGTTCAGATGTGTTTGGAAGCAAGATGAGAATAAAATTTAAAAATCATTGAAACTATAATTTTTAATGATGATAATCTTTCTTCAAAATCTTATTTGGTATCCAATTAGATTATAAACCGCAATGATATATTTTTAGTTTTTTGTCCCCACCTTTTCGATAGAAAGGAGTTTTAAGGTCCTTTTTACTTTACGAGACATACCACCTTTCTTAAACTTACCACCTTTTCGATAGAAAGGAGTTTTAAGGTCCTTTTTACTTTACGAGACATACCACCTTTCTTAAACTTAATCTGTTCGGAAAGCATTACGGAGGAAATTACAGTTATTAAAAACTATGATATGCCATAATCTTTTTCAAACGGCACCAAGATGCTTCGACTTACGTGCATTGTCTATTTCAAGATACCTTGTGTACACATTTTGAGAGAAGAGGAGGATTAAAAAGTTAAAAGTGACATGTAAGGGTTTCAAAACTTCTCATTCTTGAATAAAGAGTGAAGGGCATTAGAGTAAAATTATACTTATATAAACTATGCTCCCATAAAATACTCAAATATAATTAATGTTATAATGAAAAATCTATATTTCTTAAAAGTCAATACAATTGTGAGATTATAGACATAATCCATAAATCTCTTTTTTATTCTTCGTGTTTATCTCTCTTCCTCGACTAAATCTCTTTTCACGTAAGACGAGGTACTCATTTTTAGAATTGATGAGGCAGAATCCGATTCGGCCCATTGAAGCAAGCTCAAACCCCGTTCAGCCCAGCATCAGTAGTACAAGGCCCTCAGGGAGCCTTCGGCCCATCAGCGGCCCAACAGCTCTCGGCCCATAAGCGGCACCGTAGCTCCCGGCCCAACAGGCTTCAGCCCGCCAGCGGCCCAGCAGCCTACGGCCCGGGAACAGCGCGGCGGCCTAGGGTCCAACAGGCTTCGGCCCATCAGCGGCCCAACCCCCTTCGGCCCGATAGCCGAGTCCGGCCCACTCCGGTGGTGGATCAGGCATTATGGCGGTTTACCAGTAAGTCTGCGTTTAGTCCTATATCGGCTACCACCGTTAACCATCATCTATCCTCTGCTATAAATACACCGCTATTTATTGCCAAATGTATGCTCTCTTAAGCCTCCGAGACCCTTAAGGACTACAGTCCAAAAAGCATTAAAGCTACTCATTGCCTTCTGAATCGAATCTTCTTCAGGAGTTAACTTGACCGTCGGAGGGGGTTCCTTAGGGCCGAAGCCCGGGACTCCTACTGACCGGTTTTCTTCTTCTTTCCCTCCTGCAGGAGCTCGATTCGAATCATCGCCGACCTTCCCGAGTCGGTCTCGGCCGCCGACCTCGGACTCCTCTCCCTGGTCTCGACGCCATGCGCCGGCTGCCCCGCGACAGAGGAGACTCGGTCTCGCGCCGCCCCTTCGTCCGCCGAAGGAGCCTCGCCCCCGACTTCCCGGAGCAAGCCAGCAACCGACCGAGCGTCTCTCGGCCTTCGGACTCTCGGCTTCGCCTCCGCATCCTTCGCCTTCCGGATCCCCGTCGGGCCTTCAAGCACCGATCCGGCCTAGCTCCGGATCCTCTTCTTCGGATTCCAGCTCCGGAATCCGGTCGTGATAGATCCAGTCTACATCACGTGGCGCCGTCTGTGGGAAACCAACAAACAAGTCATGTCTCAAAGACCTGTTACCCGACGGTCCGGACAGAGCGAAGCAGAGGCACGGGAGGCCTCGGCGCAGATGCTGCCTTCCGAAGGTGCCCCTTCTGCCCCGCCGAACCTGCCTCTGCCAACCATACCGGAGTCTCTCGCCTCGGAAGACCGAGTGGGGGTGCTCCAGCAGCAAGTGGCAACGCTGGCCGCTGCCGTCACGTCCCTAGCACCTCTTCAGGAGATGGTTTCCGCCATCGCCCAGCGCATGGGACTGATGGGACAGCTTCCTCAGCAGGCGCCGCTCCCCCCACTCTACCCAGTACAAGATGCCCGGTTCCGGCCGGCGCCTACACCGGTTTCTCCCAACGAAACCGCGGCGACGCGCAGCGAGCCCTCGGCGCTACGTGCCCGAGCTCCTCGCGCCGATCGCCTGACGGAGTAGGACTATGCTTCGTCGGAATTCCGTCCGGCCCGGACCGGAGGACAATCCGTCGCCACCTCGACTACCCCGGACTTGGACCGGCGGCTGACGGCGATGCGCAAGGAGATGCAGTAGATGGTGTCTCGGCCTTACGGGGCGCCTCTCGCCAGCAACATCCTAGAGCAGACCCCATTCACGGGGGAGCTCCTGGCTACCGAGGTGCCCCCCAATTTCAAGCTGCCAAAGGGCCCTCTCTACGACGGAATGACAGATCCGGTCTGTCATTTCCAGAGATTCAACGCCTACCTCCGGGTCCGAGGGATCTCCGAGGCAGTCCGCTGCCGTCTTTTCCCCCTCACCCTTGAAAAAATCGCCCTCACCTGGTTCGAGACGCTGGCCCCCAACTCCATCCACTCCCTAGTCCAGTTGGGCTAGTTGTTCATCGACCAGTTTTATGATGCCACCCGGCAGTGCAAAACCTCCGCCAGCTTGCTGGCCATCCGGCAAGGCCCCACCGAAACTCTCTAGGAGTACTTCACCAAGTTCCGGACCGAGGTCGCCCAAATCCCGAACCTCGACAGCTCGATCGCGGTCTCAGCCGTGATCAGCGGGTGCCGGGACGAGGGACTCCTCGGCTCCATCGGGAAGCGCCATCCCCCTACCTTCCAGGACCTCGTGGCCCGGGCTCATAAATACATTAACCGGGAGGCCCTGATGCTGTCCAGGGGTAAGGCGCAGCCGAAGCAGTCTCTGCACCTGCTCCCCAGGTGGTCCGACCTCGGCCAGAAGACCAAGAGCCCTCCCGAAAGCGGTATCGCCGGGAGGACTGGGACAGGGAGAGGCGACGGGACCCGCAGCCGCGATACCTACCCTTACCTGCTCCCCCTTCCCGGATGCTCATGGAGGTGAAGGGCATGATCCGGCGGCCTGATCGCCTCAAGACGGATCCTCGCCGAAGGGACCCTGGCAAATACTGTGAGTATCACCGGGAGATCGGCCATGTAAGGATCGAGACTTTCGGATTCGGTTTTCGGGTCAGATCCTGTTGTTCTAATCCTTGTGGGGGGGGCGGAAGTTCTGAGTTGAATCGCGTCAGGACCTGGCGACACGTTTTGAACGGCGTCCACCTTGGCAGACGCGTTTCAAGTGCTGCCACGTGGGTGCCGCGGGGGTTGGCCTTGGGCCGCGTGGGTACGGCCCTGCCAGTTCGTCTGAACGGCGTCTGCGAAGGACGACGCCTTTCAGACTGCGACTCTGGGTGTGTCAGAGTACGGCCCTGACAAGTTGTCTGAATGGCGTCTGTGTAGGACGACGCGTTTCAGCATCTTGTCAGAGCGGCCGTCTTGTCACCTGATAGGCGTCTGTAGATGTCGACGTGTTTTAGCCAGTTCCTGGTTACCCCCGCGAGCCCTCCTTCTTTCCCTCATTTTCTCCTACTCTCCTTCTCTTCTCTTCCCCCGGCGACCGGCGGCGACCACCTCCTCCTCCCTCTTTTCCTCCCACCTTTTCGCCTCTCCCTCCACTCCATCCTCTACCTAACTCATACCACTACCACCTCCACTTCCACTGCGGCGTTCTACTCTCCGGACGGCGGCCGACGTCACGGTGGAGCAAGGACGACCACGGCGGTACCGGCGGCGGCGTGGGACGAGAAGGGTGAACGGCGTGGAGCTTGGTGGAGTTCGAGTGTCCGGTAGGGTGACGTTCCCCGTAGCGTTGTGTTTAAATCATGTTTTCCTCGATATGCATGTGGTAGATCTCCGGTTTTGGGGGTTTAGAATGAGCATGTTTAGGTTCTCTATGGGGGTGTTTGCCTATGAATTGTCTTGCTCTCCGTTTCCCCTCCAGTTTGAATGATTTTTGGGGTTATTTGGGGTTGGAAAGGGAGCTCTCGGGTTCAGGGCGTTCCTGGTTCCTGGGGCTGAAAGACGTCGTGCATGGACGACGCCTTTTTGAAGGGCGTCGGACCATCACGACGCCTTTTTAGACAGGAATCGACTGACAGGCACACTGCCAGGTCGGGGATTCTGTGGCTAAATGGCGTCATGGGTAAACGACGCATTTTTGAATGGCGTCAGGCGTCCATGACGCGTTTTAACCACAGAAATCCCCTGAATAAAGCTCTTGGAAATTCCGGATTTTCGTGTTGAATGGCGTCTGGGGATGTCGACGCCTTTTAAAAGGCGACTGCCGGTGTCGACGCCTTTTAAGGCCAGAATCTGAAGACTGAATTATATAAACCTGTACTTGGAACATTGAATGGCGTCGACCTTGGTCGACGCGATTCAAGACAGAATCTCACTAATGCATGCAAGTAAAACGTGTTCATACTGCTAGTTAGATGGTTAGCACATGTTTTAGTGCACCCGATAGAGATGGATTACTCATGATCGGATGGTTCTATGTGTGTTATGCGATCGCGGGCTTTTCACGTGACCGGATCGCACTGTGTTGGGTTTTCAGTTACTGTGGACCTGGAGTGACATTGTAGCACTTTATCACCCTGTGCTGGTGGGGGCGTGAGCACAGCGCCGGTGGGAGCGTGGGCGGGGTGACGCCTAGTGAGAGAGGGTCACCTGGTGAACCCCGGGGTCAGCTAGTACCGGTGTCGGAGTGGTACATTCGGAGAGTCACTCATGCTGGGGGAAGGGGTAGTCACCTGAGCCAGTTGGGCCGGAGTAGCGAGCGTGCTATCCGAGGGGCTACTCCTTGGTCTCAGCGGGTCGAGGTTTTCCCCACCGTTGTTTGCACGGTCGGTGAGTTTTATCGAGATGACGGTTGTAGATTTTCTAACGGCTGGTTCAGAATGTGCATGATTATTATAACTGCGATTGCATGTATTCTCACGTAGAGAATTAGGAATTGTACCTGCCACTACACTTGTGACTTCACCGTTAGCTGTACTTTACACTTATGGGTGTGTGCGTGGGCAGTGGGGATCGAAGGATCCCTACTGAGTCTTGTTCTTGAGACTCACCCCTGCGGTTTTCAGGTGAGGACTCCCAGCAGACTTAGAGCGGCGTGTGCGGCCGTGTGTTGTGCTTCTTCGGCAGTTGTTCCGGGGTATGCCCCGATGTAGTTGTCATTTATTTTCTGGCTTGTATGTTTAATTATTTCCTTTCAGCTGGAGTATGTAATTATTTGCTGTAATCGAGTCGCATTGTAATAATTCTAATTTCCTGCACTTTCATTTCAATTCAATGCGATGTGAATGTTTAGCTTAGTTTATTATTTATTTCCCAGACTTACCAGATCCTGGTTTGGTCCCAAATTAATGATTCGGTACCCATTTAGTAATCGGATCCCCGATTATAGGGTGGCGGGTCGTTACAGGCCACATGACGGATGAGTGCCGGTAGCTCCGGGAGGAAATCGACCGCCTCATCCGAGAGGGAAGATTGCCGCAGTACCGACGGGAGCAGCCCCCGCCGCAGCGAAACCGGGACGTCCCCGCAGCGCCCAGGCAACAACAACCCCCGGCGATAGAAGCCGCTCCTCCGCCGAAGGTCACCTCGGCCCCGGTAGAATCATCCCATCAAAGACCAAGTTCTGGGTCTATCATGATGATATTCGGAGGGTCGGGGGAAGGATCAAGGCCGCGGCAGCGCAGCACCGTAGCAGCGGTTGACGGCGAACCGAAGCGGCCTCGCCAAGAAGACATCACCTTCGGCTCTGAGGACCTGACTGATGTTCAGGTCCCTCACGATGACGCTCTCGTCATCAATGCTGTAATAAACAACTATGATGTACATAGAATATTTGTCGATAATGGAAGTGCCCCAAATATCTTATTTTATGATTGTTTTGAAAAAATGGGATTGAGTGAGGCTAATATGAAGCCTCACCGGGGCCCCCTCTTCGGTTTTAATGGCTCGCCCTGCCGAGTGGAGGGTATTGTTCGACTCCCTGTAACTTTAGGCTCCGCCCCTCGGCAACTAACCGTTGAAACGGACTTTGCCGTTGTGAAATTCGATTCAGCCTACAACGCCATCTTCGGCCGAAGGCTAATCGGCGGGGTCGGAGCCGTGCCTTCGTCCTTCCATCAAAAGCTGAAGTTTCATACCAGCCATGGAATAGGCGAGGCCAGAGGGAATCAAGAAGCGGCCCGGCAGTGCTACATGATTTCGGTCAAAGGGAAAACCGCAGCCGAAACTCTAACGATCGAATCGTCAGCCGAGGCATCTCCGGGAGAAGCACTCCTCGCCGTCCCTATTCCGGGAGGCGAAGGACAAGTCCTAATGATAGGCTCCGGCCTAGAGGATACTGAAGCAGAGAAGCTCACCGAGTTCTTGAAAAAGAATCTCGACGTCTTCGCCTGGTCTCCGGCGGACATGCCCGGGGTTGACCCGGAGGTAGCAGAGCACCGACTCCATACCGCTCCCGACCAGCCCCCGGTAAAGCAGAAGCGGCGCACCTTCAATCAGGAAAGGAGAGCCGCCATCCAAGCCGAAGTGCAGAAGGGGCTGGACGCCGGACACCTCCGAGAGGTGCATCATCCGGACTGGATCGCCAACGTGGTGATGGTGCCAAAGAAAGATGGCAAATGGCGTATGTGCGTGGACTTCACCAACCTCAACAAGGCATGTCCGATGGATAGCTTTCCGCTGCCTCGGATCGACCAGGTGGTGGATGCAACTTCTGGCCACGAGCTCTTAAGCTTTCTCGACGCCTATTCAGGCTACCACCAGATCCGGATGCATCCGGATGATGAGAGCAAGACCAGCTTCACGACCGATCTGGGCCTATACTGCTATACCCGAATGCCCTTCGGTCTGAAGAACGCCGGCGTGACATATCAGCGCCTGGTCAGAAAAAGTGTTCGCCCCGCAACTCGGCCGAAACATGGAGGTCTATATAGACGACATGTTGGTCAAGAGCCGCGCTGCTGCAGAGCATTTGGCCGACCTGGCCGAGACTTTCTCCGCCCTTAAGCGGTACAAGATGAAGCTGAACCCGGCCAAGTGCGCCTTCGGGGTAGCCTCCGGGAAGTTCCTCGGCTACATGGTCACTCACCGAGGGGTGGAGGCTAATCCCGAGAAGGTTTCGGCCATCATGCAGATGCGCCCCCCGGCAAACCTCCGAGAGGTACAGAAGCTGAACGGGAGGATCGCAGCCCTCAGCCGCTTCATGTCAAGGGCGGCAGATTACTGTTTCCCCTTCTTCAAGCTGCTGAAGAAGGCTAATAGCTTCGACTGGACGGATGAGTGCCAAGCAGCCTTCAACCAGCTGAAGGCCTACCTCTCCAAAGTCCCCATTCTCTCCAAGCCGGTTCCCGGGTAGCCTCTGAACTTGTACCTCGCAGTCTCCGAGACGGCTCTCAGCGCCGTCCTCGTCCGAGAGCAAGAAGGCGTTCAAAAGCCAATTTACTATACCAGCCGAGCCCTTCAAGGAGCAGAACTCCGGTATCTTGCCCTGGAGAAGTTGGCTCTGGCCCTCGTCTCGTCCGCGAGGAGGCTCCGGCCTTATTTTCTGGCTCATTCCGTGAAGGTTCTCACCGACCAGCCCCTGAGGCAAATTCTCTCCCGGCCGGAGGTGTCCGGCAGGCTGGCAAAGTGGGCGATCGAGCTAGGAGAGTTCGACATCTCCTACGCACCTCGGGTAGCAATAAAAGCCCAGGCGTTGGCAGACTTCATCGCCGAACTTACCCCCGGCGCTTCCTCGGCACCTCAGCCGGCACCTGACGTGGTCGAAGCCGAGGCTACTTCGGCTCCTGCGCCAGCAGACGAATGGCGACTCTTTGTGGATGGCTCCGCGTGCTCCACGGGCAGTGGCGCCGGATGGATCCTGGTATCACCCGAAGGGGTCGTCACGGAGTACGCCCCGCGTTTCTCCTTCCCAGCAACTAACAATGCCGCCGAGTACGAAGCTCTCATCTCTGGCCTCCGGGCCGCGAAGAAGCTCGGCGCCCGAAACCTGAAAGCCTTCAGCGATTCCCAACTTATCGCCAGCCACATCTCCGGGGAATACGAGGCTCGGGATGCAATAATGGCATCTTATCTCCAGGTGACTCGCAAAATCCTCGCCCAATTCGATTCTTATGAAATCGTGAGGATCCCGAGAGCCGAGAATACCCGAGCCGATGCATTTTCCCGGCTGGCGTCAACTCAAGATGGGGGAGGAGGCCGAATGATCCTCGTCGAGGAGCTCGCCGAACCGAGCCTCGGCGAAACCGAAGCCATGCAAGTCACTGAGGTTGAGGCCGAGACATCGATGACTCCCCTCGTCGCCTTTCTTCTCCGAGGAGAAGTCCCGCCAGACCCAAGGGAGGCGAAGCACATTCGGCAGCGCTCATCCCACTTCCTCCTTCTGGACGGGGTGCTATACAAGAAGTCCTTCGGCCGACCACTGCTGCGGTGCCTCGGCCCGGCTGAAGCCGACTATGCCACGAGAGAAGTACATGAAGGGGTGTGCAGGGCGCATGCGGGAGGAAGGGCCCTGGCTCACAAGCTTCTAAGGCAAGGCTACTGGTGGCTGACACTCCGAGAGGACGCTCTAGCCCTCGTACGGCGCTGTGACCAGTGCCAGAGGTACAACTCCCTCATTCACCAGGCAGCCACCCTTCTGACCCCCTTGTCCGATCCCTGGCCTTTCGCTCAATGGGGAATCGACCTCCTGGGACCTTTTCCCATCGCCACCGGCCAAAGGAAATTCCTCATCGTGGCGGTAGATTATTTCACTAAGTGGGTCGAAGCCGAACCCCTCGCATCAATAACCGATAGCAATGCTTGGAACTTCGTGTGGAAGTCCATCATTTGCCGGTTCGGCATCCCTCGGGCCATCATTTCTGACAATGGAAAGCAGTTCGACAGTCGACGGTTCAGCGACAACTGCGCCAGCTTCGGCGTACTTCACAAATTCACTTCGGTAGCGCATCCTCGCGCAAACGGCCAGGTTGAAGTCACCAACCGAAGCCTGCTGCGGGGACTGAAAACCCGCCTCGGCGAAGCTAAAGGCCGATGGGTAGAGGAGCTGCCAAGTGTTCTGTGGGCCTATCGGACGACAAGCCGAACCCCCACCGGCGAAACTCCCTTTCGCATGGCCTATGGGATAGAGGCCGTTATTCCGGTGGAAATCGGCCTTCCCTCTCCCAGGGTCGTTGCTTACAATCCGGAGGCCAACGAAGAAGGTTTGAAAGACCACCTGGACCTCATTGAAGAGATCCGAGACAAGGCTCGTATCCGGCTGGCAGCTTATCAACAGCGCATGGCCAAGTACCACAACACTCGAGTAAAGCCCCGAAGCTTTGAAGTAGGGGGCCTCGTGTTGAGGAATGCTCATGCTTCCAAGCCAGCCGAAGCCTCAGGGAAGCTTGCCCCCAACTGGGAGGGGCCCTATCGGGTCAGGGAGGTGATCAGACGAGGGGCTTATCGGTTGGAGACCCTTTCGGGCCAACCTCTTCCTCGCACCTGGAATGTAGAGCGCCTTCGGCGTTATTATATGTAAGTCACTTCTCCCCAGGCTTTCAGCCGGAGGGTATGAATAAAGATCTCTTTTTCAGGAAACCTGTTGGAATTTTCTCTAAGTCCGTGTAAACCGTACCGGGAGTGGCTTCGGCCATGCAAACCGTATCGGGAGCGGCATGGTATTCTCTCAAAGTCCGCGAGTCCTTCGATCCGACGAATGGCTTCGGCCATGTAATCCGGATCAGGACGCGGCATGTTTTTCTCTAAGTCCGTGTAAACCGTACCGGGAGTGACTTCGGCCATGCAAACCGTATCGGGAGCGGCATGGTATTCTCTCAAAGTCCGCGAGTCCTTCGATCCGACGAATGGCTTCGGCCATGTAATCCGGATCAGGACGCGGCATGTTATTCTAAGTCCGTGTAAACCGTACCGGGAGTGGCTTCGGCCATGCAAACCGTATCGGGAGCGGCATGGTATTCTCTCAAAGTCCGCGAGTCCTTCGATCCGACGAATGGCTTCGGCCATGTAATCCGGATCAGGACGCGGCATGTTTTTCTCTAAGTCCGTGTAAACCATACCGGGAGTGGCTTCGGCCATGCAAACCGTATCGGGAGCGGCATGGTATTCTCTCAAAGTCCGCGAGTCCTTCGATCCGACGAATGGCTTCGGCCATGTAATCCGGATCAGGACGCGGCATGTTTTTCTCTAAGTCCGTGTAAACCGTACCGGGAGTGGCTTCGGCCATGCAAACTGTAGCGGGAGCGGCATGGTATTCTCTCAAAGTCCGCGAGTCCTTCGATCCGACGAATGGCTTCGGCCATGTAATCCGGATCAGGACGCAGCATGTTATTCTAAGTCCGTGTAAACCGTACAGGGAGTGGTTTCGGCCATGCAAACCGTATCGGGAGCGGCATGGTATTCTCTCAAAGTCCGCGAGTCCTTCGATCCGACGAATGGCTTCAGCCATGTAATCCGGATCAGGACGCGGCATGTTTTTCTCTAAGTCCGTATAAACCGTACCGGGAGTGGCTTCGGCTATGCAAACCGTATCGGGAGCGGCATGGTATTCTCTCAAAGTCCGCGAGTCCTTCGATCCGACGAATGGCTTCGGCCATGTAATCCGAATCAGGACGCGACATGTTTTTCTCTAAGTCCGTGTAAACCGTACCGGGAGTGGCTTCGGCCATGCAAACCGTATCGGGAGCGGCATGGTATTCTCTCAAAGTCCGCGAGTCCTTCGATCCGACGAATGGCTTCGGCCATGTAATCCAGATCAGGACGCGGCATGTTATTCTAAGTCCGTGTAAACCGTACCGGGAGTGGCTTCGGCCATGCAAACCGTATCGGGAGCGGCATGGTATTCTCTCAAAGTCCGCGAGTCCTTCGATCCGACGAATGGCTTCGGCCATGTAATCCGGATCAGGACGCGGCATGTTATTCTCTAAGTCCGTGTAAACCGTACCGGGAGTGGCTTCGGCCATGCAAACCGTATCGGGAGCGGCATGGTATTCTCTCAAAATCCGCAAGTCCTTCGATCCGACGAATGGCGTCGGCCATGTAATTCGGATCAGGACGCGGCATGGTGTTCTTCCTAAGTCCGCAAAAACCTCAATCCGACGAATGGCTTCGGCCATATAGTCCGGATCAGGGAGCGGCGAGATATCTCTAAATCTGCATAAGGCGAAGCGGGAGTGGCTCCGGCCACGCAAACCGCATCCAGGGCGGCGGGATACCCCTTCGGATCTTATGAACCACATTAGCAAAGGCCCCGGCCGTATACACTATCTGAGGCGATATTCTATCCGAACCTACCTCGGGTCTCGGCTTCGCAAACTATAGCGAACGATGGCGGGATCTCGGACTTCCGAAAGGCCAGATTCGGTCAATCATGCACAAGACAACAAGGTAAAACTCAGAAATACTTCCTGTATTCACAAAAGGGGAGGTACAAAATCGGCCATCCACCTGGCCACAGGTTTACAGAAGAAGAAAAACAAAAATCGGGGGGAGCCCTTGTATCAGCCCTCGACAACCCCCTCCTCCTCCGCTCCGACTGCGTTTCGGCCAGGGGAGGGAGAGGGGGAATCGACAATCTGCACAGCCTCAGGAGGGGCAGCCTCGACAGGGGCCTCCTCGGCGGTTACGGCTTCGTCGCCTGGCGCCGGGGTCGAGGCCCTCTCGGCCATAAGCTCCTTCCACCAAGATAGGAGCTCCTTGGCTTCCTCACCCATCGGCAGGGCAACCCCGGTTAAGTCAATACTCGGGCAGGCCTTCTGGGCGACAGCCAGCCCGAGGTCGAAGACCGAGGAGGACGCTAGAAGCTGGGCTTCGATTATCTCTTCGGCGTAATCCGGGCCGGCCTTATAATCGGCTACGGCCGAGTCCGCCGCCTCCTCCAGCTCCTGCTTCAGAGCCGATATCTCCTCGGCATGGCGGCGTTTCTCCGAAGCCCGCCGGGAGTCTTTTTCCTGGATCTGGGCCTTGAGGGCCCGGATCTCAGTCTGAGCCGCAGCGAGCTCCAGCTCGGCCTTCTCCTTCTCCCGCTCGGCCTTCACTTTGGCCTCGGCGGAAGCACGGGCCTCTGCTGCCCTCTCCTCCAGTTGCGCCCGCGTCCGGACGTTCGCGGCTACTAACCCATCGATCATGGGCTCGATACGAGGCCCCGCCGAAGGGCCCTCACCCGAACCAGCCGAGGCCGACGCCCCCTCGACCTCCTGGAGTTTGTTCCGGAGCAGCTCCTGATGATGAATCAGGACACTGCCCGTTACCGCGGCCTGCGGACCGAAAGCAGACAAGGATCAGAAAGAGTTAAAGAAAGCTAAGGAAAGCCAAGATGAAGCACACTCAGAAGCTTCTTACCTGGACCGCCAACCGAGCGCTGATCGCCGCCAGGTCGGAGACCGAGTGGTCCTTCAGCTCTTCGAAAGCCGAAGGGAGAGTGAGGCTGCGGAGCAGACGGAGGCACGTCTGCGAGTCCTCCATGCTCTCATCCTTGTAGATCCCCGGCTCAGGGACCCACATCTCGCGCTGCGCCCGGGGCGCTTGCGACCCGGCGCCCTCCTCCTCTGCCCCTGCCGATGCGGCCGGAGGAGAGTCGCCCCTCGGCGCCTCGGGGGACGCCAGCCTTGCAGCCCTTCGGGCCCTGGCGCTTCTCCGGATCAACGGAGCCGGCTCCGCCTCTTCGGACTCCTCCGCCCGGGGGCGCTTCGACGGTCGGCCGCCCCTTCGAGCGGCGAACTTGGTCTTTCGCTCCCTCTCGAGAGCGGCAGCGGCAGCACGACCTTCGGAGGAGGCCGCAGTCCTCGGGACCCCGCCTCGGGTCCTCGGAGCTCCAGCGCCTCGGCCGGGCCCGCCTGCCGCCTGCGGAGGTGGTAGCCGGCCTGGATCGCGCCGCTCGGATATCCGGGCGAGTAGGGCGTCGAGCCCGGACATTGCTGCAAGCAAGAGAGAAGACGTGTTAAAAACGAAATAACGACCAGTTGTAAACTCAAAGTCGACTTACCCTCGGCCGAAACTTCATCAGCCTCGTCAGCCGGAGGAGCTTCGGCCGGAGGAGCGGCAGCACTTCCTTCGCCGCCCCGCGGAGTCTCCCCTGGAGGTAGGTATGGAAAGGCCCGCTCCGGATCGAACCGAGGGTCCGTCCATACCCCGGCATTCACCAGCCGCTCCGCCTTACTGAGAAGCCCCCAGATGTTGTACGGGGCCATGATCTGGATGTGGCCCACGAGGGTGCTCTGGATGGAGGTCAGAGCGGGAGGATCCGAAAGACCTACGGCCAGCGGTGCCCATTCGGTAGGGAAGGGCCACACGCCCTTCTCGTTCTCCGGTAGAGAAATAAGGATGAATTTCCTCTTCCAGCCATGGATAGACGAGGGCTTCCTGGAGAAGATGCTTCGGCCGATCCGAGGGACGAAGTAATACCACTCGGATCTCCCCTGCCTCTGAATTTTAAAGAGATAGCGGAAGACGTTGATGGAAGGAGTAATCCGTATACGGGCGAAAACGGCCAAAAAACCGTATACGGTGCGCTAAGAGTTGGGAAAAAGCTGAGACGGGGCCAGCCCGTAGAAGCAAAGAAGATTGATGACGAAAGTAGGGAGAGGAAGACGAAAGCCCACCTGGAAACTATCTACATAGATAGAGAAGGAACCCGGGCGGGGAGTGTTGGCCCTAGTGGTGGAGCCAGGCCGGTAAGGGGTCGTCCAAGAAGGAAGCTGGAAGTAAGAAGCAAGGTTGCTGACCTCTGCGTCCGAAAGGGCGCAGGATGCTTCCGAAGCGGTGTCGGGACGACGGCGTCCCGAGGTGGAAGCCCGGCCCGGGTTCCGGACCTCCTCGATGGCCTCGGCCTCGGAAGCCTCGGCCCCGGAAGCCTCGGCCCCGGAGGCCTCGGCCCCGGAAGCCTCGGACCCGGAAGTCTCGGGATCTTCAGACATCACAGAGGCGAGGGAGTCCCGGGTGAGGGGAGATGACAGAGAAGACTTGGGAGAATGGGAAGGAGTATACTCCTCGTCTGAAGGAGTAATCTCGCTAGAAGAGGAGCTGCGGACCATGAGGTCGCGAAGGGAAAAAGGGAGGTCGAGGCTTACTCGCAGGAAGGGGAAAGAAATCTCTCCTGAACCGAGCGCTGCCTCTCAAGCCACCCAACTCCACCAACAAGACGCTCTGAGGGATGTAGATCCTCCCACGATGGCCAGCAAGCTCGGACGAAGCCTTCAGAGAGCTATCCTTTCGCCGGAGAGGAGGGAGAGTTCGGGTGATCGCAGGAGCAACACGGATGCAGCTGCAGGAAGAAGAACAGTGCCCTGCTGAGGGCTTATATTTATAAGCCCCATCCGAAGCGCCTCCCGCCAAAGCCAATGGCCGAGATCGTCCCCCTCGTTTCACCGCTCCTCTCGGATGCCCGCCACGTGCACCGTCCTTCGGCAATGATGACGGGCCGGTTCCGGGACTTGAAGCAGAGCGATCAACGGCCGAAGGCGCTCCGACCCTTCGGCTGATCACTCCGATGCCCGCCACGTGTCCCGATCCGCGTGCCGAAGAGGGGAGTGGCGGCAATCTGAGCAGAACCTCGGGCAGAGAGCCGAGGCGATCCGCGACCCGCGAGCGGTCAGGATCCTTTTGTGCTTTTGACGGAGCGGCCGGATGCGCGACGCGTGTCCCGTGCTTCTTCGCGAAGCGACGCCCATCCCGTCCATTTAATGAAGCCTGGCACGAGTCAGAAGGCTCGGCCCTTCGCCTTCTGAGGCAAAAGCCTTCGTCGCCACTCTGAACGAAGACGAAGCAACCACATAGCCCTCGGCCAACCGAGGGCACCCTCTCCTCAAAGAACAGAAAGCTTCGGGTAAGACACCTGACGGCATTGTTTCTCGGACAAGCTTCGGGCTATACTCTCGCCATCTCAGAACTGAGGAAGACAAGAGTGGGGGGCTATGTGATGAGGCAGAATCCGATTCGGCCCATTGAAGCAAGCCCAAACCCCGTTCAGCCCAGCAGCAGCAGTACAAGGCCCTCAGGGAGCCTTCGGCCCATCAGTGGCCCAACAACTCTCGGCCCATAAGCGGCACCGTAGCTCCCGGCCCAACAGGCTTCAGCCCGCCAGCGGCCCAGCACCCTACGGCCCGGGAACAGCGCGGCGGCACAGGGCCCAACAGGCTTCGGCCCATCAGCGGCCCAACCCCCTTCGGCCCGATAGCCGAGTCTGGCCCACTCCGGTGGCGGATCAGGCACTATGGCGGTTTACCAGTAAGTCCGTGTTTAGTCCTATATCGGCTACCACCGTTAACCATCCTCTATCATCTGCTATAAATACACCGCTATTTATTGCCAAAGGTATACTCTCTTAAGCCTCCGAGACCCTTAAGGACTACAGTCCAAAAAGCATTAAAGCTACTCATTGCCTTCTGAATAGAATCTTCTTCAGGAGTTAACTTGACCGTCAGAGGGGGTTCCTTAGGGCCGAAGCCCGGGACTCCTACTGACCGGTTTTCTTTTTCTTTCCCTCCTGCAGGAGCTCGGTTCGAATCATCGCCGACCTTCCCGAGTCGGTCTCGGCCGCCGACCTCGGACTCCTCTCCCTGGTCTCGACGCCGTGCGCCGGCTGCCCCGCGACAGAGGAAACTCGGTCTCGCGCCGCCCCTTCGTCCGCCGAAGGAGCCTCGCCCCCGACTTCCCGGAGCAAGCCAGCAACCGACCGAGCGTCTCTCGGCCTTTGGACTCTCGGCTTCGCCTCCGCATCCTTCGCCTTCCGGATCCCCGTCGGGCCTTCAAACACCGATCCGGCCCAGCTCCGGATCCTCTTCTTCGGATTCCAGCTCCGGAATCCGGTCGTGATAGATCCAGTCTACATCAAGAATAGATCATAATATGTCAGGAATTCTAATGATTGAATCTATATCATGATCTTTTCCAAACATGTTAAATGTAGTGATGCCATATAATGACATTTTAAAACATGGTTACAATTATACGGTTTCTTCAAAGTATCGACTTCTATAATTCATCCATAGTTCTGAAAAAGTGCTCATCCTCGAAAAGTTCATGTGCACAATAGGGATTAAATTTTTTTTCAGCAACCTTCTATTAAGGGGTCGTTAGGTGTGTGATAAAGATTGTAAAATATCATAAAATAATATTTCTCTTTATATTTGAATTATTATAGATCATTTTATGATATTCTCTATACTTTTGAGTGTAGTAACTTGTTACATCTCAAAATGTATTGACTTTCTGAAAATGGTGCAATTTTTTTAGAATATTCTATAATGACACTATCAGTTCATTATCTCTAAAATGAGCACTCTTTTTAACGTTCATATCCAAATGGAACAAAAGTCGTAATTTTTCACCGTACTACCCGAAATACTCTCATTTGTTTCACAAATAATTGATATGTATATACTTGATGACAAAATATCTAAAACAAGACTTCTATTATTCGTTTATTATCAAAAAGTCTAGAAAATATGAAGAAAAGTCTAGAAAAAAAAAAATATGACCCTTGTCTCATACAGAAATAAACTTTTAAGATGGGTGCCCCTTTAGGAAACTTTTATAATATCTTTATTAGATATTTTAAATTTTTTTGTACATGTTCAACAATTTGTCCTATACTTAGTTGATTATGACTTTCAAAGACTGGTTTAAAATCTCTTCAATATACCTAACAAACTGTCTTTCATAGTGTTAGAAAATGACATTAACAAACACTCTTCGATATACGACATTTAAAAAAAAAATTGTTATACAAATTTATTTTATTAACATTTTTTCTTGGTGCTAAATTTAACTCAATGAACAGAAATACACTACGACCCTGTTTGGATGCAACTTAAAATGCAGATGAAGTAATCATAAATCCATTTATCATAAGAGTATTTTATGCAAACTCATGTTTAGTTTATTAACAGGATCCAAATTTGATGTTAAAAAATACAAAACAAATCCTTTTTTCCTTTTTGCTTTTTTTTTTTTTTTTGGGGGGGGGGGGGGGGAGCATTACTATTCTATTGAGATTGAGGCTATTGCAGACCAATAGAGACGCACCACATTTTCAAATACCACAATTCCACCAAAACTACTACTAAGCCACCAACCACAGAGTTGACCACAGATTTCCCAGCAACCCATGAAGAAAAAAAAAATGCAGCGGCAGGGGCCTTCGGAGGCCAAGTTTGACAATGGCGTCGGGGTAGAAGCCGCGGCGCAGTGGTCAGCGCCGAAGGTCGCCGGCCGCCGCCATTGACGACGACGAGCGAGGTCGCCCCGGCCAGTGGAGATCCACCACGTCCACACACATCACCTCTGTGGAATCCCGTCCATGGAAGAACCAGCAGAAAAAAAGAGAGAATAAAAGACGAAGGAGAAAGGGGGAAATCACGTGCCTCTGGGGCTCCTCTCTGCTGCTTCGAATCCACCCATGTGTTCCGTTTAAGAGAGGCTGCTGTCTTTGCCAAATATGCGCATCGGGACAGATATGCCGTGGAGAACTCAGGTGATCAGAAGGGGAAAACCAATGGAAAAGAGAAAGTGGAGGAAGAAGAAGAAGAATCCAAACAGGCAACCCAAACAGAAACAGATCCATTCCCGAATCCACAGTCCAAACACCATCATGGGAAAGAGAGGAGAAGGAAAAGAGAGGACCCACAGCCCAAGAAGGCACCCAGGAACATGATTCACAGAGAAGGCAAAAGAAGGGGGATTCCTTGTTCCTGGCGATTGCCATTTTTTCGCATCTCTTTGCCCAAATTCCCGTCTTACAATGATTAAATGAACTGACCGGCGTTACAGGCGGCAGCTGCCGGGGGGGAGGGGGATGATGTATTCATATGATGCTATGACAAGAAAAGAAAAAGATTTTGATGGAAAGGAAGGAAAAAAAATGCAACCTAGTAATGGAAAAAACACAGATTCCCGTTTCCTCGCCGCCGGATTCATCGCCACCACCGTCAGCTGCGGCTCTGGACTTCTTGTTCTTGGTCTTGATCTTTTCTTTCACGGTTTCCCAGTTCGGCATCCATTTTAGCAACAAAGGGAAAGAGGTAGGGGGAAAAGGAGAAGGTGAGGCCCTTCCTCTAAGCGGAGAAGGGGGGTGGTGGGGGGTGGAGGGGTGGGGAGGGCTGCGCCCGGGTGATGAAAGGGTGCTGGAGCAGCTGCGCGGCGGTGAGGCGCCTGGAGGGCTCCTTCTGGAGGCAGCAGGTGATGAAGCTGCGGAACTCGGGGGAGGCGGCGGGGGGGGCCACGGGGGGGTCGGAATAGCAGATGGCGCACATGAGGCTGGCCCAGTCGCCCTGCCGGCCGATGTTCTCGCCGAAAGGGAAGCGGCCGAGGTAGAACTCGAGGATGCTGAGGCCGAAGCTCCAGATGTCGCCGGCGTAGCCGTCGTAGATGCCGTGGTTGAGGTCGGTGTTGATGCGCTCGGGGCTCATGTAGGCGATGGTGCCGACGGAGGAGTTGCAGGGGTCCATGGTCTGGGCCAGGATCCGGGAGACCCCGAAGTCGGCGATCTTGACCTGGCGGGCGGAGTTGATGAGCAGGTTGGAGGGCTTGATGTCGCGGTGGACGATCCGGTGGCGGTGGAGGTAGGCGAGCCCCTGCAGCACCTGCCGCGCGACGTCGGCGAGGAACAGCTCCGACGTGATGCGGCGTCCGTCCAGGGATCCGCCGTCCATGTACTCGAGCAGGATCTGGATCTCCCCCGCCTGGTCGTACATCCCGTGGCACCGCACCACGAAGGGGTTGTCCACGGTGCGGAGGATCTCAATCTCGCGGCAGATCTGCCGCCGCACGGCGTCCTCGTGGTACCCGTAGATCACCTTGAGGGCGTAGCAGCGCCCCGTGGCGCGGTGGCGCACCATCCAGACCGTGCCGCCGCTGCCGCACCCCACGCGGCGGATGCGCTCGAGGTCGGAGAGGTGGGGGGTCTGCGTGAGGGGGAGGTGTGCCTGCGACGGGGAGGGGTTGGGGGCGGCTGCGGGGGCGGGGGCGGGGGCCGGGGCAACGGGGGAGGGTCCCGAGGATGAAGCAGAGGAGGTGGAGGAGGGGCCGGAGTTGGGGGGAGGGAGGGGGAGGGGGACGGCGAGGGAGCGGTCGCGCTGGGGGAGAGGGAGGGTGAGGTCGGGGCGGCGGCGGGGGCGGAGCGCGGTGGAGGGCGCCGGGCCCTGCTGCTGCGGCTGGCCGTTCGGCCTCATCAGCGCGGTGGCGGGCGTCGTCGGGCTCCCTGGGGGCGATGGCGCATGGAAGGAGAAGGAGGAGTGGTCGCCGCGGTGGGGAGTTAATGGGGGGCTGGGCTTTTTCTCACACAAACGAATAGAGAGAGAAAGAGAGAGAAGAACGGGTCTTGGGATTTTGGCAGATGGGTGGGTCGATGGGGATGCCGGAGGAGGGTTCTCGGAAGAAGAGCAGCGAGAACGAGAAGAGAGAGAGAGAAGAGAGAGAAGAGAGAGACGAGAGAGATGGGAAGGTGGGATTCTTCTTGTTTAGTTCCTCCTTTTTTCTTTTTGGTTTCTAATTTTTTCGACTGGAAGCTGGAAAACGGGAGAGAGAAGGGGCAGCTGGATCGGAGGTTAGGGGGGAGTTAAAGAACTAGCCAAGGGTAGTTGTCGAGATGGGGAGGCGAAGAATTGGAATTGGGATTTGGTATTTGGGATCGGGATTGAGGAGTTGAGAAGCGAAGGTGGAGAATAAAAATGGGGATAACTAATGAGTCGGCTTTCGCTTCGTTAACCGCCCCGATCTGTAATTTCGCCACCACCGTCGAGGACTGGTAAATAACCACGGCCCCGCTAGTTACTTTTTACAGTTTTACTGCAGCGCTGCCACCCCGCAACTTATTTTTTTTTCCCAGTCTCTGTCATATTTACGTGCTCCCAAACGGCCAAATCCCATTTTTTTTCCTTCGTTTTCCCACGTTAGTAAAGGTGACGGCGGGTGTTTGGGACTTTGGAATTGGATCTCCTCGCTTTCGTCCAGCACGTAATTTCGTGGATCGCGCCCCGTCTCCACCCTCGCCCCTCTGCTTCCGTGTGGTCGCATGCAACTTGCAAGTTGGGGGAGGGGTTGGAAAAATCCGATTTCGGGGTCCGAACCGCCGCTCCAGCCTGCACCCCGTTCTTGAGACCATCATCATGGGGTCGGTTACACCGATCGGACGGACAAAAATGACTAAAGGGAAGCAGCTCCCAAGGACCACCACCGCAACCCACCCGTGCAGTTCCAGGGGTTAACTCTTCCAGCGTGGTCCCGCCGCCTTCTGAACCGTCTGATATTCCCCCGTTGGGTCGGGCGGTGGTCCTCACCGGGGACCGCGAGATGGTTATCTGGCGGCGTGGAAGCATCACGGGCGCACGCGCCCGCTGCCTCCGACGGGGTTAAAGGGAGGCGGGCCCGGGGCGCACATGGACAGCGTTTGTACGTGCG
Organism: Zantedeschia hybrid cultivar; assembly: GCA_030544215.1. Taxonomy (NCBI): domain Eukaryota; kingdom Viridiplantae; phylum Streptophyta; class Magnoliopsida; order Alismatales; family Araceae; genus Zantedeschia; species Zantedeschia hybrid cultivar. The sequence goes on from JARZZO010000013.1 coordinate 37,817,364, forward strand.
ATCTTTCTTGGGATAATGGTGATGGCAGGATCGGCTGCGCTCTGCTACGCATACGAAACAACAAATATCTAATGGGACTTAATCAATAATAGAATGTAAAATGTTGAGAAAGGTAGTACTGTAGAGAGGGGAGATGGGACGTGTCATGTCCATACGAAAAGCGACAGATGGGATGGTGGGATTTCTCCCCTTTGCCCCCCGCCACCCCCACCCGTTTGGTTTGGGGATCCGGTATTTCTCGGGTCGGGCATAGTTTTTTTTTTTTTAAAAGGGTACCGTTTTCCGTAAACCGTAAGGGAAGGATGGGCCACGAGGCCCGCATCGCTGGATCCAGATCAAACGGTCGGCGACAGCTGGGCTCCTGCCCGGGTAAGGGGTGGCAGACGGTTGTTAGGCCACGTTAATGTCCCAATGTTGTCGATCTCATAGAGCGGAGGCAGTTGTCGTCTAGATGATGTAAGCTTCCTTGCGTAGCAGATCCATGATGGAAGGAAAATTTTTATTCGAAAACTTTCACATGTAATCTTGTTTAGCTCCATGTATTAAGATAAAAAATTAGGAGTAAGAATAATCCTACATGTTTTTTATTTATACGAGAATTTCAAATGTAATCTTGTTTAGCTCTCCATGTATTTAAGATCAATCATGAGGGGTAAGAAGCATATTTTTATGAGACCTACATGCTTTGGATTTCATTGTTTGGATCCCGGTGCATTTCTATTTACAGGGGACTAAGGCATTATTTGGCATGGGTTTAAAAATCGGTCAACTTATAAAATGGTATTTTGAAAAAATGTGTCCGAAGAAAAGGATTTCTCATCATCATGTTGAGTGTTACAAATTACGTTTGGAGAAAGGTTAGATTTCTCATCACATTACCTTGTTGGTCCTTGAAAAAATATGACAGTTGAGAATAGGATTAGAGGAGGGGTGGTTTAAGTAGTCACTTAACTTCCAATATCTTCTCCTCCATTAGCAAAGGCTGTCTAGGAAAATCAAGGAGTAGAGAGACATGAGCCTATCTTTCTCCTAAGACCTAATTTTGGACGGCCCCAAAAATCAAAGCGATTTTAACAATCTAGAAGTAGGGATGGACTTGTTTGGGAATTCTAATAATCGAAATCCTTTTCATCTATATTCTCAAACCTTATCTAACAGTAATATGTTATCCATTTTTTCCTTCTGTGAATGAAGATGTACACACTAAATCTTAGAAGATAAAATTCGAAAGATCTAACAAGATATTTGATTTTTTTAGTGTCGAATTAACTTCCATGGACTGACATACTCACTGGTTTTGCCAAGTTTGCCCAATTATAAAATGTCCTGTGACAAGTGATTGAGTATGCCATGAAGCCCTCGAATGAGAGCACATTGAATTAATTACCACGGCCCATTGCTTGAGGTGTGAATAGAATGGTACCAAAAATAAAAAAACGATTGGGAAGCCGGTAGGTAACGTAACTATCCGCCGTTAATTTTTTTTTACCATTATTAGATTACCAGGGGAGTTGACTTGTATGCAGCTAGACCTAATGACGTCCTGATGAAACACAGGTTTGGACTTTTATTTTTAAGAGGGGGCGGCGGGCCCGGTCGGCACCGAAGGGGCGGGGTCCCGTAGAGCCCCAACCGAACCCGAGCCAGGTCACCAGAGACGGTGCTGACGTGCCGCGTGGAACGCAAAACGAAGGTTGACCTGTTAGGGGGGCGACGTGGACGCGGCGGCCTAATATGGCAGATTCCACCCGTCATCGAGTTGAAAGAATTTGGAACGTGCTTCTTCCCAGACATTGGGCCTTTTTCCTTTCTTGAGGAGGAAACATCCCGACACCTAAGTAGACCTTTACCCCTCTTTCTCCCTCTCTATAAACCCTTAAGTAGACCTCTCTCTCTTTTTCTCTCTCTCTCTCTCTATATATATATATATATATATATACATTCCCTATGTAGACCTCTCTCTCCCCCTCTCCCTCTAAACCCTAAACCCTTAAATTGACTCTCTCTCCCTATCTAAACCCTTAAATTGACTCTCTCTCTCTCTCTCTCAACCCAACCCTTAAATAATCCTACCTCTCTCTGCCTCTCTCTAAACCCTCAACTAGACCCCCCTTCTCTCTCTCTCTCTCTCAAACCTTAAGTAGACCTCTCTATGTCTCTCTAAACCCTTCGATAGACCCTCTGAACCCTTAAGTAGACCTCTCTGTCTCTCTCTAAACCCTTAAATAGACTCTTTGAACCCTTAAGTAAACCTCTCTCTCTCCCTCCACACATGTTTTTCTAGACTGAGAGTATGCAACAACTTTCTAGGGTCAACACAGGTAAAGTGTTGGAGCGACTATATAATAGTCTTACATGGGTTAATTTCAATTGTGACTGGTGCTTATGATCTTGGATCTTTCAAACTCAACACTCGGATTTTGTGATTTGTAAGATAGTATCAAAGCAGAGGCGTGGTCCAACTTTATTTTCTCAAATTTATCATCTAATTTGTTCCGCCTTCTCTCATCTAATTTTTACGGCCCATTTTGACCATGAGGGAGAATGTTAGAGCGACTATACATCGGTTAATTTCAATTGTGATCAGTACTTATTATATTGGGCCCTTCAAACTCAACATCCGGATTTTGTGATTTGTAAGATAAAGAGGGTACGTGTTTTTGGCATGTGCTTGTCTCGCTAGCCGTCTAGGGAGTCATAACTAGATGAAACATGTTCAGAGATCAGAATGGATTTAGTTTTTTCTTCTTTTTGTGATTTACGGTTTTGATTCGGAGGGGAGTAGGGCTTCTGTTTGTTGTTGATGTTGCTTTTTTCTCAGTTGAGTGGATCCGAACAATGGGGTATTTGTTTCAATCAGACATACAAGGAGGATTCATACTTGTAAAAAGACTTGAAATGAACTTACATACGTATTTCTACTTTTTTTGTGAATTATCATGTTAATATGAGTCCGATGATTTATACATACCCGGTGGAGAGAGATGCCATTGGAATGTTATAGTAGTGGAGGGATTGAGCAATGGTGATAAATAAACACATGAAGCTCAGAAGCATCTTTCCTTCAGCTCATTGGCATTCAAGCTCATGTAATGTAGTCAATGTTAGTGTTTTAGCTCATTGAGATTTAGATTATATTTTCAACTCAACTTTCTTCTATGCAGATTCTTAGATAAATGGTCTACATCTATTAGTTTTTGTTCTTTGACCTATTATATAGGCTCGAGATGACTTTTTCCTCCATATGTAAAGCTATCAGTGTAGTCGTAGAAGTTGTAAATTCTAAATTGACAAGAACCTTCTTCAGATCGATTTCATGATTTCATACAGAAAAAGAAAAAAAAAAAAAAAAAAAAAAAAAAAAAAAACTTAAAACTGCCTTTCTACACTTGTGTTGTAGGACTGTCAACGATAATAACAGTCCCCCCTCGTCTAATTGTCATCTAGACATGTTAAAAAGTGACGTTAGGAAACGGTGTTACTGTATCATTTCTTTTGTTGTTTGAAAGATCTTTTGCGATGTGACACAAGAAGCACTAGTCATGTCCGGATTTCGAAAAGTTAATCAAAGAAGTTGTAAAGAGAGAGAACACTACAGATATTTATTGATAATCTAATCTACTACATATCACAAGGCTGCAAGTGGATCAGAATTGATTGGAGGATAGCTAGACTCACATTAGGGATTTCAATGGTAACCGGTTATTGGCACTGTCCGTTAGCTTAACGGACGTTTTGGGAAACAGTCTTTTTATCTTTGATTAGTTAATGAATGCAAATACAGAGAGGATTTTTAAACACGCTTTCTTAATAGATACGAATATGGATAGTTTTTTTTCTGAAACCGCTATCGGCTACTATCCGTGAATTTCCACTGCTATATTTTAATATTATTATACATCTTTCTTATTTTATTTGGCTTTTAAGGATTTTGTGGACTTTTAAGTGAGAAAATTTTATTTTAGTGTGATTTAGTTGTGGACTATTATTTTTATGCTATATTATTGATGAGAGAACTTTAATTTGAGTGACTTGCTTCTTTAAGAATAATTATTTTTGTGTTTATGTTTTATTTTAAATGAACAATTTATATAAAGTTTTACTTCAAATTTGATTTTTCATAGTTTATCATTTTGACCGTTAACCATCCGACAATATACCGATAACCGCTTCTATCCGGATATTAAAAAATGGGTTTGGATATACCCTTTCTCGATAGTTATAAGATAGTTAACGGATACAAAATCTATTGTGCCAGATACTGAAATGGATAATCCATTGTCCACACCATATCTGACCCACGGACATCCCTAACTCGCATGGACCTTTTAGATCAAGGATTGAAATCTTAATCCAACTAGACTGGATTGCATTTATTTTTACAATATTTTCTTTCATTTTCTATTGACAGGAATTAAATCAAGAAAAAGCGTAATTTACGTGTGATCTACCTCTGTGTAATTCAAAGTAAATGTAAATTGGAGTAAATTCTACTACATGTGATAAACTATCATAAAATAGCCCAATATTCTATACATATTAGGCTTAACATAAAGGACCTCAAGTCTCGAACCTCTAACACACCACAATAGAAAGCCCCTTTTCGTCAATCAATCAAGACTATCAAAGTGAGATAGCCAATGTGTCTACTTTAAATTCCCACCAACCAAAGGTGGAAATTGGTAAGGGTAATTTTGTCATTTTAGTATATAATTGGGATGTCAAGAGAATTGATAGCATTCCTCTCTTTTTCCCTTTCTTTACATGTTCTTTTCCATCGAACATTATTACACAGTTTAGCCTCTCCACAAGCAACAACGACACCATATTTAATCTCTCCCCATCGTTGTTTTCTCATGCATGATAGTCTAGTTGCTTTAGTTGTTTTGTGTTGGGGGGATGGGATAAGATCATGCAACTTGTATTCACAAATAAAAGTTTTACCTTTAATATCAAGGTTCCATAAGGATAATACATATGAAATCATTTAAATATAATTTATTATAAAGATGCTGATCAGATTGTGGACCATAACTTTCCACAAAATTAAAAATATGAAATTCAATTTGATCTACATTAATTGTATTGTGGATCAGAGCAAATTGGGTAACATTTTCCTTTAGAATCAGATACAACTTGATGCTCTAGGGGTGAAGATGGGATATCCTGGTACAACACTACTTCGATCTGTAAATTTATAAATTAAATCAGATTTCATAATCAAGGGACATATTAGATTGTACATTAATCCGACCCACTTATACTCTAGCATATTGATATATGACCTCAAAGAAAGAAGCAAAATTAGGAACAGTGTTTAAAAACCTTATCCGATCCAACCAAGTTTAGTCTCTGCCACTCCTATCTCCTTTCTCCTCCTAAAAATCTTGGCTGTATTTGAGAAGAGGGGTTAAAAAGTGAAAAATTATTTTGTTATTTTTTGCGAGGGTTTATGGGACACGTGATATTTTTCAAAAGCTTAAAAACTCTCTTTCATGAGTTTTTTTTTCTCTTTATCTCCTCTCTCTCGGTTTCTTCTTATCTCTCTCTAACGTGAAAGTTGAAAAAAACACCTTAAATTTTATAAAGGCGTGCATTTAATGCTCTTGTTTCCTCTTATCTCCCTTTGTCCCCATATATCATTAGAAGTTATCCCCAACCTGTGTTGCCAAATTCAGCCTAGTCTTTGCCACTCCTGTCTCCATTCTCCTCCTAAAAATCTTGGCTGTTTGAGAAAATCGTTGAAGAAGACTTGAGCACAAGTATGCCTCCTCTTTCTCTTCCCAAGAAATTTAAGAAAGTTGGGTAGTTATTTTCAGTTAACTTCATGTCCTCTTCCATTTTTGTATAAGAAATTTGAAAGAAGTATCTTGATTTCAAATTTCCCATTAATGGTAGGACAGCTTTTCTATGAGCTATTTCCATTTGTTGTTTTTTTCAGTCTTGTTTATTAAATTTTAAATTATATAACATTAGGATCTTCCGTTTCATAGTTTGACTTAAACAGTTAAATCAATGACAATAGAATTTTCAGAAGCCTACTAAACTATGTCGGGTAATCAGCCATGTAGAGTGATTGACTTCATCTCTTGGCCTCCATTTGAGAGGTCTCGGGTTCAAGTCGAGAAGTCTTGGGTTCAAATTGATCGGGAGTTTAAAAATTTCTCATGTTGTTTGGCTTTGATGTGCAACGAGATTGATTCCCCTTTTCAGTGAGATTACTTCTCTAGAGATTGATTTGGACCTTGAATAATCGCCTCACTAGGCAGCATTATCCCTCATTGATGGAACCATTCGATTGCATAGAATGATCTCCCAAAATGGGAGGAAGTGTTGGGTTTTACTCAGAATTGAACCTTGGCCCCTTATAAATATGTGTACATACCTGACCAATTGAGTTAGCCATTCGAAAAAAGATTATTGAACTATGTCAGGCATAAATTTATATGTGGCATGAAATTAGATTATCCGCCTGTATGATGCGTAACTAAGCAGTACTATTACAGTATGTAAACTATCTGTAACTAATTTAAATGTTATAGAACAATTTCCACCGTAATACAGCCGTCACTTCTTAGTCACTCTTTTAGTTACCTACCAAATATTATAGTTAAACAAAAATTAATGGTTAATTTTTTTTATAAATACCCCTATAAACTATCATATGTGTATGTGTACCTTTAACTCTCATACTCTCACATATTATTTTAATTACCCCCGTCATCTTCAAAAAGGTTGAAAGATTTAGATATTTTTGCATATACATCCCTCAATTCATTATAAGTTTGCAAATATATCCTTGACTTCATCAGAATTTACAAAATGTTCTGACATATTCAATTAAAGTTCACAGCATTATGATGGAAAGTTATAATTTGTAAGGTATTTATAACAAATCTTTGAGAGTTGAATACATATATAAATACGATATCTTACAAGGTATATGTACAAAATTCCCATTATAGTTTCATCAAATTAACATTGTAACATCACCCGATTCTTATATTAAATTCCCAAAGGTTTAAATAAATCTACCAGGCCTCACTTACGTTACATAAAAAATTTTAAGAACCGAGTGTTTTATAGGAGATCAATATCTCAAATATTTATCAAATATTGTTTGCAGCTTCCATGCATCGACAACAAGGGAATCAAATTATACCTAGGGATATAAATGGTACTCAAAAATCTATTTATTCGTTCGTTTTCGAAGCTTAAAAGTCATAAAAAGATACAGTTTAACAGATAAGGATACTATCTATATTTGAATAATTTAAGATAAGAAAAAGATACATCTTTTTACGAGTCCGATTATCCTAGTATCCGTCCATTTTCTTTCACATGTCTTAACTATTTATTGTATCTTATTTAAAATTCTCATTTTTAAATGAAATCTCTAATCATACCTATAGAGTTAGACGTATTATTGTCCATACTATTGTTTTAATCTCTTTTCTTCCTCAGTCACTAGTTTGCAAAGTTTATTTTCACAAATGTCATGTGAGTTATAAATTTACAAGAACTACTGAGAAAGAACTCATATCTATATATATTTTGAAAATAGTATTTTTTTTTCCCTCTGAAGGAATAGATGATTAAGTTTATGTTGACACATAATATTATCCGATAATTTAACCTTTATGTATCTGTTCCGTTAATTTTAAAGAATAAGGATAAGGATGAAAAATACTTACTACAATGTTCCTCCTCCCTTCCCCCATTTGCAATGGGGGCATTGCAGTAGGTAAAAGTAAAAAATAAATAATTTTTTCTAGGCCGCCCCCGAGGTATCTTATCCATTCATACAATGCAATGCCCCATCAGAGACCCAAAAAAAATTGAAAAATAAAAAATTGAACCCAATGAATAGTGAAAATATCCTTCATAGGTTGAGTCCAATAACAATTTTTGATTTTTCAATTTTTTTTGGGTCACTCTAATTGGAGATCCAACTATACTAATGATCGGACACCTAGAGACTGACCTAAAAAAATAAAATAAAAACTTTTACCCAATGCAATATCCCCATTGCAATTGGGGCATTGGTATTACTCGAATAAAAGTACACATATCTCTTAAATGATAAAGATAAAGATACATAGATTATTTAGCGCCATTTTGATTGGAGAATAAGAGAAGAATAAGGGTGAATAAGGAGAGAATAAGCTTACTTTTATTTTGACAAACGGAATGGCTTATACCGCGCAGAATAGCGTATTCGAGAAATAAGGAAAATAAGTCATTCCACCCTAAACCCAAGAATTACTTATTCTTCTTATTATGTCACCGGACCCACAAAACTATCAAACCAAACATCCCTTATTCTAGTACACGCTATTCCGTCAGTGGGCCCCACGTAATAACTTATTCTGAGTGAGACTTAAAGAATAAGGATAAAGATACATATATTTTTAAAGGATAAAAATACATAACTTGTTTAAAGGATAAAAATACATAACTTGTCTGATTACACCTAATAGAGTTGGAAAGTACTGGATGGGCTCCACCGGATCGAGCCGTGGACACATCGGACGGTGATAAGTCCACGTCAGGTGCACCCAGTTGTGATCCCTCGATGGCGTTGATTCGCCCGTCAACATCGAATCACGCACGTCGGTGTCTGCAATCTTTAACGCTTTTGGCTTATTTCGATGTGCCCTGGGGATCACGGCATTGATGTCCTCTGATTGCGAGAACGGCAAAGCAGTGGGGAGATGATTGATCACGTCACATGGGAGATGGACCCCGAGTCGGGTAGAGGAGTGTGAACCTTCGAGAGGTTACCAGACAAAGTTGTGACTCACGAAGCCAAATGGCAAAGGCCCAATGTCCAGAGCCACATCCTGCGTAAGTGCGCACGTAATTGCGACGCGGGTGTTGTGAGAGGAGAGGAGATTTTTTAGACTCTTTTTTTATAATATGATATGTTTGTTTTATATAATTATATAAAGATAAAAATAAATAAATCTTTAAATAATATTGGGATAGAAAAATACTTAATTAATACTTATCATAATCTGTATATATGAGGCATATTATGCTCCAGAGAAAAAAGTCTAAAGGATCCCTCTCTTTTTTTTTTTGATGTGGCTCAGAGGTCAAGTATATACAACTATTTACAAGACCGGGATTACAATCCGGAAGTCGAGGTTTCCTCCAATATTTTTGGAGATAATTTCGAACGGTCGGTGGGTCCGCCTAATTAGGCAACAATTCCAAGTTCGTCTGATTTTTGAAAAAGTAATCCCGCAAACTAGGAGATAAATATCTCAACAACATCAAGACTATAAGACTGGAGGGTTTTTAAGCCCTAACCATGATCGAACATGAGACTTCCCTTTTGCAAAGAAGGTGGTGAACCAACTGCCCTATGCAGCTGGTTCAAAAAAAAGGATCTCTCTCGTGTGAGAGTGTGGGTGGCCGATGACATGGGAATGCACTCACAGGGATAATGATTGGTGGATCTACGGAGAATTTGAAGAGAGTCAGTTGAGGCTTTTTGGGTCTCTAAGGTGACTTACTCATGTCACCTATTCATATATAGTCTCTAAAATTTAAGGATAAAACTGTGGTTGGGCATAAGTCATTTCATAGGTGGAATTGCTTTTTTCTTAAATTGTTTCTTTATTTACTTAGTTTAATTAAATGCATACTTATTTATAAATTAAATTAACTTATAACTAGAATCATTTATATATGCTTTTACTTGAGTAGTTTTGATGTCAAACATGGCCTTAAAGCCACTGAGTCAAAAGCCAAAAGGAAAAAATGGGGCATATCTCTTTACCATAGTAAATGTGTATTTAAAGAGAACCTTACAGTTCGTCATTGACTCATTAAAGCAGTGGAGAGATTCCCAATCGAGGTTGACTTCTTGGGGTTAGTCTCTATGATAGGAATCTCCATGGATCACGCAAGAGAAAGTTCCTCACAAGCGACTTTGACATATTCTGCTCTTTCACTAGCGTGTGAAGATAGCTTGAGGTTGACCTTGAGTACTTATCCCTATCCCCTAATTATCTTAGACATTTGCATAGTTATCAAGGCTCTTGTCTAGGCGCCCCTTAGGCATCTAGGCGTCGCCTAGGCACCCAGATAGTTTTCCGGCAACAAGGCGTTGGACTGTCTTTCCAATAGCTCAAAAGACACTCAAGGCGTCCGCTAAGACGTACAAGGCACCTGCCTAGGCGCCCACATTGTTGAAACCCAAGGTCCACTACCTCTCTCTTTGTATATATACATGGGTTTTTTTAATTTCGATCCCTATAAAGTTGCGTATTTCGGAATAAGTCCTCGTATCTTCTAATTTTGGTATTTGTCTTTTTATACTTAAAGAATTTAGATGTAAATGCTTGTTGTTTACTTTCGTTAAGATCGTACAACTTCACCCTTGGTAAAATGTAGGTTAAGTATATCCAACCTAAGAAAAGACCAAAATACCCCACTTTAACTTTCCGTAACCTACATCATTCTCTTTCCTCACATCTTCTCTCTCGTCATGCATCCATTCCCTCCTCTGCTACTTCGTTTCCATAAGGGTTGGAGCAAGAAGAACGTCGGAGCCCTTCAATTCATCTGAGGCTGCTGCAGCAGCAAGAGTAGTCTGACGTCCAGTTCCTTGCCGTGGTGGAGCCATTGCAGTGCACCGAGCGGAAGCAGTAGCATACGATGGCCTTCCTGGCGAGAGCCGTCCGGAACCCCTCCTTCATGCAGCACCTCACCCACCACTGCGAGCGGCGGGAGCTCCTGTAGGGCCTAGCCGGCAAGAAGCGGCGGCTGCCGTCTGTACCCAGCTCGTAGCACCTGGCGGGGGTCGAAGGCGTGGTAGTGGACCTGGAGTTAGAGACGTTTTTTCTAGGCGTCATGGACGACGAGGCCAGCAACTCGAGCAGCAGTGGTATGGAACGCAGCGACCCCGACCTAGTAGCGATGAACGATGTGGTGTGGGAGGAGATACTGAGCGAGGACCTGCTCTCCAGGATCATGGCGGAGAATGAGGACCAGTCAGAGATCGCATGGAGGACATGACGGACTTGGTGGAGCAAATGGGCTACATGGGTTCCACCAGGCCTTAGCAGCCAAAGGCACCAACTTTCTCCACCTTAAATTCTGTTTTAGTCTATGCGGAGGGAGTAGAAAAGAGCTGGGAAGCTGCTGTATATGATGACTCTGTTTTGGGTTCGTTTATGTTCTTACACACGCAATAGTTTTCAGGTTTAAGAAAATCTAGATAATGACGTGATGATGGGGTATCCCCCCAGTCGCGGACGCAGGAATTTGGTCCAGTGGGGTCCTCAGATTGAGTACTGTGGACCAAGTTGAAGGTGGGACAACTAAAGATGCAAACGGGTCGGATTCGGTGCGGATCTAAGATAGATACATGACCGTATCCATTAAGTTATCGATTTAAAAATATTATCCATCAACGATCCTATAAGTTAATAATTGATCGGATAATCAAATCTGAGTGTATCATATGTATTCTGTAAAAAATAATGTGTACTCATTATCTTATCCACTATGAATATCGATTTGAAAAGATAATTTGTTAATTGACCTATAAACTAATGATCGGTCAAATATTTGGATTATCGATCAACTACCATTTGCATCGCTAGGACAACAATATAGTTTACTTAGACTGAGCGATTCATTTGAAAGATACATTCACTACAAATAAAAAATAGTACACTTCAATAAAAAAAAGTACATTCAAATTTTTCAAAGAAATACATTCAACACGAATAAAAAGAGTACACTTCAAAAAAAAATAGTACATTTCATTACAAAGTTTCCTTACAATTGCACTCGACGAGTCTTCATATTTTGAAACAATTCAATAATAGACTCATTGCTCACATTCTCAAACAAATCTTTTTCAATATATGTTACTAAACAATCATTCATCCATTCATCACACATGTAATTCCGCAATTTACTCTTCACATAAGTCATTGCTGAAAATACTCTTTCAACACTTGCAGTGGCCACTGGTAGAAGCAATGCTAACTTGATGAGTAAATATACCTTTGAATACATAACATGCTTCTTTGTCTCTACTAATTTTCTTGCAAGGTCATCAATACCTTTTAAATTTGAAAATCTCTCATCTGATGTCACATCAAAAATATAATTTTCAAGTTGATTGTGAAGTATCATGAGATCAATAATGCTAGGAAACTCAGTTGAATAAAGTCCAACTAGCTTAACCAATTTTTCCTTGTCAAAAATTGAAAATGATTCACAAGGACTTAAGCAAGCTACACAAAGAAGTAGTTCAGTATTTGTTTCATTGAAACGGTTGTTCAATTCTTGTAATTGCATATCCAGCACAGTGTAGAATAATTCAACCTGATAATGTAGGTGCTTAAAATGCTCGTGTGATTAACATGAAAAATCTATGTTGTTTAGTGTAAACTAACCTATTAAAAACAGCAACTAAAGTGCAGTGATCGCCAGAAACTTTTAACTTAAAAGTTTCAAAAGAGAGTATGATCGCCTACCTGTTTGAACGCGGAAGATATCGAGTCATTAATTCTCCTCCTTCAGCTGGCTGAAGAAAGAGAGCCCTTTCTTTGTTCTTTTGTTCTTGCTGTTGAGTTTGAGGTTGAGGATCGTCCAGAAGTCCTTCTGGCTTTATGCTTGATTTCCTCTTTTGATCTCTTGTTGTTGTTGAGTGCAGCAAAGACAAAAACAAGAAATGAAGAAACAATAATGATGAGAATTTAAGTAGAAGCAATATCCAAAAGTTTCAAAAGAGAGTATAATAGACTCATTGCTCACATTCTCAAACAAATCTTTTTCAATATATGTTACTAAACAATCATTCATCCATTCATCACACATGCAATTCCGCAATTTACTCTTCACATAAGTCATTGCTGAAAATACTCTTTCAACACTTGCAGTGGCCACTGGTAGAAGCAATGCTAACTTGATGAGTAAATATACCTTTGAATACATAACATGCTTCTTTGTCTCTACTAATTTTCTTGCAAGGTCATCAATACCTTTTAAATTTGAAAATCTCTCATCTGATGTCACATCAAAAATATAATTTTCAAGTTGATTGTGAAGTATCATGAGATCAATAATGCTAGGAAACTCAGTTGAATAAAGTCCAACTAGTTTAACCAATTTTTCCTTGTCAAAAATTGAAAATGATTCACAAGGACTTAAGCAAGCTACACAAAGAAGTAGTTCAGTATTTGTTTCATTGAAACGGCTGTTCAATTCTTGTAATTGCATATCCAGCACAGTGTAGAATAATTCAACCTGATAATGTAGGTGCTTAAAATGCTCGTGTGATTAACATGAAAAATCTATGTTGTTTAGTGTAAACTAACCTATTAAAAACAGCAACTAAAGTGCAGTGATCGCCAGAAACTTTTAACTTAAAAGTTTCAAAAGAGAGTATGATCGCCTACCTGTTTGAACGCGGAAGATATCGAGTCATTAATTCTCCTCCTTCAGCTGGCTGAAGAAAGAGAGCCCTTTCTTTGTTCTTTTGTTCTTGCTGTTGAGTTTGAGGTTGAGGATCGTCCAGAAGTCCTTCTGGCTTTGTGCTTGATTTCCTCTTTTGATCTCTTGTTGTTGTTGAGTGCAGCAGAGACAAAAACAAGAAATGAAGAAACAATAATGATGAGAATTTAAGTAGAAGCAATATCCAAACTGATCATGATTTTAAGCATATAATTGAACAGCAAACTTACTTGTTTAAATGGTTTTGAAACCCCTTAAATCAAATAGGTTTTGAAAGATTGATGTTGTGGTGTATGTTGCATGAAGTGATTGTGAAGAATGAAAGATTAATGAAGATGTAGAATAAATGCAGAATTGAAACACTTATGCCCAATTGGTTGAAGCCTTGAAAGGATGAAGATCTTGAAAGGGACGCCGACTTCTGGAAATGGCAGCGTTCCGGCGTTCCGACGTTGTTGCTTCGATCTTCAACTCGCTATCACTCAATTAACTCAAGATTACGCTTCACACCTTTTTTACTCTTCGAGATGCAAGGTATTTATAGGTTTTTTCTGCGTTCGCGATTAACATAGAAAAATTTAGGATTTATCTATATTAACCGACAGATAAATACTGATTAATTCATCTTTATCTGTAATTATCTAAAACGCGTCCACCATGGCTGACGCATTTCAGATTAATTAAGATAATGATAAATATTCGGGAAAACTTATCTTTATCTTTATTAGCTAAAACGCGTCTACTTGTGTAGACGTCTTTTACACTAATTAAGATAAAGATAAACATCCGGAAGAGAAGTAGAAATAGTCTAGGAAACCTAAAACGCGTCAGCCTTAACAGACGCCTTTTAGCTAATTAATCAATTGATTAAAATTCAAATTTAAACGTTAAAATAGGAATAAACTCTAAATGGCGTCCACATGGGTCGACGTCTTTTAGAATTCTTCATATTTTAACTGAAATTTGAGCTAAAATCAATTTAATTGATTAACTTAAACATGTCTGTTAAACCCGACACTCAAAAAAATCAATAAAAATTAATCAATGATTAAATATTAGACCATTCTGAGGCATTATTATATGATATGAAATTTACTCGAAATGACGTCAAAATTAGCGTGTCTACAGATAATGATGCAGATTTGTGATGCATGGAGTTTTACGTCGAGATCTTTCAGGAAAAAAATATTGATGGTCCATAGTAGGAATATGAATATCTTCTTTGTTACAAAATGAACAAACTTATTATAAAAGATCATTCCATCCTCCATCCCTCATAACTTGCAACCGTTGTTTAGAAATCTTCACAAGTGACATGGCGTTAACTATATCTTGATCTTTTCTTTGCAATGCTATTGACAACTCATTTGTGATAGCCAGTACTTTCATCAAGTGTAAAAGAAAGGCGAAATCAAAACTTCTCATTGCAAACAATAAGCCACGTGCTTCACCTTTTTGTTCCAAGGTTCCTTCTTGATAGATAATATTTAGTACCTCCATTACAGAAGAAAACATAGCAATCAAGTTGATGAGACTTCCATAATGAGAACCCCAACGGGTATCACCAGCTCTTTTGAGGCTCGTTTCTTGATTCAAACCTCTACCACTATGAAGCTCACCGTTATTCAAGGCTTCTATAACACTAGCAGCTTGTTTTTCTCGAAGAGTATCTCGACGTTTGTAAGAAGATCCAACCACATTTATAATTTGAGCAACAACGGTAAAAAGCCAAGACACATCACCATGACTTTTAGCAACAACTACAAGTGTCAATTGAAGTTGATGAGCAAAACAATGAATATATTATGCTGAACTATTCTCTCTCATAATCAAAGCTTTAAGACTATTAAATTCGCCCTGCATATTACTAGCTCCATCATAACCTTGTCCCCGTATTCTTGATATACATAATCCATATTTCACAAGAATACATTCAATTGCAGTCTTAAGTGACATAGCAGTAGTATCAATAACGTGAACAATACTAAGAAATCTTTCAACAATAAAACCCCTCTGATCAAGATAGCATAAAACCAAAGCCATTTGCTCCTTACCAGATACATCACGAGCCTCATCAACTATTATCGAAAACAAATCATCTCCGCATTCTCTAATAATTTCATTTGTTGTTTCAATTGCACATGCACTTACAATGTCCTTTTGTATATGAGGAGCAATAATCTGGACATTCTTAGGAGCATTGTACAATACAACATCATTTAGAGATTCATTATAATCTGTAAGAAATCTCAAAAGCTCAAGAAAATTTCCTTTGTTACATAAATGCTCAGATTCATCATGTCCACGAAATGCTAATCCTTGAAGCAAAAGAAATCTTATGCAATCTATTGAAGCTTGTAAACGCATTCGATAATCAGTTTTCACTTGTTCTGATTGTTTAGAAAAAACAACTTGAATACTTTTTTTCTGTCTCATCAAATCATCGCATTTCTTTATAGCTATGTTATGTGAGCTATTAGGACCACTAATATGAACATCTAACATTTCTTTCTTGTTCCAAGCTGAAAAATCCTCACTGATAAAAGAGTCACCACCAGATTGCTTTCCATAATCAAGTTTGAACAAGTAACAAGATAAACAGAATACAACATCTTTTGCTATACTATATTCCAACCAAGATTTATGCTCACCAAACCAAGAAGGAACAAATCTACGTATTTTTCCACCTATAAATTTCGAAGGAAACTTATGGTTACGAGGTTGGCAAGGACATCTCAGGATATATGCCATTCTCACTTCATCTTGCAATTTAGGATGATACTCTGATATCTTTTTTCTTAATCCTGGATCTGGTTCTAAAGAAGTCAAATCAAATGACTCTTCTAGTTGTGCTTGACTAGTAATTGGACTTTGTTCTTTCACTTGATCAGCAGAAGAAGATTCTTACTGGTTATGCCGTGAAATTTTAGAGCTACTTGAACTTCCTGCATTGTCTTGATCTTGACTTAATTTTACCAAAAATCGTCTCATCCTAGTAAACAAAATAATAATTTGTATGATTTTATAAATCTAAAAATTAACATCTATGAAATCATTAATACATCAATAACAGTAAACCATTCACATTTGTTGATAATTATATATAAATGAGTTACCTTTCAATAATGGATGGATCACAAACATTAACATCTATGAAAGGCAAAATAAAATATAAATGAGCCACCACTCAGGCTCACTGGATCACAAACATTTAACATTAAATAAAGAAATAATAATATATAAATGAGCCACCTTCCAGACTCGCTGGATCACAAAAATTAACATCTAGGAAAAATAAAAGAAAATATAAATGAGCCACCACCCAGGCTCACTGGATCACAAACATTTAACACTAAATAATAAAATAATAATATATAAATGAGCCACCTCCCAGACTCGCTGGATCAAAAAAATTGAAAAAAATCTTGTGTAGATTTGATACCTTGACTTGGCCACTTCACGATGTCAGCAATCTTTTGCAACCTATAGATATCGACAACCTGAAAAAGGAAGATAAACTTTCCAAAATTAATAGAAGTTTCTTCTCAACATATGAGCCTATTTAAATAAGTTGTTTACAATGGTTTTAAATCACAAATAACAAATAATATTTAGAGCTTGTTGTGTCCTGCATATATGCAAAGATTTTCAAGAAAGTTGAGATAACTAAAATAATATTTGAGACTTGACCAACATATGAGTCTATAAAATAAGTTGTTATAACTTGATCAAAATCAAAATCGTTGCATCTTCACAAAATCATTGTTCACACGTTCCAGCAAGTCAGATTTCTTTTCCGGAGATTGACTTAGATCAAAAATAATCGCACTATTAGACATAATTATTAGTGTTGCAAGGCATATTCTCCTTTTGAGAGAAAATATCAGACTTTATTCAAAATTGAACTAGTCTCCTGTATACATATGTACATGCCTAGCTAATTCAGCCACTCTTTCAAAAAAGTATTGCCTCAAATCAATCAAAGACCAAATGATCTAAATGTGAAGCACCAGCCTGAAAAGAAATCTCAGTTTGTCTAGTGTTTGGTAAAATTTTAGTTAGAAAGTATTCATTAGCTTCCACCTTCGACATGAAAATATTGAGTAAAAGTCATCATAATAAACTTTATAAAAAAGCATGACATTTTTGAAATGTAACATACGATCGTGGTTAATATGAAATCATCCCTATTTTGGACCTTAAATCAGAAGAAAAATAAAATTATTAGAGAATATTTAACTTTTATAACTATCTAAACTTAGTCGTAATTAATCTTATTCAACCATTTTATTTCAAAAGCAGAAACCAAAAATAACCATTAACTAAAATTTTGTCAAATATATCTTAAAATTTTCATCTTCACCCTAATTTGAAAAGCTTCAACTTTGAGCTTTTTAATGAAAAAAAATTTAACCTTGTTCAGCAGCTGCGGCGCGGCGGGGCTGGGCCGGTGGTCCGGGCGGAGCGCCGGAGCCGGTCGAGGTTGGGCGGAGCCGCGGAGGGGCCGTGGACTAGAGCCTAGAGGGCAGCGGGCTGTTGGGTGCCGGCGCTGGCCGCGGCGGCGTTGGGCGGAGGGCGGGACCGGCGCCGGCGGGTCCTACCAGTTGGCGGGCGGCGGATGACAGGGTTGAGATCCAGCGGTGGAGGCCGGAGGGCGGAGCCTAGCAGCTGGCGGGCGGCGGGGCTAGGCCGGGCGGAGCGCCGGAGCCGGTCGGGGGTCGGGGCTGGGCGGAGCGGGTCGGCGGTCGGGGCTGGGCGGAGCGGTCGGGGCTAGGCCGCAGCGGGCTCACTGGAGGCTGGAGCCGGTCGGGGGCCTCGGGGCCGTGGGCGGAGCCGCGGAGGCGGAGCGGCGTAGGGCGGAGCCGGGAGCTGCGGAGCGCCGGAGCGGCGTAGGCAGTAGGGTGGAGCCGGGAGCCGCGGAGGGGCCGGTGGCCGCCTGCTGCCGCCTGCCGGCCTGCAGTGCCGGTGGCACCGTGGCGGTGGAGACCGGGGGGGGCCTGGGGGAGCCGCCGCGCTGCGCACGGTGCTCAATCTTGCGGCTTGCGTTTGCCTGGCTGGGCTAGGGTTCAGCCTTCAGGGTTCACGGACGGGAGGGGCCCGAGTGGGAGTCTCACAGAGCACGGTCGGCCGGGCGGGAATGGGTTGGGCGGCTTGAGCCTACCTAAGTGGGCTGGACGATCGGACGGGCCCAGTGGGTTCCTGTGAGCATAGCCATTGGGGTCCTGGACACTAAAAATTGAAGTAGGCCTCTATGATTTCAAAATTCCAGTAGGGTCCCAGGACCCCACACCTTCTACATTGGATCCGCCTCTGGTATCCCCAGTTCCAAGTTATTGATGGGATTCTTTCTTGTTTCTGGGTGGCTAGGGTGCAAAAGGTTTGACATCAATTGATTTCTTGTAGGGATTCAGAAGAATAGCCTTCCTAAGGATAAGTAATTAACTGTCCTTTTTTGTTTAACATGATACTTAAATGTCACTTTCATGGTCCTCATCTTATTTTGTACCAGCCATGAATGATTTGCTATACAGTACCCCCAATGGTTAGTTAAGCATAGTTGTGCTGAGTTTGATGTTGAAAATACTATTATATGCTAAGCTTTGTGACGAAACTCTCATGTTGTGTTTAGTATGACTAAATTTAGGTCTTGCATACGTCTGATTTTGAATTTTTCTAGTTTTTGAATATTTTTTGTTAAATATAGTTGTTCTCTTATAGGATATGCTAAGAATTGACGTTGTGACTAGAGTCCATTTTGCAAATATTACTCTTTCTTCAACGTCCACATTCAAATATGACTAGGCAAATACTTGTGAATAGAATCATGATTCATCTCCACATTCAGATTGCTAATGGATGAAGAAATCTACAAGTGGCAAATTCATGCAGATTAAAGGTAATAGCAAGAATGTTATCAGAGACCTTCATAACTGATCACTGCACTAAAACCAGAGGGCCAGGAAAAGGAAAAAGAGATGGAATAGCTACAAGAACATGTTGCTTGCATGAAGTGAGATGGATGAGAAAAAGATTGAGCAAAAAGGTTAGTGGGATATGGAGTTACTCCTATGATAGGTTGCGACTGACATGAGTGTTATAACCTGTGGTTGTGATTGTTTAGTGTGGTTGTTCTGTTCTCTTTTTTTTTTTTACTATTTAGATGTGTTGTTCTTCAGCAAAAGACAAATGCGATAGTCGGATGGTTAGCATGTTAGGGATTTTAGGAATACCTGGAGCGGAAGTCATCCCTAACGCATAGGAAGACGATGCCGGGTTCGATCCCTACGCGCAGCGAATCTCGAACAAGAACACAGAACCCCGGACGAGAAGACGGTGTAAACCCACGCACTGTCTCTACTGGTTTCCTCTCTCTATTTCTCTTGATGCGTATGACCTAATGGGGAGTCACATGCTTCTTTTATAGAGAGGAGAGACCAGTCCCGTTCTTACTTCTAACCGGATCCTACTCATTACAGGATCCTTATTGGGCGCCTAATGGGTTAAGCCCAATAACATATTCCATTGATTGGATGTCTAATGGTGTGCAAGTGTGCAGCCCAGTAAACACAAGTGGACCACTAATTGGGTAAAAACCCAACATTCTCTCACTTGGTCCAACTTGTCTTAAGCACATCAAATCTTCCTTTGAAAACATACTTATAGTATAAATATATATAGTTTCAAAAGGACTCTTGAAGATTTGACATCCTGGCATACACCTGAAGAGAAAACCACGATATGCGCGCGCATGATAAAACAAAACTACACACCATTCCAATTAACGGAATCTTAAAGGTTCAAGAACAGTAAATCAAATGACATGAGTCATGGCGGCAAATGCATTCCATTACACACCTCCTTCCATGTACCACAATGCCACCAACTTACTATAATTGAACATCAAATATGGAACTGTAGATAAACTCAAACATAATGTTTATCCATTGGTTACCACTTAAGCATACAATCTGCCATCTATAATCCATAACCAACATGTATACAAAATAAATGGAAAAGGCAGAAAGCAATAGAAGAATCACAACATATCGAGAGAACTGACAAGACCCATTCGAATCACGACTACAAAAAGCGCTAATAGGTAGTCCTTTCGTGAGTGGGTCAGCAACCATAAGATCTATCCCGATATGTTCTATCGACACTTCTTGATTCTTCACTCTGTCTCTAAGAGCAAAATACTTAATGTCTAAGGCTCTACCACCTTTGGACGCCTTATTGTTCTTAGAGAAGAAGACCGCAGCGGAATTGTCACAATATATCATGATAGGTCTGGAGACGAAATCAATGAATGATAGACCTATGAGCAGATTCTACAACTGGATGGCCTGTGTACTAGCCTCAAAACAAGCAATGAACTCAGCTGCCATCGTGGAAGCCACTGTTATACTCTGCTTCTCACTGCACCAAGTGACAGCTTCTCCTGCTAGGAGGAAAAAGTATTCTGTAGTGGACTTCCTTGAATCAAGACAGCCGCCAAAATCAACATCAGAATAGGCAACGACCTCTATCTGATCTGACCTTCTGTAAGTGAGCATGAAATCTAATGTGCCCTTAAGATATCGCATGACTTTCTTGGCAGCTTTCAAATGATCCATGCCTGGGTTGCTCTGGTACCTGCTGAGCATACCCACGGCAAAAGTTATATCTGGACGTGTACAAGTCTGAAGGTACATTAAGCTCCCAACGGCTGAAGCATATGGGATAGGCTCCATCTGCTTCCTTTCCAAGTCGTTCCTGGGACACTGCAATTCATTGAATTTATCACCTTTTACAATGGGTACTTTATCGGGTGCACAGGACTACATGTTGAACCTTTCCAAGACCTTTTAGATGTAAGCCTTCTGAGAGAGACCAAGAGTACCTGAGGGTCTGTCTCTAGTGATTTCAATGCCTAAAACATAGTGGGCATCACCCATATCTTTCATCTCAAAGTTCTTAGAAAGGAAAGCTTTAGTTTCATGTAATAAACTAAGATCACTGCTGGCAAGCAAGATGTCATCCACATACAAAAGCAAGACAATGAAACTACTCCCACTGATCTTTAGGTACAAACATTCATCAATAATGTTTTCTTTAAACCCAAAGGACAGTATGATTTCATTGAACTTTATGAACCATTGGCGGGAGGCTTGTTTAAGTCCGTAAATGGATTTTCTTAATTTGCATACCAAGTGTTCTTTACCTTCAGCACGAAACCCTTGAGGTTGCTCCATATACACTTCTTTATCTAGGTCCCCATTGAGAAAAGCCGTTTTCACATCCATTTGATGTAACTCCAGGTCAAAATGAGCTACCAAGGCCATGACTATTCTGAATGAGAGTTTCTTGGAAACTGGAGAGAACGTCTCATCATAGTCAATGCCTTCCCTTTGAGTGAAACCCTTAGCTACCAATTTGGCCTTATATTGTTCAACTTTGCCTTTAGAGTCCACCTTAGTTTTGAATATCCATTTACATCCAACAAGTTTGGACCATTTAGGCAAGTTAACGAGATCCCAGACTTGGTTTTTAGCCATAGAGTCAAGCTATTCTTTCATGGCTTCAAACCAATAGGCAGATTTTTCACTCTTCATGGCTTGTGAAAATGTCACTGGATCATCAATGTCACCCCTGTCTACACTATCCTCATGTAGGTATACTATGAACTCATCAGATATGACAGGTTTCCTGACTCTTTCAGATCAACGTAATGTTGGCCCCTGATCCACTTGAGGAGGTGGTTGGTCAACAACAACGACATCTTCTGGAGCAACCTGGGGTGGACCAACTGCAACTATTTGCTCCCCTAGGACTTCATTCCGAAGAATGAATATGGGAACAACGTTGTCAGTTGTTACAGGTGTTTCAACCTGATCATGTAACTCCTCAAAAGAAATCTCTCGAGAAGGTCTACTCCCACTAACTCCGCCATCTTCAAAGAACCTTGCCTTATCTGTTTCTATAATGATGGGAACATAGGATGGGCAATAGAATCTATACCCTTTTGATCTCGCTGGATAACCAATGAAGAATCCACTGGTTGTTCTGAGATCAAAAGCCTTTTCATGTGGACTGTATGGTCTAGCCTCAGCTGCACACCCCCACGTGCGCATATAGATCACAGAAGGTTTCCTACCACATCATAACTCATAGGGAGTCTTAGGCGCAGCCTTCGTAGGAACCTTATTTACAATGTGAGCAGCTGTCTTAACGGCTTCCCCCCACAAGGATAAAGGAAGGGTAGAATGACTCAACATTGTCCTGACCATTTCTTTAAGCGTTCGATTCCTTCTTTCTGCAACCCCATTCTGGTATGGGCTGCCAAGAGTAGTGTATTGAGGTACAATACCCTCCTCTTTAAGGAATTTAGCTAATGGACCAGGCCTTTGTCCCATCTCAGTATACCTACCATAGTACTCGCCACCTCTATCAGACCTGACTATCTTGATTACTTTCCCTGATTGTTTCTCTACTTCCTTCTTAAAATCCTTAAAGACATTGAAAACATCTGCCTTTTCAAGAAGTAAATAGAGATACATGAATCTAGAATAGTCATCTATAAAGGTGACAAAGTACCCCTCACCAGTCAGACAGGGTGGAAAAGGACCACAGATATCAGTGTGAATTATTTCTAAAATTCCAGAACTCCTTGTAGCATCTTTATTAGGCGTGTGTGTTTGCTTTCCTTTAATGCAATCAACACATGTCTCGAAGTCAGTGAAATCCAGAGTGTGTAACACTCCTTCTCCCACTAACCTTTTGAGCCTCTTAATGGAGATGTGTCCTAATCTCCTATGCCACAACATGGATGAATTTTCATTAACTCTACTACGCTTGTTGCTAGTAAGGACCGAAGTATGCAGGGTGTTATGAGATTGTTCAATCACATTGCTAAGACACAATTTATACAAACCATCATATATAGAATCAGTACTAATAACAATAGAATCATTTATTAATTCAACTGAAGAGTTTCCAAGTTTGACTTGAAAACCTTTTGAATCAAGTCTTGATACTGAAACCAAATTTCTACTAAAAGATGGTACATAAAAAGTGTCTTCTAAATCTAGAACAAATTTTGATTCCATAACTATCTTATAAATTCCTACGGCCTTGACTTGTGAGCGCGTCTTATTTCCTGAAAAGATGCTTCGCCCTTCATTCGGAGACCTTTGGAAAAGGAATCCCTGTATAGAAGTGGCAACATGCACAGTAGAACCTGAGTCAATCCACCATGTACTTTTAGGAACATTGACTAAATTAGACTCATAGCAAACATAAGATGAGAGATTACCTTTCTTTTTAAACCATGCCTTCCTTTTCAGACAATCTTTCTTAACGTGTCTAGGTAACTTGCAGAAGAATCACTTGTCATTTTTGCCTTTTGACTTGTCCTTCTTCTTGTCCTTCTTCTGAACACCCTTCTTCTTTCCTGATCCACTTTTCCCCTTATGAGAGGTAAACAAAGCAACATTGTTTCTCTCTCCTCTCAATCTCTCTTCCTCCTAGACACACATGGTCATCAATTCATTGACTAACCATTTAGCATGATGTGTGTTGTAGGAGATCTTAAATGCCTCATATTCACTAGGCAAAGAGTTGAGAATAAAATGGACTAGGAAAGTGTCTGAAATAGTAACTTCCATGGCATTCAGTTGAGCATAAATATCTCTCATGATCATTATATGCTCTCGAACACTACCACTAGTATATTTCATTGAGGACAGTTTAGCCATTAGTGTACTGGCTTTGGCCTTATCAGAACTAATGAACTGTTCCTCAATAGCTTTAAAAAATCCACTAGCAGTAGTCTGATCTGGGATAGATCCCTTAATGTTCTGTCTAACGTGTCTCTGAAGGAACAGAAGGTAGAGACGATTGGACTTTTTCCATTTTTCATAATGAGTCTGTTGTTCCAATGAGCTTTCTGGAGTAAGTGGAGCCGGTATAACCTCACGTAATGTTAAATCTAAGTCCATGCAGCCTAGAGCAAATTGTACCCTTTGTTTCCACTCAGTGAAATTAGTGTCATTTAAGTACGGCACACTAGCATTAAATGGTGCAAACAAAGGAGAAACAACTGAAATAAACAAACACATGCTCACATATAAGGCAATGGAGCTAAAATATTGCAAGTAATGAGGCAAACAAATATGCAAAGTAATTCAACAACATAAAGAGAACTACTTTTTCAAGTCGTCCGATAGTTTCATAGACGAACTCCCCAAATTAACTTAAGTGATAAAACTAAAACTTATAAACATTTTGATATCAAGAGAGAGTACCTTTGGGTACATAACTCTCAAGAATCTCCATGTAGATAAATTTTATTTTATCATGCTCATGACATGAAAATAAACATTCCTTTGGGAGTTAAATTTACAATCAAGCCAAGAACACAAGCATTTGATATCATTTTAATTTCTTAATGAGTATATTTTATTATTCTCCATGCATAAGGCCACTTTGGTGATCTGCTTACACACTTTGAATACTAAAACATCCTCCCCCAATTAAAATGATAACAAATAACTAAATGCTCATCAATAATGCTATTTAAAATTTAATACGGTAAGATTTTATCAATCCTTGTGATTAGTGCCACTTTGGTGGTCAAACTAATCATTTAGAAATCAAAAATTTACCACAAAACTACATAATAGCATCAATTAACACATAATATGAGCAAAATGACATAAACACAATAACTATTGCAATCTAAAATGGAGATATTAATGCATGATTAAAAAACTGTAAGGAGGACAAATAATCACAAGAAATATCTCCTAAACTTACAGCAATAATTATTGATACATAAATAACATTAATCATGCTTAAAACTACATTAAAATGGTTACTTAACAAGTTTATAGCATGCTGTTACATATATGTCCTTTTTCTGTTTGCAGAAAGAAAACTGAATTGCAAACATAACCTGAACAGTTTACAGAAAAATCCAGAATTGTAAACATACTTTTCAATTTGCAAGAACAACCAGAAATTGCAAACATATCCGTTTCAATTTGTAGAAACAACTTAAATTGCAAAAATATCTGTTTCTATTTGCGAAAATAACCAAAATTACAAACAGATTTTCAGAAATTATGTGTGTATCCAAACAGATTTAAAATATGATCTTTTATCTTTTAAAGATCACTAATGGGCCTAAAATGGGCCCAGAAATATGGGCCAAAGATCCAAAACTTAATGGATCAATTAAGTGACCATTAGTGAATTTTAAAAGATGAAGATAACTAAAGGAGTTTAAATTAAATGATTTTAAATCTTAAAGGATACATCTACACAAATGGATATAAACGGATGCGGGTCCGGTTCTTAACGACTTAATGGGTTCGATTTGGGTTAGATTAACGGGTTCGGGTCGAAAACTTAATCGGATCCTAATTCGGGTCTTAACGATATCCAAACGGATATCGTACCCAAAGTTCGAATCCAAGACCCGTTACTTATATCCGTTAGGGGGTTGTCAAATGGATCCGGATCTAGGTCTTAATAAGATCCTAACGGATCTAATACCCAAATAAGACCTAAAAAATCTTTAACCAAGATCCGTTACGGATTTAAAAGTAATCCAAATAGAACCCAATAATTTCTTAAACTCAATAGTTTCCTAAACTCAATGATTTCTTAAACCCAATAGTTTCTTAAACCCATCATCTTCAACCTCCCAAAAGGGAAAGTTAAGGTTTAGAAACTCCAATCTAAGAAACCCAAATTTTAGAAAAATCAAATTTTAGGAAACTGCCCCGGAACCCCCGGCCGGAAACCGTCGCCCGCCGGAAACCGCCCCCGCGTGGCAGCCCCGCGCGGCCAGCGCCGCCGCGCGCGGCCCTGCGCGCAGGGCCCCCGTGCGGGCCTGCGCAGCCACGCGAGGCTGCGCGGCCCTGCGCGGTCCCGCGCGGGCCAACGCTGCAGCGCGCGGCCCCGCGCGGGCGTGCCGCACGGTCGCGGCGGCACGCCTGCGGCCGTCCGACCGTCCAATTTTTTTTTTTTTTTTTTTAAATCCGGGAATAATCCCGTAAATCGGAACCTCAAAATTCCGACACGGGCTCTAATACCACTTGTTAGGGATTTTAGGAATACCTGGAGCGGAAGCCATCCCTAACGCATAGGAAGACGATGCCGGGTTCGATCCCTACGCGCAGCGAATCTCGAACAAGAACACACGAACTCCGGACGAGAAGACGGTGTAAACCCACGCACTGTCTCCACTGGTTTCCTCTCTCTATTTCTCTTGATGCGTATGACCTAATGGGGAGTCACATGCTTCTTTTATAGAGAGGAGGGACCAGTCCCGTTCTTACTTCTAACAGGATCCTACCCATTACAGGATCCTTATTGGGCGCCTAATGGGTTAAGCCCAATAACATATTCCATTGATTGGATGCCTAATGGTGTGCAAGTGTGCAGCCCAGCAAACACAAATGGACCACTAATTGGGTAAAAATCCAACATAGCAAAGATGTTATTTAAACTTTAACAATATCTATGTTCTTCACGTAGCCATTACGTGCAAGTTACAAGAAAAAAAATATTAAAAGCTGCTATAATTACAAATGCCCAACAAAGGATCATCAAACGTTAGAGGCATCTTTCTATTAATGCGATTTTATTAGTAATCTTTTTCTCTGTCACTGTTAATTGATATTTGATATCCACTATCGTGTAATTTGTGTTATCCATCTAGTCAAAAAATCTGCAATCTCCATTGTTGTTGTAGCAAGGACATCGATAGAAATGTCGACCTAGCTAGAAGGTTTAGAAGATACAACCACTCTGCATCTTCCTCTACCGCACGGACATTCAATTCTTGATATCATATTTGGAGGATGACCAAAGGAGCCTGAAGCCTAAAAGAAGAAGAGATGAAAAGAAAATTGAGTTTTGTCTATTATTTGTACGATAAGTAAAAAATAAAAAATAAAAAAACATATTGATTCGGCCATCATACGATCGGGTGAGAAAGATGATCGACGTAGAAGAGTGAATGATAATGCAAAGGAGAAGAGAGAGCGCTGGAGGTTGATTTGGAGGGGTAGAGGCAAATTTATAATCCTCAATGCCTTCAAATGGTTCTTTTTATTACCGTTACAAGGACTTTGTCATAATTATTAAATTTCTTAGGGGCGTCATTAGAACATACTTTTACATTCATGTTTCAAATCGAAAAAACAAGGTAAAATAGTATTTTTAACCTATCATGTAACGATCCACTCACTTAGACGGAATCTTATAGGCATATACTCAGCATCTTCTCCTATACGTAACGGTTCTTTACCAGAGGAACTAATAAAGCTTGTTCATAAATTTTACGGGGACCAAAATCAAAATACACAAGATACATGGACTAATATCGAATTTGGACTTTTTACAGGGATCGAACCCAATTAACCCTATATACATATATGTATATATATACACACATATATGTAATTATATAAACAAATACTAATACGTGTATATATATACATGTTACATACATATGTATATATATATATATTAAAATATTATATTATGAAGTTGATGCCTATAAGCGTTTAGGCGGTAGAATCCCAAGCACGCCTTAGTCGCCTTATCGCCTTGACAACTATGGATATTTGGAAATGTTGAGTTAATGATATTCAAATTGTCTTATGTCTGCTTGTATATAGTTACTTATTACTTATCCTACTAGGTACTACGGATGTTTACTGTGCACTTTATTTTCTTGAAACATTCTCCATGATTGCATCTGTATTTGAGTAGGGATTGTAGGATCTTGTTATGTTCAATATTGGTGAGACCCGGTCCTTAACAATTTTCAAAGGAAGGCTTCAAATAGGAATCTCTATGGATTATGTAGGAGACCATCCTCTTACAGGAGGAAGTTCCTAATAAGCTTGGCCAGTCTTGTTCATCCACTTGAGTGTGAAGATGACACAAGGGGCTGACCCTAAGTCCTTATCACAATCCCCTAGTTACCTGAGATATTTGGAAATGTTAAGTCAATGATATTCAAATTGTCTTCTATTTGCTTCTAGATATTTACTTATGTAGCATTTACAATCATTGTTTGGAGGGGAGAGGGGGCAGATAAGTCCATTTAGTCCAACAAGGACCCAACAACAAGGAAGCCCAAAGTGCTCGAGACCTTTAGTGGCCCACCAATAAGGTCTACATCGACCATGGCCCACCAATCATATTGCTGGAACTCCCCTTTGGCCCAGCAAGTCAATCCATACCTAAAGCTCCTCAGGACATAGAAGGTCTGAGTTGACTAGTTGTCCTTGGGTCCTTGATGGGGGAGCCCTCAAAGAGCGGTGGCCTCTACACAAGGTTAGGAGTTTGTGTCCCTCGGCCCCTGGCCGGAAGCCCTCAGGAATATAGCTAATGTCTACGTCGATCACAAGTCATTCGACAGGGCTAAATAACGCCCTCGAGAGGCCCCTAAGAACTTCCCATGAGCCAATAGCCCTTCAACAAAGTCGAGAGTACACCTCCCTTAACTTCGCCAGTGGCTACGGCCGACGGACCCTTCTCGATAAACCCTCCAATGCCCTCGAGGCGTCAGGAAGCTAATAGACAAGTGCCTTCCCAAGAACTGAATCGCCATGTGGTAGCAAATAGGTATGCCTCTCCCTAACAAACTTGAGGGTACTTATTTAATACACTTACCTAATGACGAGGAGAGCCATCATGACTTCACTAACCCTGGCCATGCCCTATCATATTTTGCATCTAGGGAGGCATATGACATTATGTTGCGCTTAATCCCTAGTAGAATGATGGCATGGCTATGTTATATGAGTGACATATAGGCCCCTCTCTGTCGCCTTAACTGGGCTACGCTGGC